>OU892282.1:30927936-31552936 GCA_917834065.1 Ceutorhynchus assimilis | reverse complement strand
CACATTTATTTTGCTTTTTATTTTAATACCTGTTATATTTTATTTTATTTTTTATATATTTTTATTCTGATTACTTTAGAATGCCTGGGTGGCTGCTTTGTACATAACTAAGATGTTTTTCTTTTTACAATAAAGCATATTTTGATTTGATTTGATTTGATTATTCTATAGTATAGAGACGAAATAGTTTGGCATAACAGACAATAAAATATACAAACCAATCACAATTAAGAAACCCGCCCTAGAAATGTGAAAGACGTAAATACGTTTTTGTTGTCTCATGCTATAAAGAAAGTGACGTAAAAAGAGACAACTACTGTTTCTCACCGCTTGTAAAATTCGTACAGGCATATCCCAGGTACCCATTGGTACCCCTGGGTATACACCACCATTGCAAACGTACAGCGCTATATTCAGGGTGTCGGTACTAGGTACTAAGCGATAAGGAAAAGTAGTTCTCTTTTTACTATATTTATAGCATGTGACAACAAAAACGTACGTCTTTTCACATTTCTAGGGCGGTTTTCTTAATTGCGATAGGTTTGCATATTTTATTGCCTATTATGCTAAGTTATTTCGACTCTACTATAGCTGTGTCTAGAGGCGATACATTTTCACAGGTGAATGCAGTGGATAAACCTGTACCTACTGTGAATTCTGCTGTAGAAAATATTCCGTCTACCTATTAGTTGAACAAACAAAATTAGTTGCTTTGTTGATACATTGGCCTGTGGATACGTACCTATTTTGTCTTTGAACTTACAAAATTCAATGATACGTTTTTCTGTAGGTAAATTTTAATTTTCATAAGGTAGTTTTAATTTCACCTCCTAACAATCCCGACAACCAAAGGGTAGGGTTATTTTGATGGAGGACCCTTTTGATAAAATATGAAAACAGCTGATTCTTGGTTGCAAATGACAGCATGCTCGAATGCATAAGTATCTAGTAATTCATTCACATTTCCGAATTAAGAGCCTAAAATTAAAGTTACAATTTTTTTTTAAACCAATTTGACTAATTCGTAACATTTCAAAAACAAATTAAGCAAATCGCTAATAACATGAACAAATTCAAAAATTACCTGTTTTAAAGTGAAAAACACTGATTATAATATTAGTTAATTTTGGACGATGTGTTAAACTAACTAATTAGACATACGTCATGATTAACTTTCGCTCACTCTCAATTAGCCTTTTCCACTTTAATTTGTTTTGCTGGAAATTATCCAGTTTTTCTGTAATAGAAGTATGTTTGATAATTTCCGAACTTTCAACTCAAGAATAGAACAAATAATAACTTCTTCTGGAGAGGAAGAATCTTCTTGAAGCTCTGTACTATACTTTTAAATTTAATATTATCACGTAAGGGTTCGTAGAAAAGCGATAAACTACAAACCAAGACTAAATCGCAACTAACTAATCGAAATTTCCCCAACTTGAGAGATTTATATCAATATTTATGAAAACTGAACTTTTTCTTTTTTGTGGAAAATTTTGGATTTCTACCGCCCTTAAAAGGTTTTTCTATGTACCTATATAAGGAAGCAAAGATACGTCATACATGAACAAGAGATTCTGAAAACCATCGAAGAATATTATGGATCATTATAGGTATGTATGTATGTTACCTATATGGATTTCACGACTACAATGACCTCCAGACGCGTTTCAGTACCACAGTTGTACAAAGCCTAGACGCTTCTCCAGCAAGTAATCCTGTCTGAACATATTTTTAGCTTTGTTTTGGTTCGAAAAAAGGACGGTTCTAGAACGGTTCAAAACACTCGCACAGTTCATCAATCAACAAAATGACAGCGGCTCGGCTATCACAAATTTCAATAATAAACTGTGCGATTGTTTTGAAAAGTTCTAGAACCGTCCTTTTTTCGAACCAAAACAAAGCAGTTATGCCAAGAACTGCTCCATCGTCACATTGCTCCCACCGAAACAGCAAGATCAACATATTTTAAAATATAAAAGACCCTGTCTCTTTAGTTTAATTCGTCATTATTAAGTTAGTTAAGCTAAGGTCCAATATAATTGTAACCTGTATTTTAAAATAAATAAGTGTTTTTTTTTGAAAAGTGTCTTCGAGTTTTCGAGATAACAATTTGGCGCAGTCGGTAGGATCTGTCAACGCTGTCAGAACAAGAATATTCTAACTGATAGCGGCGGATTCTAATGCCCAATTTATAAACTCACCGTCGAGATTCCGTTTGCGTTTGCATTTGCGTCGAGCCGTCAGGATAAGAGACTACGGTAACCAGCGAGGCGGACGCAAACCCAGACGAAAACGGAATCCTGACGGCGACTTTATAAATTGAGCTTGAGCCTTTAAACAGAAAAAGAACGGAAGAATCCCAACTCGAAGTGAACACGACGAGAATTTATGTAAGAAATGTAAGTATTTAGGATTTTCCTTAAAAATAGTTTTATTTCACCATATTTTGAAAATTTACCAACCAATTTTCATAAATCGTTTCCATTAACCATATTTTGAAAAGTTTGTCAATCACTTACTTTCGAAATATTTTTTTGTTTGGGGCTGAAAGCCCTTATTATGAACAAGATGCTAATTATGAAGAAAACAAACGCTGAAAATTATCATGATTTTTTGGTACCTTTTACCAATCACCATCCGCCAGAGAATACCCTTCAAGATCACACTTCAAATAGCGAGATTCAAAAACAACTTCTGAATCTAGACAACATGAATCCGGACCTCAATTTTCCGGAACAAGCATTTCTTTGAACTTTTACACCTACTTCTTACTGTTAATTCGAAAAATCTGTACTACATTTATAATGCTTCCAATAAATTCAGATTATTTATTGATACAACAGGTGCAGGCATTTCAATTTTTTTAGGAAATACTGGCCATAAATTCCCCTTTCGTTCCGAAGAACACGTAACCATTCGAGGTATCACCGATCAAAAATTCCAGATCCGTGAATCAACACTTGTACCGTTCGCGCTCCAAGATCCTCACAAAGTTTATATTTACAACTTGAATATTGATTACGATGGAATTTTAGGGTTGGATTTCCTAGAACATTATCAATGTGTAATAGATTTAAAAGCTAAAGAACTTGTAACTAATTTCAAAACTATCCCTCTTCATAAAGTTACTGAAGATGACTATAATAATGCACAATCAAACAACACTAGTAGCTACCCGCGAGGTGTATTAAGTACACCACATTTATAAATGTGTGATTGAGTGCATAAATCAATGTATGAAGATAACGAAACATTTTGCCTTGATTTGTTATGCTAGGAATCGGTTTTTACCCATGATGTTCGAAAAATTTTGGAACCTGAAGATAACTCATAGGGTCCATGGTTTTAAAATTATCCATAACATTGCTAATTATTGAATCTAAATCTATGTATATCTTCTGACCATGTGGTTGTTTGTGACCGCTAGCGATTTGTTGAATTTTTCTCTCAAAAAAGCTCTGTTCTTCTCTAATTTCTTTAAAAACAAACCCAAGGTCTTTTTTGACTTTGTCATAGGTATTCCAGAGGCCTAAAGAAAAAATTGGAGATTTGCATCGGTTTCTATTAGGCATACCAATATAATTGTTTTCGAAATAATCAAAAAAAGGGATGCCTTCCTCTGGAAAATTTTCCGATAGAATTTGAAAATATTCAATAACTTGAGGAACTGGGACAAATGCTAATGCTGATAAGTTGTTTTATCTTCATTGCGAAATTTACATCAGTCGAATACTTTCCCAGTAGCCCATTATCTTGTACCATCCTGTAAATATTTTGAGATAAATGGAAGAGGCAGCTTTGCATTTTTATAGAAGGAAACACAAGTCTTACTGCATTTATTGTTGCCATTTCAAAATCCATCAATATCATTTCTAGTTTAGGAAAACTAACAAACTTCCTCAGTGCTCCAAATAATTCGATATAGGTATCTTGCTTTTTGTCAGGAAGAAATGCGGAAACGTGGGGGATGCAAGAGTCTTGAATAAATGCATGGATGGTGTATAACTGTGTCAACATAATAGGGGATACTTTAAAAGTGCCATCGACATACCAAACTGTGGAGTTCTTCAGGTATTCTAAATTTTTTTTAGTTGCAAATACAATAAGTCTGATATTTTCTTTTCCTGAATCATGAAATAAAAAATCATCGCCATCCAAAGTTTTTCTATACTCATCTGGAATATTGAGGTCTATAAGACTGCTTGGAACATCAGGAAAAGCTTTCTGTCATTGCCTTTGGATAGTTCTTTTTAGCAAAGGAACAGAAGGTAAAGACGATGCTGCTTCCAATGAAGTCTCCGTCATAACTTTCATAACAATATTATTGGTAGTTCTTTCTTGTTGTTTAGAAAGAACTTTCATTTTATCATTCGTATCTAAAATATCAATCCTTCTTGGGTAACGTCGATGAGAGTGGATACCTTCCGTTAACAAATCATCACCATTTTCAAACTGAAAGAAGGATTTAGTTATATTAACCTAAAATTAGTGACTAAATCGCTTATTGAAATATGGTTTATTAAACCTTTTGTCACAAAACACAAATTACTTGCTTTAAATTTAAGAATAAAGCACTTATTTAATAATATGCTCTATCTAATAATAGTTAATTAACGCATATTAATAATAAATAAATATTTTGTTCTCTAAAGTTGGTATTTGCTTCTGGATTTTCTGTCTTTACTAATAGTAAATTGATCATATTTTTCAAAAATATACGTTTGTTAATAATAAATTCTGGTTTCTTTTGCTGGATTAAATATAACTTTATATTTATTACCAGTAAGTAGACAGTACTTGATTCAAATAATCATTTATAATTAGTAAAAAACGTTTATTCGTAAATATTATTTAGCTTTGTTACTGTTAATTTGAAATTATTTACCATAAGTATTTTTTTCGTTAAGCCCGGTTGTACAATTGAAGCCTATCACGGCTTAGTTAAGCTGTCTACTTGAAACATTCCCATTTAAAATGCACAGCTGTAAGATTTGACAACTCGTTGACTGTATTGCATTTTAAATAGAAAAGTACAAGTACCAGTTAAGCTTTAATAAGCCACGATTTATAAGCTGCGATTGTACCACTGGGCCTTAGTTTGTTCCTGGGAATAGGGCACTCTGATAAAATTAAAAACAAACCGATCTTTTTTTAAATTTTTTTTTCTTCGGTAGGCTAGATTCTCACATAGGTAACATCATTTTCTTGAAGAACATAGCAACATGGCGGGTGTGCATGCGGCGACCTGTGAATGTAATAATGAACTATAACTCGATTATCTTCTCAGGTGTAACAGGAAAAAAAGGTGAATACAAAGTTGCTTGGTATCTATTAATTAACTGGCGCTTCTCCAGAAAATATTATTACGTTTGCAGTTTTATAAAACAACTTCAGCATTACCATCACAGCACGTTTCCAAAAACCGTTGTAATTCGTCACTGTTGTGTACCGCCACGCTATCTTCCATGATTTAATAATTATTACACTCAGAGTTGGGATAATATCATTTATAAGTTGACTGTTAACTTTGTATTTTGCCGAAGCACGCCAGAATAATGCAAAAGCAGGGAGTCGGTGGAACAGATAAGAGAAAACATAGGTCAAGGTGTTTCTTCTTTCACGCCTCGAAGCCAAAAGAACGAATAGCTCACAAGTATAGGCGATAGACAGTGGACGGTGGCGGGTGTACCAAACGTTTGTTTACTGATATTTTAATTTATGTATGGAAAATAAGGATTTATTATTAGACACCAAGGAACAAGTTGAAATTTCAACTAAACTGTGTTAAACTGGAACATTATATATTTATTATAATATAGTTATTATTTGTTTATAATTACTAAACCAGAACATTCTGTTAATAAATTATATTTATAAAACCTTTGTCAATCAATGTAAGACATATTTTGTTCATTATTAACAAACATTGTTTGATATAAGAAAATGAGTCCTAATAAATCATTTGTATTTTATAAATAACTACTTTTAACAGTCATATTTTTAATTACCAATTTAATGTATTTCTAACCAATGCATATTAATTATAATATTGGTTTGGTATTTGTAACCAAATTTGTCAGAAACAAACATTTGTTCATTATAATTCCGAATTTTCTTTCAGTGCAGGATCAATTTTCGAAATGGCTCTTGCCTTGCATATATCCCGTTGCTCACATTTCCAATACGTTTTTTCACCTCGGTTATAATCTTTTGTATAAAAAAAAACCTTCGAAATAAATTTTTTTTCGCATTTTTTCAGATAGAAAAAACCTCGACATTTTAAAAAATGACTTCCAAAAAATTATATTTGACATTTATTGTCAAACATGAAAAAACTTTATACCTGAAATACGAAGAATTAACGTATACGACGAATTGACGTATACAACGAATTGACGTGTAAGACTAATTGAGTTTACGGCGAATTGACTTTACGACTAATTGACGTCAGACGAATTGAGTTACGACGAATTGACATAGACCCATTCTATACACCGGCGTGGGCAGTTAAAGGTTTAACTCAAGTACAATCTATCCAACACAGATGCTTTACTCTTTTCTCAAGAAAAAGAAAAAGTCAAAATACCTAATGCTTTAGTAAAAGTCAATAAACAAGGTACCCCCAAATCCACAAAGAAGAAATCAAATCCCAAGTTACTAAAATGCTGGACCAATGCATAATTCGCCATTCTGTATCTCCATGGTCCTCTCCGTTCTGGGTCGTTCCTAAGAAACTTGATGCTTTTGGCAACCCCAAATGGCGCATCGTAATCGACTGCCGTAAAGTCAAAGAACTTACTGTAGACGACAAATGCCCGCTCCCTAATATTTCCGATCTTCTGGATCAATTGAGAAAATGTGAATATTTTACCACCCTTGATCTTGCCTCAGGTTTTCACCAAATAGAAGTAGACCCCAAAAATGTTTCGAAAACCGCTTTTTCCGTAGAAAATGGCCATTATGAATTCGTACGAATGCCATTTGGAATGAAAAATGCCCCGTCCATATTCCAAAGAGTCATGAACTGATTCTCCTCGGCATTCAAAACGAAAGATGCTTAGTCTACAGTCTACATGGACGATATTATCGTTTACTCTCCTACCATCCACGAACATACTTCAAGGCTAACCGAAGAATTTAAACGCCTCCGTAAAGCTAACTTGAAAACCCAGCCGGACAAATCTGAGTTTCTTCGAAAAGAAGTACCTCGCTTACCTGAGACACCTTATCACTTAAGAAGGTGTAAAACCGAACCCTGCAAAAATAAGTTGTATTCAAAACTTCCCCACACTTAAAAATCCAAAAGACATTAAATCCTTTCTAGGATTAGCAGGATATTACCATCGATTTATCCTCAATTTTGCTAAAACATCAAAGCCCTTGACAAAACTCTTCCAGAAAAATGTTCCATTTTACTTTAACCCAGAATGCGTATCCGCATTCAACGAATTGAGAAACGTACTAGTTTCTGACCCGATTCTGATCTATCCCAATTTCGAAGAGACATTTCTATTAATCAGCGACGCAAGCGCTTTTGCCATCGGTGCAGTTCTGTCACAAGGCCCTATAGGAAAAGATCTCCCTGAAGCCTATGCCTCTCGAACACTGTGCAATGCCGAAAAAAACTCTACCATAGAGAGGGAAAGAAGGCCATCGCCCTTTAACTTGGCTTTTCTCAATTAAAGAACCTAGAAGTCGTTTAACTCGCTGGCGCTTGAAACTCGAAGAATACGAATATCGACTCGAGTATACCTAAACCTGGGAAAATCAATAAGAACGCTGATGCCCTATCTTGAATAAAAGTAAACCTCTTTAAGGATTGTTCAGATTTAAGCTCCAAAATTCACATACTCGCTTCTAACAAACAAGAACCTGATATTGACGATATAAGAAATCGCCCCTCTAGAAGTCAACAACAACAAGAAATTCCAATCGTCGAAATTGAAAACAATGATGGAATAACCCTAATTGAGGAAGAATACAACTCCTTCCTAAATCTCTACAAAACCAGATCAATTAATGACTACTCAAAAATAGAGATTCCCAACCTACAACTGCTGGACAAGTCTCACAAAAATATTGTTACATTCTTTTGGCAAACCAAACTAACAGACTTACATTACAAAATTATAGATGGATCTATTCGAGGAAAATTTCGATTTTCAACCTAATCATGTAAACATTTTATCCAGCAAATCTGTGAAGCCCCGCAAATACTCCGTAATTCCCATTCCTTGCAAAAATAAGAAAATAGTCCCTACCCTCTTTTACTCGCTTTTCAAGTGTCAAAACGAATTTGACCTTGAAAAAAGCTTCTGCATACAAAACAATCTAAAATGACTTATTTTTGAAATATTTTCCTTTATATTTACCGAAAAAGACATTGAGCTTAAGATATGCCAGAATATCGTCAAAACCCCAGATCAAGACCAAATCCCAATTATCCTAGACCAATATCATACTGGAGAAACAAATTTACATCGTGGCATCCAATGAAACCGTTACAAGGATTAAAGACAAATACTCCTGGCAAGTTTAACCAAAGATGTTGAGAAATTCATCAGAGCCTGTGAAATCTGCCAAAAAGTCAAAATCTGTAGGAAAAATCTTAGTTCTCCTTTCGTTATCACTGAAACTCCCAAAACTCCATTTGAAAGAATAAACATTGATCTATTTGAATTCCTAGTTCCCAAGCTTACCCAATCTCAGACAAAAAGGCGTCCACAATTGTTAACACTCTACTAGTATTCTTCCAATATTACGGCACACCTTTAAGAATTCACTGTGATTGTGGAGGTGAATTCAACAAGGCCCTACTCAAAGACCTCTGTCAGCTCTACGACATAAAATTGACTTCTTCAAGCGTAAGCCATCCACAATCCAACGGATCGCTGGAAAGATTCCATGCAACTTTAATGGAGATGATCCGCCTTCATAAAGCGGAACATCCAAATGAACACCCATTCAACATTCTCCCGTACGCAGTAATCTGTTATAATAAGACCAAAAATAAGACACACGGATTCACACCTTTCGAATTAATCTTTGGCCATACGTCGAATAGACCCCTGAGACTCTTTATAATCAAAAAAAGCTAATCTCCAAATACATGCGAGACCTCAACAACAGAATGGAATAATATTATAGAATGGCTCGAGCCAGAACCGATATCCAGAAAGAAAAGTCGAAAGTAAGGTTCGACAAGACGGTCTCATGAAATCTTCCAGAATATTAAGCAGGTGACAAGATGTATGTCAAAGAAACTCAAATAAAAGTCATAAAAAACAAAACTGGATTTAAAAGTGGCTCTGGAACAAATGACCAACAACAAGTGATAAAATTCTTCAAAGAGAAAGTTATAGAATAAAACAAACCATTGATATTTACATTTGTGAACTTTGAGAAAGCATTTGACTCAGTCCAACACTTTCTCCATGTTAAAGGCTCTTACAGAGTGCAGTACCTACCTATTGACCATAGGGGCACAACCATTTTTCAGAATATATATAAAAATTCAACAGCTGCAGTCAAAATGTATCATGGCGACACCAACCAAATTTCCCTTGAAGAAAGGTATTAGAAAAGGAGACACCATCTCTACTAAACTATTCACTGCTCTAGACAACATAGTCCTTATCATAGAAAAGTGATTTATATTCTTGATATAGAACGCTCACTTCTGTTGTAGTCGCCCAGTGACATTTCCGACGGTGCTGCCATAGCGGTGTAGTCATTGAACTAATATTTGGCGGGCCGTTTGAATCTCGGTTTCAAATGACTCGTTTGACATTTCAATTATTTCAAAATAAAACAGTGCTCCAAAACTTCATAAACTAAAATTTTATACATTTTATTTTCATATGTTTGTGAGAATCACTTAATGAATAAAATAGTCTATAATCTAGATGATTTGGCGTATCTGACTCATAAGCTAACTGAAAAACTTCCCAATTTGCTTTTTGAAAATGTCCATTTTTCGATTTGAATGACTGTCATATTTGATCAAGTAATTTATAATTCCCTCGAGCATGTATTATGGAGCATCATACAGTGGCACTAAGTTATTTATCTCCAACAAAACAAAAATTTTTGTTTCTGTGTTGTTTTTGATGTAGATTTCCCTGGTCTGTGGCTGCAATTCGCTTTTGACCGATTTATTTTTTGCCGCCTGGTCACACATTGCGGCAACAACTCTTAAACCGGCTGCTTGTGATGCACTTATTAATTCTTTCACAGTCTTGGAATTCAAAACAATCAATGACGATGCACTCAACAAATTAATTCAGATGACATATGCATTATATTATGATGTCAAATGGACCTGTGTTTTTCTGACTGGTTTTTATATCCACCATTCTATGTCGGTCATTGTCACTTCCTATCTAGTAAACAAAGATAGCTAATTCATCGGTGAAGTCAGAAAATAGATTAAAAACGAGGGGGACGTTGAGAAACGGCGATATGGGCGCACAGCGGTGTAGTCATGAACTAAAACAAAAAGTGGAGGGGATGAATCCAGTGAATGTTCTATTTAAGAATTTATAAATCACTTTTCTATGGTCCTTATTGCAGACAGAGTAGATCATGCATGTCAGCTTCTCCAAGACCTCCAAAGTTCTTGTGCACGAGTTAGCCTTGAAATCAATTTCTCCAAAACACAATTCATGACCAACCTTGTAGTGGCCAAAATAGCTATTTATGTACGAAGGGCATTATAATCTTTAAATCCCCGTGGTGCATACAATGCTTTATTTTCTACTCAACACAACGTTTTTTCATCATTTTATTATTAACAAAATCAGTTAAACTTGTGTGACAGAATATTGTTTTGCATTTTGACATGTACCTGTACCTGTGACCTGTACCTGTACCTGTGACCTGTACCTGTACCTGTGACTTGTACCTAGAAACGAAATAAATTAATATATATCCTGTTCACAATCCGATGTCCACAGGTGCAGGTAAATTTATCACCTTTCCCTATCAAGTAGCATTGAAAGGTGATTTTACCTGTACCTACCTGTGGACATCGGATTGTGAACGGATAATATCTATAAACATCTCATAAGGCAAGGCAACGGTGGTGGTCGTGTGGGTTAACGCACTGGACTACATGGGAAACGTTGATGGTAGACCGGGTTCGAATCCTGGCTAGACCGAAAATTATTTTCGGTCAGACATTAATTAGTGGCTGTCTAGGGTAAAGTGCAAATTCATAAAACAACAACAACAAAAATACCTCAGGATATTATAAGCGGGCGTTATGGATCAGGTTGTTATAGGTATGTTAACGTATTTCGTTGCCTAGGTATTATGGATCTATAATAGGCAAGTAGAAAATAATAGTATATCCTATTCACAATCCGATGTCCACAGGTACAGGTAAATTTATCACCTTTCCCTATCAAATAGCATTGAAAGGTGATAAATTTTACCTGTACCTGTGGACATCGGATTGTGAACGGATAATATTTTACATTATTAGCCAGGTAAAACAGTTTTTACTGGTGATTGAAGGAAATGACTAGCGAGCCGTCAGGCGAGCTTGTCACCTTCAAGAGCCAGTAAAAACTGATACCTGGCGTATGAGGTACAATAATTTATTTGTTACTCATTTGTAAACAAGGAATAAAAAATGAATACAATTTTATCCCATTTTGATGTTTAAAAATGACATTATTGAACGCATAACAATAAAGGTAAGTAGACGTTTATCACCTCAGTGATTTAAAAACATTTTAACTCACTCTCGGCATTTTGTCACTCTGTCCAACTAAAAACTGAAACCTCAGTGATTTAAAATATTTTTAACTCACTCCCAGCATTTTTTCTTGTACTATATTTTTCAAATACCCACAAAATGGGATAAAATTTTGTATACATCACGTGAGTTATAATGTTTATTCATTTGAAGAAAATTAACCCACTCGCTAGGGCTCGTGCGTTAAAATTTTTTCTCATGAATAAACATTCATTTAACTCACTTGGTGTTTAAATAACTATTAATAAATAATTCTCCTGACCCTACTGACTTGTAAAAAGTTTTTACAGTTTAGCTGTCAATTTTACAAGTCAGTAGAGCCAGTAACTGGTAAAAATCAATTTTCGTTGTTTATGTTTTGAGTTTATAAATAACGTTTTACAAATGAGTGACAAATAATAGCTATTTATGTACCAAGGGGATTATGTAGATTCTAATGCCCGAAGGCGAAACTAGCCCGAGGGCCTATGGCCCGAGGGATATATTTCGCCTGAAGGGCATTATAATCTTGAAATCCCCGTGGTGCATACAATGCTTTATTTTCTACTCAACACAATGTTTTTTCATCAATTTGTTATTAACAAAATCAGTTAAACTTGTGTGACAGAATATTGTTTTGTATTTTGACATGTACATGTACCTGTGACCTGTACCTGAAACGAAATAAATTAATATATCTATAAACATCTCATAAGGCAAGGCAACGGTGGTGGTCCTGTGGGTTAACGCGCTGGACTACATGGGAAACATTGATGGTAGACCGGGTTCGAATCCTGGCTAGACCGAAAATTATTTTCGGTCAGACATTTAGTGGCTGCCTAGGGTAAAGTGCAAATTAATAGAACAACAACAACAAAAACACCTTAAGGTATTATAAGCGGGCGTTATAGATCATAACGCCCGCAAAAGCGGGCGTTATGGATCAGGTTGTTATAGGTGTGTTAACGTATTTCGTTTCCTAGGTATTATGGATCTATAGTAGTAAAGTAGAAAATAAACATTTTAACGTATGGCGAGCAATTAGAACAAGTTGATTCCTATAAATATTTAGGCCAAGAGATCAAATTAGGAAGACACAACTAGACCACAGAATTGAACAGGAGAATAGAATTGACATGGGCAGCCTACGGAACACTGAGGGATGTCTTTAAACCAGATATTCCTATGTGCTTGATGAAGAGGAATAAGGTCTTTGATCAATGTGTACTTCCAGTTCTAACACTTGGAGCAGAAACATTGACTCTAACCAGAAAGGTTATGGACAAAATTCAATTGACACCGAGGGCAATGAAGAGATCAGTGTTGAATATCTTCCTCAGAGACAAAGTTCCAAATCATATCATCAGGGAAAGAACGGGGGTAACGGACGCAGTTGAGAGAACTACAACGGTGAAATGGAACTGGGCAGGTCATATCGCCAGAATCAGAGATGTGAGATGGACTACGAAAATATAGTCCGGTTTGGTTTGTATTCCCGTGTGCTTTTTCGGTATGCAAGCAAGCGGTTTTTTTAAAGGAATTCTAATGCCCTAAGGTGTAACTGTTATCAGTTGGAACGTTATAAAATGTGTCAGTGCCGCGCAGTTGACATAAATGTCATTACCTCATTTTCAATTTTTATTATTTTTTAAATATGGTTGTTTAGTGGTACCGTTCTTAGATCTGTCCCTAATTTGTCTTTATTTATGTAGGGACATATCAAAAAAGAGAAAAAACAACCACAAGATAGATGATAGACTGCGCATGCGCATAATTTAAAGTTGAAAAGCAATTATTCACAACATTTGAAATGTTTTAAAATATACAGGCGTCTCTTCGTCTTCGTCATCGCTACTTGCTCCGCGATTTGAGTTATTGATAGATTTATTGTATTCACATTCATTTCCTTGACATGAAAAGAGTTTTGTATACAGGGTGTCCCAAATTCGAGGGTGAGCATTGAGATATCGGAAACTATTAGAAATACGAGGTTGGTTGAAAGTGGTTAAATTATGGCAAAGTTGTGCAATTTTATGACCAATGAAATGCCGTTTTGAAATTTGAAAAATTCCGAATACTTCTGAAGATATTCGGAAAAAACCAAAATTTTGCAAAATCATTTTTATTTTTTCCTGAGTCTATTTGAAGAGCAGTGTCACTTCATCATTGTCACTTTTTTCTTATTACAAGATGGTACCATCATATTTAAAATCTGACGTCTCGTCTTTGGGCCACCATCATCTTCATTTTTTTAAATACGGACCCTTATTTTTTATTTCAGCTCCTCTAGGTTTCCTCAGACCTTAAGGAAGCCTTGAGCGGTTAGAATTGACATCACCAACTTCTCAAACTCAAATAGAAGCATATGTCCATTCTAAACTCAAGACCTCCAGGGAAGACTCAAGTTTTGATCGGTAAACGATGATTTATTTCCAAGAGATCCAAGAGCCAATAAAACAGCATTCCAAAAGGCTATCTAAATTTTTTCTTACCCTTTTTATAGGAACTTATTCCTATGGTGATTAAGAAATAGTTCTTGAGTTCTCTCCTATTCCAGTGTAAAAATAAGTTTCGAATCCAAGTTTGTAGGATGTGTTTGTAAATTGTAGATTGCTTTGAAGTCGTTACATCTTGTTCCAGCCGCTCAAGCACTGCTTTATTTCTAGATATTTTGTGCGTGAATCTTCTAATTGAATTTTCTGTAGTTTCTGTTGGTGGTTCCCAAGATCTACAGGAGTCTCTGTCTGATTTGCCTATTGTTTTTAGGTGATATTTCAGCAAGCAGTGTCCAGTGAGCAGACCAACGACTGTTCTAATTTCTAATTTATCTTCTTTCCTTGTCAAGAAGTTGTTCAGATCTCCCTGCTGAGATGGATATGAACCTCGTTGCCTATCTCAGACCCGGAATGGATCTCCAATGAGCTAGCGTTCGGTCCTTTTCCCCTCTGTTGA
Source organism: Ceutorhynchus assimilis (assembly GCA_917834065.1). Lineage (NCBI taxonomy): Eukaryota > Metazoa > Arthropoda > Insecta > Coleoptera > Curculionidae > Ceutorhynchus > Ceutorhynchus assimilis. Next base: position 31,538,241 of record OU892282.1, on the reverse strand, counting down.
TTTCTTCGGAGACGAAGCTTTTCATTAGTCCACAAAAAGGCTCTGGGACTTGAAAAGCGCTTTCAGGGTTAATTTGTTTCTCCCAGCCAACTGGCAACAAGTTGCTTAAGCCACCTCAGTGATAAAAAATTTAATTCTACTATCCAGGAACTCCAAATCGATGAAGAAACATTCAACATCAATATAGCAGAAATCAAAGAATTCATATCTGACATTTCGAATGATTTAAAGTTTTACGAAGCCCAAACTAGAACTCTTAACCTCTGTGAATCATTAATGGAAAGCATAACGTTTGCACGTTTAAAGATCTTACATACCTCAATTATAACTCCTACAGACTTGGTCGCCTCCTTACAGGAATTATCGCGCTCTATATCCAAAAATAACATTCCTTTACCTACATATCTTTCATGTAGCACGATACCTGGATATACCTAATTGATTTAGAAGCTTATCAATGAGAAGGTAAAATTGACTTTATTCTTAGAATGTCGCTGATCGAACCTAAGATATACACTCTTTATCACATCAACCCTATTCCGATTTTGGATAATCGAACAGCTAGCTACTCATCATATTTTACCAATAACTCAAAAATATTCGCGAGAAATGAACATTCTTTATTGTACGTATTACTCCAAAGCCTAGATCACTGCAAACCTCTTGATAATAACACAAGGATATGTTCTGACCTTTTACAATACCCTATAGACAGCGATGCCGCTTGCGAAGCCCAACTCTTGAAGTCAACAGGGACACTTCCCAATACTTGCCAAGTCTCAATTTTACTCGCTAAATACTACAATGTGCAAGAATTAGACACAAACTACTGGCTCATAACATTATCATCGTCCCTTCCAATCACTATCAGATGTGATGGCAAAAACAGTGAGACAAAAACAATGACCAACACAGTGCTCAAGCTCCAACCAACATACAATGCCTTTGTAGGAAACTCCAGAATTCATGCTAGGCACCTAGCGGAAAAAAAAACGAAACATCACTTATAAAAGCCATCTAGTGGAAATTCCCTATGACTGCTGCAAACACCTGCCGGTGAATCTCCATTTGCCAGAGTTGAAGCCTCTTAAACTATCTAAAATCAACATCGATGATCTAAACGTGGCACAGCATAGACTAAACCAATTTTCCGATGAACTGGATAAACTAATCCAAGAACCATTCGTATCAAGGCACAGTCAATGGTTCACCTCCTTCATCATCGTACTAATACCAGCTCTTCCAATCATTTACATTTGTTGTAAGTATCGACGAAAGGTACCTCCTAAACCTAGCCCTATCGACGGAGACAAACCACCACCGCCGAAGTCTCATTCACGTCTTCAAATAGGCAACAACCAGAAAGCTTTTACCGAAACGAAGAAACAAGAGATGACCAGTCTACACAACAACCCAGTTGGTTTTTTAAAAAATAATTGTTGCAAAGCACCAACTTTTTACTTAATGGGGGAGCTGTCATATGGATTTCACGACTACAATGACCTCCAGACGCATCTCAGTACCACGGTCGTACAAAGCCTATCGCAAAGTCTAGACGCTTCTTCAGCAAGTTATCCTATCTGAACATGGCATGTCAAGAACTGCTTCATCGTCGTAACGCTCCTTTAAAATATAAAAGACTGTCTCTTTTAATTCATTATTAAGTTAATGTCCAAAATAATTGTAACCTGTATATTTTAAAATAAATTAGTGTTTTTTTGAAAAGTGTCTTCAAGAGTTTTTGAGATAACATGTATAGTCGGGATGATTCCATCCAAGATGTAGACATTCCAGTAATACAGAACAAAGGGTCAGAGGAACTTCTAGATATAACTAGAGAGAAAATTGAAAACAGCCAGAAAATACACGAAGAATAACAGAGCCTCTGGAGAAGATGGCATTGTAGATTGTAACTACTGAAATGATGAAACTTGGAGGTGAATGCGTCATAAAAGCCCTAAAAACTCTTTATAATGCCTCTTTGAAGGAAGTACAACAGAACAATGGAGAATGCCATCATGATAATCTTGCATAATTGCAAAGAGAGAGACCTAACAGAAATTGGAAACTATTGACCTATCAGTCTGTTATCTCATCTACATATATAAGAAATTTATGAGGATAATTACTAATAGAATGGGACCTAAGCTAGATTTTGACCAATCACTAGAGCAAGCTGGATTTAAAAGTGACTTTGGGATGATCATACCTACAAGTGATAAAATTCTTCATAGAGAAAGTTGTAGAATAAAAAATCATTGATATTTATATTTGTGGACTTTGAGAAAGCTTTTGACTCAGTCCAACACTTTCTCCATGTCAAAGGATCTTACAGAGTGCAGTATTGACCATAGGGGCACAACCGTTTTTCAGAATATATTATAAAGATATAACAGTTGCACTCAGAATGTATCATGGCGACACCAACCAAACTTCCCTTGGAGAGAGGTATTAGAAAAGGAGACACCATCTCTCCTAAACTATTCACTGCACTAGACAACATAGTCCTTATTGTAAACAGAGTAGATAGATCATGCATGACAGCTTCTCCAAGACCTTTAAAGTAGGGTTTCATCAAGACGAGAAATCTTGACTTGAACGTTATTTCTTGACTTGACTTGAAATTCAAGATCAAGAAATTGAACATGTCTTGACTCGATGCGGTCTTGAAAGCAAAAGTCTTGACTTGAAATCAAGATATCTTGAAATTTATTGAAATTACTTAAAAAAAGCTTTCTTTGTTTTTCTAAACGTCGCTCTCGAAAACACTTTGGAAACGCGTTGGGTGCTGCAATTTGAAGCGATTCAACAGAAAAACCATCAATCCAGACCAGATAAAGAAAAATTGGTTTAGATTTCATGGGATCGATTTCCAAGAAGCTTCGATTAGCAAAAACCGTATCGCGATATCTTCAATGGTACCATTGATACAGGGCGATTTTCGATTTTTTCCTATTCTGAAAAATAGCTATAAGTTTTTTATTTATGATTTTTTGTGATTTCTGTGACTATTTCACTAAAGTGTATTACACCGGCAATAAATTTGGTATTCAGCTGACAATATTGCTACCTGGACAATACCAACAACATGGTATTTCAGCGACCATTTTTTGACATTGTCAAACTGATATTTTTAATTTGAAGTTTTCATTCATATTTTTGCATTCTATTTATTTTCAAAATCTTACGTGAAATAGTCATATATAATATCACAAGAGAAAAAATTTTGTCGGCAAAATTTTCGAAAGGTATGAAAGTTTGTTGCTTGGCAATTTCGCGAATGACACATGTCATGAGCGAAATTGCCGAAAAGCAACAAACTTGAATAAAACCTTGAGAACAATTTTGCCTACACAATTTTTTCTCGAGTGGTATTCGTCATGACTATTTCACGTAGTAGGTAGGTACGATAGGTTTATCTCTAACAGTTTTCGAGGAAAAATCAGCAAAAGCAGAGCTATCCAATGAGCTAATATTGATAAATAAATAACATAGTTTTATAGCTATTTTTCAGAATTGGGAAAAATCGAAAATCGCCCTGTATTAATGGCACCACTGAACACATTGAAGATATCGCGATCGCGGTACGGTTTTTGACAATCGACATTTCTCGGACATCGATCTCATGACATCTAAGTCAATTTTTCTCTTGGCGTTTTCTCGCGTCCACTTTTTGGAAACTGGTTCAAAACTGTTTTGAAACAGTACATTCTCGCGATAAACCCATGACGTCACGTTAAAATTGGTTCAAACCGTTTCGAAATATAATCCAATCCACGTTTTCAAACCATTTTCTCGCGCCGAGAAATTATGACCTCATGGTGACATTGCTTAAATCAGTTTTGGAAAATGTTTCGAAACATTTGAGACGCAGGAAAACGCTTCTTTCTAGGAGTAAGGTTCCTAAAAGTTGATAGGTTGCTTGGTAATGAGTAACTTGTTGATGCATTTGGGATGCCTCATGGAGATTTGCATTATGTTGAGGCACCCTAGTCCCCAGATGACGTCATAAAGTTATCGGGCAACCTACCTCCCTCAAACAACCTTGGTCTTGAAGTATGTTTTTCTTGTTAAAGCACTCCAAATTGCAGCACCCTGTACTTGTTCTACCTGCTCGAAAATCAGGAAGATCTGCTAGTTAGTAAAATGGTACCTACCAACTGACATATTTTGCGAGAATAATATCCAACTAAAAACGTTCTAATACAAAATCGGGAAAATACTGCTCTAAGAGAAAATAGTATAATATACATACGTTGCAGAAGGCTATTGTGGCAGCTTGCAACTTGTATTTCAATATACTATTACAGCCTCTTGTAAAATTGTTTAGGTATTTCAAGAAATTAAAGAATTTCTTGGTTTCTTGATAAGAAATCTTGATCTTGAAATAGGAAATCTTGACTTGTCTTGAAAATAGTTTCAGATTTCTTGACTTGAAATTTTCTTGAATTCAAGTCAAGATCAAGTCAAGAACAAGAAATTTCTTGAAAATCGTGAAACCCCACTTTAAAGTTCTTGTGCACGAGTTGGCCTTGAAATCAATTGCTCCAAAACACAATTCATGACCAACGTCGTACTGGCCAAAAACATTTTAACGTATGGCGAGCAAATCGAACAAGTTGATTTCTATAAATATTTAGGCCAAGAGATTGAATTAGGAAGACACAACTAGACCACAGAATTGAACAAGAAAAGAATTGACATGGGCAGCCTACGGAATACTGAGGGATGTCTTTAAGCCAGATATTCCTATGTGCTTGAAAAGGAATGAGGTCTTTGATTAATGTGTGCTTCCAGTTCTAACACTTGGAGCAGAAACATTGACTCTAACCAGAAAAGTTATAAAGAAAATTCAATTGGCACAGAGGGCAATGCAGAGATCAGTGTTGAATATGCCCCTCAGAGACAAAGTTCCAAATCATATCATCAGGGAAAGAACGGGGGTAACAGACGCAGTTGGGACTGAGAGAACTACAATGGTGAAATGGAACTGGGCAGGTCATATCGCCAGAATCAGAGATGTGAGAGGGACTACGAAAATACTAGAATGGAGTCCTAGACACGGTGCGTTTCTCATAAGATGGCCGGGCGAAACTAAGCGCATCCAGCCTAACTGGATGCAAAGTGCTCAAGACCGGAGGCAGTGGAATGATTTACAGGAGGCCTATGTCCAGTAGTGGGCTCGAAACGTCTCACGATGTTGATGAGGGATTAGCTGTAATATCAATTTGATTGTTCAAAACTGTACAGGCTCTATTTTATTGACCAAAATTTCCTATCACCACTGTTCACATATTTTTGAAAATATTTGCCGTTGAGTGTATTCTCATCTAGGCCACTCTGTATGCGTACTAATGTATATATTACCTACCGCAATGCGTATTCAAATTAGAAAAAACAATTCCAAATAATATACGAAAATTACCAATTACAGGATCGGATAAAAAAACTGCACGTCAAACGATCAATCTAGCTTTTTTTGTGCTTAAGTATAAGATCCGTGAAAAGCGAAATTTCAATTAATGTTTGAACTAGCCGCTTCTCTAATGTCTTAATAAAAGTGTTCATCTCTAATAGAATAGTATAATACTGCCTAAGTTTTAAAGAAATAGTTGAAGAACTGATTACAAATAATTACAAGGTACGTTTTGTATTGATAAATAATAACTATTTTTCGTGTTTTGTGATTTCCAGTTCTATATGCGTTTTAGAAGGTAGAACAATGACAGTTCGTGAATTTTTTGGAATTATTGATATATTTACTCCACAGTCACTCGACTCTAATATATTCAGAAGCATAGTCACTTAACTTACAATCAAATTCACTCATAAACCCATTTCATTATTAGCAGGATTACGTAACAATACCGGCCCCGCAGCAATAATTAGTTGTTAGTACAATGTTCAGCCCTTTTTATAGTTTCCCTAAAAAAAGGAGATCCACTGTTACAATAAAAATTGTTTATTTGAAGAAAAATAAATGATGAAAATAAAATAGAATCGACATAAATGACTGATGAACTACCTCAAAAGCATAATATGCTAATAATTCATATAAATAATTTGCTAAATACTTCAGATTTATATCTTTTCTTAAAAAAAAAATAATAAATTTCAGTTTTGCAATAAAGTTACCTACAAAATACAAAAATCTTCATTATTGTCTTGTTTTGACCTAGATTTTTACAATCGTAACTATTATAAAACTGTGCAGATGAAGGATAACGAGCAATTGCGCGGTTTACCATTCAAAGACATTTTTATTTCAGATTTACTGAATAAAATAGTTTCGTGAAGTGTAGCTTGATTAAGGACACAAACGGTGAGAATTTTTCATAAATATTTATTAATCCTATAAAGTTTTTAGTCCAGAAGAATGGAAAAAATTTGACAAAATACAACCATTCAATTGATATACATACTAATATAGTTTCCGGAAATTTTGTAAATTATTTTCACCCGAATAGGTAGGTATATGCGATTAGAACACGTCATATCAATTATTTTGTACATGTGTTTTTTGTTCTATAAACATGGACTACTATAACATTACCCATTATAAATGTTTTTTTTTCGGTAATTCACCTTTAACATATACTGTCCTAATTTCCTTTTTATGTCAATTCATTTCGCAATACCTTGCGAGTAGGTTTCAGTTATTTTGATTGAAAAAAAAGTCATGGTAAGTTTTTTTTGGCCTCAATTTTACCAGAGAGAATTTTTTTAACTTCATTAGATTTTCTTATGAATCAGGTTATCTAAGTTGACCTTTAATGATTGAGTTATCTTTCGTTAAATTCCTGTTTCCTGAGAATTTTTTTGGCAATGTCAATAATCAATAAATTATCTGGTTATTTTAATTCTATCGTTATCATTTATTTTTATTAAGCGGAGTATGACACACAGCATAACGAATTAGTCATTAACGTTATCGAATTATTGTGTTTTTTTTTACAGAACATGTCAAAGCTCTCAAAACTTCTTCAAGTAACGCCCGAAGAAGAAAAAGCTATATTGGAACACTTCAAAATAACTGAAGCAGAATTCGAAGAGAATGTGAGAATTTTGAAGGAATGGATTGGACAATGTGAACATTTACCAAAGGAAGATGGTAAGAAATTACTTATTCGTGTAATAACAATAATTATTAATAAAAAATCTTGTCTGCTCTTGGTCGTTATTCCAGGACTTTCTTGGTCTATCTATTATCGTTAAATTTTGCAATATGCCCTGCCCATCAACATTTTGCTGTTGTTATTCGCCCCAGAACATCAAACCCTGTTTTCTTATGAATGGTGTCATTTCGTAGTCTATCTCTCAGACTTATACTAAGCATCAAGCGTTCCATTTTACGTTGCGTTCTTTGTAGTTTGCACGCTGATGGCTTGGCAGGTCTCCATACCCCAAGTGAGCACAGGGAGGACGCACATGTTGACAGCTTTTCGTTTTGGTGTAATTTGGACATCATTTTTGAAAACATCTCGAAGTCTGCCAGAATTACTGAGAATAATTCTACTGTTTGGTTATCTCTACCAATCCTCACTTTGTGACCCAGATTTATGTAGCTTTGCACCATATCTATCTCGTTGTTATCGACCTTTATAAGCTTGTTAGTCACCATTTTTGTTTTTTCAAAATTGATCTTCAGGTCTACCTTTTATGTAGTATCTGTTGTGGCGTTTTTGTATATATTCTTTATAATATTTAAGTAGGTATCGATAATCGATTCGGCATGAGGGTTTTTAAACGTTAGAGGTGATCGTTGGTGCCGTAGCGAGCTCGGAAACCAGCCTTGGTTGGTGGAACTCGAATTTCGATTCTAGCCTGTTTGTTAAAATTCTAGTATAAAGCTTGTACAGGTGGTTAAGCAAGCTAATTGATCTGTATTTTCTAGGCTTGTCTTTTCTCCTTTTTCATGGAGTGATATAGTAGTTGAGTTATTCCATAAGGTCGGGATATCGTGGTTGCACAGGCACAAATTGAAGACTCCCAAGATTTTATTCGTCAAAATTGGCCCATCGAGTTTTATAGCCTCTGTTACCACGCCGTCTTCTCCATAATGTAATAATTCTTCCTGAGAAATGTCAAGTATGTTTTCAGAGCCTTGGTTTTGAACCTTTTGCAATGGTTCTTCAAATGCTTGGTTGGTCTGTAGCATTTTCATTTTCCTCTAATTTAAATTCATATAAAATGCTACAATTTTGGAACAAATAGTAAAACAATCAATTTTAGTTTTAAGAATGTTTATTAATTATAATTAAATAAATTAATGAATAAACAATATGTTTATCTTGGTAACTGTAAATTCTGGTTGGGAAATCTCTGGCATCAACTTCTGTTTTCTTATGGGTGTCTTCAAGAACCTAGAAAGAAAAAAAAAAATAAAAGAAAAATGAGACAAATCACCGATTACTTTTGTGATTCCGCTATTGTGGAGTTTCTCTTTGCTCACCCATTTTCAAATTTTTCTATTTTTCCATCACAGTTAAATCCAACCCTGGTGTTTGGTCTATTTTAAATTACGGATGGCCTTGTCACCGTTCAGCGAATATTTTTCGGGGGATCTCCCACCGCCTTGAACTTGGTTCACGGTTGTAGCAGGGAGGCTTCGTTTTGGTACCAGTGGTCACGGAGCCTTTGTCAAGAGCTTTGAAAACTCTAAAATCCGTCCGTATCGCCCTTTTGATTTTTATCAAGATTTGTAGAAGTTGGCGGAGACCACAAAATATTTTGTGAGCTCAGTAGATCCAGTTTCGAGATTTATGGTTCTTGAGCGATTTTATGAGTTATTTGGGATGATTATTTCGCGTAAGTTGCACGTGCCTCGTGGTAAGAATTTAACATCTTCTTATGGTTTTTTTTTATCTTTATAGATCCATTTTTGATTATCCAGTTTGCTTTCGATTGACATTAAATTGCTGCTGATATTCGCATTGGAATTTTCACTTCCTAATTTATTGGAGGGTCCAAATTAGAGTCCAAATTAGAGTCCAAATTAGAGTCCAAATTAGAGTCCAAATCAGAGTCCAAATCCAAATCCAAGTCTAAATTCCGATTCAAGTCTAAGTTCAGAGTCAAGCCCAAGGGGAAAATGTCTCCAAATTTTATAATGAAGATCCAACCCGTGCAAGTACCAACTAGTCGGAGTTATAGTTCTGGTCCACTTTGCGCCCATTTGATCTCTACTCTTAGCAGAAAATATCCAGCTTCGAATTCGTCCAGAGCCCAATAAGCCAGATTTGGGACTTTATGGATGCATAGAAAATCTAACAGGTTTGCTAGAGATTAAGGCAGCTCAGTGAAAAACCAAATAAAAAAAAATATGCTTTAACTTTCAAACATTTTCTTACATTTTTTTTAGTTTTTGAAATAATGATTTATCTATATTAAGGTATAATGTGAATAGCCGATTTGGTATTTTTTTTATTTTATTTTTATTGCGTATATTATTCAGGTATTTTTGAGTAAGACCCCAAAACCCCGAAGATTCATGAATTTTCCCCAGGTTTTCCGTGATATAAATATTTAGGGTAGTACAATTCAACCAAATAGTGCTATATATATTTAACAATCCTGTTCAATATCAAAATTTATCTTTAACTTAAATTTTCATAACTTTCTCATAACTTTAATTATTACAAAATTAAACAATATTATACACCGGTGTAATTGTACAGTGTACAGTGTGTTCCTTACTGTTGTCCAGGAAAATAAAGTTTCATTTTTTGGGGAGTACTGAGTATTTGTTTAGAGTATCTTTCTTATTTTCAGGTCACAGTTTCAGGTACTTTTCAAATTAAGTTTTTCTAATTTTTTTTTCTTTATTGACATTTCAACATTATTTAAACTGTAATAATTATGTAAGTAATCTCTCACTTAAAAAAATTAGTGGCGTCCAAATGGCAAGGTCAAAATCAAGCAAATATTATCTGAACCCATTTCCCAATGCCACTGATGAAAAGCTGCCGTGCTTATATGTTTAGTGGTTGTTTTCCGGAATCAGAAAAAAATCAGGAAAATAATTGCTACAGGTCTGAGACGAATATAATATTGTATGGAACTCTTCTACAGTCTGTAATAATTCATCCCTGTCCGTTACTATATTACCGCTCCTGTCTTTGTACTGGAATATTTCTTGTTTGCCATTTATGGTTTTTCTTCTCATGATTTTCATCCTTTTATTGTCTTCGATGGTTCGTCCTCAGGGATTCATCAAGCCAAGTAGCTTGAATTTTTTCTTAAATACTTGACTTGACTTGAAAACTCAAGCTTTTGAAAATTTGATATTTGACTTGACTTGATTTTCGGTCTGAACTACTTGACTTGATATCAAGTAAAATCAAACTACTTGATATTACTTGATAGCGATCCGTGAAATGCGCATCGAAGCATTAAAATAGGGGATTCACCGAGATTAAATAGGGGATTCACCGAGGTTACAGCCAGGCCCGTCCCTGGAGGGTCAAGTGCCTGCGTGCAGGATTTTTTATTCCGCCCTACTAAGTTCGTTTAATAGAAAACCTGCCCATAATGCATACGAGGATATGGCCTGGCGTTACGAAATCGACAAATATTTTTCTGACCCAAGAGCTGACAGTACTGAAGATATTTTAGAATGGTGGAAGAGACACGAATGCATTTTTCCAAATATTGCCGCAATGGCCAAAGACTTTTTGGCAACGCCAGCTTCTTCAGCTCCAGTTGAAAGGCAGTTTTCTAGAGCTGCCTTAACGCTTACCAAAACGAGAAATCGATTAGACAATAACTCCGTTAGAAGCCTTGTGTCTCAAATCATGGATGGAAAATTAGGATATTAAAGATTTATTTTGGATATTTACTGTTTTCATGTTTGTAGTTTTTCTATTGTTTTATTGTCAGAATTAAGAATATTTCGTATTTTTATATCACATTATTTTATTTATTATTTAACTGAGTTTGTTAGAGTTTTCGCTTTTAGATGTTTTTTAATTAAAATATTACATCTATATATACATACATTTTCATTGTTATTGCGTTTTGGCAATTAATCCGATTAATATCAAAAAAGTAGTTAGTTTGAAAAGCTTGATTTTCAAGTTACTTGATGTGTAACTACTTGACTTGACTTGAATTTCAAAAATAAATACTTGACTTGATTTTTACTTGATATCAAGTCAAGTCAAGTCAAGTAGCTTGAAAAACAAGTCAAGTCGTGAATCTCTGTTCGTCCTGTTTCTTAATTTTTGTATTTTCTTATCATTTTTTTTGATACTTTTTTTTTGTGTGTTCTTATCTCGTGTGGTTCCGTGTTTGGGTCACTTACTTTTTCTCTTGGTTCTCCCAATTTTATTTTATTTTTTTGTCTAATTTTCTTTTCAGTTCATGTACAGAAGCTGTTTTGTGCCTGTTTAATTGTATCTACTATATTGTTATTTAGTTCGTTTATGTCCATTGTCCGTTGGTGCAGGTTTGTTCTGTAGTGTGTTTGTTGATTTATATTGTCGAAATCCTTCCTCGTGTGTTTAATGTGTCCACGCTTCAATTTCTTTTTGATCAATTTGTGTTTTTCTAGCTTGGTAGATATTTCTAGTAACTCTAACTTATCTATGGTCGCTTGATGTTGTGATGTTATAAATCTGTTTAGAACCGTAACATCTTTAAATATAATATATCATTTGTTGGTAATGAAATACCTAATCTATTTCGTTTTGGGTACCTACACATCAATGCAATAATTACATGAGAAAGCTTGAGTAGATTTCAAGTTAAATCCCTGTTGATATTGAGAGGAAAAATTTCTTCCAAAACAACATCATTGTCGACTTTATTTTCATTGTCAAAATGTCCCGCTTTTCTGGCATAAGGACTATATCTAATGATTTCATGATGATGGTTACTTTAGGTTTATTATGTCTGATGAAGATATACCTATTTAGAAACAGTAAGAAAATTTCAGTATATATGCTACAACATACAGATATTGTACAATGGTTTTCAAAACGTTGCATTGTTTTGGTCTGTCATTTAAATATTTTCAGTATTTTGATGCGAATAAAAAAATTTGTATTCAAAATAGTTTAGGTATATAATTTTACAATTACTATTAATTGATATATTAAGTGCCGGTACTTTTGCTCTCATTTGACAGCCGTTAAAAATGATCAGGGGTTTGAATGTGCTCTAACCACATCATATACTTATAGACCTTGGCCCATGCAAAACTTTGACGACGTATCAAATTCGTAAATCGAGAGCGAAAGTATCGGCCCTAAGTCAACCAGCGGTTATCTATTATATTTTGAAACATTCTCAATGATTTTTTTTCCATACATTCAAAATATCAGTAGGTAAATTTTCAACTTTTGAAGCGCCGACTACTACTTTCCTTTCACTTTCGCTAAATATTTGACCCAACAACAACTTAGAACTTAATTGCAAGTTTAAACTCAAGACTAAATTGACTTTGGCATTTGATTGAGAAAACTGAAAAAGTCCTGTAAAACTTGATGGACTGGTCTTGATCGAGGTATTGGAAAGATATATAAAATATTTTGTTGATAGACTTTTAGTACCAGACGTTAACATAAAGATAAAGAAAACTTAGGGATCATGAATAATGACATGAATGAAAGTTTGAAAACACCTTCGGTACTATACTATGAAAAAAGCGGGAGAACAACAACAGAAAAAATATCAGAAACCAATTGAAAAGTAGAAATAGTCTCAAGGCTCTGGGGTGCGTGATAGAAATCTTGGGTTCGTTTATTCCAAAAATCAAAGTCCAATTAACACAACAATAGTTTATTACACGTTACTATACACTCTGACACTAATTACTTCAACAATTAACTCGAACAACTTAACTCTTTACAACTCTTACAAAATCACTATCTGAATCGTATCACAGTCAATCTTGAAACTTAAAAACTACTTACTGATGCCGGCCTTTATATATGCGTAATTTATTCTTGTAAAATCCAGAATAAACGCGATACCTCTTTTTCTGTACACCCTGGCGCTTCCGCCAGATTTTCGCGACACTGCCCTCCTCTTAAGGTTGATCGTCCCGATCAACTTCGCACCCATGATATTCCCTCAGTCTGTCCAAATGTACAACTTTCATCTTTATCCTGGTGTTGCACTAACTCGATAAACCAAATCATTATACCTCTTGATTATTCTGTAGGTTCCTTCCGATGGTGAAGACAATTTCGGCGACACTCCTTTCTTTCTTGCTGGATTAAACAGCAACACTAAATCACCCTCTGGAAATCCGGCTGAATTTGCTCTCAAGTCGTATCTGGTCTTCATTCGGTCACTGACCAGCTGAATATGTTCTCAAGCTAAATCATGTATCCCTAGAAGTCGTGCCCTTACTTCATCGGCATAATCTCGAATTTCTTTTCGTTCTTCTTCAGGTATTCCAAACATCAAAACGCAGGGTAACCTGAGTTTGCTTCCAAAAACGATTGTAGCTGTAAGCCATTAAAAGTAGAAGCAAGTTGAAGTGTTTGTCCCATTCTCGCTGATTCTTTGCAACTACTTTTGTTAGGTGTTCCTCTATAGTCTTATTAAATATTAAATCGTTCTACCATGCCATAAGACTGTAGATGTAAAGATGTTGTCCTTGTTTTACGAATGCCCATGATCTCACGATTTTTTTTTTAAAATGGCAGATTCGAAGTTTCGTCCCTGATCTGAATGCAACTCTAGTGGCACACCATGACGACTGAAAACTTCGTCCACTAGCACCTGGGCAATAATGATGGCTTCTTGATTGGGAATAGCGAAAAGTTCGATAACCATAAAACATATTTTTTTTTTTGGAATTTTTGAACACAAGGTTCAGAAAATAGGGGTTGACTTTAAACCTTAACTCGTGCTGTTTTATTAAGACCCATGCAACATGCAAGGGGCAGTTAGACAACAGTGGACAACAGAACTTGTCAACTGACAACTACCGTCACTGGTGTTGTCGACAGTACCTGTGTTACTACCATCACATCCTCCCTCAAAAACATTAAATTTGTTTTAGGAGGCTTTATAATCCTACCAGATCTAGTTATTTTAAGATCAAACCTAGGGTCAGAAGCCGGTTTACATCAAGGTCTACATGCTTATTTTCTAGACTAATTCTAGGACAAACACTGCCGTGTTCTTTCATATCCGGTATGTCAAACCTGTTAAAAGAAGAGGGAATATATTTATTTGGAGAAGGCCTCAGATCAACACAATTACGTCTTAAGATGTGACCAAATTGGTTCTGAACTAAATAAGACCGAGGCGAATCAGGTTGCTTGATTAGCAATCCTAGTTCCCACTTCTTCTCAACATGATTATAAATAGTTACATCATTGTTAGGCTTTAAAGGCACTAAATCTTTAGAATTTCTATCATAATACTTTCTAGAGATAGTTTGCTTATTTTCTAACTTTTGAGCTACATTTTCACACAAACGGAGTTTTAACAAATTAGAACTTATAGGAATTTTTGTTTTATAAATTTTACTCATGAGAAGTTGGGACGGGAAATAGCTCATATTTTTAAGAGGGGAGTTTCTATATGGTAACAAAGCATACTCAACTTCCTCTTCCCCTTTATTGCCTTTTTACAATACTTTTGCCTATTCCCACTCCCTTTTCTGCAAGGCCATTGAAACGTGGGTAGTTTGGGCTTATGGTGGCTATTTTAAAATTCCATTCTTTCACAAATTGTTTAAAATCAAAACTGTCAAATGGTACATTATCACAAGTTACCACGTCTGGTGATCCAAAAACTGACAAAATATTCTTTAGGCATTTTATGACTGACTTGATTGACTTATCTTTAATATGGCGTAGTTCTAACCAATTAGAATAAGAATCTATGGCAATAAGATAACTTTTATTTGCGTATGTAAAGATGTCAGCCCTAATTCGCAAGACAAACTAACTTCACCCCGAGGTTTTATCCTGAAACCACTACAACCATATGACACAAGGGTTACTTTGTTTGGTTTTAAAAGAGAACTAACTTTTAACTCTTTGAGAACATGTAGAGGCAAAACACTTAGGACCTCAATCATTTAGTATGTGTTTAGAGCAGCAAAATTTGCAAAAATTTTGGCCATGACTTGAGCTACCACTTGAACTATGAGCGGTACTACTTTTCTTACTGTTTTGGAAGCTATACTTCCTAGTTTTGATTGCACTAATCTGTGATTCATTCTGCAAAATCTTAGTCTGTGTTTTGCTAACCTCAGTGGCTCTGCAAAAATCAATTGCTTTGGTTAAAATTAGCTTGGACTCTCTCAGGAGCCTTTCTTGGGTATTTTTATCAAAAATACCCATGACCACACAGTCTCTAATTATTTCATCATCCTGTAGTTTTCACTGCTTTTCTCAATTCTGTTAAGAAACTATCAAAAGTTTGACCATCTTTTTGGCCAATACTGTTGAATTTGAACCATTAAAAAATCACATTTTCTTGAGGCGAGCAGTATTCCTGATTTTTTTTTTAATATTCTCTAGCGATTTTAGTTCCTGTTCAGTAAATGTAAGACTATTAAACAACTCGAGCCCATCATCTCCTACAAGATTTAGGAAAACGGCCACTTTAGTTTCCTCCGGTTTTTTATCCAGTCCAGACGCCGTCAAAAAAACATCAAATTTTTGAACACATTTTTTCCAATTATCAGCTATATTGCCATCAGTAACAAGGGGCTCCATGTTTCTAGGCTAGGTAACTTTTTTACAAACAACATAACAACAGTTCACTAGCGAACTTTTCACTGACTTGTAACAACAAACTAGCACCAAAAGCACTTAATAACCTGACACCATGTTTTATATCGTCAGGGAATATAAATAACATAACTATTATTGTGTTTAACTCGTGCTGTTTTATTAAGACCTATGCAACATGCAAGGGGCAGTTAGAAAACAGAACTTGTTAACTGATAACTACCGCTACTGGTGTTGCCGACAGTACCTGTATTACTACCATCACAATCAGACCCGTTCTTCTCACAGCCGGAACAGTATTTTTCTCATGCATGTCGTTTCTTTGACAATGCTTGCAGTCTTCTTTGCATGGCCGTCTAGACAGAGTGTCAGCATTTTTATGCTGGTTTCCAGGTCGATGTTTAATTTGGAAATCGTATTGCTGCAATTTCTCAATCCATCTAGCAAGCTGTTCTTCGGGAGTTTTCATTTCTAAAAGCCATTTTAGAGCTGCGTGATACATTCGAATCACAAACTTACGTCCTTAGAGATACTTATGGAAATGGTCGACTGCTTTTACTGCTTCTTCTGGTGACACAATAATTTCATTCTAGCTTTGATAAGGTTCTGCTCTAGTACTCTATAACATACTCTTGTGAATTTTGAATTTGTGCAAGTACCGCTCCAATACTGGCGTTGCTTGCATCTGTGTCCAAAATCAACATGTCCTTCCGATCAGGATAGGACAACACTGGGCTTGTACATAATGCTTCTTTTAATTTTCTAAATGCGGAA
Source organism: Ceutorhynchus assimilis (assembly GCA_917834065.1). Classification (NCBI taxonomy): domain Eukaryota; kingdom Metazoa; phylum Arthropoda; class Insecta; order Coleoptera; family Curculionidae; genus Ceutorhynchus; species Ceutorhynchus assimilis. Next base: position 31,521,766 of record OU892282.1, on the reverse strand, counting down.
TCGCATTCTTGGGTTCAATTGAATATTGATTTATCTTCCGTTAATCGATGAAGCGGAGCAGCTGTATTGTCGAATCCTTCCACAAATCTTTGATAATAAGAATATAATCCTAGAAAACCATGTGACCTAAGAATTCCACTTTCTTTTGAAATATATAACACTTATTTGGATTGAGTTTTAAGTTCCGAAAGTGGTCAAAAACTTCTTCCAGGTCATTGAGATGTTCTTGGAACAAATTTCTCATGATCAAATATACCAGGCAAGTTCTCCATGTAAGGCCTCGCAAAAAAAGATGCATCAGTCGCTCAAACGTAGCTGGAGCATTACACAATCCGAAAGGCATTACCTTCAACTGGTATAACCCCCTTCCGGTACTTAAGGCAGTTTTCTCTTTGTCATCTTTGTTTATCGCGACTTGCCAGTATCCACTCTTAAGATCCAAGGTGGAAAACCATTTGGAGCCCGATAGAGTTGTCAATGTATCGTCTATCCTCGGGAGAGGGAAGTTGTTCTTCTTGGTGACGTTATTAAGCTTACGGTAGGTAGTCCACACAAAAGACTTCCATCTTTCTTGGTAACCAATACTGTGCAGACCATGGACTAATTGACTTTTCAATAATTCCCTCTTGAAGCATTTTATCAATTTGGTTTTCCACTTCCTGCTGTTTAGCTACTGGCATACGTCGAGGTGGTTGTCTAATTGGGTGTCCAATCCAGTATCAGTTTTGTGTTGAATTAAACTGGTCCGTCCGGTTTGATTACCTATCCACCACAAATATGTCTGCTTCTTTCAAGATGAAATCTGTAGCTTCCTGAAGTCTAACTGGATCCAGGTGTTTCCATGATTTCTCCTAAGTCTGCATCAAGGTATCTGTATCCAATTTCGGTTTAACAAAATGTCGCTTATCTGTGTGATTGATGCTTAACTGGTTCGAGAGTTCCAATAATATCTCCTTCCTTTTTTTTACTGTTTCAGGAGAAATATTGCCAATTCTTATCATAATGTCTCCATTTGTTCTTACTAGAGTCTTTCCTACGAGAATTTTTTATGGTTTATCTCCAATAAAATTATGTGTTAAGCGGCGTTTCCACAAGCATAGTTTATTGGCGCCAGTCCACGTGCCAGTTTGCTGGCGTAATAATAGTGGCGCCAGTATCTGTTTCCACTTGATATCAAAAATATTTTGTTTCTAGAATTATTGCAGAAGACCAGAAAAAACAAGAAAAAGAAACATAAGCATAAGATCTGGGTACGAAAATGGATTTCACGCAGAAAAGCTCTAGGAGCATCAAATAATTTACTGAGTTAACGGATGGAGACTGCATGAGGAATTTCCAAAGCTTCTTATTTTGCTTTCGGCGGCAGTGCTATCAAAACCACTTAAAAACACGAGAACTCGCACAATACGTCAACACTTATCCTTATAGCATCATCCCGTTTATTTATAGCCTTGTAGCACAAAAGTTTGTGATTCCACAAACAGGGATGCTCTTCCATAAACTTTATATGTGCAATTTTTTAGATTTACTTGACGATTTCATTACTTTTCTGAAAACGAATAGTGAAAACCTTTGTATTTTTTTTGACAAACTGTCACACATTGCAAACTGGCGCCAAAAAGTAGACCTCGATTCTACTTTACTGGCGCATGAATAAGTGACGCAAGTTAACTGGCGCCAGCTAATTTTCCGAGTTTCCACGCGCCAGAAAAGTTACGCCAGTCGCCTGGCGCCAATAAACTCTGCATGTGGAAACGCCGCTTTAGTCCAACGTAGCACCCAGGGTTTGTTTTCAATTTTCCACAAATGATCTTCTCAGTACTTCCAGGAATCTTCACCGGTTTTGTGGCCACGATCTCAACGGCTTGAGATTTTTTTGATACATCTTCTTTAACTTCGGCTTTCACTTCCTTAATATTTTGTTCCAGGTTAGTGACAGATCCTTGTATGGTTTGAAATATTTTCTGCAGTTGTCCATAGTCGTATTGCCATTTTTTGTCGCCTATAGCCTCTTCTTGTTGTTTTTCTCTTTGTCGCCTGGCCTCTTTGTCTTGTTTTTCTTGTTGTCGTTTAGCTCTTCTTCTTGTTTTATTTTTGTCGTTCAGCCTATTCTTGTTATTTTTCTCTTTGTCGCCTGACCTCTTCGTCTTGTTTTTCTTGTTGTCGTTTGGTCTCTTGAAGTTTTGCGCAAAAGTTCTTCCATTTTTGCTTGTTGCTTATTCCAAAAATCAAAGTTCAATTAACACAACAATAATTTATTACTACACTATTATACACTCTGACACTAATTACTTCACTAATGAACTCAAACAACTCAACTCTTTACAAGTCTTACAAAATTCTGTGTCCAGATCGTATCACATTCAATCTTGAAACTTAAAAACTACTAACCACTACCGGCATTTATATATCCGTAATCTATTCTTGTAAAATCCAGAATAAACGCGATAGGTACCTCATTTTTATATGAGGTGTTCGTTATTAGCACTATTCTAGGACGAGTGTGAATATTATAAGAAATGTCGTATCTGCAGTCGAGTCTGAAGTGTTTCACGGCTGAAAATAGATGCAGTGCTGAAAAACTTCTAGAAATGATTGAAAAGCAATACAACTGTAGATGGTTGCTGGAAAAAAAAATGAAGCTTGCAAAAACGTTATTTTCGATTTTTTTCAAATTGGAAATTCACTCTAAATTGATGCTTGTACTATTAGGTGTTTGTTTATAACTGGAACACTCAGTAACTTTCTTATTTTCGAAAGGCAAGGGCATGGTCTAATTGGAAAATTTCTTGGTAAATTGCAACTTTAAACGCTACAACGATATTTTTTGGACTTCATAGGTATACAGGGTGCGCCAAAAAGGTATTTTTTTTAAAATGGATCGCCCTGTATATTTTTGTTATATAAATAGTATTTGATATTTTTGTGAAGCTAAATTTCTAAGAATTTCAAAAATGCAAAAATATACAGAGCGTTCCATTTGAAAAAATGACTTTTTTGGCGCACCCTGTATACCTATGGAGACAAAAAAAATCGTTGTAGCGATTAGGATCGTTGCAATTTACCAGGAAATTTTCCAATTTAAACATGCCATTTATTTTCGATAATAAAAAAGTTACTGAGTGTTCCAGTTATAAACAAACACCCTGTACATATGTATTTTCATTGGTATTTTTCCCAAAAAAAAAAACACATACGTCAATTGATTTTCTACTAATTATGTAATTAATCTTTTTTCCAAATACCACTTTGATCGTGTCGATGAAAACAGGTACAAACAAAAAAAACACCTACCTATTTAAATATTTAAAAATATATTCTAGGTTTAGTGGGAATTAAAAATGCAACATTTTATGAGGTGAATAATCATGACAGTCGGTTTTAATTATAATCAAATTACGGGAATTTACGTGCCATTTAGTTTAGCCAATTAGAAAAACAAACAATGCAACAATTATTAGTACTATAATAAATTAAAGGAAGTCCCTATTATTTTATTTTTTATTTTTAGATGAAAACAAATTTCGTATTGTCCTCCTGAACTCAAAAATGAGTTTGGAAAAGGCGAAACAATCCATGGAAGGGTACTATCGTGTCAGAACCAGATACTCTAACGAATTCTTTGATAAACTCACCCCAAAGGATCCAGAATATATTGATGCTAAGAAATTGGTGTAAGTGAACTAAATGGAAGATGAAATGCTGTCCTTTATTATCATTGCTTTAATGTAGATGCTAGGTATTACTTAACCCCTCCTCTTTAAAGCTTTTGTCATCCGACAATAAGATGACCCGCCATTCTAGTTTTAAAATGTTTGTTGTTGTTGAATATGCTGCCTTCAGTTTGGGAGTTTGAGTGGACATTCGACAGGTATCATCATTATCAGGGGCGATCAGCCGATACCGAGTATGAATATATTCTTCATGTCATCGATTGTGCGTTTTCTGATAGCTATATCTTCGTGCGGTCCCTCTTTTCGGTCAAAAGTTTGTGGTCCTTCGTGGACTAGTCGACGCCATGAGGGCCTATCATTCGCCTTCGTCTCCCAGTTGCTGGTATCAATGTGGACTTTGCCATATTTTCTGTCGTGGAAGACGTGTTTCGGGCATGCGGACGAGGTGACCTGTCCAGCTTTGGTGCCTAATGGCCTCCTCTAAACATTAGTGTTCGTTCGCCGGTCTTGCAATTTAATTCGTAGGATCCTTCAGGCATCACTGGTGGTATTTTTCTAAGCTTTTTATGTGTCTTCGGTAGGTAGTCCATGTTTCGCAGTATGTGAGTGTTGCTATTACAACTGCATTGTAGACGCGAATTTTAGTCTCAGCGCTGATGTCGTGATTTTTGAAGACTCTCGCCTCTCTAGAAGTCGCCCGAATGCCGCGCTAGCACATTTCAAGCGATCTTGGATTTCAGCGTCAATGGTTGCATTCGCTGACAGGTAGTGTTCTACGTTGTGCAAGAATGGTAATTAATAGGTTTATTTGGAGCTTGACGATGAGTGCCCTGTGCGGGTCGGTGCAGAATCTGCGTGTTGACCTCTAGGCCGAGCTCCTGTATGCCTGTTTGGATGCACTGATAATTGCTTGAAGATTTTTCTGTTTTGGTCATCACGACGTTATCATCCGCACATTTAAGTTCAATTATCGTTGTTGTCGATGTTTTCGTCTTGGCTTCTGATTTGTTGAATACCCCGCCATCAAGTCTGTACAAGTTTTTCATTTCTGACAGCAGGTGACCCTCGACAAGGTGAGGTATGGATCCTATAAGTAGAGAAAATAGAGTGGGTGCAATAGCACAGCTAAGTTTAACGCCTGTAGTTATTTGAAAAGAATCTCCTTCCTAAGGATGGTTGCATTCATATGATCATGTAGTAGGCGGAGTATCTGGATATACTTTTGCGGACACCCAATCTTCCAAAAACCTTTCCTGTCGACCGAATCAAATGCTTTCACAAGTGCAGGTACTACTTCAGCAACATTATTGAATATTTCTAAAAACTTTCCAGGATTTAATATCCACTTTGTTTGGTTACCTAACTAATGATTGGGCCAGCCAAACGCTTGTTCCATGCAATTGCCAAAAAGACACTACCACAGGCGAGGAGAAAAAATCTCAGCAGTGATTAGACAATTTACTCAATGGTTTCTGGAGTGTGCAAAACTCAATTTGAAGAATGGTTACTTCAAATCCTCGCTTCATGGGTCTTGAGACTTCACAAGGAAGAGCGGCATCGGCTCATTCATTCTCTTGTCATTCATCTGGGAGGCTTCTCAATTACTTTGCAATGGGCATTTCGATTGGTAATCCACGGATTACCGTGTATAGTTTCTTGTAGGTAAAGTAGGGCTTTTTACGGAACCCAGGGTGTTAATCAGATCCCCCCTGTCTTCTCAGTTCACCTCAGTTACATTGGCGTGGTCGAATTCGATCTTGTTTAGTCTCAACTTTCTCGATGGTTCAGCTGCTGGCACCTGCATAGCTGCCACATTTGACGTCTTAGGGGATGATCGCTCTATACCTTCGGCTTCGTATTGAATTTTCGCTTCCACAGCATCCCATTCCATCGCTCTTTCTTCTTCGTCAGGCTCCCTGAGTCCTGATGTAGTTCTTTGTGGCTTTTTGGGCTAAAGCTAGACCTTCTTATCGATCTCAATTTGGCTCTCCAAATTCAATCCCACATCCATCATTTTCTCTTGCATTGACAACACATAGAACGTGACAGATTAAATTTCACAACCATTCTTGCTCTAGCATCTGATATGAATAACCTAATCTTGACCCCAAGATGCATTTAATCTTTAAAATAATAAATTAATGTTTTACAATTTATTCGAATATTTTCTCAGCCGGACAGTCGTTTTGCCAAAACTAACACCGGACCTTAACCGAGTAACAATTTTCAAAATGAATGATCCAAATGGTGAAGCCACCGATGCCTACTCGTACCAAATTCCAGTTCTGATGATGGCGGAAATAAGAATAGCTCACGATTTATGCTTGTCGAACATTCTTATTATAGATTTTAAAGATTATGGATGGAAGAATTTAGTTAAATATACTCCTACTGTAAACCAAAAACTAATTGATATATTGGTAAGAAGTTACCTATACTCCAATCTGTACGATTTTTACACACTTTTTTTTCAGAATTCCATTAACCTAAGAATACACTCTATACACTTCATAAATCTAACAAACTTTGTTGACCATCTAATGAGATTACTAAAAAATTTATTACCAGCAAAGTTACTGAGCAAGGTAACAAGATATGTTATTAAATGGAGCAATTTTCAAATTTTTATATTTTTAGATTCATATTCACAAATCCCACGATACCTTAACAGAATTTATACCCAAAGAGTTCCTTCCTTCTGATTATAAAGGTACTGCAAAATCTTTGGACGAATTTTACGGTAAGTCACAATACGAATATACTCTTTGATTAAAGTTACAAAATGACTTTGACATGTATCTGTTTTTATAGAGGAATGGTGTGAAGAAATTGAAAAACAAGAAGAGATTTTTATAAAATTATTAAGCATCAAATCCACTGAAAAAATAGAATTGGATCCAATGCAGAGTGAAATGTTTGGATGTGGCGTTGAAGGTTCCTTCAAGAAACTAGCTTTGGATTAGGTTTATGTTGAATTATTGGACTTTAAATGTATTTTTTAAAAGAAACTCATTGGTAAACGATTACATTTGAAATAAAATTAAGTGCAGTTATAAAAAATTGTGATATTATTTTAGTTTCGAGTCAAATTTCCCACAGCAGCATAAGTTTGCACACTTTTCTATAAGCACTGTCAATTATTATGTAACTCTAAGAAAAAGCTTTAATCATGAAGGTCATTGTTAGTCAAATTTTTAGCAGTAATCCTTTTTCTTTATTTGGCATACTCAATGAAATATAAATATATATTTTTTTAAATTTGTTGATGATGCTATTGCCGTAATAATTGTTCAATAATTGGGTCGTTGGAAAATATCGCCAGAAAAACACTGTGACTGTGAATGCGTCTGTCAAAAAAGCAGTGGACAAAACCACATCCACCTGGATGTTTAGAACTGCAGAAACTGACGTGGGTGAACAAACCATACAAGTCACCACAACTAGAGGATGTCGGCAAGGAGGGGAACTTTCACCTTGTAATGTGTAAAGTTACTTGTTCCTTTTTCTTTCAAATTTAATTTTATATAACCCTTTTAATGTTGACAGTCTGGTGACTAGCATTGAAATACAGGGTTTTCGCTACTCATAATGTTAGCATTTATTAAATTATTCCACTAGAGGGCACGATTTTCATTTAAATTTGACGTACCGGCAACCTTTTTTGTTGACTATTCGGAGAGTGTTACGTTCATAAATTTCTTTGTGACAATTTCAGGCATATTTTGTTATTATTAACCTCTTCATATGATTCCCACTTAACAAAAGTGTATCCTTAGAATGTAATGGGAATGTTCTTTTTTTAGGAGGAATGTGCCTAGAATGTTCGCCAAAACCATTGCGAATGTCCTGAGAATGTTCTGAGAAAAGATTGTAGAAATACTGTTTACAATACCCAAGAACTTCCTGGAAAATCCATTAGGATATTCCTACAATATACCTATGAGATTCTCAGTACATCCTGAAAAGAATATTCCTGTTTGATTCTAAAAATATGCTTGAAATGTATATCCTCACATTCAAAGACTGTTTCTATGACATTATAGTTATGTTCTCAAAATAATATTATACCAATATGCTTGAAATATTCTTAGAATATATCTACATGTATCATTCTCAATATGCATCCTAGACATAACATTCTTGTTTGATTCTAGGGATATACTTGGAATGTTAATTTTCGCTTTCAAATAATTCTCCTTTCAATTGGCCGAAAAAACATTTTTTAGGGTACATTATAATAATGTTCGTATGACAATATTCAAATAATGTTATATAAAGTAGGTTTTTAGCACAATCTTTCAGGTAGGTGCATAGAAGCCATATTCCTATTACATAAATAAAAAGTTCAAAAATGAATATTTCAATTGAAACAATCTTAGAATATTCATTAAACATTCCTAAAAGGACATTCCAAAAAGCACTTTGAGGGAATATTCTGAGAATATGAATGTTCTTTCACTGTTATGTGGGTTATATTCTGGTACGGCACTGTCCTTCCGCAGCAACCGAGATTTAGGTCGATATGCGCCCAAGTTTCGGGTACCTTTCATGGTACTTTGCATTGTAGCAACAGCGGTTGTTGATAATTAAGTATTTTGTTGCAAAAACGCTTGGCATCGACTATTTTTCGGTAATTTTTGGGTTCACCAATAGATATCGCCGCCGGTACTATCTGTAGAATATTTCTCGGTACTATGTTGAAAATTTGATTGTGCTGGTAGATGGTTTCAATGCGTCATATTTCCATTATTTGGAAAATTCAGGGATTTTATGGATTCTGTGGCCGTGTTTTCATGTGGGATCGATTGATTCGAAGTATCTAATAAGAGAACAAGATGAAATTATTGGTTGTTTCTTGAAGGGACGTTTGTCTTGTGCTACTTACACTTATTTTTAAACTATGCGCGTTTTCCTACACCAAGTCCTTGATGTTGGGTGCGGTGGCCGTGTGGCAGGGGAATCTGGTTAAAAACGACAAGGTGAACAGGTGGTTTTGAATCGAGAGAGTACATTAGGGCTGAATTGCTCAAATTGGAGACCCCTGTATCCAATACAGCCCCTTTGGAGAATCCTCCAAGGGCCTCTCAGCGACCAAGGTATTCCTCCACATGGTTTTATTGGTGGTGATGTCCAGGTGGTTTGCCCTTCCAATTTATATTGGAATTTGGCCGTAGTCCGCGGTTCACGGTGCATTCCAGCTTATTTGTTTACCAAGTGCCAGACTGGTTAGAAAATCTTCCTCTGGAAGCGTCCCAAAGGTCTTCCTGACTTAACTCCTTAGACCGACAAGCTTGGAACATCTGCAGTTATCAGAACAAAAAATAAGTACCCCGCTGTGGGAATGTCCCTTTTCCTGGTACCAATTTCATATTAAATTAAACAAGCATAATTAGATTAACCTAAGTTGCATTTGCTCATTATATTTGAATAAAGTTTTGAAAACAAATGCTCGTGTGAAGTGGAGGAAACTCACACTTCAGTACAAAAGATCGTATAGACAATAATATATTAAAGTCAAATTATTCCGTTTAAAGTGCAATTGGAACCTAGTATAAGGCTGAACAAGCAAGAGCTCTGCCCAAAAAGCTATATGTTTTATATTTATCCATTAAAGACACTTTTAGGCCATTTTTTAGTTATCTCAGGGCTCTGTTTACTGGTGCTCAATAAATATTGTAATTTGATCTCTACAAAATCAATTTCTTTATTTAATTATTAGAATTTCAGCACTCACACAATTAAGAATCAACTCCCATCTCGACTGAGTTAGCGGTGGGCCGCAAGTGTACTTATCATATCTCACAATAGTAAACTCCAAATGCTCTGGTTTTCCATTTTATATTTGCAATAGTTTTTCTTGAATAAATAGACGGTAAGGGTACATCATAACCTCGGCGGCGCACTTAAAAATAAATCTTTTGTTGTGGTGGATTATTGCATTTTATCAGTTAGTTTCTTAGCTTCTATTTCTCTTATAATATTTCAGTAATTTATTATACCCTCTTTGTTTTTGTTTTCAAATAAATAAACCGCAACAAGAGGAAGCGCTGTCGGCTCATCTTGTCCATTTCAATTCTCTCTCTTTTTGAATTGTGTCGTCGAGCATCAATACATTTTCTTTTATAAAATCAGTTTTATAGTCAATGAACAAAATTAGGATATTTTTTTTATATATGATTTTCATACACCTTTAAAATCTCTTATTCTTGACACCCTGGAGATGGTAGAAAATAAGCTTTCGATTTATCGAATATATTATGGATTTGTCTTTGCATAACTTTTAATATTGCCATATATTTTATCATTTTTATCGATAATAATCGATAAGTAATCTGAACAAAAGTCAAGTTTGGACAATATGTTCTAAATTTGAAATTGTTGAGTAAGAGCCTACCGTCGAAAATTGATCAATTTTTAACCCGAGGTCCTTTAACTTATACAGGGTGTTCCGAAACTATTGTGCCAAAAATTAAATGATGATAGATCTCGCCAAAATAAACGTTTTTCACTTATAAACTCATGGGCGCATGCGCTTTGGTTAGGTGATATTAGCATATTACAGCCCGCACTGTGGTAGCCGCCTTGCACACGGAGAAACGTATTATTAAAAATAATAGAAAACCCAAAAAATGCTTGCAGTATTTATTAAAAACAATGATTCACATCAAAAGATGCTCAAAATTACGATCACCCGCCTCAATGCATACGCTACAGCGCCGTAGCAGAAATATCAAGTAGATTTCTGCAGAAAGCCCTTCCCGAACTGTTAGAAACTTTTCCCCTAATATGCCAGACAAAACATGTGGTACCAACACGACGGAGCTCCACCTCATTCTTCTTTAGCCATAAGCGAACATCTCAACAAAACATAATCTGGAAAGAGTAGTTGGTAAGGGCGCACCTATTGCATGGCCTTCAGGTTCACTAGACCTGACCAAATGCGACTTTTTTTATGGGGTCACATGAAAGCTCATGTGTACGACACTCCATTCGCGAAACGTCAAGAATTTTTCAACGTGTTCAGGAGCCTATGCTAGTCGTTATTTTGAGCATCTTTCCATGTGAATCATTGTTTTCAATGAACACTCAAGCATTCCTTGGGTTTTGTATTATTTAATAACACCGTTTCTGCTTTAACCCGTTTCTCCTGCTCTCTGTGCTAGTATCACCTAACCAAAGCGTTTACGCCTATGGGTTTATAAGTAAAAAACGTTTATTTTGGCGAGATCTATCATCACTCAATATTTGGCACAATAGTTTCGGAACACCCTGTATATTGGAGGATTTCGCTTATGTCTTCAGACCATTATTAACTGTTATATCACCCCACTTTCGATTTTTTACAGGTACAAATTGATTTTTTTCAATTTATTTTCTTGCAGAAGCTGACCATATTTATCACTCCAATTTTTCAATCATTCAATTTTTTTTTTCTATTTTGGTGTCATATCGAAGTCTTTTCGACACTAAAAGTAGTTTCGAAAAGAAGCTCTTTGTGACACTCCTTTTTTACTCATCGGAGGTTGGTAACACTGGCTGACTGATGGCCATCGAACTGTCATTCGCGATAAAAAATAATAGAAGATTTCTATATTTGGCATGTATGGTTGCCAACCTAAACATATGAAATCAGGAAATATGAGAATAAAATTTCCAAGAAAAGTTTGTTTTTTTCAATTAAACAATACCAAAATAGAAAAAATAGTATAAAATATTCGTTTCATAAGACATTTTATCGCACTCGCCCTTTAGAAAACTCGCCTCCGGCTCGTTTTCTAATATAGGGCTCGTGCGATAAAATGACGTCTTATGAAACTTGTATTTTAATGTACTATTTTTAATTAGTTTTCTCGAAACCTAAATCTTTTATTTTGCATTTCGTGATAATGATATGGCCAGCGACTGTCAATGAATTTATAAGGCAAGTATATTGAGGAGCATTGTCATTATACTATTATATATTTTTTTTTTTTGAGCTCGAAGAATCTGATTTAAAGTTAACCTATTTTATTTGATTTGATCTAAAGTGTTTTACCAACAATAATTGATTTTATATTTTGACTGTGAAAATATATACTATTTTAATTTGAAATTTACTCAATTGTTTTATTGGTTTACCTATATGTCAAGTTTTGAGTTATGTGCCTTATTTATTTCCTTTTCAGAATTACCAATTACCGTTTGCTGATTATTTTCTAGGTGTGTTTATGAATTTTCACCATTCCATATTTCAAGCAATTTTATTATTAATTAAAAAAAAAAAAAAACAGTGGTGCCCTTGCCATCTTGTACTTATTAAACTATCAACCCACCCCTAATAATTATTCGCTGAGTAAACCGAACATATTATGGACCTCTTGTTAATTCATTAACAAGCGGGGTTACAATCTTTGATGTGGAATCTACTGGTGGATGATCTCCTAAATACACTGACTGATCAGGGCCTAGCCTGCTCTGGATACGGCGATAATATTGTCATTATGGCCAGAGGCAAATATGAAGGAATACTCTGCGACCTTAGAAAAAGCACTTCGTACTAAGAAGGAATGGGGTCAGACAATGAGGCTGAATCTAAACTCAGCGAAAACCACACTGGTAACATTTATAAAAAGAACGAAACTCCCAAACCTGAGAAACATTTGACTCAATGGGAGCAGACTTAACTGGAAACAAGAAGCTAAATTCCTAGGAATAACCCTAGATTATACACTTCTTTCAAACCGACATGTATCGAGAACACAAAAAACAAAGCAATCTCGGCACTCATGATTTGCAAAAGCATTGCAGGTGAAACGTGTGGTTGTAACCCATCAATCCTACGATGGATGTATACCATGATAGTGACCTTTCGTCACCTACGGAACGGTAGCTTGGTATAGCCGAACCCAGCTAGTAACACCTAGGAAAACCCTATCAAAAGTTCAAAGACTCGCGTGTCTCTGTATAACAAGAGCAATTAGATCGGCATGATCTACCGCGGCACTGGAAGTCATCCTAGACGTCACATTATTCCACGTAATAGTGAAGCAGGTTGCCAGTGGATCATGTCTCAGAATGGCGAAGATAGGTTTATAAGGGAAACCGGCAAAACTTTTCCCTTCCCAAACTGTGCATACCTCATGGATCTACCAAAAGACGTGACTGATAAATTTAGTTTCGAGAAAAACTTTCCCATCGAACTAAGTACAAAAAACAGATGGAACATAAAATCTATTCAATGCCCTAAAGCAAACACCATCAATGGTACACAGACGGTTTCAAGACTGCTGAGGGAACTAGAGCTGGAGTATGCGGGCCAGGGATCAGATACTCAGGGCCAATGGAAAAATCATCAAGCATATTTCAAGCGGAACTTCATGCGATCGGAAGATGCGTGCAGTTCAACCTCAACAGAAGGTATCGAAAACGAGAGATTGTAATAATATCTGACAGCCAAGCAGCTATCAAAGCCTTGATCTCCCCGGTCATCAATTCTAAGATAGTATGGGACTGTCTACAGAAACTCAATGAGCTGGGAAAAGAAAACAAAGTTACCCGCCTCTGAATGCCTGGACACATGGAGGTCGAGGGCAACGAATGTGCCGACAGAACGGGAGCGTCTACTCTCTTCTCTGGGCAAGAACCATTTTGCGGCCTCGAAAATGCGCACCTCTAAGAAATCCTTAAAAAGGCAGAGAACCGGCTAAGGAACAAACAATGTCCAGGACAGCCAGGACTACGACAGGCCAAAGATCTATTGGGCAACTACAACCAAAAAAGATCAGAAATGCTGGTCAACCTTAGCAAGAAAAGTCTCAAGACTCTAAGCGGGTTTCTCTCGGGACATTGCAGCCTTAAGGAACACCTACAGAAATTGTCGTTGGAAGAAGGTGGCAGCTGCAGATTCGGTGGAGGAGAAGAGACACCTTACCATCTTCTACTGAACTGCGATGTCGTTAGTCGCTCAACGATGAAGAACCTGGGAAGCTCCTTAGACACGGTCAGATTCACGAAGTATGTGATGGTTTTGCTTTATGAGATGCTCCTTTGAACCTGTTTCTCTGAGTTGACGTGCTTTCGCTTATGTTGAACTAACAAGCTTGAAACCGGTCTGCAATTAGCGCCAGTACCCAATGATTGAGAATTCGGGTTTCTCTATTGTCTTATAAAGCTAAATCACTACGTATTGCGTAAATCTGACCGTGTCAGAGCAATATAAACTCATAGAATGACTAATTAGCAATGTGTTAGTGCTTTGGTTAAACACTTCCTGTTTTTCCGAAGATATTTTTCAACAATTCTCTTGCTTTATTGCTATGAGACATGTTAATTATTTCAACACGTTTGAAAGTTATTCATTTCTCATTCATGAAAATTGGACTTCAAGTGCAATATTTTCCAAAAATAAATGGTAAACGATTAAAGTTTAAACGAGGTCAGACTCGAAAATTGCATTTCCGCAAAGTTCGTTCGTCGTGGGACTCGTGGGGCGGTAAATATAATTTTCAATTAGCAATATCGAATATTATTCAGCAGCATCCCGTCCTAAGGCCCGGGCGCCGTAGAATCTTGGGAGGAAGGGTAATAAGAATGGAATACGAACGATAAATTCAGGCAAGAAGTTAATTCTGGAATTGTAAAAATCGCGCCCGTTTCTTGATTGGCTGGGGATCGGAGATAAGGAACAAGCCGGAGAAAATTCAGAATAGTTTTGGTTTCTCTTGGCGTAGTGAATGAATTCGCAGCCAACCGCTGCGCCCAAAAAGGGTGTAATTTAATTTTTGTAATCTCCTTTTTCCTTGCTTTATTATTTCGCTGAATAAGCTCGAATAATAAACTAATAAGGTTATTAGTTTTGAGAATTTGGCATGAAAATTTATTCGTTTTGTTTTATAAGGTTTTTTCAATTTACATTATCAGATTTCCTTTTGTTTCCTTTGGTTGGATTTGAATTTACAGCACCTATTTTCAAATATTTGTAATTTAAGTTTCTAACATTGTTAATATTTTGTTTTTGGTATTATCCATTATGCTGTTCGATAAATCCTTTAGATAAACAGGATGAAATTTTTTTAATTTTTTTTTTTTTTTTTTGATTTTTCTCTTTTCCGTGCCCTACATTTTTCTGACTGAAATCTTTGAATTGAAGTGAATGAAAGAAGATTTTGTGAAACTTCAGTAGTTTTTTTTGTCGTTATTTTCATGTGCCGCAAAATACGGGACCCAAACGAATTTTAAAGCAAGATTTTCTCGGGGATACTAATAATGATGGTGGAAATTTGTTGAGGAAAGTCGGTTTCGTAGTCTTCTCGTGGACTATTGCCGCCGCCCAGAAACTATTATGGTGTTGGCGAACCGTGATTTATTTTGCCAAAAATTTATTTGAAAGCTATTTGCGGGTGTGAGAGTAAAACAACTGTGGGAGTAGAATTCTAAATACATTTCATTAAAATCAATGGTAGGTGTTCGTCTTACAACTATTTTTTCATGAAGTCTGTGATGAATATGTTCCACTTATAGTGTACACAGCTTAATTTGTATTTGACATAAGTCATTCATACTTGTCAGATAGGGCATTGTAAAATCCCGCTCGAATGAACATATTCAGGGCTCAAATTTGATGTAGAATCCGAAAACAAATTCTAAAATGGGTCATTGAATTTGAATTAAGCAAGAAATGTTAAATTTCTTGCTATATTTTTTAATCCCGCCTTTCCATTTTTTTTTTTAAATAAATGCTCCTAATTCCTCATAAAAATCCCAACAACTTTTATATTCAACATTTTTTTGTGCCTCTTCAATTAACAGGTATATAAGGTAGAAAGCACTTTCTTTGGATAACCCTGTACATTGTTATATCGTCATCCCAACATGGTTTTATTAAGGGCCGTTCAACTGTTACGAACCTTCTGGTCTACACTGAATCACTGCAGAGGGCCTTGAAGGACAGATGTCAGGTTGACTCAGTCTACACTGATTTTTCCAAGGCTATTGACAGGGTGTAGCAGGATATTTTGTTGCACAAATTGGAGTGTGTGGGTTTTCATGGTACAATTCTGGCTTGGTTTAAGAGCCAGACGTACGCAGGCAGTCAAGATAAAGAATTGTGATATCATCCAATATAAATAATATGTTTATCTGGTGTGCCCCAAGGATCACATTTGCCACCAATACTTTTTGACATTTTTATAAATTATCTTGTTCAGATGTTGTCAGTAGTAAACTTCTTTTCGCCGATGATTTAAAGTTATTTAAGATTATAATAAGGAGAACTGAAGATTATCTTGATTTGCGAAAAGACTTAATTGGCTTGTGCCTGTATGGTGTAAGTTCAGTTCCAGTCCAACTGTTGTTGGACCCGGACGCGTTCGCGCCTAGCATGTTGCTGGAAGTGCGAAACAGTGTCAGTGTTAGTGAAAGTAGTGACAGTAGGCAAAGTTAGTGAAAAAACTTTAGATTTTGGGGCTTGCCCCAAAATCGTCAAGATGACCAAGCAGAAAGTGTAAGATGATAAGAACATTAAAATAGGAAAACTAAGAAAAAAGATAACAGTTGCTAACGAAGTGAATAATAAGCAAAATGAGGAAATCAAGTTGCTTAAAAAAGAGCTAGAGGCTTTAAAAACTGCGTTCTTAGAGCTCAAACAAAGACATGATGAAGAATTCAGCTTAAACAAAGAGACTGCGACTAATAAAGTCAAAAGAACGCATGCAGATGACGAATGGCCTGTAGCGGGGACCTCTAAGAAGCGGGCCATCCGCTCAGTAGAAAACACCAGGTCACCTGGGGGAGCCGTCGAGGATGCATCCCATGAGGAAGCTTCTCAAAACATGGAATTTGAAGAGCCAGTAACCTATGCTGCAAAAATCAAACAAATACGTCCTGTGGTGGTGAATGGGAGCAAAGACTGGATCCAAATAAGAGAAGATTTGAAAAATAATGACAGTACTTTCGAGAAAGCTAAGAAAGTAGGTGACATTAAAATCTTTGTGAATACAGCTGAAGATCATAGGAGGCTCACAGCCTTTTTAAACCGCAACAATAAGCACTTCTACACTTGAAATGATGAAAAGAAGCTGCATGTAATATTGAGGGGGCTTGATGCAGAAACGCCAATTAACTACATTAAAGATGAGTTAGAACTGTGAGGACCTTGAAGTAACCCAAATGAAAACTAATAAAGGTGATAAAAAGGAACCTCTTCCACTTTTCTTAGTGAAAACGTCTTTCAAGAAAGTCTGGGAAACTACTAGATTAGTGTACATGGTAGTCAAAGCGGAACCAAAAAGAAAATCTACTGCTCCGTCTCAATGTTTTCGCTGCCAGAGGTTCGGATATACTCAGTCAAGTTGTGCTATGCCAGAAAGGTGTGTAAAGTGTGCGAAAAACCACTCCTCTAGGTCTTGCACTCTGGAGAAGCCGGCCAATAAAGAGGATCGAAATGCTTCGTGTGTGAACTGTGGACAATCTGGGCACCCTGCGAGTTACAGGGGCTGCCCCAAATACATGCAATGTTTCCAAAAACCAAAGCAGAATGCACTAAAGACTGCTGTTGGTGTTAGTGCCAGTGACAATGTAAATAGTGTAAATAGTGTTTTGAACAAAAACAATGAGGTGACTGAACTCCTTAAATTGATGATGCCGGCTATCCTGCAGGCCGTGGACACTTACCTGAATAAAAAACAATAATGTTTCACATCACCTCGTGGAACATCAACGGACTGAAATCACGTAAGTCAGAAATTGAATTATTCTTGTTAGAACATCAGCCGAAGTTATTGACCCTGCAGGAAACTAATGTAACTGCTGGCACAAAAATGTCCTTTCAAAACTATATATCTTATAGACAAGATGGGCCTATTCCAAGAACAGGTGGTGTGGCTTTTTTAGTTAGAAAAGATATAACTTATCACCTAGTTGGTAGTATAGATTCAATAATTGAAAATTTAACACTAGAAGTAACTGTAAATAACATTTAAACGCTAATAACCACAGCTTATAGATCGCCTAGGAACTTACTTGATGAAATTGATGTACATAATTTATTAGGTAACAATAAACCCAAAATAATTATAGGTGACCTAAACTGTAAATCTCCTATATGAAACAGTACATATCAATGTGCTAATGGGACGAGACTGGCTTCATACACGGAAAACCGTGGAGCGATAGTAGTAGGTCCAGTCTCTCCCACATACCTGCCAAATTTAAGAGGCCAACCTCAAGTGCTTGATATAGCAATTATGAAAAATATTGTACACGATTTTAAAATTACAATAATTAATGAGGGAACCTCAGATCATAATCTAATCCTACTAGCCCTTGGAAGTGGCAGGAATAACAAACTAACAGTGAAAAAGACCAAAACAAATTGGACTGCATACAAAAATAGTCTGAAAAATACACTCCCACTGCCAAAAATAGTCTCAAATGATGACATAGAAGATGCAGCAGACTCACTTCAAAGAGTTAAGCCTCATTTACACGGTGCAAGTAGCTTGAGCAAGTACTAACGCCAGTAACTAAAATTTAGTAACTTGAATCGTGTAAACACCTTAATTTAGTACTTGAGCAAGTAAACTCTTTAGTCAAGTGATTAGTCAAGTGAATACAAGCAGGTTCTATTTACTTGAGCAAGTGGCTTCCCCCACTCTCGTTTATTTTAAGCCTAATTTACACGGTGCAAGTAGCTTGAGCAAGTACTAACGCCAGTAACTAAAATTTAGTAACTTGAATCGTGTAAACACCTTAATTTAGTACTTGAGCAAGTAAACTCTTTAGTCAAGTGATTAGTCAAGTGAATAGAAGCCGGTTCTATTTACTTGAGCAAGTGGCTTCCCCCACTCTCGTTTATTTTACTGACTTTAGCGAACTGGAGGCGTGTAGACAGTATTTGTAATTAGTGATTAGTGAAGTACATTAGTAGAGTTTGAATTTGAATATTTTGAGTATTGTGTTGCACCTATTAATTGCCTTTGCAATGTCGTCTCGTTGGACGGAAGAAACCACAATTAAATTTCTGCAAGAGTACAGAGAACATCCGTGTTTATGGAACTCTAAAATTCCACTGTACAAACCAGATATTCATAGTCGAACCCAACAACATTTTTCTTTTTCAATTTCTTCCAATAAAATTTCTGATAATTCTCCACAAACACTCAAAATGCATTTTTGAATTTCTTTTCGAACACCTGTACTTGCTGCCATTTCACCTCAATTTGCACTAATCACTGAATTCAATTTAAAATCAGTAAAATGCATGTAGACACTCACTTGCACGAAAACAAAGATAATTTAGTAACTGGCGTTAGTACTTGCTCAAGCTACTTGCACCGTGTAAATGAGGCTTTACTGACTTTAACGGACTGGACGCGTGTAGACAGGATTTGTATTTCGTGATTAGTAAAGTACATTAGTAGGGTTTGAATTTGAATATTTTGAGTATTGTTTTGCACCTGTTAATTGCCTTTGCAATGTCGTCTCGTTGGACGGAAGAAACCACAATTAGATTTGTGCAAGGGTACAGAGAACATCCGTGTTTATGGAACTCTAAAATTCCACTGTACAAACGAGATATCCATGGTCGAACCCAACAACATTTTTTTTTTTCAATTTCTTTCAATAAAATTTCTAATAATTCTCCACAAACACTCAAAATGCATTTTTGAATTTCTTTTCGACCAACTGTACTTGCTGCCATTTCACCTCAATTTGCACTAATCACTAAATTTGACTTAAAATAAGTAAAATGCATGGAGACACTCACTTGCACGAAAACAAAGATAATTTAGCTACTGGCGTTAGTACTTGCTCAAGCTACTTGCACCGTGTAAATGAGGCTTAATGCTGAATGCTTATGAAAACAATTCCAGAAGCTACACTATTAAACAATAGTTATTTACATTACAAGTGCGTTTATGAACATGATTACAATAACGAGTGTGAAAGATTAGAACGACGAGGTCGTAGACCGAGTCGTTCTAATCACACGAGTTTTGTAGTCATGTTTAAACGCACGTGTGATGTACAACGTTTTATCTACAAAGCGAAAAATAAGAATGTTTTTTCAATTATTTTTGTTTATTAGTAGTTGTCTAGCTTCATTTTACCTTTACAGGTTTACCTTTGACATTTGTCAAATCACCAAAAATAGTTGTGTTATAGATTCATAACCTCGTCTATAACACCACTAGTTATGTTATGAATTCATAACCTAGTCTATAACACCACTAGTTGTGTTATGAGCCTCAGAACACAACTCAAATACTAGAAAAATAGTTATGTAAAAACGTCATAACCAAACGCTTGTAGATAAAAGTCAATTAACAACCT
This sequence comes from Ceutorhynchus assimilis, assembly GCA_917834065.1. NCBI lineage: Eukaryota > Metazoa > Arthropoda > Insecta > Coleoptera > Curculionidae > Ceutorhynchus > Ceutorhynchus assimilis. Next base: position 31,501,781 of record OU892282.1, on the reverse strand, counting down.
ACCGAGAGATTTACAAGTACTAGTCAGAAAAAATAGAAGACTCTATCCCACCAGGAAAGATCCTGAATCGAAAAGGAATTTCCCTAGAACTAAGAGTTGCTTTAAAAAACCATAAAGATCAGAAATGGAATCTAACACTTAGAAGCCTTGAAACTTCCAACAACACGGCATGGAAAATGCAGAAGGCCTTGAGAAGGCCAAAGAATATAATTCCATCTATTAATGGACCGAATGGAGTAGCTTATTCAGATATGGAAAAAGCGGAAGCTTTCGCCGATACTCTGGAAGCTGTTTTCACAGAAAATGAGGTTGTTGAGTATCCAGATCAAGCTGAAGGCACAGCTAGAGCCATTAAGGAGTTAGTTGGAATCCAAACCCCAAAATATCTACCAGATTTGTGTCACCAAATGAAAGAAAAAACTTAATCAAATGTCTTAAAATTAAAAAAGCTCCCGGATTAGACGGCATAAAAACAAATTAGTCAAGGAACTACCAGGAAGAGCTTATTCAGCTATAGCAAACTTAGCTAATGCAATATTAAGAAATAACTACTTCCCTAATAACTGGAAAAAATCCTGTTTAATCCTGATTAGAAAGCCAAACAAAACTGCGACATCACCTGATAGTTACAGGCCGATTAGTCTTCTACCAACTATAAGCAAACTAATAGAGAGGGCTATTAAAAAAAGAATAGTTGATGAAATAGACGATTTGGGGCTTATCCCTAGTTTTCAATTTGGATTCAAAGCTTTTCACTCAGCTGAACAAAAGACTCTTAGAATCACTGAATTCATAACTGAGGGATTCAATTACAAAATGGCCACTGGGGCTATCTTTTTAGATATCGTTTGATAAATTATGGCACCACAGACTGATAGAGAAAATGATAAATTGGAATGTTTCAATCAAGACTTGTCAACTTATTCTGACCCACATAACAGTGAAAGAACATTCATATTCTCAGAATATTCCCTCAAAATGCTTTTTGGAATGTTCTTTTAGGAATGTTCAGTGAATATTCTAAGATTGTTTCGATTGAAATATTCATTTTTGAACGTTCTATTTATGTAATAGGAATGTTGCTTCTATGCACCTACCTGAAAGATTGTGCTAAGAACCTACTTTATATAACATTATTTGAATATTCTCATACGAACATTATTATAATGTACCCTAAAAAATGTTCTTGCGGCTAATATCTCTATCAAGTATTAAGAATATACCTACCAAGTTGTGCTGAGAAGTTAATGTAGGTAGGTACCCATGATAAGAATATTTCCATATTGTTCACCTAATTATCTAAAGTACCTACTCAAAAATTCAATTGAACAATTAAACAATAATGCTCTATCTAGAACTTACTAAGAATATTATAGGTATATTCTTTTTCTTTTGCTTTGTAGGACTTCCAAGAGAGGGAGCCACGCGCTATTAAAGATCTACATCTTGCCTCGCGTTTGAATCACCTTGGAACCTGTTTCTCTCATTTGGCGTGCTTCGACGAGAGCATAACAAGCTCGAAACCGGACCTTTGGTTAAACACTTGTGTTTTCTAGAGAAATTTTCCAATAATTCTTTCACTGCCTTTAATATAAAAGGACTGGAAGGAGCATTATTTGGAAAAGAAAATTTACATTCCAAGTATATCCTTAGAATCAAACAAGAATATTTCAAGCATATTGGTATAATATTCTTTTGAGAACATAACTATAAAGTCATAGAAACATTCTTTGAATATGAGAATATACATTTCGAGCATATTTTTAGAATCAAACAGGAATATTCCTTTCAGGATATACTGAGAATTTCATAGGTATATTCTAGGAATATCCTACTGGATTTCCCCGGAAGTTCTTGGGTATTGCATCAGTATTTCTACAATCTTTTCTCAGAACATTCTCAGGACATTCGCAATGGTTTTGGCGAACATTCTAGGCACATTCCTCCTAAAAAAAGAACATTCTTAATACATTCTAAGGATGCAATTTTGTTATGTGGGGAGCTACCTATCGAACCGGGAATTTCAAGTAAGAATAGGATCTCAACTATCTACCACAAGAAGAATCAGGGCGGGAGTCCCTCAGGGCTCGGTATTGGGACCTATTCTCTATAGTCTATATATTAGTGACCTACCTACTTCACCTGTAAATATGACTGCCCTTTTTGCAGATGATACAGCTATCCTTTCAAGAAGCAATAATACAACTCTAATAAGTAGAAATCTACAAAATCACATGGCTCTTATTGAAGATTGGTGTATAAGAAACAAAATCAAAAACAATACTAATAAAACACAAGCGATTCTTTTTCAAAAAAGAAAAATGGCCACAGAACCCAACATATTAATTAGTGACGAACCTATTCAATGGAATAACGAAGTGAAATATCTGGGACTTACTATGGATAGGAAATTGACCTGGAATTCCCATGTAAATCATGCAAATATTAAAGCCAGAGCTGCCTTAAATCAACTTTTTCCAATTCTATGTGGACAGAGTGAAATGAACACGAAAACCAAAATAAGAATTATTCAGGCTGTCACAAGAGCCCAACTAGCTTTTTCATCCACCACCTGGGGATATACTTGTAAAACCCAAATGAAAAAGCTAGGACAAACCGAAAATAAGGCCCTAAGGACGGCGATGAATGCCCCTTGGTTTATACAAAATGCTGATATTCAGAGAGATATTAATTGGACTATTCTACAAGACTATATACTCAAAAAATCTGAAAAATTGCACCAGGGTCTGGTGACACACCCCGACGAAGACTTAGGAAGACTTACCAAGTACGACCCCGAGGAGGAGGAGGCATTGCACCGGATCTACCACCTGCGCCCGAAGGACCTCTTCCGTAGGCTTCGTCACGCCTAGAACAGATCCACGACCTGGAGGAAAAAACCTTTGAAGGAAACACATCCACTACACCCAAGTCACTGCTTCCTGACGAATCCGCTTCCAGGAAGAACCTTCTTAGGAAAATCCCCCAGGACAACTGAAGACAATACCTAAAACAAAAAGCAAAGAGATTATTATTATCAAAGAGGAACTCCCCAGAGCCAGGGAGTAATATGCTTTCACCACCACAGAGAGTAAAACCAATTAAACAGGCTGGAGAGCCCGTAATTGGAAGAAGCAAGAGTAAGATGGACACCTTGCTTTCGGTGAGGTTTCAGTGGGTATGCCCTCTTTTCGCACAACCAAAGAGGGAGAGCCCAACACTACCCAGTTCAGGAGAACTGGGTGTGCATAAGGCGCATTTCCTCACATTACCAAAAAAAAGGTGTAAGTTAAACGATATGGAATTGAATATTCAGCAATGTATCAAAATACGGGTTGTGCCAGTCGGCACAACCCGTATTTTGTGTCCTAACATCAATCAACTTTTCACTGCTTGTACTATAAACTGCGATACTAATAACATTTATACAACTGTTCCATTTCTCTTCTTTAGTCTTCACCATTGAATCTTTTCACTGACCATTCTAAGCTATTTTTTATTCCATTTCCTCCTATTTTTCGATGTCATGTTAACCTTTTTACTATAATTAATCCAATAAAACACATCAAAAATAAAAAGGGGTTGCATTCTGAGCATAAAACTCCGACATTAACTAAATAGCAGGCTGTTGTGTACGGATTTTCAAGAAATACGACTTGACTTGCATAAAATATTCACCGTCAGCCCATAGTTTACCCTATATTCCTAGAAAAATAATAATTTCACTAGATTGAAATACATAAAGTACTATAAAACTGGGTCATTATTTTAAACTTGGAAGTTGCTACCCCGGAAGTTCTTTATGTCTCTTGGGTAATATTGGATCAAATCGATTTAACATATTTCATGTATGTGTCCCATTGTAGTAAGTTACACAATTGACCCAGTTTACAGTTTAGTAGCATAGCGCTCCTATATTATACACGCCTTGTGAATTTTCCAGTACTTGTTACAATAGAACGATGAATTTGAAAGGGGTCAAGAAGTGGAAGTCTTTAAGATAAATTAAAAATCAATATACATGTATACATTTTTTGCATTACAGTTTCTACAAAAATTATTTCATCTAGGTTTGCCTATAAAATCAATATTGAACCAAAGCCAAAAAATTCAGCACTTATTATACCGAATAAATTATATAGCATATTCCAAGCCAGAATTTCACTGGTCATTTTAAAAAAGCCAGAGAACCCTTAAAATAAACTCGACAGCCAAAAAGAAATCGATATAAATGCAGCAGCACACAGAAATACGGTCCGGATATGTTTTTTTTTGACGATATCGAATCCTAGGAAACGATTCAAAATGAACCCTAACGAGAAACTTTTTCCTCTTCGAAGTAGGTCAGAGAGAATTATAATCATTATGAATTTTGCACTCCAAATAGAAAATTCTCCTTACCTAATTTACACCACATAATGCTCTGAACTTTTTTAATTCCCTTTCCATATCGGTTTATAAAATATTGAAAACGATATCGTTACCTATATTAATGGAATTAAAAATGCAAATTTTTCCCGTTATACTTTGCTTTTATGTGAACTTTTAGGGTGTTCCAAATTTGCCGAAGCATATGGCTTTTGTAATTTAACGAGAGTTTTCGTTTGGGTTGTTTTGAGAAAAAAGTGTTTAGATAACAGTTTTTTAACAGGTTTTATAATCAGCAGTTTTATTTTCCTTATGAATGTTTCAATAAATTTGTAACTAGGTATGTTTTATCTGTAGCTTCCTTTTGTTGTTTTTTAATAGCAATTCTTCATAATTTCTGACAAAAGTGACTATAACAATTTTGCTGATATTGTCAGCACATTGTATGATCATGTTGTTTTGAATATTAGAAGCAATTTGCCAAAAGATGAATATCCAAGATGAAGAAGGCAAGCTCAAATAGCAATTATTTCTATTTTTTGTATTATTAATATAGGTACTTACAAATAGTCCTCGATAATTGATGATGGTAAAATTGGTAGACAAAGTCCGTATGGCAAAAAGTTGAAAAGTCAATTAGGTAATCGTAATATCACATATTATGGAAAATATTAATTTTTTATATTTCAAATTTGCTCGCGACTGCAGGCATGTGATAAACTTGGGGTTTCAGCAGTCCCGCAACGGTTTCCTAATTCAGAAACCTTGTTTAATTAGAATAATTAAACAGTGATTAACCTTCGCCGGCGTAATTTGACCGACTTCGTATATTTATATTTTAATCAATATCACGGACAGCTTGCTACATGAGATTTTAGTTAGTTACAATGTCTGGGTAATATAAAAATATCCAAACATCGTAAGTTGCATTTCAGCATGCATTTAAGTAATTACGGTCACAGTGTTTTATATTTTTGCAGTTTTTGTCACGATTAGTTTACCAAAATTCAATATAAAAAGGGATGTAAGATTCGAAATAAATCAGTATTCATCTAGCTTCTAAAGGTGTTTTACTCAAATCGTTTCCTGTGCCCAAGCCTTCTTGGCCAACGCAAAGAGTGAGGCTGCTCTTTGACAAAAAACGATACAATCGTCCCGCTGCTCAACCAAGCCGAGTTGGGCGAGCGTAATCTGCGAGCACAGCTTTCACATTGGTCCTTCGAGCCTAAAACCAGTCCAGAAGACTCGCTGTCCGTCCACAAAGTCCGTCCATACAGCCAGTCCAGAAGACTCGCCGTCGTGCATAACGTCCGCCCATACAGCCAGTCCAGAAAACTCGCTGTCTGTCCACAACGTCCGTCCATACAGCCAGTCCAGAAGACTCGTCGTCCATCCATAACGTCCGTCTATACAGCCAGTCCAGAAGACTCGCCGTCCGTCCACAACGTCCGTCCATACAGCCAGTCCAGAAAATTCGCCATCCTTCCACAACGTCATTCCATACAACCGTACGTCTGTCCAGAATAAATTGTCATCAAAACAATCCAGTCACCTGTCAAACACAGTCATGGCAGAAAAGGAGGAACTTGACCGTCTCGCACGAGAACAAGAAAAATCAGGAATGCAAATCGTTCAACTACTGAGTAACTGCAAGAAAAACTCGGTCGATAGGAAAACCGAGGCCTACGTCCAAAAGCACTTGACCAATCTAGATGCGATACTACAAACAATCCAAAAAAACGAGGCCGCGATGATAAAAATAAAAGGGTACAGCGAACATCAATACTTCACAAAGCAATATACCCAACAATTGTATGCCAAATTCGACGAGTTAAATACCTACTTGCTAACATGCCCAAAGGCCAAACCTACAACAATCCAATCTGAACCATCCAACGTCAGCATCCGAGAGAAACGGATAAAAACGCAAAACTTCAAAATACAGCAATTGGAAGACACTCTCGGCCAAATTAGGTCGGAATTTACGCTAGAAGAATCAGAATTTCGGTATAAGCATCTGATGGATTCAAGCAAGAAACAATGGGATACAATCCAAAACCTGCATGAAGAAATCGCCGTAAGTGAAGATAGCCATCAAGATAAGTACTTCACTATGGACGTGTACAAACAAATCCAGAGCCAATTCGATGATGTCATTGAAGCGTTATCGGCAAAAATCCAGCAGAATGTAGTCATTCTACCTCAACAAATACTAGTTAATTAACCACAACAGAACATGCAGCTACCAAAAGTGCAAATTCCAATTTTCCATGGAGGGTATGAAAACTGGTCTTCATTTTTCGTCATCTTCAGAAGGGTCATCCATGAAAATTCAGCGTTGAACAATGCCGACAAGATGCACTACTTAAAAACTAATACAAGGGGAGAAGCAAGCAAGCTAATCCAACACTTAGAAGCAATTGCGGCCAACTACGATTCAGCATGGGACCTACTACAAAAGCGTTATGAGAACAAAAGGCTTCTAATATTTAAGCTCCCTAGACAAGCTAACAGACCTACCAGAAGTCTCAAGAGAGAACGCCGAGAAGCTAAAGCAGCTGCATGACGTCACCAGCGAGTGTCTACAAGCACTAAAGAATCTAGACGTCAAAGTTGACACCTGGGGACCCATAGTAATCCGAATGACAATGAGAAAGTGGGACTCCAAAACTAGCCGTCTATATGAACAAAGTCTTGAGAAGCCTCACGACGTTCCAGAGTTGGAAGTATTTATGAAATTCTTGGAAAGAAGATTCCAGTCACTAGAAACTATTCCAGGATCAGAACGGAAGCCGAGCTCAGAGAGAAAATACACTAACTCAAGCTGTCTCTTCTGCCAAGACCAACACATGACGTACCACTGTCTGAAGTTCAAAGGAATCTCAGCACAGGAAAGAAACAGATATATTCAAGAAAAACGCATCTGCTGCACAATTGTCTTAGCCATGACATCAATAAGAGATGTTTCAGCCATGCAAAATATAGCATCTGCAGTGTTCAACACCATACACTCCTACACATGGAAAGACAGCAACAAAATTTCAACAGGCAGCCCAACTACGAAGAAAGACCCACAACTTCCCAACCGCGAAATACTCAACGATACCCACCAACAAGAAGAACAGAACATTACCCACCAAGAGGCGCAATGTCTAACCACGCCATAGTAGAAATGAAGGAAACGTCCTAATCGCTACTGCTCTAGTAGAAGTGAGCACATCAAGTTCCCCTCAAATCTTGAGGATTCCTATCGATCAAGGGTCACAGATATCCATTATTACTGAAGAAACTGCAAATCGGCTGGGATTACCACGTCATAGCATCAGAGCACAAATCTCAGGAATTGGTGACGGAGAATCAAAAGTCTCTAAATGATCTATTGACGCACAGATTAAACCACGATTTATGAGCACATTCTCCATGAATGTCAATATGATTGTCCTTCCAAAACTTACTCAGTCCATTCCAAAACGACACCTACACATAAACAGCATAGATAGTTGGAAGAATGAAGTGCTAGCCGATCCAAGATTCATGCCACCAGGTGCAATAGATGGTATATTATGTGCAAAGAAATATGCCAATATCATTTTAAACGGCATGCAAAGAAGTACAGAAGGCCAGTTGAAACAAAACACAGAGTTAGGATGGATCGTTTCTGGTCCAATAGCCACCGGATCTCTCGCCATCCAAGTTGTCAGCATGATCACTCACTATGAAGAAGATAGACAGCTAACCAAGTTTTGGGAAATTGAAGAAATAACCCAGCGCAGCACCTAACAGAAGAAGAGCAAGCATGCGAAGAGATTTCCGAGGAAACCACAACTCGAGACTCTGAGAGTAGATTCATTGTCAGAATCCCATTCAAACAGTCAGCAGGTGTATTAGGTCACTCTAAACCAAGAGCCGCAGCAAGATTCAAGAACATCGAGAGACAGTAGCTTTGTTTTGGTTCGAAATTTGGAACGGTTCTAGGATTGCGCAGAACTGCTTGCGCACAAAAAAATAATAGAGGACTGTTCTAATACTAGTTCTGAACCGATTCGGAACCAAAAAAACCAAAACACAAAGTTCTAAAACAGTTCCTCCTTCGGAGCAAGAACTGAGAGAACCGTTCTAGAACAACCCCAGAATTGTTCTTAAATAGTTCTAGATAAACCAAAACACTCTCAACATAGTTCGATTACGATTCTGAAAAAACCAAAACGCATTTTATAATATGCGCATGTGCAGAATGATTCCGAACTAGTTCTGAGTGAAACCAAAACAAAGCTAGTTACATCAAGATCCCAGTTTCCAAGAACAATATTCTCCATTTATGAAAGAATATATAGAGTATGATCATATGAGAAAAGACACCCGACATGAAGTGAGTCAAGGGAAATATTACATCCCTCATCAAGCAGTCATCAGAGAAGCCAGCACCACAACGCGACTAAGAGTCGTTTTCGACGCATCGTGCAAAAGCTCCACCAACATTAGCCTCAATGACATCATGCACGTCAGCCCAAGACTTCAACAAAACATCGCCGACATACTGCTGCGTTGGAGAAAGCATGAGCTTGTGTTCTGCGCAGACATAGAGAAAATGTACAGGCAGATCCGAATTCATCCCAATGATCAACAATTCCAGAGAATATTATGGAGGGAGCATCCACAGCAAGCAATGTATGAATACGAACTGACCACTGTAACCTACGGTACAGCCTCAGCACCAGATCTAGCCATCAAGACACTACAGAAGCTTGCAATCGAAGAATCAAACAAATTTCCGGCAGCAAGCCAAGCAGCATTAAGAGACTTCTACGTCGATGACATATTATCGGGAGCAGCAGATACAGAATCGGCCCTAGAACTACAAAACCAACTACTAAAAATGCTCAGCCTTGCTGGATTTAACCTGAGAAAATGGTCTAGCAACTCACCGGCATTACTCCAATCAATTCCAGAACAGTTTCGAGAACAGAAAATAAAAGAACTACCACAGAAAGACTTCAAGACGTCTCTGGGCGTACTATGGTTACCAGCAGACGATACCTTCAAATTCCGAGTCAAAGTCTCCGAAATACGCGAATCAACAAAACGACAAATTTTGTCAGAAATATCCAAATTATTCGACCCCTTAGGATGGTTGTCTCCAATCGTAGTACAAGCTAAACTCATCATTCAAGACTTATGGCTAAGAAACCTGAGCTGGGATGAGCTTGTAGATCAAGAAATATCTTCTAGATGGATACAGTTTTAGAGCAAAATAAAAGAAGTAGAAAAAATCAAGATTACGAGGTGGATACATCTGAGAAAAACAAAAATTGAACTCCACGGCTTTTGCGATGTATCAGAAAAGGCCTATGGTGCAGTGATTTACAGTCGGATAGAAGAAGAAGATACGCGAATTATAACGCTGCTGCAAGCAAAATCAAAGGTCGCTCCAGCAAAAAACAGAACAACCCTACCTCGTTTGGAGCTATGTGCAGCAGTCCTACTCTCAAAACTAATTCAAAAAACTAAGACAGCACTTCAAATGAGTGATACCCAGACTTTCGCTTGGACCGACTCCATGATCACTCTTGCCTGAATAAAGGGTGACTCTACGAGATGGAAAACCTTTGTGGCAAATAGAGTTTGCGAAATACACAGAAACGCCCCTCAAGCATCTTGGAACCGCGTCAAGTCGCAAGAAAACCCAGCAGACATCATATCTAGGGGATTGGACCCAGACAAACTATAATCAGCTGATCTGTGGTGGAAAGGTCCTCACTGGCTGACGTTTCTCCGTGAAATTCCCACAACAGACAATATTCCCGACATTCAAGAAGAAGTAAAAGCCACATGTCACAAAATTGAAGTTACGATAAGGAGCGATATATGGGAACGCTTCTCAAACTTGACAAGGATGCTCAGGGTATTATCCTACTGCCGTCGATTCATCAAAAAAGGATAAAACTCTTACTCTATCCGTTCAAGAAATTCAAAACACTTTCGAAAGAATCATAAAAATAGTCCAACAGCAAGAGTTTACCGAAGAATACAAGTCTTTACAAGAGCAGAACGCAGTCGACAAGAAAAGTAAGCTACAGACCCTCAACCCATTTCTTGACAGCAAGGGCATAATCTGAGTCGGAGGAAGACTCGAACACTCACCTCTTCCCTACGACCAACGACACCCAATGATTATTCCATACCATTCTCACATATCTACGCTGGTGGTGAGAAACACACGCAAGACCACGCTACATGGAGGCAACCAAGCGATATTGTCGTACATACGAAGCAGATTCTGGATCATCAACGGTAAGCGGGCGTCAAAGCAGTTATAAATAAGTGCATGGTATGCATCCGTCACAAAGCCGAAACCGCACAGCAATTCTCACAACAACTTCCGAAATCGAGATTAACACCACAACCACCATTTACAAACTCAGGAGTGGACTACGCCGGACCGATTCAAGTCAGAACAACAAAAGGAAGATGTCACAAATCATACAAAGGGTACATCGCAGTATTCGGATGCCTAACAACCAAAGCCATTCACCTAGAAGTAGTCAGCGACATGACAACAGAGGCATTCTTGGCAGCACTTCGACGTTTCACAGCCAGAAGGGGACATTGTGCGACTATGTGCAGTGATAACGGAACTACATTAATTTGTTGGAGCAGCACGCCTATTCGAAAATGAAATAACAAAATTGATACAATCACAATCTGTGCAAAACACAATCGTCAACTTAGGAACACAATGGCACTTCATTCCACCAGCAGCCCCACATTTCGGAGGCATATGGGAGGCAGGTGTAAAATCTATGAAGCACCATCTCAAGAGAGTGATTGGAGACTGCACTTTAACCTATGAAGAATTGACAAAGTTGGTGTATCAAATCGAAGCATGTTTGAACTCAAGACCACTCTACCGGCTAACAGAGGACACAGATGATTTCAACATCTTGACCCCAGGACACTTTCTCATAGGAAGAGAACTTCTAGCACCACCAAACTTGGAATCGACAGAACATTTTAACCTATCTCAACGATGGAGACACGTGCAAAAGTTAAAGAAAACATTTGGAGCGCATGGTGCACAGAATACCTCACCAGACTGCAGCAAAGATACAAATGGAAGAATCAGACCAACAATCTACGAGTAGGAACAATGGTTCTAATCAAAGAAGAAAATATAAACCCAAACCAATGTGTTAACACACACGTTATGCAATGATTTTAGATTTAGCAGCGGACCACGCTGGGTTTAGATGCGAATGCTAATATTAAATTTGATTAAAGAAATTTATCCATAGGTTTAAAATAACGAAACACACAACGGCAATTATTGTAGAAAAAACAGGGTACTCACCGATTAACTCCGGATTGTGGGGTTCTCTGGGGCCCCAGTTCTTCTCGTGTTTCACAACCACTTCTTCGGTGATACCAGCACATTTTAAGATAGGTCTTTAGTCACAAATAGGGTCGATTGATTAAGAAAAATTGATACAATCGGAGGACACAGAATTTACATGTCCGCCATTCACGAAATTTATGTACTGTCTTCAGCAAGTGCGAACTTTGTACCCTGCGCGCAATTACAATTGCGTGTTTTTTAAATATTCAAATTTTACCGACAATTTTATTTAGCGTGTGCGCTAACATAATGGCCTTTGGGGAGAATTATAGAAACTCACCAGGGACAAGATGGAGCAATCCGAGTGGTAACAATAAAGAAAGCAGGTGGCTCACCACAAAAAATACCGTTCCACAAGTTAATCCTATTACCGACAGAAGACATAGACCATTTACCAACCACCCAAAACTACTCAGAGGTACGGAGATCAGACCGACTACGGAACGTAGCATCAACATCAGCAAAATCATATGTTTTGTTTTTCCTAGCAGCCATAATTATGATGAGTACAACCGCCGCTGCAGAAACAGGGTTTAAAATCATCTATCCACAACATGGTTTTTACGTTGAACACCTTGGATCAGCAAAAATTGATAGAGGGATTTTTAGGATAGAGACAACGTATCCTAAGAACAAAACTGAAACGGAATTATCAGAGGTATCGACAGTCGTCAGCCAATTCAAAAATATGTGCAACGAATCCAAAAAGCTCACCGATGAAGTCAAATGCACGTCCGTCGTACAACACTTAGAAGAAATGGAAAATCACTCCAAATGGATATTTGCTACCATGGCCGACATTCACCACAGAACTAAGAGAGGACTATTTGGAAAATTTTTGACTGCGATTTTTGGAGTGAATGACGAAGTATATCAAGATATCGAGGCAATGAACAACAATCAGGAAGAACTCATCGAACTACCAAACAAAGTTCATGATCTCAGCCCTCACAAAATTCAACGAAACAGAAGCCAGAATCACGAACAAACTACAGCATTTCCAGAAACGACTCAACGAAGGAATAAAAGCTATCAACGGCATGCAGAGTTGGTACAAGCAAATAGACACTAATGCCCTTAACATTCACCTATTGAGTGCATACCAAGAAGCTACCAACTTCATCAGCGAAACCAATGAGCACTATGATAAATTGCTGAACATCAACTTCAACAGGGGTACGATATATGACCAAGTTTCACCAGCATATATCAACGCCGTCATTCAAAAATCCAATCGAAAGCTCCCAAACAATCTAAAGATTCTTTCGGCAGCAGTGTCCACAAGATTAATCACCAACATCACGCATCTCAAGGTGTGTGGATATTTTCCACTAGTTGACGTGACGGAATTCACCCTATTGAAGGCAACACCGATTCCACTCAGAATTGAGAATGAAACATACTGGGCGTTGGACCTTTACGATGATTACACCGCCGTCGACTACAACAGTCAAACATACTTTCAGCTCCATGAAAGTGACTTCCAACAGTGCATGCAGCCCTACCCACACCAGCTCATCTGTTCTCCAGTTTCTGTTAGAAACATTGAATCTGATTCGTCCGGCGTCATCGACGAGATTTATGAACGACCGCAACCCAGATATTGCCACATACAACAACACGGCTATGGCATGGAAACGACTATGTTCAGCGAATACATGGATGTTCATCGCAGGTTCGTCTACAACAATAGCGGTTATATGCAACGGCGAGCGGGAAGATGTAGGAGTAAATACAACGGAAATAATTCAAATTTTTCAAGACAAAACAGAACATTTTAACTCCCATAAGAAGCGCAATCGTTCCAGTGGTAGGCAGCTATGTAAAAGCTGTACCCTGTAGCAATTATTTTCCTGATTTTTTTCTGATTCCGGAAAACAACCACTAAACATATAAGCACGGCAGCTTTTCATCAGTGGCATTGGGAAATGGGTTCAGATAATATTTGCTTGATTTTGACCTTGCCATTTGGACGCCACTAATTTTTTTAAGTGAGAGATTACTTACATAATTATTACAGTTTAAATAATGTTGAAATGACAATTAAGAAAAAAATTAGAAAAACTTAATTTGAAAAGTACCTGAAACTGTGACCTGAAAATAAGAAAGATTCTCTAAACATGTTACGGGTCTATTTTCCAAGAAAATATCTAATTTAATTTTCCTTAGGAAATATATTATAATTCTAATGAAATGTTTAAATGCTATTTAAAATTATTTTGTCCATCCTATAAATAAACCAAAAATACCAGTCCGTACGGTCAAGCCAAAAACAACACTTTTAAGGTATCTAACTAATTGTATTACAGAAAAAAAAAGGCGAATACTACGATGTTCATTCCTCAAGCAGTCAGTACTGTAGCCTCCTTTGCAGTGTGCATTATTTGAGGTACGGTACTCTCAGGCGTTTTGCCGATTTACGTTGGAATTTATTCCGAATTTTGATTGTGGGTGGCTAATTTCACTATTTTAGCACCCCGAGCAATTCTTTTTGCTGATTTACTCAAAGTTTCGGGTTTAAAACTTAAATTCCTTGAGTTCTTTTTTTCTACTGGATTTACACACAAAATGGCCGCCTAAAATCACTGGCCTGTTTGTTTTTATCTTCCATTATTGATTCCCCCTCTATACTTCCAATCCATGGTTTGGACAAAGTTTGGTTTGGCATACCATTTCGAGAGAATTCGATGTCCCGTAACTTCTGGTCCGGTGACGCAATCACGACGCCGACAATTCCACGACGTGTGAGCCCACGCCTTCTCGCCTTCCTGATATCTCTCGTAGCTAAATAACCCGACGCTACCAACTCCAGGATATCCAGGTGGGTTCGTTATAATTTATCTTACCCGTCCCAGGCTCGAAAAGCCCTTCGTACATACGCGGAATCGACCTAAACACCCTGAAAAGCCATATCACTAGTACATAAATCATCTATATTTGAATCTTAATCAAATAAATCAAGTAATTAGTTATATATATTTTACCTTAATTAAGTAATTAGTTATTAATTTTTCTTATAAATAGTTCAACCGTGTTAGCCGAAGCATATATGCAAAGGACGTTGCGTTGGTACCTTTTTGTTTCTATTCTACTTAGTTAGAGAGTATTCAACAATTTCACCTAATTTACTTAAATTGATTTGAATAATACCGATTTGATAATAATAATTACCTATAGGTACTGAAAATATTTAAATCAAGTACTTACAGTGAATCTCGGCAAACTTGAATAAAATGCCCCTTTATTATTTACGACAGAGTTTGATTTCCAAATTGGGTGAAATTCTTTAGGTTTCCCGTTTTAGATGTTTTTTTTCAGCTAACGTTCTACCTTACTTTAGGGCCATAAAACTGGTGGCGTCCAAAATTTTACCTATTTTCTAGAGTTTTCTTCTGATTTAACCGTCGACCACTCCCGACTGGAGTTTAGCTGGCATTCTCAGCCCTATAAGGTAGAAACTAAGTTCCTTTTCTTAAGCCCATTTGCGTAACCACCCTCATTCCGGTCATTTCCGTTTTGCTACCAGATAAAAATGTAGCAAACAAATACTCAGTACTCCCCAAAAAATAAAACTTTATTTTCCTGGATAACAGTAAAGAACATACTGTACACTGTACAATTACACCGGTATAATATATAAAACTTTGTAAACTTTAAAGTTATGGAAATTGTAATTAAAGTTATGAGATTGTAATTCAAGTAATGAAAATTTAAGTTAAAGATAAATTTTGATATCGAATAGGATTGTTAAATATATAGCACTATTTGGTCAAATTGTATTACTTTAAATAGGTAATTATATCACGGAAAACCTGGGGAAAATTCATGAATCTTCGGGGTTTTGGGGTCTTACTCAAAAATACCTGAATGATATACGCAATAAAAATAAACTAAAAAATTACCAAATCGGCTATTCACATTATACCTAAATATAGATAAATAAATCATTATTTCAAAAACAAAAAAATATAAGAAAATGTTTGAAAGTTAAAGCATATTTTTTCTTATTTGGTTTTTCACCGAGCTGCCTTAATCTCTAGCAAACCTGTGAGTTTTTTTTGTGCATCCATGAAGTCCCAAATCTGGCTTATTGGGCTCTAGACGAATTTGAAGCTGGATATTTTCTGGTAAGAGTAGAGATCAAATGGGCGCAAAGTGGACCAGAACTACAACTCGGACTAGTTGGTACTTGCACGGGTGGGATCTTCATAGAAAAATTTGGAGACATTTTCCCCTTGGGCTTGACTCTGAACTTATCTGAATTTGGACTTGGATCTGGATTTGGACTCTGATTTGGACCCTCCAATAAATTAGGAAGTGAAAATTCCAATGCGAACATCAGCAGCAATTTAATGCCAATCGAAAGCAAACTGGATAATCAAAAATGGATCTATAAAGATAAAAAAAAAACATTAGAAGATGTTAAATTCTTACCACGAGGCACGTGAAACTTACGCGAAATAATCATCCCAAATAACTCATAAAATCGCTCAAGAACCATAAATCTGGAAACTGGATCTACTGAGCTCACAAAACATTTTGTGGTCTACGCCAACTTCTACAAATCTTGATAAAAATCAAAAGGGCGATACGGACGGATTTTAGAGTTTTCAAAGCTCTTGACAAAGGTTCCGTGACCACTGGTACCAAAACGAAGCCTCCCTGCTCCAACAGTTGAACCAAGTCCAAGGCGGTGGGAGAACCCCCAAAAATATTCGCTGAACGGTGACAAGGCCAGCCGTAATTTAAAATATACCAAACACCAGGGTTGGGCGAGCAAAGAGAAACTCCACAATAGCGGAATCTGGATTGGTTTTGGGATAGATACAGGTAAGTTTTCATATCACAAAAGTAATCGGTGATTTGTCTCATTTTTCTTTTCTTTTTTTTCCCTTTTTTTTAGGTTCTTGAAGACACCCAAAAGAAAACCGAAGTTGATGCCGAAGATTTCCCAACCAGAATTTACATTTGCCAAGATAAACATATTGTTTATTCATTAATTTATTTAATTATAATTAATAAATATTCTTAAAACTAAAATTGATTGATTTACTATTTGTTCCAAAATTGTAGCATTTTATATGAATTTAAATTAGAGGAAGATAAAAATGCTACAACCCAGAATCTTCAATGGTACTCTCCACGAACATCCACCGTCAGATATAGTCACCGAGCCCGTGTTTAGAGGATCCAATAGTTTTGGAGACCTAGTAAGAGAAGAAGAGGACCTCGGTGATCGACTTCATAACAAAGTATGGCGCAGTATTCATCACCACTCCGCAGCCACTAGCAGCATCACCACCATAGTCATCATTATACTAGTGATTGCAGGATGGCAAACAACAAAACTTATCAGCAGAAGACGTCAAAAGCAGACAAGAGACCAACACCAAGACCAAAGAGAAGACATAGAGCTAATGTCTCTGCATTCTTCCATTCTGGAGAGGCGGCAGAATGTTTAATTAGAACAATTAAACAGTGATTAACCTTCGTCGGCGTAATTTGACCGACTTCGTATATTTATATTTTATTCAATATCACGGTCAGCTTGCTACATGAGATTTTAGTTAGTTACTGTTGGGTAATATAAAAATATCCAAACATCGTAAGTTGCATTCCAGCATGCATTTAAGTAATTACGGTCACAGTGTTTTATATTTTTGCAGTTTTTGTCACGATTAGTTTACCAAAATTCAATATAAAAAGGGATGTTAGATTCGAAATAAATCAGTATTCATCTAGCTTCAAAAGGTGTTTTACTCAAATCGTTTCCTGTGCCCAAGCCTTCTTGGCCAACGCAGAGAGTGAGGCTGCTCTTTGACAGAAAACGATACAATCGTCCCGCTGCTCAACCAAGCCGAGTCGGGCAAGCGTAATCTGCGAGCACAGCTTGCACAAACCTATTTCATGAGAATAGTTGACATTTACTACAGGAGGGATATTTGAATCAATGATGACGATGACATCGGCAATATTCCCAAGTTACATAAAGAAAAATGTTGCTCGAAGTTGATCGACTAATTAAACCCTAATTTGCATTTAGTCAAGGAAGCTGAAAATGAGAGAGCTGAAAGAAGGACTTTTTCACATGGTTTCCAACTAGCTCCTAATAGCGAAGAGGGAATGGATTGATAAATAACAGTGTCAGACCCTAAAACTCAAGACCTCATAGGCAATAAAAATAAAATAGAAGATAATTATAATTTAGAATAGAATAGAAGATAATCATTCTTGGTATCGCGTGATCGCCAATAAAGATGATGATCTTATCATATTGATTATTTTAAATTTGCATCCGGATCTCCAGTTGCCAATTTAGAATATTCACCGTCGTAAATATCGAACATATTATGTATCTATAAAACTAAATCTATATCATCAGGATTATCAATTTCAATATATCTAAATTTCAAAACTATACTTAATCTTGCTGCCCAAAGTAATATTAATCTCTACTAAACTCTTAAAACTTTATTTTTAAAAGCGCACTACAGGCGGGTTTGAGATTATACTAGTGGATCTAGATTATGATTAAGTTTTAAGAGAGGAACCCAGAGAGCTTTTAGCTACTTTCAAAGTTAAGTGATAAACTGGTCTAGGTTTTAGAGAAACTTATAGAGGAAATTTTTAGGGTGAATATATCCAGTTAATATTCAATAGTCAAAGGCTTCGTCATAGGTATTATTGTAATCCGATTTAGTATGCTTACAAAAGGATATAAATTTCCCTTTTACCCAGGATGGACCGAAGTTTTAAAATCCGATATGCTAAAAGATATTGCTTGCCGTTTCCGCAAACTATATATTAACCGTGACGGACATTCACCGGACCAATAATCTTTTGACGTTGAATCCGTAGCTTTTTGATCTATGAGACTCAATAATAATGTCATGAATTTACAAAATATTCAATTATTGCGAATGGGAAAGTCTTTTGTGTAAAAGTTTTCTTTATTCGCCGACTAATTTTTTTCTTGTTCGTCTCAGCTATAGAGTTTTAAAGTAATTGAAAGCGACAAAGTTGCACGAAATCAAGATTGGTTTTTACAATGAGAAAGTTTCTTTTGAAAAGAAACTAGGGGGAGAAATTGATTTGGTTTGCTAGTTGGGAAATAGCTGGGTTTATTTTCAGATAAAAAATAAATACTTACATTTATCTAAAAAAAGATAAAAAGATGATTTTTTTAAAACCGGTTTCCAAGCATACTTACAACTATTTGAAATCAGTATTGTTAAATAGGAAGGACATAGGAAAAGTCAATTAATTCTTCAACCTAACTAACCCCTCTATTTTAGTACAGAAATCAGAAATAGTTTCATTCGAACTAAACTGTGCAACGTCTGAACAAATAGCAATTCACGAAACCAACAAAGACAGAAAGCTCTAATTTTTTTCTAACCCAGAACAATGAGATTAAAAGCTATGAAAACATTCGGCGAAAGAAGTATTATTACAATGTTTGACTGATAAATGATAAAAGCTGGATATTCGTTTCGCTCTTTCAGGGGTCATAGAGTAATAACATACATTAGTTATAATGTTTCCTCATTCAAAACCTCACGAGCCCGTGTAGGCCAAATTGTTTTATTTTATATCACCAGCAATATTTAAAAATTCGCTGTTAAAAATCTCAATGAAATCTTCCAAAGTACAATTTTCCCATTCCAAATTTTTCTGTTCCATGAATTCTGCCGTACATATCTCACGTAGAATATTTCTCTCTAAAGATTTCTCCAACCTGCTGAACTACTACTCAAGATAGTACAATTTCCCACTGCAAAATATTACTGGAAAATACATACTTTCCGAAACTTGCGGCAGTAAAAATGTCTCCGCAGTTTATAAATGAGTAGCAGTAGAATTAATAAAAAGAAATGGTGAAAAACTTTAAAAAGTGTTTCATTTAAAAGGAAAATATAGGTTTTCTTTTTATGACTAGTTACGCGCCCTTAAAGATTTAATAGCATAAAACAAACATTTTCTATGTCATAAATTCACCTGAACGATAAAACCTTTGGCAGTCACGATACACGTAAAACCGCTGGCAAACGATAAT
This sequence comes from Ceutorhynchus assimilis, assembly GCA_917834065.1. Classification (NCBI taxonomy): domain Eukaryota; kingdom Metazoa; phylum Arthropoda; class Insecta; order Coleoptera; family Curculionidae; genus Ceutorhynchus; species Ceutorhynchus assimilis. Next base: position 31,481,964 of record OU892282.1, on the reverse strand, counting down.
ATTCAGCACATTTTATTTAATCTGACATCATTATTTTTCTTTCCTTTGGAGCTTCATCCCCTATGTTTATCTTTTATACATTTATTCTCTTCCTACAATATTGATGGTCATTTAAACGGCCGTAGGCTATAATAAGAGTTTCGCAGCAGAAAAAAATATGCTTTTGAACCTTTTGTGAATAAAATTTGCTAATGGTAAAGTAATTAATTCTGGGTGGAAACTAGAGACGTACAAAGGGGATAGAATTGTAACCTTACGGGATTAATTACCCTATCAAAAACCACAGGTGGCAACTTGACAAATGGCTCCTGCATGCCGCAACTTTGCCATAATTTTGCGTTGGTTTACCAGCAGGAATTCGAATCTTTGAAATGATTATCATGCTTTGTACCAGGAAGAAATGGATGGCATATCTGATTTCAACAAATTAATACTTATTATATTTTGGAAGAATAAAAATGATTTTTATATACGCAATGTGTTTTTCTGGTTAATTTAAGAATCTCAATTCAAGGCACAAGTGACCCTTTTTTCACAATTGTCATACTTTAATCCCTATAGGGTGACCTTTCATAATTTTACTGACTAGGATCGTCGTTTTTTCTTTTATTTGGTCTGCTTTGCTCTGTTTCTCTTTTCAGCCTTATGTATTATTGATAAGCGTTCTGGCCTTTGGAAGCGCAGATAAAGGGTACCTGCACGCAGTATGGTTGTATTTTTAACGTTTGTAAGATTGATGGAATTTTGTGAGTGTCAGTGGCGTTAAAGAAAATAGGTGTAAGGAAAGTACAATCACTTTAAAGCAAAAACTGAATAACATTTAAACAAAATAAAAATAAATCGTCACATTCGGAAAGCCAATAATTAAGCTATATAGAAAACAGTTTGTCCTGAAACCTTTGTATCCTTAGGCGGCCTGATGATCGGGTTTAACTGATTGACCCCGAAACTAGTAGCCAAATAAATAAATATTGTGAGAATAGACCAATTCGTTTTTCATTTGTTTTATATAGAAATACTTTTTTTACTCGGATAGAATAGTTTCCTACTTAATAATTATCGAAAGATGTAAAAAGTTGGTAATACCTATATCTAGGATAGCTTGATATTCATACCAAAGGCAGGAAGTCAGATAGAGAATGAACCGAAATCCTATCGACCCATTAGCCTAACATCCTTCCTCCCTAAATCGATGAAGAAAGCAATAGACCAATATATCAGAAGCGAAATTCTAAATAGCAGACCGCTTCATACAAGACAATTTGCCTACCAAGCAGGTGGATCCACAACAAGTGCACTCCATTGTCTGTCAAAAGGCACTTCAGGCAAAAGAAATCGCTTTTGCAGATTTTATAAATAGAGAGGGTGCCTTTGATAATACCTCACGACCTCACATCGATCTATCAAAAAAGCTCTTGAGGATAGACAGGTATAGAAGCTCTCATTATAGAATGGACAAAAGAATATTCTTTGGTATCGGCCAACTCGAACGGCGAAATAGTCACCACGGTTAAAGGCTGCCCCCAATGTGGTGTCCTTTCGCCTCTTTTGTGGACACTAGTGGTGGACAGCATTCTTACCAGACTAAGGGATATCGAAATAACTGTCCTAGGCTACACACATGAGGCGTTTTCTCCCGTCCACTTTTTTGAAACTAGTTCAAAACTGTTTCGAAACAGTACATTCTCCCGATAAACCCATGACGTCACGTCAAAATTGGTTCAAACCGTTTCAAAATACAATCCAATCCACGTTTTCAAACCATTTTCTCGTGCCGAGAAATTATGACGTCATTGTGACATTACTTGAACCAGTTTTGAAAAATGTTTTGAAAAATGTTTTGGAACATTTGAGACTCGAGAAAACGCCTCAGATCTGGCGGTAATAATCAGAGGCAAGCATTAAGGCTGGACTTTGACATTCCATATAAAGTGGTTGTAAAAGGACGCCAATCAAGTAAGAACGCAAAGCGAACAACGCATCATTGTGGTGCGCGACTGTTTCGAAGCTAACGGAAGGAGTTGGTCTAAGGAATAACTGGACCAAACTTCAAATTCTCCTTGAGCTCGACGGTACCTTCTGAGAGGGGACATTTATATACTGTCCGCCAGTCAAGCGGCTCTAAAGGCTCTCGGAGACATCAAATGCATTTCGCAGTTTGGGAGGGTAAAATATCCTTATGCAATTAGCTGGGAAAAACAAAGTAACCTTGATGTGGGTGTCAGGACACCAGGGCATAGAGGGCAACAAAGAGGCACACCGTCTCGCAAAGCAAGGCGCTGTAACAGCTTTTCAAGGCCAGAGCTTTCGTGTGATCTAATGAAAAGCCACGTCTTCGAAGAAATTAACAGATGGAAAAAGGACCGAACGCTAGCTCATTGGAGATCCATTCCGGGTCTGAGACAGCCAAAAAGATTCATATCGATCTCAGCAAAGAGATGAGGAACAACTTCTTGATATCAACAAAAGAGACATTAGAACAGTCGTTGGACTGCTCACTGAACACTGCCTGGTCAAATATCACTTGAAAACAGTAGGCAAATCAGAAAACGACCACTGTAGATCTTGTGAACCAGCAACAGAAACTACAAAACATTCAATCTGTGAATGCCCTCCTCACTTCTGCAAAAGGCTGTCAACAAGCAAAGCTACTTAGGAAAATATGGCACTGTATATGATTGACCGACCTATTGATTGGCGAGTCAGCGATAAACGAATATAAATAGTGGTCGTCAACACACAGTTAGGCAGACTTGAACCAGCGCAATTACCTCTTTTGGGAAAGCTCCTCTGGCCTCAAGTCTCCACCCAATGCAAATTCCTCTTTTGGGAAAGCCCCTTTAGTGTCTTCAGTCTTCGTGTCGTTCAGTGCAATTATCTCTCTTGGGAAAGCCCCTCTGAACGGCCCTTTACTTAAACGAATCGCACCTAACGTGGCTTTGTGTTTTTCAGGTAGGTCCCCTGAGCCCCTATAAACGGGCACTAAGTACCATAGGGCCATCCTTTGGTAATTACTAATTATTATATCCTTTACTCTACAATATACCTTAAACTAAATACCAAGCGAGTCTTTATCCTCCCGACCCTACGCTACGTACCCCGTCACGACAGGATAAAGTTGTGACATTTGGTGGAGGTGCCGTCTCGAACCCGACGCCGGCGACGACTTGAAAGCAAGCCAACGCCCACACCATGCCACGACCCGGTTACGCAGACAGAAGAAAGATTCTCGAAACCGTGACAAAGGCACTCAGAAAAAAGGAAAAGTACAGAAAGCCCGCAAACAAGTAGTACCATCAGGTCGATGGGTAGAGGAGCAAGGGTTATCAAATATGAATATAGGAAAAGTATTACATAAAATCGAATGTCAGAAGAACAGTATAAATACAATCTATGACCCAAAGGCTCCTGCACGCTTAGCAAAGAACCACTGTTTAAGCCAAGCCATAGAAGCACAGAAGAAGTCTCCATACACTCTCGAACGCTAACAAGGTCACCACCATACCGCCTGTACAAAGTCCCCTTCTCACAGATAACAGCAAAATGGCCAATACAACTATCGTCGAAGCCATGCAAACACAGAGAAAAGCAGCGGTACCCCAATTTATAAACCCTCCGACGTTCCGCCCTTGCAGAAGCAGTGCGACAGAAATTTTGAGGGCCTATGAAAGTACGGCTATAACAAACGGGTGGAATGACAGACTCAAAATTACCTATTTTGAGACATTTCTAGACAGCGCGATTAGCATGTGGTTTCAAGAATACAAAATAAATAATCAGGACAAAGAGTGGAAAGACATCATTGATGAGTTTGCGAAGGAATTTCAAGATTCAGACTAGCGAACATCTCTGAAAAAGAAAGTGAAAAATAGAAAACAAATGTCTGACGAGACAGTTCGAGATAATCTGTCCAGCCGCATTACAACAACCCAACCGGTAAACAAACATAAGCAGGACGAAAAAGATGGAAAAGAATTTGACAAGTTTCTCAGAGCCCATTCACAGATTAAAAACGGAGAAGCATCCTAAAAGAAAAAATCAGACACGTAAACCAGTGTTCGGGGTAACTACAAAACAAAGAAAGCTGTCTACAAATCCTACAGACACATGCTCCCTCTAGGAGGAAAGCAGAGGGCACAGTCGAGTAGGTAATTATCAGTAATAAATCACGACAGAAACTCAACAGTAATCCTTTTTGTAAGAGAGACAATGCAGACAAAACCCACACCAAGTATAAATGTTTGATAGCACTGAGAGAAAGCATAAAAGAATAATCCTTCAAAAAACTGGTATTTCCTAGACAAGGATAGGGACTGAAAAAAGAATGAGAACTGGTGCTGTATTTTGTTTTCAAAGACACGGGAGTCGAAGTCAGCATCCAGAAAGTTAAACCAGACTTCCGGAAGATAAAGTCAAAAATTGAAGATGAAATTAAGCCTCTAATGCAAATAATCGCGGACACCCAAGAAAAAGCGCATAGAATAGGAGCCAAAAACACTACACGATATATAACACAGAATGAGATAGAGACAATAGAATTAGAAATCATGGGCAACACCGGCAACCTTAAGGAGACAATGGGTATAATCTAAATTGACTGGCAAAAAATCGACTGACACTGAAAACACAAATTTATACAGATGAGAAGAATAGCTTTATACGCAGTAATCATGATAGCATTTTTAGAGACACCGAAATACGAAATTCCTGCCTATCACCTAGTAACACAGGAGGAAATCGTGGAACGGGAACAGAGAGAAGCAGTAACACTAGACGACTAAGTTAAATCGACACACTACAAGAACTACTACTGGAGTATAATGAAATTTTTGCCAAATTAACAAAGTACATGGGGAAGACAAATCTGACAGAACATGAAATAGAAGTAGGGGAAGCAAGTCCAATAAGAAGCCGTCCTTAAAAAGTATCCCAGAAAGAAAGGCAAATAAACACAGCAATGTAATAAGGCCATGTCATTCACCGTGGGCTAGTCCGGTGGTCCTAGTAAAGAAAAAAGATGGAAAAATCCATTTTTATGTCGACTACCGAAAAGTTAATGCCGTAATAAAGAAATCATCATACCCTCTACCACAAATCGACGATATTCTGTCATATCTCGGAAATGCATCCTAATTTAGCAATCTTGATATGTTTTCTGGATACTGGCAGGTACCGTCGAAGAATGCTCCAAACAGTATACCGCAGCAGAAGGTCACGAAGCCTACGAATTTAATATTCTCAGCTTTGGATTATGTAATGCTTCCGCAACCTTCTAAGAATTAGCTGACCACATTTTTCGCATTAAATTGAAGGAAGTATTGATTTATCTGGACGACATAATAATATTCTCCTAAATGTTCGAAGAGCACTTGGCAAAGTTAGGAAAAGTTTTGGAAAGATTACGGCAGGCAAACCTAACTCTTAAAACCAAGCAAATGCGAGTATCTACGAAAAAAAATACAAATTTTTAATGTTAACGAAAAGGGCATACTACCAAACGAAGATAAACTGGTATGCATAAGGAACTTCCCAACTCCAAAGAAAGGTAAATATGTGCAAAGCTTTATAGGATTATGTAATTTCTATAGAAAGTTTAAATGCAACTTCGCAGCAATAGCAAGACCATTACATGACGTTACAAAGAAAAACATAGGGTTTCAATGGGGCACAGACCAGGAGGAAGCTTTCAATGCTCTTAAGAAAAACCCTATATCAGCACCAGTACTAAAGCCCTTTCTTTGACTCAAATGAAAATACTATTTCACACACAGATGCAGCAACATGTGGAATTGGGGCAGTGCTATTGCAAGAAGACGATGAAGGAGATGCGCATCCAATAGCCTATATAAGTCTAAGTCAATCAAATAGCGAGAAAAATAATTCAATAAGCGAGTTAGAGCTTTTAGGTGTAGTATGGGCTCTAAGCTATCTAAGACATTAAATCTACGGTAAACCAGTGAAAATTATAACAGTCCAGCACGCACTATGCTGGATGGATTCCTTCAAGGAGAGCAACAGACGTCTAGCCAGATGGGCATTGAAGTTGGCAGAGTTCGAGTACACAGTTGAATACAAAAAAATCTCAACGCACAAAGATGCTGATTGCATGTCCCGCAACCCAGTCTTGCAACCCGATTTACAGAAAAGCAAGGAACAAGAGGAACTACCAACATTTGCCATAAGAGCAATGGAAATGATTTCATTACAGAAAAGAGACATAAAGTTGAGGCAGATCAGGAAGGCGGCAGAAAACACGAACGATTCAAATATTAACATCGGAGCTGGGAGAAAAGCGAAAAATTTTAAAGTCGAGAATGATCTACCATACAAAGTAAACAAAACACAAAAAGTCCTCAGCAAGGTACCTACTGGTGTTACCAGAATCAATGAGGGCGGAGATTCTGTGGGAACTGCACGCGTCACCGATATGCGGCCACTTAGGATTAAGACAAAATACAGAACAGGTTCTTCTGGAACAGAATGTTAAAAGACGTCGGGAAATACATTGGAGGGTGTCCAGATTGTCAGGCGAGGAAGGACCAAACATACAGAAAGACCCCGGGCCTCTTAGAACCAATACAAGAAGGCACGATTTTTGACAAAATTGACATTAATTCACTAGGTCCGTTCAGAAGAAGCACTCAAGGAAAAACAATGATAGTAGTAGTCACAGACTATACATCAAGATACGTCATCACAGAAACACGGCCTAATGGCAAAGCAGGACCACTAGCGAAAATTTTACCAGAGAAAGTATTTCTTATACACGGGATGCCACGACACGTACTGAGTGATAGAGGAAGATTCTTCCAGTCGAAGCTAGTGCGGGAAATAGGGAATATAATGGGAGTTAGGAGACATTTTATGACGGTATATCATCCATGCTGTAACGGCCTAACAGAAAGATTGAATAAGACTATAGCAGATATGTTTGCAACACACAACAGACGGACTGGTGCAGCTACCTACCATTTATTACATTTGCATACAACACAGTCATACAGGACACAACTCGATTCAGTCCATTTATGCTAACTTTCTCAAGAGAACCCATACTACCTGCAGAAATAACTCTTATGGACGCTAAGAAAGGAAGAGACTCACTCCAGATCAGGGAAAAGGTACTTGTGTTGAGAGCCATAGCGGTGCAAAATATAAATAAGAGGCAAGGAAAAGATAAGGAGCGATTCGACGAGAGACATGGAGAATTAAATTCTCAGATAGGAGACAAAGTGGATGTATTTATCCCAATGAGAAAGGTTGGCCACAGCTGTTTTTGAGATGGTTCGGACCATATAACGTTATTAAGAAAATGGGATAAGTGAATTATGATGTAGAAAAAACTGGAAGCAAAAAGAAGAATAGAGATACGGTCCACGTAAGTAGGATGTTGCCTTACAACGACCCGTGGACAGAAGGCGCTCCTATGGAAGGAGTCAATGGAGATGCGTCGGAAGTAGAATCCGATAGTGATAAAGAAAGAAGTTATGAGAGCATTAAGAAGCAGCAGTGGAGTCCGGAGTCATTAGTATGTTCGACTGAAACCAAAAACAGCACTTTTTAATTATAAACATATTTTTATTATTAACCAGCCAGGGACCGGCCAAACCAATGAACAAGAATTTGTCAACCACAAACCTGAACAAGGATTGTCCAGTTCAAACGTTGGACGAGAATTAGCTCTGAACTGAGTAGGGGCAATAGTTTCTGAACCTATTGCAATAGGCATTTTTTTTTTACGGATTGGAGGAAAACATTTGGGCCAGCATATTGGCTTTTTCCTCTGATATTGTGGCTAAGTGATTATTTTTATCTGTAAGTGGTGGTATGGATGACTTGGTGAAGTTAGATCCAACAGCTTTTGCAAGAGACCAAAAGGACCTAGAACTACTTGGACAATTCAATCAAAGAATAAAATTTGATTGTATGTTTCTTTAGCGGAGTCAATAGTAATTTTGCAACTATTTCTGGCTTCTATAAATTCTGTGTGGTTTTGAGCGGTTTGTTGTCGTTTCCAAAGGTTATATGCTCTGTGTTTTTTCTGTACAGCCGTTTGACACTGGCTGTTGAACTAAGGTTTTGCATTAGCTCTACGTTTAGTTGTATGTGGGATAAATGCATCCATTCCAGATAAGATTACTTGTGTTATTTCATTTCAGCAAATAGTGGGATTAGCTGTTTTAAAGCAAACCTCTTGCCATGGAAAATCCAGGTAAAACTGTTTTAGGTCATTCCATTTTGCCGATTTATAGTGCCACATTTTACGAGGAAGTGGTTGTTGGCTTGGTGGGATGAGCATTTCGCACTTTGTTATTATAAGTTTATGATCGGACGAACCAAGTGGAGCATCTACTTGAATTGTGTACGAGTCAGGATTTGTGGTTAGGAACAAGTCTAAAAGCGCTGCAAAGGCATAATGGCATAATGAACAAATTAAGCGAATCAAAGTCCCACCTTCACCTCACTGACAAGAAAAAAAAACCGATGGACTAGGGGCACTACAAACCAGGCAACGGACACTTAGACCGTGGGACCGTGCACACCCCACGACCTAGCTGACCAATCCGCCAGGAGAAAGAATTTGGAGACACGGAACCGGAACGCGGAATCTAATCAACCCACATGGTGAAGAAGGATACACAGAACCGTACTTATTTCAAGAAAAACCCCAAGGCTGAAGCTATGAAGTTATATTTTTCTCTGAATTCATCGTTTTATTGACTGAATAATAATGCACCCGTTCCCATCCCCTAATTTATATATTTTGTATAAATCTCGTTACATGATATTTTTAGATTTAAGTATTATATATTATCGAATTTGTGATGGTGGCTCTTCTATAACTTTGGGGTCCAATGCTTTTCATATGTCAACAAGCAAAGCTACTTAGGAAAATATGACACTGTATATGATTGACCGACTTATTGATTGGCGAGTCAGCGATAAACGAATATAAATAGTGGTCGGCAACACACGGATAGGCAGACTTGAACCAGCGCAATTACCTCCTTTCGGAAAGCACTCACCGAGAGAGTCTTTATCCTCCTGACTACGCTACGTACCCCGTCACGACAAGATAAAGTTGTGACAAAACCTTGAAGGGGTACTGCTAACACCCCAAGACATGGGCACTTTACCAAGAAATGCGCTGGTCTTCTCTGGGAGAAGCCTACAAATCTTGGACACTAACTAGAAGCAGTCACGCACAAAATATCTGGAAAGGTAGCAGTGCTTGAGCGGCTACAACAAGTAACCACTCCAAATGGAATCTACAATCTAAAATACCTAATAATATCAATCCAGAACATTCATGTTCATTGACATCAATGTTTCCATTGACGAGGAACGGTAGAAACCGTCTTATTTTCATGTTGACTTGCAACCACTCCAAGAAGGAATGACAACTATAAAATCTACTACTAATCCAAAAAAAAATTCAAAACAAATTTTATTTTTTCAGAAGACAAATTTTCATTTTGGATCTTATGGATTAATTTTTATCAATACTCAGCCTCAAACATCTTAAAGGATAAATCGAATAAAAATTATATCAATTTTTTTTATATTACTGAATTATCAATTTTGATGTTTCTGATTGAAAAATAAAAATGTAACCCGCTCAGAATAACTTAAAATGACCCTCCTACATAATTCTAGTGAGTACGATCCTCATTTTTCTTTCACCCCATGCTTGGCCTGTTTATCATTTCGTACATTTGGCTTCATGCAATATTGATAAAGACAAAAAAAAAACATTTTTCCAGGTTGCTTATACACACGGAAAGTGGTATATTTTAAATAAATTTTTTCCAAGAATAATTTTTTCATGGAAAAACTAGCTTTTCATTCAAATTTTCCGATGCCATAGCTCAAAGAAGTACCTATACAGTATAGATGGGAAAATTTCTTTATTTATAGATACGTTAGATTTATCGCCAGTTTGGATAGAAAGGACTTTTCTAACAAGGTAAAATATGGCCCAGTCCGTCGGACCTTTTATCCACCTAAGGGATAAATCTGCGGCCATTAATATTGTATGAGGAGTAAAAATGTAGAGAACGAGATTCATATAATAATAGTTTTTTGCGATAGACAAGCACTTAAGTATGGATTCAATAAAAAAAAAAACATTTTTAGAAGTTCAAAAATTATATCAAAATGACTGATATAAGCGGGTTCTAGGGATTTTTTGATCTCCCTATAATACCTATACATCAACTAATCGTTTTAAGTCTATTATTTTTATAGTCGCAGAAGTTAATTTCTCTAAGTTTGTGCCTAGCATTAATCTAATTTTATATTTATCCATTTATATAGAAAACATGAAAATATAGTCGCAAGCTGAAATAATTAATTTTAAAACTCATAAATCATCGCATTCCAGTGAAAAGAGTTATTCCGAAAAACATGGAAAAATAATCCATCAAAAACGGCATTTTTAACGCTTCCAGGGAGTTCCGAAAGTTTTGAGGGCGAACGTAAGCAACGAAGTTAAATAAAGCTTTTTGAAATAGTTTTTCTCGTTTTATGCGAACGCGCCTCCCAGAGTTCGCATTTTGTGTATTATATGAATATGTAAAGCTTCGGGTAATGCACAGAGAGCTCTGGTAAAAATTTTAAATATTTTCGAGGTTTGCATAACGAGGATATAAATAGCTGAAATAGGATTATGAACTGAGGAATGGAAATTAATGAAAAGTTTAAACGGTTTGTAAATAGTTTTTAAATACAGTCAATTTTTCTAAGCCGCTTAAAATATAATAATGAAAAAGGCAAATACTTTTCTCAACAAAACACTAACTTTCTAGGCTGCAAATTTACAGGTTAATTGATTCTCGGGGAGTTGATGAACACTATTTTGTCCTAATCCTAGTCAACTGAGAGACGATACAGAGGCTTCTTGTTGTCATTTTAATAGGGGAATAAGCAACTTCCTGATGCTCCTTAATTAGGTCTTTTGGCAAGCTCGGATTAGCAAGACGTGGGATCTAGACTTATTTTTTTTTTTTTCTTGAATGAAAAGGAAAATTCTCAACTAGAGATCTGGTTATTCTTTTTATGAAATTGCAGTGTCATAAATACTTATTGACAACAGAAAAAAATAGAGATATGAGAACTATTCCAGCATTCTTGGTGCCTTTGTCGCGAACAAGCTGGGTTGGAGAAACACGAGAAAAAAAGCTTTCTACTTAATTAGCTTGAAAAAGGAAAAAAGGTTTTGTCAAAGGACTAGGTCGGGTTTCCTTAACTTACTTTGGCTTAATTCATTCCTCCTCCGCTAATGTAAAATATTAAAGTGTTGCTAGACTAACGAGTAGTTTCCTTGATGGTTTCTCTAGAGTATTTATTTGCTTCAATTTTTCGAGCAATTGGCTGATATTCTGAAAAAGTTTTCAAAATTATTTGTTGCGATATGAAAACGAGAACTTTTGGCCGAGTTATGTATTCCATTCTATTCATAACTATTTTTTATTTTTATCTCAAAGTTTTGAAAATAATCAAACTGAAGAAAAGGTAATTGCTACTTGAATTACCTACCCACAGTTGACTTATACCTGGCTGGTTTTTAATTAAATCCGACATAGAAACTTCAGCAAATAGGTACCATCGTCACCAAAAGTAACTGGGACAGCATCACATTAGCTCTTGTCCTATTATATGAATTTTATTGTCAAATATTTGTCAAACTATGAATTAAATGCATTGAAATGAATGACAATAAATTAGTCCAGGAGATTATTATGCATTATTTGTGTCCCAGATACTTTTGGTGACGATGGTACATCCCAGTTTTGGATTGATTTTGATATTAATACTGAGCATAGTATTATGTCTATTACAGTTTGACTGCGAGAGTTTAAGAAAGTTGGTAATGTGCCTTTTGGATTTATGTCCTGACTTCTCCAGCTAATGTAGTGTGAGTTGGAGTCAGAACCAATCACCAGCTCAAGATCCTGAGCTGGCAGTGCTTAACCAATTAATTCTACAGGATCCCTGTTGGGTAGTAGCATCTCGGCATCTGTGGAGAGATATTCTGAACTGCTTACTTTACTCCATTCTCACTAAGATATTGTCAACTACTTAAGCCCCTCTAGCTAATGGAAAACGCCTTTCTGGGAGTATTGAACGCAGCAGACTAGATCCAGTGCAAACTACCTTTATTGGGAAACACCCTTCTGGACCTGTCTCAAACCCAGCTTCAGTCTTCAGTCACACCAAGTGTACAGAGTGTACATAATACAGAGTGGCCTAAGTAGAAGAGACGTCATGATATTATTCCTAGGGTAGTATTATTCTATATATTCAATACATATCTTATTGTACCTATACCAAGCGAGTTTCTTCCTACCTGAACCCCCCCAGGTCACGCTCCTGTTGTGACGTCCCAAGACGAAACGTATAGGGGTTGTGACATATTTGGTGGAGGCGCGGTTTCGACACCAGACCCAGAAAAAGCGATACAGAAGAAATAACGCAGAATCTTGACGTCATCATATTGGAAAAAAATACAGGACACAAAAGAAAATATACACATACATACATGTTATATGGATTTCACGACTACATTGACCCCAAGACGCGTTTCATCACCACAGTGGTACAAAGTATCGCAAAGTCTAGACGCTACTTCAGCAAGTTATCCTGTGAGAACATGTCACGCCAAGAACTTTGGTCCATGGTCGCAACGCTCCCATAGAAACAGCAACATCAACATATTTTTAATTATAAAAGATCCTGTCTCTTTAGCTTAAGCGTCATTATTCGTCATTATTTTGTATAGTTGAGATAATGTCCGATTTTATTTGTAACTTGTATTTTTTAATAAATTAGTGTTTTTTAAAAAGTAATTTCAAGAGTTTTTGAGATAACAATTTGGCGCAGTCGGTAGGATCTGTCAACGTTGTCAGAACAAGAATTTTCTAACTGATAGCGGCGGATTCTAATACCTTAAACAGAAAAAGAACGGAAGAATCCCAACTCGAAGTGAACACGACGAGAACACGACGATTCCATGGAGGCTATTCTTTTGATGTAAGTACTTAAAGAATTGTCTCGTTTATTTTTTTTGTTTGTTTTATGATACTGTTCGATTTTTCAAACATTCCCTATTATTTTATTTTTTGCGTTGCCGTATTTTGCGAAGTTTTATTTTACTATATTTTGAAGATTTGAGAACCAATTTTTATAAATTGTTTCAATTTACCATATTTTGTTTATTTTGAAACGTTGCTAATCAATTATTTCCTTAAAAATCGTTTTATTTTACTGTATTTTGAAAATTTACCGACCAATTTTCATAAATCGTTTCCATCAACCATATTTTGAAAAGTTTGTCAATTACTTTCGAAATATTTTTTGTTTTTGAATATTTTTATTTAAATCAACAAAATGCCTAATGAAACCAATGAAATCATTGTGGAAGTTGAACCATACAGACTTTCTGAAATATTTTCGATAATTCCTGAATTTGAAGGAGATCAAATCTTTTTGGGAAACTTTATTAATGCATGCGATTGTGCCTACAATATGGCAACTACACAGCAAAAAGTTTTACTTGTTATTCATATTAAAAATAAGCTCAGAGATAGAGCAGGTCAACTGATAAGTTCTCGAAACCCCACTTCTAATTTGGAAATCAAAAAACTTCTGAATTTACACTTTGGAGATTCTAGAGACCTCTCAGCTCTTATCCATGACCTCCAACGACTCAAACAACTACCAGGCGAGTTCCCACTTACTTTCTACAACAGACTTCAAGTACTGAATGCAAAAATGCATTCTGCTATCCAAAAGTCACCACAGCTTAAAACACAAGATCAAAAAGAAGCACAGTCCTCCCTTGTGGAATCTATGGCCCTAAACACTCTACTTACAGGCCTAGAACCTCGCCTTGGCCAGATTATCAGAGCAGAAAGCCCACACTCTCTTTTAGATGCTCAATGTAGAATCAGGAGAGAAATCCAACTTTCCTATTTTGAGAATCAGAAGACTTAAAAAACTGCTGTTCAAAAAGTTTTGGTCAACAAACCAGAATCATCCATTAAATGCTTTTCTTGTGGAAAAATTGGCCATACATCCAATCAATGTAGACAACAAGCAGAGCTGGGCAGTAGCTAGCTACCAAGTAGTTAAGCTACTAGCTTAGCTACTTTTTTGGTAGCTAATAACTTATTCAAGCTACTTTGAAAAGAAAGTAGCTTGTAGCTGTAGCTTTTGGTAATGTGTTTCAAGTATTCATAAGCTACTGTGAAAAGTAGCTAGCTACTAAAACAAGCTACTTAAGCTACTTTTGGTAGATAGTTAATAGTTATTTAGGTATTAATGGCGGAAAGTGTCATTTACCATCCGAGGGTGTGGTTAACGATACTCAACGCCCAAAATACTTATTACGTTTTATGCGCAGCGGACTCTTCTAGTTCAAAAATAAGATAACTATACCTATAATATAATGGCATCCATTCGACATTGTTTTCAAAAATAAACAGTTTTCCCCTTATAAAGGCACGTTTCCACCAACCTATCGCCCGCGTTTGAATTTACCGCTCGATAAAAGTAACTTTATACTTTAATTGCTCAAGCTACAATTATCATTTTCCGGAAAATTCTTATCCTGCCTTGCTTAGACTAGTTTCTAGTTATCTCTGTAGGTACTTATGTTTTATGTGTCCTATTTTATTCTCGCATTCGCAGATCACTGTGATCAAAGTGAACCTAATAAATTAATGTCCAGTGGTTTTTGAAAAAAAAAAGGAATACTACTTCTTAGAAAAAGTTAATATGTTATTTTCGTATGATGATATTCTGAAATTAAATTAGGTAAGGCATGTACATTGATAAAAGTAGCTTAACCCTTTCACTCCTGTAGGGACATATATGTCCCAGCGGTGCTCATAAATTCCTACAAGCTAACAAAGCTATTTGAACTGCACATAGATGGGACGCTATAGTGTTTTATAGCCTGGATTTGATATCTACATGTTTGGCAACGCCGGAAATTTTTTCAGTTGCTCGTAAACAACATTTGAAACAACGTGTGATCACTTTCGTGCTAGTGTTATTAAGTTTTTTGTATGTTTTGAGCCCTAAATGGACTAGAAAAGAGTGAATATCTCTTGTAATGTGAGACTACCGTTTCTAATGTAACTCTAAGCCGAAGCAGGTAAGAAATTTTGTGTATAAATACTGGTAATTGGTTTAGGTTACGGTTTGGGACAAATATGTCCCAGTAGTAATTTATAGAGTAAAATATTGTGTCCCAGTAGGTATTTATCGAAAACTACAGATTTCTCATGTCCCAATAGTACTTTATTGTATACCATATTGTGTCCCAGTAGGTATTTATGAAAAATTACAAATTGTTTATGTGTGCCGTCCTAGCTCTAGTTACGCGGCATTTTGAACGTGTTGACTCTTGTTCAACAGCGTAATAGCGAGCAGGGCAATGTTACACATTATTGGCGACTTATATCTAAGATATTTTTTTTCTGCTTCAGCATGGACAAAAGAAAAAGATCTTTGAGTACCCAAGAACTCGGACAATTGGCGGACAACCTGTATGAACTTGATTCAGAGGATGAATCACAAAGTGATCCATATGACAGTGATGACAGCATTCTGGATAAGAATTACCAACCCAGTTCTTCTGGTGGTTCTGACTTTGATGAGACTGAATCAAGTGGAGAATCAGCAAATTCGTCCACCATTGATACTCCAGGGCCTGCTCTAGGAAATATTACGCCTTCTACTTCTGAGGATGTCATACCTAGCGACGACGCAGCTGATCATGACGAGCCCATATTGTGGTCCCGAGTAGACGTGAATTCTTTTGCTCCCAGAAAATCTATCCCTGTTGAAAATATTCCTGTTATCAGAGCCGAGCTCAACCGAGAAAGTAGTGAATTGGACTGCTTCTTCAGTCTTTTTCCTAAAAGTTTGTTTATGTTCATAGCTCATTGTACAAATCAGAGATTGGAGATACTTGAAGGTACCCAGAACAAGAAGAAAAAACGAGTCGAAAAGACATCTGCAAAAGAAATAATGATTGTCACTGGAGTTTCTCTTATAATGCATTATAACAGGGTTCCAACATTTGCTATGTATTGGTCAACTAACCCGTCTTTGGGGAATGAAGCAATTAAAAACGCCATTTCCCGCGACAGATGTCAGCTTCTCTTGTCAAAACTTTATTTCAACGAACCACAAAAACCACAAAACTGTACGAAGACTTATTATATAGACGAAGTAGTATCCTGTTTCAAGCGAAAGTTTCAAGGATGCAGATCTGATAGCACTTTTCAGTCTATTGACGAATCAATGGCAAAATTCAAGGGCAGGTCCAGCCTGAAGCAATATATGCCCCTAAAACCAATAAAACGAGGGGTAAAAATATGGACTAGATGCGATTCGTCGACGGGATATGTTTATGACATAAACATATACTGTGGTAAAGAAAATGAACAACAGGAAGGAACTCTTGGAGAGCGAGTCGTAAATAGATTAATTTCTTCTATCACTGCAAACAGTGCAAACCAAGTCACTCTTTGTTTTGATCGCTTTTTCACGACTGTAAATCTTTTGAATAATATTGACCATCCGACGGTTGCGACATGTATGAAGAATCGTAAAGATGTTCCCAAATTTGATGGAAAGTTGAAAAGAGGAGAATCTCAAATGGTTGGAAACCAACAAGGTACTCTTGGTATCAGGTGGCAAGATACAAAAGATTTCATCGTCTTATCAAACTGTCATAAGCCCGTTGTTGAAAAGGAGAAAAGAAAGATGAAAGATGGGTCAATAGCAGAGATTGACTGCCCACTAGCTATTAAATTTTATAATGAACACATGGGAGGAGTAGATTTGGCGGACCAAATGACATCACTGTATGATATAAACCGGAAATCACAAAAATGGTGGCGTAAAGTTTATTATAAACTAATCATGATGGCAGTATACAATTCATATATCGTGTTCAAGGAAGCAACTGGTAAAAAAATCACGTTCATTCAATATTTGGTGCCTCTAGCTGAATATTTGATAGAAGAAGGCCGAAAAGGAGTTCCAAGGAAGAGAACTAGGAAAGTTGGCAGACACTCCAAATCATCCAAAGGAACATCAAATGTTGGTGATCATTTACCAGAAGAAGAGGCGAAGCGAAGAAGATGCTTCAACTGTTCCAAGCAAAAAAGGGAGAAGCGTACAAAAATTATGTGCCGGATGTGCAATATCCCCCTGTGTATGGACTGTTTCACTCCTTATCATACGTAATATAATTACTGGGATGGGACATATATGTCCCAGTATAAAACCCTATTGGGACATATATGTACCGGTATAAAATACTATTGGGGCATATATGTCCCATCAATTTTTTTGATAAAATAACAAAAAAATAAATAAAGATCGATTATTTTCCACTTCTTACGGCGTTTTCTTTCATTTCTCAAAAAAAAACATAAAGAAACGAAAAAAAAAAAAATCCGGATTGAAAGGGTTAAATAGTAGCTTTCACTAATTCAAAATGTAGTTAAGTTACTAATAGCTTAGTTACTTTTTCAAAGAGGTAGTTGAGCTACTGAGTAACTTAGCTACTTACAATATAAAGTAGCTTGTAGCTTGTAGCTAGCTACTTTTTCCAAGTAGCTTGCCCAGCTCTGACAACAAGTTTCCAGTCGTTCAAACTTCACTCAACACCCAAATAAAAATTTCCAAAAAACGACTACAGCTAACTACTCAGGCACTGCAAATCAACAGGCAACAACCAATGTTCCACGAAATAGAACCCAAAATGCATCTACTTCGAAACAATTCGTACCAAGATACGCTTCAACTACCTCTCAAAGAAACCCCAATTACTACCCGAACCAGCAAAAAACTTATCTTTTAAATGATTCCTCTAATGAAACATATGCCAACGAATTTGAGTACGCTGAAAGCCCTCAGTATGAACAAGATGCTAGTTATGAAGAAAACGAATATGCTGAACAGTTCACTACTGATCCGAGCGCTGAAAATTATCAGGATTTTCTGGTACCTTTTACCAATCACCATCCGCCAGAGAATACCCCTCAAGACACTTCGAATATCGAGACTCAAAAACAACTTCTGAATCTAGACAACATGAATTTGAACATCAATTTTCCGGAACAAGCATTTCTTTAAAATTCGAAAAATCTGTACTACATTCATGATGCTTCCAATAAATTCAAATTACTCATTGATACAGGTGCAGGCATTTCAATTTTCAAAGAAAATACTGTCCAAAAATTCCCCTATCGTTCCGAAGAAAACGTAACCATTCAAGGTATCACCGATCAAAAACTCCAGATCCGTGAATCAACACTTGTACCGTTCACCCTTCAAGATCCTCAAAAAGTGTATATTTACAATTTGGATATTGATTTCGATGGAATTTTAGGGTTGGATTTTCTAGAACATTATCAATGTTTGATAGATTTAAATGCTAAAGAACTTGTAACTAATTTCAAAACTATCCCTCTCCATAAAGTCACTGAAGATGACTACCCTAATAATACAAAACCAAACAACACTCAAACAATTGTCAACAAAATATCTATAGAAGCTAGAAGTGAAAAGATCTTTAAACTCAAGTGTAATCTATCCAACACAGATGCTTTACTTTTTTCTCAAGAAAAGGAAAAAGTCAAATTACCTAATGCTTTAGTAAAAGTTAATGAACAAGGTGAATTTTTAACCTCAATTGTAAATATTAACGCCATGGACAAAACCGTAGAGTTTTCGAACTTGTCTATCGAACCATTTGTCTCAGAAAGTGAAACTCAAAAAACTATTCTAAGTTTTAACAACTCTAACCCCGACTATGACGATACTTATGACAGGCAAATGTCCATACAAAATGAACTTAGTACAGAACATTTAAACGACGAAGAAAAAGAACTAATTACCAACTTATGCCTGAACTTTGCCGACATTTTCTACCTGGAAGTTGACACGCTCACATTTACTAGTGAGATTAAACACCCTATTGACACCAATAATGCAGAGCCTGTGTATACCAAATCTTACAGGTACCCCCAAATTCACAAAGAAGAAGTCAAATCCCAAGTTTCCAAAATGCTAGACCAAGGCATAATTCGCCATTCTGTATCTCCATGGTCTTCTCCCGTCTGGGTCGTTCCTAAGAAACTTGATGCTTCTGGCAAATCCAAATGGCGCGTCGTAATCGACTACCGTAAAGTCAACGAACTGACGGTAGACGACAAATACCCGCTGCCTAATATTTCCGATCTTCTGGATCAATTGGGAAAATGTCAATATTTTACCACCCTTGACTTAGCCTCAGGTTTTCACCAAATAGAAGTAGACCCCAAAGATGTTTCGAAAACCGCCTTTTCCGTAGAAAATGGCCATTACGAGTTCGTTCGTATGCCCTATGGATTGAAAAATGCCCCGTCCATATTCCAACGAGTTATGGACAATATTTTCCTCGGCATTCAAAACGAAAGATGCTTAGTGTACATGGACGATATCATCGTTTACTCTCTTACCATCCACGAACATATTTCAAGGCTTACCGAAGTCTTTAAACGCCTCCGTAAAGCTAACTTAAAAATCCAGCCGGACAAATGTGAGTTTCTTCGAAAAGAAGTAGCTTACCTGGGACACCTTATCACTCAAGACGGTGTAAAAGCGAACCCTGCAAAAATAAGTTGTATTCAGAACTTCCCAACACCCAAAAATCCAAAAGACATTAAATCTTTTCTAGGATTACCAGGATATTATCGTAGATTTATCCCCAATTTTGCTAAAACATCAAAGCCCTTGACGAAACTCCTCCAGAAAGATGTTCCATTTCACTTTAACCCAGAATGCGTATCCGCATTCAACGAGTTGAAAAACGCACTATAGTTTCTGACCCAATTCTGATTTATCCCAATTTCGAAGAGACATTTCTATTAACCACCGACGCAAGCGCTTTTGCCATCGGTGCAGTTTTGTCAAAAGGCCCTATAGGAAAAGATCTCCCTATAGCCTATGCCTCTCGAACGCTGTGCAATGCTGAAACTAAATACTCTACAATAGAGAGAGAATTACTGGCCATTGTATGGGCAGTTAAACATTTCAGACCTTACCTCTTTGGTCGAAAATTTGTCCTTATCACAGACCACCGCCCTTTAACTTGGCTTTTCTCAATTAAAGACCTTGGAAGTCGTTTAGCTCGCTGGCGCTTGAAACTCGAAGAATACGACTATCGAATCGAGTATAAACCTGGGAAAATTAATAAGAACGCTGATGCCCTATCTCGAATAAAAGTAAACCACTTTAAAGATTGTTCAGATTTAAGTTCCAAAATTCACGTACTCGCTTCTAACGAAGAAGAACCCGATATTGACGATATAAGAAACCGCCCCTCTACAAGTCTCACAAAAATATTGTAACATTCTCTTGGCAAACCAAACTAACAGAATTACATTACAAAATTATAGATGATCTATTCGAGGAAAATTTCGATTTTCAACCCAATCAAGTTAACATTTTATCCAGCAAATCTGTGAAGGCACGTAAATACTTCATAATTCCCATTCCTTGCATAAATGAGAGAATAGTCCCTACCCTCTTTCACTTGCTTTTCAAATGTCAAAACGAATTTGATCCTGAAAAAACCTTTTGCATAGAAAACAATCTGGAATTACCTATTCTCAAAATATTTTCCTTTATATTTGCCGAAAAAGACATTGGGCTTAAGATATGCCAAAATATCGTCAAAACCCCAGATCAAGACCAAATCCCAATTATCCTGGACCAATATCATACTGGAAAAACAAATTTACATCGTGGAATCAATGAAACCGTTACAAGAATTAAAGACAATTACTCCTGGCAAGGTTTAACCAAAGATGCTGAGAAATTCATCAGAGCCTGTGAAATCTGCCAAAAAGTCAAAATCTGTAGGAAAAATCTAAGTTCTCCTCTCGTTATCACTGAGACTCCCAAAACTCCTTTCGAAAGAATAAACATTGACCTTTTTGAATTCCCAGTTCGTAACTATGCCCTAACAATTAGGGATGAACTTACCAAATTCACTCAAGCTTACCCAATCTCAAACAAAAAGGCGTCCACAATTGTTAACACCCTATTAGTATTTTTCCAACACTACGGGACACCTTTGAGAATGCACTCTGATTGTGGAGGTGAATTCAACAACGCCTTAGTCAAAGACCTCTGTCAACTCTACGACATAAAATTGACATTTTCAAGTGTAAGCCACCCTCAATCTAATGGATCGCTGGAAAGATTCCATGCAACTTTAACGGAGATGATCCGCGTTCATAAAGCGGAACATCCAGATGAACACCCATTCAATATTCTCCCGTACGCAGTTATCTGTTATAATAATACCGAAAATAAGATACATGGATTCACACCTTTCGAATTGATCTTTGGCCATACGTCAAATAGACCCCCTGATACTCTTTATAATCAAAAACAGCTAATCTCCAAATACATACGAGACCTCAACAACAGAATGGAATATTATTATAGAATGGCTCGAGCCAGAACCGATATTCAGAAAGAAAAATCGAAAGTAAGGTTCGACAAGACGGTCTCACAAAATCTCCCAGAATATAAAGCAGGTGACAAGGTGTATGTCAAAGAAACTCAAATAAAAGACAAAGCCCAAAATCTCTTTAACGGACCTGTCGAAAAATTGAGGTTTATAGAAACTCAGCGAAAGTGAAAAACCTCAAAACAAATCAATTTTCTAAATTTAACTTCGATAGACTAAAGCCGTTCTATGACTAGTCTATTCTTTTCCAGACTCTTCGGGCTGATTCCAGTTGTCACCCCTCAATTTCTTCTAACTCCAATTAACAACACAGTTGGAATATTCTATCACGAAGAAGGTAATCTCAGAGTCTCAAATGAGAAATGGACCCTTTTAGTTTACAAAGAAATAGAATCATTCAGAGACACTATCCAGAACAATAAAAAGATTCTCACTAGCCTGATCAAAATAATTGATGACCCTTCTCCTCGAATGACAGCCTTCAAAGTTGAAGTTCAAACCCATTTCAGCCTTTTAACTCAAGTTGCTGATTCAGTCGACCAGAAACTTAATGAAATCACTTGCGGCACAAACTATAGAAACAAACGTGGACTAATTAACGGAATAGGAAGTATCTTTAAATCAATCACCGGAAACTTAGACTCTACCGATGGTGAATACTTCAACAAATGTATTGACAAAATTAATACAGACGAACGAGAACTTGAAATTTTACTTAAAAATAAAATTTCTGTAACCACCTCAGTAATAAAAAATTTCAATTCTACTATTCAAGAACTCCAAATCGATGAAGAAACATTCAACATCGATATAGCAGAAATCAGAGAATTCATATCTGACATTTTGAACGATTTAAAGTTTTACGAAGCTCAAACCAGAACTCTAAACCTCTGTGAATCATTAATGGAAAGCTACGTCTTTCTGGAAAATTCCCTTAATAACATTCTAGAAGCAATAACGTTCGCACGTTTAAAGATCTTACATACCTCAATTATAACTCCTAGAGACTTTGTCGCCTCCTTACAGGAAATATCGCACTCTTTGTCCAAAAATAACCTGCCTTTATCTACATATCTTCCATATGTACCACGATACCTGGATATAATTGATTTAGAAGCTTATCAATCAGAAGGTAAAATTGTCTTTATTCTTAGAATACCGCTAATTGAACCTGAGATATACACTCTTTATCACATCTACCCTATCCCAATTGTGGATAATCGAACAGGTTTTCATCATATTTTACCAATAACTCAAAAATATATTGCGAGAGACGACGATTCTTTATTGTACACATTACCCCAAAGCCTGGATCACTGCAAGCCTCTTGATAATAACACAAGGATATGTTCTGACCTTCTACAATACCCAATAGACAGTGATGCCATTTGCGAAGCCGAACTCCTGAAGTCAACAGGGACACTTCCCAAGACTTGCCAAACCTCAATCTTACTCGCTAGTGACTACAATGTGCAAGAGCTAGACACAAACTACTGGCTCATAACATTATCATCGTGCCTTCCAATTACTATCAGATGTGATGGCAAAAACAGTGTGACAGAAACAATCAACACCAACACAGTGCTCAAGCTCCAACCGACCTGTAATGCCTTTGTAGGAAACTCCAGAATTCATGCTAGGAATCTAGCAGAAAAATACAGAAACGTCACCTATAAAAGCCATCCAGTGGAAATTCCCTATGATTGCTGCAAACACCTGACGGTGGATCTTCATGTGCCAGATTTGAAACCTCTCAAACTATCTTAAATCAACATCGATGATCTAAACGTGGCACAGCATAGACTAAACCAATTTTCCGATGAACTGGATAAACTAATCCAAGAACCATTCGTATCAAGACACAGCCAATGGGTTCACCTACTTCATCATCGTACTAATAGCAGCTCTTGTAACCATTTACATTTGTTGTAAGTGTCGGCGAAAGGCACCTTCCAAGCCTAGCCCTATCGACGAAGACGAACCACAACCGTCGAAGTCTCATTCACGTCTTCAAATAGGCAACAACCTTAGAAAGCTTTTACCGAAACGAAGAAACACCGTTCTTCCAAATCTACCCTCAGAACAAGAGATGACCAGTCTACACAACAACCCAGTTGGTCTTTGAAAAAATTGTTGCAAAGCACCAACTTTTTACTTAATGGGGGAGCTGTTATATGGATTTCACGACTACATTGACCTCAAGACGCGTTTCATCACCACAGTGGTACAAAGTATCGCAAAGTCTAGACGCTACTTCAGCAAGTTATCCTGTGAGAACATGTCACGCCAAGAACTTTGGTCCATGGTCGCAACGCTCCCATAGAAACAGCAACATCAACATATTTTTAATTATAAAAGATCCTGTCTCTTTAGCTTAAGCGTCATTATTCGTCATTACGTATTTTGTATAGTTGAGTTAATGTCCGATTTTATTTGTAACTTGTATTTTTAAATAAATTAGTGTTTTTTAAAAAGTAATTTCAAGAGTTTTTGAGATAACATACATACATAATAATAAACAAAGGACCCTGCCCAAAGTATACGGAAATTGTGTTTATGTGAGAATTGGCTAAATTTTGTATATGTATATTGTAGATCACGCCTTTCTGATTAAAATTCACCATTGCACCAATCCTGAAAAATTACTGCACGTAGCACACCATTGCGCCACAAGCTTACCTATTCGTGCGACATTGGCTGGGTTCGGTAATTGCATCTGCGAGAAAAATGAGCAAAATTTAACAGATGTCACGTGATTTCAACGCGGAAAAAGATAAATAATCACGTGACATCCGTCAAAATTTGCTCTTTTTGCTCGTAGATGCAATTACCGAACCCAGCCATTGAACGTCCATTACAATGTCCAAGCGTTTTACTTGCTACCTATGAAATTAATTTTCTCAAAAAGGAGTCATTTTTCAGGATTGGTGCAATGGTAAGTTTTCTTTGCATAGGCACTGGTGAAATAATCCGACAGCACCTAGAAACAAAATATTAGCATGTTTTATGAATGTCCGAAGATGTGCCTAAGAAGTATAATTCAAGATCAATAAACATAGGGGCATCACCGTTCATGCCAGGACACAGAAGCACAGAACTCGGGGAAGAAATCTCCCGGACAACACAGAGAACATTTTTTTGTGTAGAAACCATAACTAGTTTTAGCGGAGGAGGTTCCCTATTGGACGTGTTTCACGATCACTCAAACGTTACTCTTCAAGAGCCGCTAGTCAACCAACCGCCAAAAGTTGCAAATCAAGAACGGGAAACGAGCCCTATTCGAGAAATTAGCCCCGAAAGACCTAGATCTCGGTCTTTCGGGGCTACCGAGATCAACCACACCAACGCGGACAATGGCCAATATAACAATAAGTGATGCAATGTTAACGGCAGCAAAGGCGAAGGTACCAGAGTTTATCCATCCCCCGACCTTCCATCCATGCAAATATAGGGCCACAGAAATTTTAAAGACCTTTGAAAGAACGGCTATAGCGAACGAATGGGACGACACGTTAAATATTGCATATTTTGAAACATTCCTGGACGGATCAGCCAACCTGTGGTTCCAACAATATAAACAGGATAACGATGATTATGGATGGAAAGAGATCACGGAAGATGTAGACTACCAGAGAAACCTGAAAAAGAAAGCGAAAAGCAGCATTTGGGACACAAGGGCATGGAACCTACGAGTTTAACGTACTAAGTTTTGGGTTGTTCAATGTCCCAGCAACCTTTCAAGAACTTGCGGATCAGGTCTTTTGGAACATGAAATGGAAAAAAGTGCTAATTTACCTGTATGACATCATCATAGTTTCCTAAACTTTCGAAGAGTAATTAAAAAGCTAAGAAAATTTTTTGAACGACTAAGACAAGCTTCTCCTACGCTTAAACCAAGCAAATGCGAATACTTAAAACAGGAAATCAAGATAGTAGGCTTTAGTTCAAATGAGCAAGGAATTTTACCGGATAAAAAAAAAATAGTTGGCATCAGAAAATTTCCCACACCAAAGAAAGTCAAGGGCGTACAGAGTTTTCTTGGACTGTGCAACTTTTATAGAAAGTTTATTCACAATTACTTGTTAATAGCCAGAGACCCTTGCATGAAGTAACAAAAAAAAGCATAGGCTTCAACTGGGGTACAAAGCCAGAAGAAGCATTCAACACTCTCAAAGAAAAGCTTGTCTCGGCACCAGTCTACAGCATTTTAATCCAAACAAAGATACTATCCTACACACTGACGCAGTAACATGAGGAATAGGGGCAGTTCTTTTACAAAGGAGAAGCACATCCTATAGCCTATATAGGTCGAAGCCTGTCAAACAGCGGAAAGAACTATTCAATTATCGAATAAGAGCTCCTAGGCGTAGTCTGGGCCTTAGGTTATTTGAGGCACTTAATATACGGCCGACCAGTGAAAATCGTGACTGATCACCACGCGCTCTGCTGGATGGACACTATTAAGGAAAGCAACAGACGCTTTCCAGATGGGCAATTAAACTAGCTGAATTCGATTGAAAAAGGCTCTATCCACAAGGACGCGGATTGCATGTTTCGCAACTCGGTACTGCAGCCACAAGCGCACGAACAAGAAGACCAAGAAGAACTCCCCACATTTAAACAAGCTTAAAACAAATCGCCCAAGTACGAGAAATGGGGTTTGGAAGTAAATCTAACGAAAACAGAATATATGACTATAGGAGGTGAACAACGAAATCTGAAATTGAATAACGGACAAGAAATAAAACAATGTACTGAATACAAATATTTGGGCATGAAAATCTCACATGAGGGAACCCTAGACGAAGCAACTAAAGATCGGAATATACAAGGACGCAAGGCAGTATCCCTACAGAATGGTGTACTGTGGGATCAACAAAACTAATAAAACGATAATATACAACACCATAGTCAAAAGCATAGTCACGTATAGTTCAGAAGTCTGGCCACTAAAGATCAGAACCGCAAAAATGCTAAAAGCAACTGAAATGGACTTTTGGAGGAAATCGGCAGGTAGGTCAAAAATGGAAAGGATAACAAATCTGATACTTAGGGAGATTATGGACGTAAAACACACAATAATAGATGATATAAAGGACAAACAGCTGATTTGGTTCGGACATGTACAAAGAATGGCAGATACAAGAATACCCAAGCAAATAATTGAGTGGAAGCCAGGGGGAAGAAGAAGACGCGGCAGTCCAAGAAGGAGCTGGAGAAGCGGAGTAGACAAGGAAATGAAAGACAGAGGTTTAGAAAAGGATGCCTGGATTAACAGAGATGGTTGAAGATCGGGAATCGGAAGACGTAGAACGTTATAAACCGATAATTATATATATAAAACAAATCCCTAAAACTGTGGGAAGTCCAGACGATCCAGAAATTGACACTGGTACCAGACGAAGAGCAAAAAAATTTAGGACCGAAGGAGGCCTATTATATAAAGTAAATAAAACACAGAAAGAATTAGAAAAAGTATTGGTAGTGCCACAAGCAATGAGAAAAGAAATTCTGTGGGAACTACATGCATCACCATCAAGCGGACATTTAGGGCTCAACAAAACGACACAGAAAATTATTAACAGATTTTATTGGGATGAAGTGCTCAAGGATATAGAAAAATACGTGAAAGGATGCCTGAATTGCCAGTCAAGGAAGGGGCAACCTTATAGAAAAACACCAGGGTTATTACAACAAATACAAGTAGGAACGATTTCCGACAAGATTGGCATCCACCTATTGGGTCCATTTAGAAGAAGTAATAAGGGAAAAACAATGATAGTAGTAGTTACCGATTACACCTCACGATTTGCCATCACAGCTGCCTTGCCAAATGGAAAAGCAGGACCAGTCGCGAAACTTTTATTAGAAATAGTTATTTTCCTACGAGCTTCATATCAGGTAGGTAACAACAAAAATTAAAAAAAAAAAAAACGATAATTTGTTCAATTATTTTCAATTAACTTGACGCCAACCTATTCATTCATCTAAAAATTACATAACAAAAAAAAACAGAAAATTGAAATCCTCGTCAGAGCTGTTCATCTTAAGGCCGGGACACATCTATCATACATTCTTCCGATCCGACTCCGATCATACAATCAAGGTACTTATTCTTGGAATAGGCGAGCAGCGTTCCCAGGCGAACGCCTGGAAACACTGCTCTCTGTTCCAAGAATAAGGACCCTGATTGTATAATCGGAGTCGGATCGGAAGAATGTATGATAGATGTGTCCCGGGCTTTAAAGTGTTTAAATTTGATGCGAAAGAAGTTTGTAGATTCTTGCATGTAAATGGAGAACACAAATCTGACATTAAAGATAATAATTATATTCAGTGTTTGTATAGATGTTGGCTGATATAGAAACAGAGGAAAAATTTGTCATCATGTGTCAAAGTCAACGGGTGCACTTATTGTTGTTTGACAATTATTTTTACTTTTCGGCACTCAGTGCGGATAAGGCCCGTATCCGCACTGAGTGCGGAAAAGTGTAACTTTGAGAACCGTAATGCGTGCGGAAAAGTACTACTTTGCGCACGCTCGTAGGAAAAAGTATTTTTGATACATGGAATGCCAAGAGATCTGCTTAGCGATAGGGGAAAAGTCTTTTAATCGGAGTTAGAGTGAGAAGCCAGTTTACGACAGCATATTATCCATGCTGTAACGGATTAACAGAAAGGCTAAATGAGATAATAGCTGGCATGCTGTCAATGTGTTGTAGCACACAGCAAACAGACTGGTGTAGCTATTTACCATTTATCACGTTCGCTTATAATACAGCAATGCAAGATACGACTCGATCTAGCCCATTCATGTTAACGTACGCAAGGAAATCAGGGGAAAGGCACTCTTAATACGATCCATAGTGTGGAAAATATACAGAAAAGACAAGGGAAATATAAAGGGCGTTTTGATGAAAGACATAGAGAATTGGACTTTGAAGCTGGAGACAAAGTTAAGGTGTTTATCCCAATCAGAAAGGTTGGAAAAAGTGAAAAGTTAATTTTAAGATGATTTGGACCATATAAGGCAGGTACTTAGAAAACTTGGAGAAGTAAATTATAAAGTAGAAAAAATTGGTAGTAGGAAGAAGAATGAAGATACCACGTCAGTAGGATGCTTCCCTACAATGACCCGTGGACAGAAGGTATACATATCGAAGAATATAGTGAAGATGAAGAAGACGAAAAAGAAGAAGTAAGAGAAAAAGAAGAAAATTAGCCGTAGATGGAAATGGCCTCATCTACATAACTAAATAGAGTTTAGGAGGGAGAGAAACAAAGCTTAGTATTGAATAAATTTAAACAGGATTTATCAAACTCTCTTCCTTCCGGATTTTTGGTGATACTGACTCATAGCGCCACAAGCCAGGAGGTAGAAGTATCCGCCGGCGCAATCTTTGAACTTCTACCAGATACGATTTCATACGAGGGGTTAATCCCATTAACATACAGGATACCCTGGCTTGAAGAGCCTTTAGAACCATCAATACCGGGAGGCAAGAAGTGTCAAGAATCAAAGAAAGTAGAATGTAAGATTTAACGTATATGGAAGGAATAGCATCGACTGTAGACGAGAAATTAAGTGGTCTTACTAAACACTGGAATATAACTAATCTAAAATCAAGGACGAAGCGCAAAAGGGCAATTTTATTTCATTTTTAGTAATTTAATTTTTAGCACACCTCATTTTTGTTTCATACGCACGAAATCGCATTAACACAACCTGGATCAGAGATTGCTTCGGATTGAGCAGGGACATCTCTGATCCAAAGATCTACGAGTATCTACCATTGGGAGCAAGGAACCAGACACTATGACAGATTTCGCCAACCAAAACCTGACTCCAAGGAAGCACAAAAGTTATGGTACCTGGACTACTTACTGTCTTAACTGAGAAGACGCATCTGGTTAGACGGCAAAACCCAACCCATGACGGGATCTCCTGGCGCACCACAGTTTTATCCATTTATCTAAACTTTAGTAATTGCATCGCCCCTATTCCTTTCGCTTTTTGTATTATATTGTATTTTATTCTGTTGTTTATATTTTATTGTATCGTATTTTAATGTAGTGTATTGTATTTTATTGTATTGTACTTTATTGCATTGTTTTGTAATTTACATATTGTGTTCTATCGTTTTGTAATCCTATTAAGTACCCATCTTATCATATTTTTATTTTTATTTGTTGATGTCTCTTCTACAAGCATTGGGGGCCATTACTTTTCAGAGGGGGGGCATATGCCAACCACTTAAGTAAATAAAATAAAAATGCAAACGAAGTCCTTATCTCACAATCCTTTATTTTTTGATGCTACCGGTTTTGGGGTCTAAGATTTACACCCCATCTCCAGGCAAAAGAAGGATACAAATCATAAGTACATAAAAACTGTTTCAGTTGAAACAATCACATTCATAGGAATCATATTAATATTTGTCACAAATTAAAATTAAGTTAAAATTAGGCACATAAAACGTCAAGATAAAATTATAAGAAATAGAAATTAAGACAAAATAAAAATCAAGTGAAATTATATTTAAAAAGACAACATGGAATATACCCAGACAATACCTTTGGGTGGTTTTATACGAACAAAGGAACAAAGAATTCGCCTGTGGTAACCACGTCGAATATATTCGACGTCGAAACGTATAGGGGTTGTGACAATATCATAGTATCCTCTAGCAATTATTTTCACATGAAGTTTCTCAGAGCATTTATTTCATTCAAGAATTAGTGAATGCTTTTAAAAATACCATTTTGGTCAAAATTCAGTCAAATACCAAAAAAAAATAAATCCAAAAGTTCTTAATTAACTCCCTGTACAAATTTAATATCATTCGCACAAATTAATTATTGTCTGTCAGACAAATAAGCTTTTAAACTGTGACAGCCAAAATTAGCAATTCAAAGAAGTTCCCTCGAACTTGTCCATTTAATTTACGAAAATAAAATAATTTAATCTAGAATCCGTACTGATTACTTTACAAAGAGAGCCTGACAAAGAGTGGAAAAGTTTTACACGATTTTTTAGGGACAATCTTTTCTTTGTTGAATCCCGTTCTGTCTCGGACGGTTTAATCATTTACCAATGTTTAGGCTGCAGAAAGCAAAGTTTTGTAAAGTTTTCTTATTTTTTCTTGGGGCTTATTTGTTTTTAAAAGGCTGAAAATTAAATTTGGGGGTTTAAAAACAAATGGAATTTAGGCGGACAAATTAATTGTAGCAGAATGAACTGAATAGGCTTTGTAAACCTTGAAAAAGGATATTTACAATGCACCAAACATTTGTATGCAGTGCCTCGCAAATTCAATTTCAAAATTATTTCAATCTCAATAATTGTCGGCTATTCATACCTACCTATCACAAGTTTCATTTATTTCCATGAATGGCTTGTTGCTTTCAACAAACTTGAGACTTTTAATTGAGATATCGCCTTCTACTTCACAACTTTGAATTTAACTTAAATAGAAGGAAATTTTAGTTAGACATACTTGTTAAATTGGTAGTTGAAAGTATTATATTTCCATTTAAATTACGCAATAAAGAACTTATTATAATGGGTAAATTATTTTATTAAAAGTCTTAGAGCACTCTATTTTACCACAAAAAAAAAAAAAAAAAATAACAAGAAGCAAATCCAATTTACTACTTTGTATTTAAAGCATTCTTAAGTAATTAAACCGCATTTCTGAATGTCTGAGGAATGGACAAGATGCTTTTCCGAGACTAGGATTATAATTAGTTTCCAGTTTGAAATACAAAGTTTTCCGGCGGAATAATAGGAGAATGGAGATATATATAATTTGCTCATGGAGTAATGGAATGTTTTTATCTGTGTCATCATCATTATCCACTATTTTTGCTTTGAAAAGTAGGTACAATCACATCTATATTGAAAAGCGAGTGGTTTTAAATATCCATTTCATCGTTTTCTTGTTACTGGTACTAATTTTAGGAATATATTTTCAAGCTTGAATGATATTGTGTTCAAAGAATTTGCTAAGTAGAGTCCAGCTTATCGTGCAAGGCATTCAAAATTCTACCCATTCACCTTCAAACATTATTTAATTAACTATTTACCTTCCAACATTATTTATTTAACGGATTATTAAATCTTTCCTCAAGGGTTGAGAAGGTCAGTTTCAGGATCACAAAAAGCTATTACCATTTCCTTTTATCCGTTTACAGAAAATAAATTTCAACAAGAACTAGCTGAATTATTAAGCCCTTCGAATATATTAGGTAAGATTTTCCCACGTCTTGTAACCCAATTCTAACCTCCATCTTTAATATTAAATCTCCAGTCGTTCCGGAATATTAACTCCCCACACAGATGGCATCGGATTGCAATAAGTTACAATTTGATAGTCAAATATATTTAGATCTTGGAAGTTTGGCTCCCGGCGCTTAGATTTATCCATATTATAATGACGTGATATTATGTACTTCTGTAGCGGATGTGAGTGATTTCAGTGATTTGATGTTCGCAAATTTGTTTTTGGTAAACAAAAATAGGCTGCGTGGAAAGACAAGTAGTGTCTTATGAACCAAAAGTCGCATAAATTGAGTATTGGATGCACTTTGCAAATATAGATTTCTGGTGAATGATTATTACCAACAACAAAATTTCTGATAACAGTGACACTGTCAGAACTATATAGAATGTAGCTTTTCCTATAAACCATAGGAAGGCTGAGTTTTCTTATAGTAAACAAACTAAAAAGAATGGTCAAATTTTTCGAAAACCTGACTCTGGTCCTAGTTTTTATGATGAAGACTTTGTAGTAACTACTTTGGATGAACTAAAAATAAATACATGCCATCAAACTTTAATATTGTTGATAATGTATGTAAGAAGTATCACGAATAATTTGTGTTCAGCTGTTTAGTGTGAGCGATCATGGACCAGATGACATCCTACTGGATCATTTCAAGGGAACATCGGAGTTCATTATTGAGCCCCCAACCAAACTATTTTTTGGAACATGAATATTTTCATCGAGAATAGAGTCATGTCAGTATCTGAAGAATACCTACTATTTTTAAATTGGTTCTCACTGAAAACCATCCATGTACTTGTTTAATTCTAGTTCTGCACTATGAAAATCCATCTGGAGACTCTCCAGAGAATTCGCGATTCTGACGTTAACGTCAGCGTACCTATGAAAATTTAAGTGTACTTCATTAGTGGAAATTCCTTCGATGCAACTTTCCAAGATTTTTTCGAATATTTTGTTGTAGATAGTAGATGTTGAAAAGCATTGCTAAAAGCATGTTGCCCTGCCTAAAACCCATTTTCTTACGTACTTTATTGTTGGTCTAACAGTTTGGTTCCAGTAGAGATTTGCGCGTGGATACAAACACGTTAATTAACCCGGCCCAAGGTATATAGAGTCACCTTCTCTAAGTATACTTGGGTAACTCGTGGGTGTCAGCATTGCTAACAGAACGATGGCGGAGTTCTGTTGACATTATGGGTGGTTATGAGACGGTGGCTCTAAAACCAGGTGGCCAAAAAACGGTACTTGCTGGAAACAGGAAACCACATTCTACTACTCCGGCAATAATAATCCGAAACACAGGAACGGAGTAGGTCTGTGGCCTAAGCAGTTGAAAACGTTGTAGCATATTCCGACAGAATTATGTCCATACAAATAGAGGCTAAACCAATCAATATAAATCTAATACAGGTATGGGCACCTACTGCTCACAAACCAGACGCTGAAGCTAATATCTTTTACCATCAGTTAATATCGAGTAAATATTCCTCTAAATGGTCGAATAGTTCTGTAGAGAGGTATAAAGTTTTATTTCGGTCACACCCCTAGTTTGTATTGAGTGATTAACTATATCTTGGAACAACTTATAATTTAGAGAAAACTGTATGACTCTAACGCAATAAAGTTGTCTCAAGTTTAAGAATTTGGTTTGAGAAAACAGTAGATCACTTAGGTTTAAATAATAATATTTTTAGTATATACTTTTGTGCTACTTTCAGTAGCAACAAAACCGATTCATAAGCTGAGCCCCAACACAAAATACCATAATTCAAAACAGACTCAGTCAAAGAATAATAGACCATTTTTGTTAATTGAGAAGTTAAGCTATATCCAAAAATCATACAGTTTTGTATATTTTCGTATGGTTCTCCATTCGTAGGTCGATCAAGTGTACGCCACTGGTATTTTCCTGTTTCTGACTACCTCCTCAACCAGAAGAAGGTATCGACAACAAGGGCATAAGATTCATAGAAAATTTCTACTACAGTCAAACCGCAGAAGTTAGAATACAATATGATCTATTGACTAAGCCATTTGAAATTTTAAGCGGAATTTTCAAGGGATGTAATTTGTCGTCGGTACTGATAAACATTTGCGTGGAAAAAGTATTTCAGCTTGCACTAGAAAATTAAACCAAGGGTATTAAAATTAACGGAAAGCCTATAAATAATATCAGATATGGTGACGATACAATGATTATAGTTAATATTTTGGAAGATCTACAATATTTACTTGATGAAATCAAAGAACAAGGACATAATTATGGTCTGCATATTACCATAGGAAAGACAAAAGTTATGAGTCTTGGTCGAAAGACTGCAGAGGCCAGCATTTTGGTCAACGGAGAAATAATAGAAAATATCTCAAAGTTTAAATACCCAGGATCTGTCATTATTAATAAATAAGACTGTGACGAAGAAGTTAAAACAGATTCTGGAAACCTAAGACAATATTGCTGCATAGAGATCTACCCTTGGATTTTGGATTTAGAGTGATTAAGATTATCATGGACTGAACAAGAAGTGTTGAGAAGAGCGGGTAACCAGAGATAGCTTATGTTTTATGGTAAAACAACGGAAAACCTCATATCTTGGTCACGTTTTAAGAGGTGACAGATATGCAATCCCCAAACTTATTCTTCAAGGAGAAATAGAAAGCCGCCGTGTACCTGGAAGAAAACAAGAATATCTCTCTCTCAGTGCGATGAGGGAAAGGATAAAATAACCCCGATGCGCGGACAAGGATACAGGACTCGAAGAATAAGATTTTGAATAGGGTCTCTCTTGGGCCGAACCGGTTACGAGAACTAAACTGGGAATCGCGCAGAAGGATTCGCATTTTGTATGATGATATTATGAAATATTCCAAGAAACTGACTCATTAAGCTGATGAGTTGATAATCGGTACATCTTTGAGAGAAAGAGAAAAATACTATACTCAAGCTTTTTGTATACCAGAGCAACTTTTTGGGCATATATGCATTCATGTTCAGCCTCCAGGTCTTTGGTTTCGCTGCACTATACTCGCTAAGCCAATAGGGAACTTGTACATTTTTTTTTTATTTCAAAAATGTGTTGTACTACACTAGACATAGTCATGCCAAATATCAAGCATTAAAGATCAGCCGTTAATTTTTTTATAAATATTTGAAGTTACGCTCGAAACATCGCCATTTGAAACGACCGATTTGTGTAACGTCACTCAGCAACAAAATTCCGTTCACAGTCCTTGGTTGACAGTAACCTGCGAGCAGGTAGATTTAGATTATGGTTATGTTGTTATGTATGCCGTTTATTACAGTGGCTAAATAAACCTTTACATACAGTGGCGACAATAGAGGTCCCGCCGCCATCTTGTTCCCAATCTCTTGTTACTTTTAAATATTAATGTATAGGATTTAAATGGACATCTTTCATAAAAAATTGAAATCGACGTATTTGGTGACCATTATTAGGTCCATCAAATACGTTGTTTTCCATGATTCATGATGGATGTTCACCTAAATCTCATATATTCATATTTAAAAGTAATAAGGGGTTGGGAACAAGATGGCGATGTTTTCAATATAAATATATGGGATTTTAGAACCAATCAAAAATGAGACAGCAATTGTCGCCACTGTAGGTTATAGAGTCACTGTACCGTTTATGATAGATTTGACATTGACAACACCAGCAGCACATGGCGTGGCAGCGGTGCGACCCGATTATTACTGCCCTTTGACGTCAGGACCCATAGAAATACGTTTTTGATCTCGTCAAGAATTTCGAATTATTTGGTATTTTCAATTGAAGGTTTTGAAAACCAGAGATAAGATATTACATCCTTTTCCTAATTGCATCATTTATTAGGATGATTTTATATTATTAATTTCATATCTAATTTAATGTGCAAGTTCCCTATTGGAAATTTGTTCCTTATTTCACGATTTATAAGTATCTGGTGAAAATCTGGATAATTTTTTCAAACATCTTTCTCTCATCAATTTTATTAGTCATCCAATCTTTGGCTCCTGCAGATGTTGAAAGCAAGTGTTTGAGAATACAAAACCCATTATGCCTTTCCTCCACCCACTGCCAATCTTTACATTAAAATTACCCCTGATAATCGTGATAACCTACTTTATAGTGAGACTCGAAGGGGTTTGGAGTTGGACATATTCATTGATGGCTTGTCAGTGCATACCTATGTCTGGATAATATTTATATTATATGGTTTGGAAATGAGCAGTAGTTTTTGTGGTTCCGGTGTTGAACTGGGTACTACATATTGCTTATACATAACTGTGTTTGTTCGGTTCCTCGGCATATAGTATAATCGTCGATCGCGGATTGGAACGCGAGAAATATTAAAGGTGCGTTTTCAGGAAAATGGGCTGGTGGACTGTGAGTTAGCTACCAACTCATACTTAAAATTAAACTAATTTATGGTGACCGTACTTGAACTGACATACCGTTTATGGATTATTTCTGTTATATATCGTTCTTGGAAAGTACCGTACTTTGAATATAAAACTACAGGAAGGAGCATAACCTCGAATCTGCGCGACCAAAATATGTGGAGGTTTCAATTGTATTTATCTAACCTCAAATTACATGGATATTATCCCAACTAGCAAAATAAATATCCAAAAGAACAAAAGTATTATATAGACATCCGTTAGTGCCCCTTTGAGAAGAGTTTTGTTCTATAACGCCAAGAGTTGACGCACTTTTGGGAAATGACCAAATTATTCTATAATTTGGTTGTAAGAGTTGATATACAACAAAAATTAAAGCACAAACAGCAATCAGATGTATCTATGTTTTATTAGCGTTGTATAAATATTTATATAACTTTTTACAAAGCCCTCTCAAAACAGTTAGAAAGGATAGATAAATGAGCTGCATAGCAGTTCTAATGATTGGTAATGCAGCTTCTACAGTGACCGCCAAAAAGTTTGCAACAAATGGGAAAATATTTTATTATCAAGATATCAAAAAGAATGTTACGTGGGATCAATTCAGCATACCTATCAACAAAAAAAGCACTGTGACAGATGTCATGTGACCACAGTTATGGCGGGAAATTTGAAAAGTTCGCCTCTAATATGTGAAAAGTGGGGTTAGATGACCAGAAATCGAAAAATTGTAAAGGGAAAAGTGGTTCAGGATTCGTTTTTACGTCTATGTGTCAATTTTTGAAGAGGTACAAGGATGTTTAATAAATATTAATTTTTTGGTCTGTTTTCTGGTAATTTGAACAATATCAAAACTTTTCGCAAAAATATTGGTTTGATTGAATTTAGAAAAGAGGTATTGGATCATTTTGAAAGATTTTATGATAATTCCAAATTTGTTATTTCAAATTTTTGTTTTCTGTAGGTCATTGCAACAAGATCAGAGTGGTCTGAAAATAAATTTTTGGTTTTTTACAATTTTCCGCGGGACAATTAGGCAGAATGGCTGCACTGGGTTTTTTTTTTGTTAGTTTTACTTTGAATTATGAGAACCAAGCGAAAAGTTTTTGATTTTTTTCAAATTTCCAGAAAACAGGCCAAAAAATTGATATTTATCAAAAATCCTTGTACCTTTTTAAAAATTTACACATAGACGTAAAATCGAATCCTGAACCACTTTTCTCTCTACAATTTTTCGATTTCTGGTCATCTAACCCCACTTTTTACATATTTAAGGCGAACTTTTTAAATTTCCCGCCATAACTATGGTCACATGACACCTGTCAAAGAGTTTTTTTTTGTTGATGGGTATGCTGAATCGATCCCCCGTGACATTCTCTTTGATATCTTGATAATAAAAAAAAATCCCATTTGTTGCAAACTTTTTGGCGGTCACTGTATAAAACAGTTTTATATACATTTCGTACTAAGTTGTATAGATCACTTTAAAACCATTTGATAGAAGATGTATATGTTAATAGATTACAGCTTCTAAAGAACTACTTTAAAACTATTTTATAATGCGTTTATAAGCTCAGAAATTGTAACTATTATAAAATTCGTATATCATTAAATTGTCGCTTTCAGAATAAAACGTTTACTAGAACTCCGTTATACAACTTAACCTTCAATTTATTCTGGAGTTGAATCCGCTTCTTTCTGAAGTTTGTATGCCCATTTTTTTGGCCAAAATAAAGTATTCTTATGTTCTCATAACTCGGGAACAGTTGTTAGTTCTCTCTTGCCTTTCTCTATCGTTGCCACTATTTTAAACATTTCAACGGCACGTCGAAACGATCCTGATGGGTGGGTTGCCAGATTGGGCAGTTTGTATTGAGATCATATATTTTGGTTAGAAAAAAAAAATAGAAAATAGTAAAATAGATGTAAGGTTTCAGATCATGCAATTAACTATGTAAGTGTTTGTTCGTATATTGCTTAAATCCTGTTAAAAAATCCTTTATTCGACGTTTAAGTGGAGAAGAAAAAGTGTTTGTCACGACTTTCGTCTTAGTCCACTTTAACATTGGCAACCCTGTAAAGTTTTAAATATTGCATGTATAAACTGCACTTTTAGCGCGTCCTTAGAGAACATTACTCAACTAAAGCCTCGTATAACGACGCAAATAGAACAAAAGCATTGTATAAAAAGCCGCCATATTTTTATTTGTATTTTTGCTTTTTCGTATGACGCCATTGTGGAACAAACATTTTGTAATATAAAAAACCCATAAAGTAATCATTTTTTCGGGGAAAACCCGCTATTATGTAGTTAATCCATCACTTACTTTCAAATCTTACCCAAAAATAGCAAATATCATCAATATTATTATTTTTAGTTTTCAATGCAACCGAATTTATTGAACCTAATTTTCATGAATTTGGGGGCGCATGCATTTTTTGCTGCAAAAGTATATAGGTTTTGTCAGAAAATTTTTCCGCTCACATAAAATTATACCTCGATATGCGGTTTATTGAAAGATTTTACAACACATGAGCATATTTCTAGACCTTCGACTTCGCCTGTTCGCCATGTTAAAATAACATTTATCGACATTGTCTTCTTTCTTGCAAAACGTATACTATACAATACAAACACTGTATAGATATATGTATTTGAATGCATTATATACTCTCTAATAGAATTGTCAAATTCAAACAATATGTTCATAATGCAATTTGTACTTGCCTTTTAAAATAAATATGTTGTATAAGGCAGTCGACAAGGGTGTCTTAATGACAGTTTTCTAAGAGTTTTTTAAGCATGCCTACAAAAATTGTGTAATGATTATATAGCATCACAATGCAGACACAATACCATTGAAACATTTTATAAAAATGGGCCTTTTTTGGTTCTGTAGATATCGTATAACAGTTTAAAAACTGCTTTTAAAATAATTTGATTTTATCAACATATGTTGTGTAGTTGTTTATACAAACATTATAAATATAATTTTGCTAGTTGGGATGTAGGTATAATAATATGTCGAATATTGGAACAATAAATAGGTACCTACATTTTATTTTTTCCCAAGATAGATTTTGACATTGAAAACTTTGAAACATAAACAATAACGCTTAACCCTGATTGGTCGCAAAATGAGGTGTTTCTGCAGGTTGACATTTTTTTTTCAATGGCGACCAATAAGCGGCATTGTTTATGTTTCAAAGTTGACAATGCCAAAATCTATCTTGGAAAAAAATAAACTGTATATTATTATTATTATCCTTGTTAATGTTTTTATTTCTAATATCATCCTGTTAACTACAGGCGACGCTGCAATAAAGTTTGAACATAAAATGGGAATCGGTGTTCCCGGGGGATGCATTTTGGTAATAAAAACAAGGCAATATTTTTGTAATGTTTAAATTATTCAAATAACTCAGCTAGTCGACTTTATTTAAGGGATTTTAGGGGCAGATTTTGAAGGTTTGATTCGATTTTATTTTTGGTGAAAGAATAGAATGGAATTTGAAAATAGGATGATATATTTTGGTTTCAAATTATATGTATTACCAAGTTTATGAACGACCCTTACATTACGGTAATAGAATAAACGCAAATCGCATCCAACAAGATCTATTTTTCTTAAGAACAAACAGCGTAAAGTGTCTAGGTTGTAAAGAAAATATTCAACGCCCCTAGCTGGAGAGTAATTTATAACGAGGTTTGATGTTGATGGTCATTGATCAAGATTGTTACGATAAATTTATCATTTTCGTAACATGTTTCATTTCTTCTAATTTTCATTATAAAGTTGTATTTTTGTCATTTCAGAATCAGAAAAATAATTCATAATTTAAGTCATTTTATTTACGACTAATGTATAATGTGCGTATTATATTTGTGATTTTGGCAGTATAATGGCATATGTTATTCCTCCAGGGATTAATGACGAGTAGCGGGATTAATGGTCATTATTCCACAAAAGTGTCAGTGTCAAACGTGTAGTGCTTGTGGATTTGTAATGAAAATTATGAGACGGATGAAATTTGTTCATTGAAAATCTCAAATAAATTAATTTGTCGTAAATAAAGTAGAGTATACTACTCGCAATCATGGCTATTATTCCCTCGGAATGTTACTCCCTCGCCGCTAACGCGGCTCAGTTCGTAATAATCCTCGGGAATAATAGCTATCATTATTGACTCGTGGTATAATCTACTATTAAAAGTATCTACAAAATTTAATCAATTCGATATAATATCAGTACTGCCATCTATCCATAATGAGCATGAAAAATCAAATATCTGTTATTAAAAGAAGGTACCGCCATCTAGTACCTGATAAACTTATTTTTTAAAATATGATTTTTATTATTTCTCATTGACATTCATTCGTATTTTCATTTAAAGTAATTATATTTATCTCACTTTAAGCAAATAAATTTATGTCTTTCTCTATTTTCTGATTCTGAAATAATTATTTTTGGCTTAATGACCTAATTAATTAGTGGTTTTCTGTTTTCAACATAACCTTAATTTAAATTATTGCAATTTGTAAACAATTGAAATAATTCTCGTGTATTTTTATCTATTCTCTTTTAATCAACGTGGTGTTTCATTGATTGAGTTAGCACGGTTTTTTGTGTGTGTTGAGTGTTGTCTTCTGATTGGTCGATCTGGTTAATACGCAGTCAAGTATAAAAAACACGAAACTCGTTTTCCTGCAGTGTTTCGCTTCTAAAACGGTCTCTTTTTCTGGCCGTGGTTGAGCAGGCATGTCGATTTTGATTATTGTAATTTTTTCCTTCAGATTTCTAGATTTTCCCTTTATAATTTTTCAATTTATTTTATTATCAGTGTATACTACCATATCACTGTTGAGTTTTTACCTGATAAATCTTATCTTATCTACTTTTAAAAATAAATATAATATATATTTTTTTAAGTCTAATTATGTGCCTCCATTTTGTGATTGGTGGTCTCA
Organism: Ceutorhynchus assimilis; assembly: GCA_917834065.1. NCBI lineage: Eukaryota > Metazoa > Arthropoda > Insecta > Coleoptera > Curculionidae > Ceutorhynchus > Ceutorhynchus assimilis. Next base: position 31,440,763 of record OU892282.1, on the reverse strand, counting down.
CGTTTTTTTGAGGTGAGTCAATTCAGAGTTTTGGGCTAATAAATATGTACTGCTGCTCTGGTTTTCGAAATCAATTGTTAGTGTGGGATAATTGGACCATTTGCTCTAAATAGAGACGGTGCAAACCAAATTTGTGTGTCCATCCCTATCAACTCTTTACTGAATCCAGGCAGAGGCTTGTATAGCCATTTTCTGTTTGACTCGTTCAATTATCTTCTCGAGTAAGAAGAACGCTGGAAGGCTGAAATTTTAAAATAGAAATCCGGATAGGTCAAAAATTCATTCAAAGAAGGTTTTAATTAAACATCTCAAGCTCCAGTTCACGGAAGTGAAACCCTAACATCCATGGAAGAGCTCCGGATTGGAAAACGTACATAAAGTATCAGTGTGTCACCAGAGCAACCAAACTGCTAACTGTCAAATTTTCAGAAGCAACTTGTTACTTGCATTGTTACTTACATTTGCAAATAATATTTAAATTGTGAAAATAAAATTATTGTTGGAATTTTAGTGGTTTCATTTGCACATAAACAGGGCTACACGTTATCTTTATTTTTTGAATTCCACGACTATATAGATTCTCTTGTCAAAGTACAAATAACTAAATTAATTTGGAGGTATACAAGATATAACCTAATTATAATTGATTACCATTTAGCAGTATTATTAAAAAATCTATGGGTTCCTCAACGAAGACGATCATCCTGAAATATTGTTCGAGACAAAAAGTTGAGCAAGTCACGAAAAAAAAATCAATCAATCAGTCAATTGAATTATACTGACGAATTCACGACACGTACAATTCACAACTGTCTCACTATTTGTTCAACTATTCTGAACTTGTTCGATATTCAACTAAACAGCATTGAAGTCGTAAGCTCCTGAAACAGACCAGAATAACCTACTAGACACATAGGGAGATGGAGTAATAAAACGAATTGCTTGTACCCGATTCCAGCGAATCAAGGCGGTGCTGCCGAAGTCGAGTATAGCCGAGCTGCCAAAGATGCATGAATTTCAATAACATGCAGCTCGACAGTGATATGGATAGTATGGTTATCAGTAAACTGGTCCCAGTGAAGCAAATGTATCCAGTAGCCTGGTCCTCTCTGTATAGGCAATATACCGTTTGAATCCTTCTGCAATTGTCTAGACAATTCTCTTTTCAAAATTTATCATAAACGTCGATCCATGATTTCAACGTTGAATTCCATAATCGAAAAACAGATTGTGCTCGAGGGCTGCGCAACAAGTACGAAATGACAGCTTGGGCGCTTTCTATGTTATATCAAGCCCTAAGGGGCTGAGACTCTATACTTTTTTCCAAAGCGCGTGCCGCCGAAGAAAAAAGCGGCTAAATAAATAAAGATGTTTTGACAAGGGGCAGTACTGAATAGATTTTTAGCTTTTCACGTTTTATTTTAGTTGAAAAATTCAGTGATTTCTATTTATGGATGTATTAATTTTTCCTCAAAACGACCCTGTCTACTCGTTGGACCTGGGGAATGTTATCGGCAAAAGCGGTATTTTTTAGGCGCTAGTTTTTTCAAACAACAAAGAAATGCGAGATGTTCCGGTAATAAAAATTAGACTATAAGTGTTTTTTCTATTCATTGAACCTTCAGCATGGTAGAGAACCCAGTATTAACGGCAATATAATATATCATGTCTTTAACAGAAATCTTCTAGAATAGTTGGAAGGAGTCGGTAAGTCAAGGTGCAGAATGTGGAATATGTGTGTAGGAAAGATGCGCATCAAATGGAAACGCATTATACATCCGTGATAATAAGAGATCAATTCTAATACTTCCGCTAACTTGTTCATCTAACAAAGTTGTGGCCAACAGACCTCTTCGAACAACTCTGAACAACTCTGTTGTCATTAAACAGTAAATATTGTTCGAAATTGAAAATAAATGCTTGCGCCAGATAGAATGAAAGCGCCTTTTTCATTTTAAAAAACTGATAATTAAATTCAAAGAAATCCAGATTGACTATATCAAAACACCTTAGGACGCCAGAGTCTCAGCATATTATTTCCAATTTCTAGACTACCTATTTCTATACCAAACTTGTTTGAAAATCTATCGTTTCTCGATGGATGATGATACGCTGTAACATTCGAAATGTCACAAAAATATATTTATTTTTTTAAATTAGTAGAGAGTAGAAGTACTATTTCGTACACCTAGTGACATCTATGATTCTTCTGACTAGTTTTCCTAAGTTAATATCGAGAATTCTGTTGTTTCCGAGCCACCTATAGCGCTGTCATTATTATGATTTTGACAAGACAAAGAACGAAAAGACAGAACCAATTTGGGTACTTTTGACTTGCCTTTTCTCTTTTGTTTTGGGACGGAACAGGTCGTCCAAATTTTTAGAAGTGGTTAAAAATCCTAAAACTTCACCTTTATTTTGTGCCATCGAGTCAATAATCTTACCGAATAACTAGCCACGAGAGTGTACGCTTGTGTCTACCTGAAAGTTTCCTGGAAAATCAACTGATTGTTGATTTTTGTGAAGATTTTTGAAAGTGAGGTTACTAGCGGCTGTTCAGGCACCTCCGGCAGGACGAAAAATCCGTGACTGCACTTCTCCAAAAAATTGACAAATTTGAGACCACGCTGTCCTGAAACTTAGAGTAAATCTGGGCCCCCTTTTCAAGGAACGTTTGTGTCCTGTAAGAAGTTGATCCCCAACCATTATTTGGTTGTCTCCAGCCAGTTTGGTACCTCCAGAGCTCAAATTTGTGAAAGCTTGCGAGGCTTTATAGGGATTCCGTCGAGGCTTGTATAATTACTTACCTATGGGTGTCTTAAACGTACCATCTTATCTACTGTAACCTATTTTTACCTTTTCTTTATCGCCCCCTATCGTTTAGCTTTATCAGCTAATTAATATCTATGTAAATTCAATTACAGACTTAAATTTTAAATTGCTTACCGTATAGGAGTGTTTAGCTAGAATAGCTAACTACTGTTTAAATATAATCATTAATTTAATTAATTAATTATTATCAGGGTCATATATTAGCTTTTATTATCGTTTTCTTAATCATTATTTATTATCCAATGAGTATGCATTATTATAATTATTATAAATTTATTTCCGTTATATCGAGTAATGATCAATATAATATATTGTGGATTCATTAACCTTTAAGAGGTTTATTTAACTTTTGATTTCAAATCAATAATGTGGTAGTTATACAAGGTAAACTAATGTAAAATCTTTGGGTAGTCAAATTTAGTTTTATGTTTACATATTTTGAACTTTAAAGGTAAGAAGGTTGAGCTCTTCCGGAAACCCTGACCCCTTGATTTCACCTAGCAGGTTTTTGATATTTAAAACTGCCTAGGGATTATTCATTACCTTTCCGCACTTTATTTATTGATTTGATTGACTTTCAGTCAAAAATTAAATTTTATTTTCATTTTGACTTCAACACTTACACTTAAGTAAGCCTTATCGTAGGTATCTATTTAATTGTTTTTAACTTTCAATCTTTTTATATACCTATTTAAATTAAGTTTTGCTTCCTGCAAGTTGCTTAAATTGTTTTAATAAAATTGGATACTGAACAATAATTACCTTTAAACAATTTTTTTGTTTCAATGTTAATGAACAAGTTCGCCATCCTGTCAATAAATTATTGTTTATAGAATTCCATAACTTGTGTTTTTTATTGAAGGGGTTAAATGTCAGATAGGTATTGGATTTATTTTACCTTTAGATTGGGAGGGCGTGACAGGTTTTACCTACTAATTTTATCCCGCATGCCTTTTTAATGGTTGATAATTAACCCAGAAACAGTAAGAAAAAATATGATTTTCACTTCCGCTCGAAACCGCTATACAGGAAAAATCGAATTTTCATTTGTGAAAAACTTTTGTGGTTTTTGGTGATCTGTAACTGCATGCCATTTAAACAAAAGGTAAAACTAACGTATTGAAAGTCTTGTAATGAAAGGCATGCATCCCGCAGTAGCGCAAATGCTTCAAAGAGTTACCTGAAGATGAAAAAAATAATGCTGATTAATTTTCATCCAAATAACAGCCTAAAAAATAAATGGCATGCGCCGCTCGGTGGGGGAAATCCGAAACATTAGCGGAAAATCTTGTGAAACATTTTAGTATACTTTTGGTGATTTCAAACTCGTTCAAACAATGTTCAGTAATGATTTTGTAATGAAATAATTATATAGCCCGAAAGGCATGCATCCAGCTTTGGAAGATCGTATTGTAAACAATAATCAAAGTTGTACAAAATAATAAAAATAAATAATGATTTCTTTTTGCTTGCCATTTTGCAATTCATTAGAAAAAGATATATTAAGTGCAGAAACAAAATGGCATGCATGCACCTGCAGCCCTAAATACAGGGTGACCCAAGGTGGATGGCGTATGGCGTATTAGACGTTTATGGAGAACTAAAAAGCGGATCATTTTGAAAATTTGGCAACCGGGATAAACGACCAGGATATTCACTAAAAATATTTTTGTTTATACGCAAATACGCGGTGTTGCCGCTTCTACTCTAAGCCAGTGGCAACATCGCTATTTTAAATAGAAAAACCCTGTATGTGATTGCATATTTGGATTTTACGTAAAATTCTGAGCAGATTTCATGTGATTTACCATACCTAAGTTCAACTGTTTTGGAAATATTGACAGTTGAAAATTTACTTTTTGCAACTTTGAGAGGCTCTAAAACCTGAACGGTTTAATTTTAGAGAAAAACCGATTTTACATTCCTATCTTAGATTTTTATAAACTATAATTTGACACCAAGTTCGAATTTAACCCATGATTAAAAATTCCAATTGAATTTTTAAGATAGGAATGTGAAATCGGTCAGTGGCGTAGATACGGGGATATCCACAGAGCCCCAGAGAGAAAAAAAAAAAAGAAAAATTATAACAAAGTTTGTTTTCATCTCGTTTCAATATCGAAATCTAAATCTAAAAATGTTCTATTACGTTGTTTTCTTTTTAGCGCATGGTTGAATGGTTTGGCATCTTTATCTATCAATAAAGAGTTTGTACCTTTAGCTCAGTGGCGACGCCAGGGGGGAGGGCAGAGGGGGCTCGGGCCCCTCTGAAATTTAGCCGCCCCCCTTGCAAATTTGCCCTCATGCCGGCAACAATGCAATGCAGCATCAGCAGCCTCTGCCGGTTAATTCGGTAATCTACGCCACTGAAATTGGGTTTTCTCTAAAATCAACCGTTTTGGTTTTACAGCTTGTTAGAGTTGCAAAAAGTCAATTTTCAACTGTCAATATTTCCAAAACAGTTGTACTTCGGTATAGGATACATCACATAAAATCTGCTCAGAATTTCACGTAGAATCCAAATATGTAATCACATACTAGTTCAGAGTAGAAGTGGCAACACCGCATAAACAAAAATATTTCTAAAGTGTACATTATGGTCGTTTATCTCGGTTGCCAAATTTTCAAAATGATCCGCTTTTTAGTTTTCCATTAACGTCTAATACGCCATCCACCGTGGGACACCCTGTATGTAGGGCTGCAGGTGCGTGCATGCCATTTTGTTTCTGCACTTAAAATATCTTTATTTACGACTAATGTATAATGTGCGTATTATATTTGTGATTTTGGCAGTATAATGACATATGTTATTCCTCCAGGGATTAATGACGAGTAGCGGGATTAATGGTCATTATTCCACAAAAGTGTCAGTGTCAAACGTGTAGTGCTTGTGGATTTGTATTGAAAATTATGAGACGGATGAAATTTGTTCATTGAAAATCTCAAATAAATTAATTTGTCGGAAATAAAGTAGAGTATACTACTCGCAATAATGGCTATTATTCCCTCGGAATGTTACTCCCTCGCCGCTAACGCGGCTCAGTTCGTAATAATCCTCGGGAATAATAGCTATCATTATTGACTCGTGGTATAATCTACTATTTTCTAATGAATTGCAAAATGGCAAGCAAAAAATAATCATTATTCTTGTTTATATTTTTTGCAACTTTTTCCATGCATGCCTATTCAATGTTACGCCCTGAGATGCATGCCAATTTTTTTTTTAATAATCATTATATAAATGAAAATTTGAACAAGTGGCATGCAATTTGAAATCACCAAAAGTATACTAAAAATTTTCACAAGATTTTCCACTAATTTTTCAGGTTTCCCCCACCAAGCGGCGCATGCCATTTATTTTTTAGGCTGTTATTTCGATGAAAATTAAATATTTCCATTGGCATGCAATTTCAAAACATTAAAAATCAGCATTATTTTTTTTATCTTCAGGTGACTCTTTGAAGCATTTGCGCTACTGCGGGTTGCATGCCTTTCATTACAAGACTTTCAATACGTTAGTTTTACCTGATGTTTAAATGGCATGCAGTTACAGATCACCAAAAACCACAAAAGTTTTTCACAAATGAAAATTCGATTTTCCCTATATAGCGGCTTTGAGCGGCGGTGAAAATCATATTTTTTCTTACTGTTCCTGGGTTAATTATCAACCATTAAAAAGGCATGCGGGATAAAATCAGTAGGTAAAACCTGTCACGCCCTCCCAATCTACTTTTCAGATTTTTGCATTTATCTTTTTAAATAATAGCTAATTATTTGAATAGTGTCTAGTTTGGCTATTCTTTGATAATCAAAATAATTTTATATAAACACTCTTTACTGTACCAACACCAAGGACTATCCCAAGCTAAAGAACCAGTGAGCATAGTCGAGCACAATTATGATCATTCTTTTGTTCCGACAAAAGAGCGTTACAACGCCACAATTATATACACACTATGAAATTCTCCCCATTTAACTCGTATCAAGAAAATCTTCACGACGCCATCCCTTCACAGAATTTTGTCACATACCTATCTGAAATGATCTTAAAATTTTCAAAAATGACCATATACTGTGAATGCATAACATTTCTCGAATTCCAGCATAAACCTTCCTACCATAACTTCCCAAATTAATTAATTTAACTGGAAGCGATTTTAATTAAAAGACGACACTAGAAATAAGATCGCATTTTCCAGATAACTACTTGTAGCCAAAACAATTGCGAATTTTCTCTAAAAGCTTCAAGACGATTCCAATTATTTTTGGAAATTGATCAAATACATAAAGCAGAGGGTAATATTAATTAAACTTTTATTGTACCTATTTAAAATTGAGTTAATTGGTTTTGAAAATTAATTAACCCCTTATTGTTTTTGAAGATCGAAGAAAAATGCAAAAATGTAAAGCTGACAAAAAATTAAAAACTCTGGTTAAGTATTTGGATTTTACTGAATTAAAGAAATTTGTAGCTTCAGAAGTTTTTTAAAGCCCTCTATCAAAAAAAATTAGCCAAACTTCTTCCGTTTATGAAAAAGTTCTTTGTTTTAATTAAACCCTAATTATAATGCCCTAAGTTTGAATGTTAGAAGCTTTAGGAGTAGTTATTAAACTCTCAAAGTTATTAAGTTTAATTGAAAAAGTGAACTTTCGCTAATTAAAAGGTAATGTTTTTATTATTTGATTATCTAGGTACCAATTCGATTAAATGAACATCATATCCAATGGGTATATGGAATTCTGTATATCCTTGTTTATTTTCAATTTCTGATATATTGTGCCTTAGTAAATACAAATCCACCCCAGAGTGGAATTTTTTACGACTATACAGGCTAAGCTGAAAACGCTTCTGTTATTTTTATAATAAAAATTTAAAAAAATATATTTTTGATCAGAAAGATAAATGAGAAAAGTAGTTCGGTTTTATTTGCTAACCTTTTCCCTTTTGCACATTATAACTTAACATTTCAAGTCTTGACTCTAATGGTAAAACAAAACTAACTCAAAAGCTTTCCCATCTCCAATGAAAATGTCTAAAATAAATAATTACAATTTAAGTTGAATAAACTCTTGTGTCATTTCCAATGAAGCAATTGAATTTCGATTGTTGGCCTTTTCCTCAACTTGCAACTATAAATTCAACTTCATTTAAATTCATTAATTAAATAGAAATTGCAAAGTTTCTATAAGCTTGTTATTGGAAGTTGACTAGTTTAGAGTACAATAGAGCAACTGTATTTAGAGTGTCAGTTTTTTATTGATGGTTATAGGATGAAATTTCATTTTTCATAGGAAATCATTGAAAGAAGTTTTGAAGAAGTATTTATTCGAGCTAAAAAAAAAAACTGAAAAATTTTTCGAACAAAAAGAAAATTAATGTCATAGTTTGATTTTGTGGCCTGTGCTTTGTTACAAATAAAGACTTATTTGTAATTTAGAGCAAAAGAACTCATACGGTCGTGGAATTCAAAAATAAAGAAAACGTGTAGCCTCTTTATGTGCAAATGAAACCACTCAAATTCAAGTTACTTTCCTTCTTTTAAATTTGACAGTTAACACCTTGGTTGTTCTGGTGACACTGATGCGTTTTGTCACCTTTTCCAATCCAGGGCTCTTCAAGTTGTTTCCTTTATCCAGGAAAGAGGATAGACTACTGGTGTGATGTCACTCCAGCTGATCCAGACTCCAAATAGTGATCTTTTTGTGTCGAATAAGTACCCAGGAAAAAATAAAGCAGTATCAGGTTCACCAAGATTTGGAATATTAATTTCCTGAATTCTGTCAAAAAGCAAGTGGCTTGCAAAGAAGATTTAAATGGAAATTAGTTAGTAATAAAATTATTATTGAATTGCAGACACTACCCTGCAACAGAATCAGTAATCAAGTAATCAAAGTATAGTAAGGGAACGTCTCTCTGCAAGTGAGGGTACCATAAAGCGAAGACCGCTTCAAACCAAAGTTAGGGCACGTTCCATAGTTAGGGAACGTCTCACTACAAGTGAGGGTACCAACAAAGCTAGATCGCTCAAGCCAAAGTAAGGGTACGTTCCAAAGTCAGGGAACGTCCCAAAAGTCAGGGCACGTCCGCAAGAGAAGGCACCTTAAAGAAGTAAGGGGACGTTCAAAATTAGTGAACGCTCCGAAAAGTAAGGGCACGTCGCAACTGAGGGCTCTTCACATAAGTAAGGGGACGTTCAAAGCCACCGAACGTTCCGAAAAGTAAGGGCACGCCCCAAGTTACGGAGCGACCCAAAAGTGAGTAAGTAAAATATTGCAACGTGGAAAATTTCATATTTTTATAGAATAACAATTAAATAACTCTAAAAAAATCAAATAAAGATAGATGCTCGTTATAATTGAGCAGAATGCTGCTTCTCGTGCAGACACGCTGAACAGGTAAAAATTAAAAAAGAAAATGTAGGAAAAATTGAACAAGATAAAAAAAAATCTCCAGATTTTCCCCAAATAGATAAATTTTCTTTTTAAGTTAAATTTCCTACTATAGGTACTACAAGATGAAGCTGAGGGTGAAATAAATTAAATACAAGGAACTGTCAAAATTCCTGAGATGTTTTAATTAAAACTTTTTAAATGGATTTTAACCTATCCGGATTTCTATCTTAAAATTTCACCCTTTCAGCACTCTCCTTACTCGAGAAGATAATGAGGGAGTCAAACAATAATTGGCCAGATAGGTTTCTGCCTGATAAAAAGTTGATAGGGATGGTGTTCAAGAACTATCCGAATAATCAATTTATTTTGTATAATAGACCGATCTCCTATTACCTGGACTGCGCGCGTCGCTTGTAGGCTGCAGGTGAGCGTCCAATGAGAAGCAAGTTTGTGACAGGCTTGCGTCATATTCTTATTCACGGGCCAGTTCAGAATGAATCGTTCCTTCTTTATTTGTAACGTGTAATTTGACAAAGACCAAACTAATACTTTACATATAACTTGAACTCACCGCAGTTTCGTTTAAGGTTATGTTAGATTATACTTGACATATTCCTTTGCAATTTCATTGAGCGATGTTGCCGGATGAAACATTTATTATAATAAAAGTGCAAACGATGTTTATCCACTTCAAAGCTCTTCTTTTGTCTGATTTAAGGCGTTGTAAAACACTTGACACTATATTACTTCTTTAATGTTATAATGTTCGATTTGTATTGTCTACATTTGTTCTGCAATAATACAATCTGGCTACACTGCAGCCTACGAGTTCCGCGCGCATGTCATCTTTTATTGCTTTCTAACTTGTATTTATTACAATTAAGCTCCCTTTTTCTAATCATGCGAGATATGTCTATTCTGCAATCTTTTCTTTAACGCCGCTACTGCTCCAAAAAAGCAGTGCATGAATAATCGTGAAAATCTTACTAGCCACTGAATAGACAGGACACCGCCTGGTACCGGCTTGCACGAATCTATTGTGTGCGTCGGGAACAACGACACAGCTTTTTTCTAAATAGAGTCTGAATCAAATTTTCAATGCGTGAAGAAGTACACGTCTTGCGTGCGTAGAAAAAAAAAAACCTTTATTTTAAGACACAGGAATTTAAATAATTTACAATAATTTTTGAAGAACATGCCCTTGCCCTCAATACAGTTCATTGTCTGGACTCATTTTTTAATCATGACAAATTGGAAATGCCGATTTGTATTAATCAGGCAGTGCAAATAAAAAGGGTGATTTCAAGTTACAAGGCGTGCTTAGTTTATCTCCTGGCAGTTTTCGTCGAAGGTTTCAGATTTCAGGTTCAAAAATTCAACATACAGTGTAGAAATACAGTCCACAAGAAGCGAAAAAGGCGACACTCGACCCATTGAAGGCCGATTCGCCAACAGATGGACATACAAATTTGGTTTACACCGACTCTATTTAGAGCAAATGGTCCAATACCTATTTATTAGCCAAACCTTTGAATTGACTTTTCTCAGAAAAACGTGCTACCAAACAAAATGGTGGCTCACAATAGTTAAAAAACTAAAATACAATATTCATATTTTAACGGTAGATAAGATGAGATTTATAACACTGATGGTGAAATAAATGGAAAAATATTAAGGGTAAATCTAGAAATCTGAAGGAAAAACAAAATAACAAAGTGAAAATCAACTTGCCTGCTAAACGGTCTGCCAAAGCAGAGACCTTTTTAGAACTAAATCCCTTGAAGAAAACCAGTCTTGTTTTTTTTTTTTTTTATACTTAACTGCGAAGTAATCATCCGACCAATCAAAAGACAACTTTCAACACAGACAAAAGACCGTGCTTATTTCATTAATGAAACAGCACGCTGATTAAATGGGAATAGGAGAAATTGAACAAGATTTAAAAAAAATCTCTAGATTTTCCCCAAATAGAAAAATTTTCCTTTTAAGTTAAGGTACCTACTATAGGTATAATAAGATAAAGCTGAGGGTGAAATAAATTAAATCCAAGGAACTGTCAAGATTCTTGAGATGTTTTAATTAAAACTTTTCAAATGAATTTTAACCAATCCGAATTTCTATCATAAAATTTCACCCTTTCAGCACTCTCCTTACTCGAGAAAATGAGGGAGTCAAACAATAATTGGCCAGATAGGTTTCTGCCTGGATTCAGTAAACAGTTGATAGGGATGGATACATAAGTTTGGTTCACACCGACTCTATTTAGAGCAAATGGTCTAATAATCCCACACTAACAATTAAATCTAAATATCAAAGCAGCAATACGTATTTATTATCCAAAACTTTGAATTGACTTTCCTCAGAAAAACGTGCTACCAAACAAAATGGTGGCTCACAAAAGATAAAAAACTAAAATACAATATTCATATATTAACGGTAGATGAGATAAGATTTATCAGACGATAAAAGCCCAACAGTGATAGTAAACACTGATGGTGAAATAAACTGAAAAATATTGAGGGAAAATCTAGAAATCTGAAGGAAAAAAAATACAAATTGGGAATCAACTTGTCTGCTGAACGGTCTGCCAAAGCAGAGACCTTTTTAGAACTGAATCCCTTGAAGAAAACCAGTCTTGTGTTTTTTATACTTAACTGCCTAGTAACAATCCGGCCAATCAGAAGACAATACTCAACACACAAAAGACCGAGCTAACTTCATTAAAGAAACACCACGCTAATTAAATGGAAATAGGAAAAATTGAACAAGATAAAAAAAAAATTCTAGATTCTCCCCAAATAGATAAATTTTCCTTTTAAGTTAAGATACCTACTGTAGGTACTACAAGATAAAGCTGAGGGTGAAATAAATTAAATCCAAGTAACTGTCAAAATTCTTGAGATTTTTTGATTAAAATTTTTAAATGAATTTCAACCTATCCGGATTACTCTTATATCTAGAAATTTCACCCTTTAAACACTCTCCTTACTCGAGAAGATAATGAGGGAGTCAAACAATAAATTGGCCAGATAGGTTTCTGCCTGGATTCAGTAAAGAGTTGATAGGGGTGAACACACGAGTTTGGTTTACACCGACTATTATGGTTTCAAACTGGGGGCAAACCTAACAATAAATTAATACACAAAAAGGTGGCTGAGGTACGCCAATAACCATAATCGAGCAAATGGAGCTTCGTTTTTAGGGTGTCCGCCTAACTCACACAGCGGTGAGTGGAGTGGGTAAACATCAAAAAGGCGCCACCTGTTTTACTACCCTGCAGTCAAACGAAGCTACCGATTATAAACTAAAAACAGGAAACACTCAATCCTAATTGGAAGTACTGCAAAAACCTGAATATGCATAAAATAAAATTAAATGAAAGCGCTTAAAAATTCACTCCGGTGCATGATTTTTATTTGCCCAAAATAGTTATTTATAATGTTTATTGTAACTGGCAGCAAACAGCTGATAAGCACCAAAATTGAATTGTTTATTTAATAGCTTTTAAAAATAATAAAGAATCTATCAGTAAACTTAAATTACTGTGAGAATTTCATACATCTGTCAAAACTGGTATTCCAACAATAAATTGACATGTTTTGATTGTTGATTTGAACCAATCAGATTGTAATTACGCGATAATTTGCACTAGTGCAAATTATCAGATAATTGCATACTAACTGGTGCGAAAACTGGTGTTTTGACATTTGACAAAAAATTTAAATTTTTGATTTATGAAATTCTCTCATTAAATACAACTCGTGCAATGGAAATATATTTTTAATTTTCGACAAATTTGCACTCATGCGTTTTTAACTGAAAAAGGCACTCGTGCACTACGTGCACTCGTGCTCTTTTTCAACTAAAAATGCATTCGGGCAAATTTCCCAAAAATTATCAATAATTTCCATTGCACTAGTTATATTACTATTGATAAAATTGGCTATAACTACAATGCATAACCAATATAAAAACGAAAATTAGTAAGTACCTACTACTTAGTTACAGTAGTTAGGTGAATTAAATGTGCAATCTACAATATTCCAACCAAAAGGATGGTACTTGAAGTGTCCAACTAACCCAAACCTTACCTTACATTCTGGTTCATTATGGTGAATAAAAGTTATAATTAATTTCCTAAATACATTCATTAAGTTCAAATAAATAAAGGGTGATAATTAAGTACGGTTCGCACCCCTGGAATCAATACCAAAATACTAAAAATACCGTCGTAAATGGATCCATTTTAACCTGGTGTACAGATCCACTAACTGCGGATGGTGAACGTTAGACGTATGTGTTTACAATAATTTGGACTATTTGGAATGTTCCAGGAAATCAAAATAATATGGTAAGTGAACGTAAGATTAACTTAATTTAAACCTAAAGTATTTTAAGGTAATTTTTAAGACAGGTAGAGGTAATTCAGCTGGCTATAATATTGAAGAGTAGGTACAAGTGGTTGCAGGTAAAAGGTTCCAGCTCCCAAGGAGATGGTGAAACCCTTAATACAGACGGGGTGGATGGTTCCCAAAACGGCACAACAATACGCAAACCTGATTATGTAGTTAGTTGATGGAATGATACTACTAGGAACCTCGTGGGGGACGATTGAGATTCACAGGCCCAAAAGCTCCACAAGCATTCTATCAAGTTCAGGATTGAGCATCAGCAATTCAACAATCAGGTGCCTTTGTACATCTAACGACAGCAACAGCAGAAAGGGATGTAACGTTACCCAATACAAAAAAGGCCTAAAAGAGAGAGTTCACACTATAAAAACTCGATTTCAACAAGAATTGAGGTAAGGACGGCAATCAATTACGTTTTTGAGGGCATAAAACTCTAATGGGGATCAGAATACAGAATAAAATGATGAATAATAGGGACTTACCAATGTAGATTGGCCTTTTCGACACTCAACACGTGACACGAATCAAACTTATTTTCTAGAATTTGGGTTTTTACGTACTGAAATCTTCTTAAGTTAGCAAATACTTGCTGTGGTGCTATTTAAAAATAATAGCCACCGTTTAAGACTCAATTTACTTCCCAAATATTCACTTAAATTGGCAAAATGCCTCAGAAGAAAGCTATAAACGTGCTTCTCTTCTGCGTGATTCTAGAAAAAGAAAAATTACACAGTAAAATTTCTGGTTACACGAATCGAGTTCTAGGGAATTTTTCGTTAATTTTTGGACAGTTTGAATTAATGCCTATTGCGCATGCAATACTCAATATTCAAATTTTCGTGCCACATTTGACTTTAGTGTATTGTCTGATTTAAGCAATTTCCTAATCCTACTAATATTTGTTTACTTTTCCCATTCGAATCCTATCTAAATTTTCTTATTTTAGGCTGGAAACCTGATGTTTTCAAAGTTGCACAATGGAAACCTCTACAAAAATATGGAAAACAAATGCTGATTTACCTGATTCCTAGAACAGAACACAGAACAGAGAACAAAATAGTGAAAACTCAAAAAGATGGTAATTATTTTGCTTTATACGATATTCTCTTATTTCAAATCAATCTTATTTTCAGAGATCGCTAGAAGCTGTGGATATCTTCATGGAGAATAATTATTGTAATTGTTATGTGAAATATATATTAAAGATTTTATACTAGTAGTTCCTTTTTTTTTCAGTTCTAGGCAAAATCAGGCAATGACAGAGTAGTGAAAAACCAAAGGCAGCAAAAATATGTCGTAACTTGATTGACTGAAAATTAGACACGTAACACGACTCTATTTAGAGGAAATGGTCCAATAATCCCACACTAACAATTAAATGTAAATACCAATGCAGTGTGATACATACAACAAATTTATATATTTTTTCACTTCTTCTTTACTTTATGTCGTCTCGAATGTCTCGTAACTTGTGAAATGCTTTTATATTTTTTTTTTTTTATCACCTTTGTTGTTTTATATGAATGTTTGTTGTTTTGAGATAATTTAATTCTTTAAAATATTTCAATTATCTGAAAATTATTTATTTATTATTGCTAAATTTGTCCTATTGGTTACAGCCTGAAGAAGAAAATAAATTTTTCGAAACGTAGCTTAAAAAACAAAACCACTTGGTTTCATTGGTCCAAATATACCCAAAAACAACAGAATAATACCAAAGCAGTAATACCTATTTATTAGCCAAAACTTTGAATTAACTTTCCTCAGAAAAGCGTGCTACCAAACAAAATGGTGGCTCACAATGGATAAAAAACTAAAATACAATACATATTCATATTTTAACGGTAGATAAGATAAGATTTATCAGGTAATAAAAGCCCAACAGTGATAGTAGACACTGATGGTGAAATAAATTGAAAAATATTAGGGGAAAATCTAGAAATCTGAAGGAAAAAAAAAATTACAAAGTAAAAATCAACTTGCCTGCTGAACGGTCTACCAAAGCAGAGACCTTTTTAGAACTAAATCCCTTGAAGAAAACCAGTCTTGTTTTTTTTATACTTAACTGCGAAGTAGCCATCCGACCAATCAGAAGACAACACTCAACACACACAAAAGACCGTGCTTATTTCAATAATGAAACACCACGCTGATTAAATGGGAATAGATAAAAACACACTAAAGTTCATTCCACGAAACGAGCTAATAGAGGTAAACAAACAGGTGGAGCGCAAAAATCCAGAGAAGGACTGCAAAAATATGAATTACAACCAATGACATTTATTATAGTCAATGGTCACGTTCACCAGCACTCAACATGTTGAGTGATTAGTTAACGGCTTTGTTGAAAACAGATGAAAATCAGCTCTAGACCAATCAAAACTGTGCTACCTTGTGTATTCCACTTGTTGGAACAAAGCCGTTTACTAATCACTCAACATGTTGAGTACTGGTGAACGCGACCATTGTCAGGTTGTCATATGAGTCAATAAGTTTTGGTGTCGTATTTCCAGATTCCGCTGAGGAATTCGTTCCTAAAATGCGGTCTAAATGAGGCAGGGCTTTCAGTAGTTTAGAAAAAGAAATTTCTGTAAGAAAAATTAGATTTGAAATATACCTTTAATCTTTAATTTTGTTTGCAGTTAAATTTGTTTCCTTGTTTGTTTTATTTCAAAACTTTTAAGTTTGGACACCTACAACGCCAACCAAAAAGAAATATATTCAGAAAATAGAAATACAAAAAAACCTGAGACGGTCCTGCCTAGGGAGGAGTATAATCCGTTTCTCGCCAATGAATTTCAACTTACCTAGCACAGTTTGTTTACTCTCACTATCTCGTCTCTTGAAATGAACTTTAGAATCATTTTAATTGTCTACAAATTATAATTTAAGCTTATGTTACATGTTAGGTCATCAAGTTCATCATCAAAATAATCATTTCAGATTCAGAAGTTAGAGGAAGACAGAAATATACTTATTTGCTGAAAGCAAGATAATAGTATATTACAATCCGAGACGGAAAATACTTCATTGCTGGTCGAGAGGTTATTATAGTTTATCGAGACGCGAAGCGTCGAGATAAACTCAACCTCGAGACAGAAATGAAGTTTTCCGTCGAGGTTTGTATACTTTTTTATTTTCAACCCTTAATTTTCTGATGCAAAAACTAAAGATTCTGTTATACGAAATTTTCATATAGTGTAAAACTGGCCTTAGAAAAAAATATTTCACTTTTTTTGTCAATGTCATCAATTTTGACGATCTCAAAGGCCCTGTAAAGGCCAAAACAAAAGACGAAACCACAGGAAACCGCAAAATCAACAACCATAGATAAGATCAACAACGCCTTAACGACGGTAGTTTTCGCTCAGTATTTTTGCGGAAATAATAGATTTTCACTAGATTTCTCCCCGTTCTCCCCAAAGAAATGATTTCGGAAAGTGAAGATGAAGCGATGGATTGTACCCCACCTGAATTAAAAGAAGCAGCAGACAGGATTGGAGAGAGTTTGCTTCCAGCAAAAAGCAAATTTCGGTACGAAAAGGCTTTTCAAATATTCGAAGCATGGTGTAGCCAGAAAGGAACGAGAAATACTGCCTCGGAGACCGTTTTGTTGGCGTATTTTGGCGAATTATCTAAGGAAAAGAAGCCTTCGACTTTATGGTCGACTTACAGTATGTTGAAAAACCATGATTAAATTGAAAGAGAAAGTTGATATCTCCAATTACGCAAAACTTATAGCTTTTTTGAAGCGGCAAAATCTGGGCTTTCAGCCGAAAAAGTCGAGCGTTTTTTCCAGAGAAAACATTAACGAGTTCCTCACGAAGGCAGCTGAAGAATTCATTAGCATCAAGGTAGGTTTTCAAAAAATATACAAAGAAGATAAAAATGCGAAAATCAAAATGATTTTCTGTATGCTATAGCTAGGTTACCCATTTTATTTTTATCTGGTTTCAGGTAGCGCTAATTGTTGGTTTGTCGGGTGCATGTAGGAGCGATGAACTAGTCAAGATGAAAATGGAGCACGTCAACGTTTTGGAAGGAAAGATCGCTATAGAAATTCCACACACAAAAACTTACACAAGTCGATCGTTTATCATAAGCGATCCAGATTGGGTTGCTATTTTCCACAAATACCTCACTTTGCGGAAAAATTTGAAAAATGACAGGTTATTTGTTCAATGGCGAAATGGGAAATTACATAACCAAGCAATTGGCTATCATTCAATCTCAAAATTTCCACATAAAATAGCTGCTTTTTTGAAGCTTCCAAAAATTGAAACTTTTACAGGGCATGCTTTTCGTCGTACTTCCGCAACCTTATTGGTTGACAACGGGGCCGATCTATTGCAACTCAAAAGACTGGGAGGGTGGAAATCGAGCACGGTTGCTGAAGGCTACATAGAGGCATCTTTGGAGAACAAAAGTAAGACTGCTCTGATGCTATCCTCTACTTCCAAAGGTATTCAGTTGTCCAGTGCATCCACAAGTACATCACATGCGGAAACTCATCCGCAAGCGCAAGAGATAATAGTTCCAAACGAAACACAATTCCAACAGGATGGTCTCAAGATTTCCATTATAAACAACAATGCTAATTTAACAATTAATGTAAATAAGTGAATAGATTTAATTAGTTCCATGTAATACATGTGGTTTTATTATTATATGTGAGAGCTGTATGAAAATTATCAATTTGGAACGAGCAGGGAAATGGGGACGGAAAAGCATTTGCCGTCCCGGACGGAAAATGCTTTTCCGTCCTAGGCAGGCATATGCATTACCGTCCCGATAAATGTCAAAGTCCAGAAATGTGACACTTTCAAGATTTTGAAAAACCTGCAATGTCAACATTACATATGTGGTTGAAAATAAACATAATTTCTTCAAATAAAAATGTCAATGAGGAATAATAAAAATAGTTGAAAAAACCTATCACAATTTAAAAATATAGTATATTTCCTGACTAGTGCGGAAAGTACCACTTTTCCGCACGCGATTGCAGTTTTTTTGCGCTGCGCGTCGTTCGGCAAGCAATCAAGTGGGAAAAAAGACTTTCCGCACGAGTTAGGAACACTATTTTTTCTACGAGATGAAAGTTAATATTTTTACCTACATAATATTTATCAATTATTTAAGATATTTTTTCACTTCTCGTACCTGTACCTGTAGTATACCTGTATACCTGTAAGTACCTGTATACCTAAAAATCTCAGGTATTCTATTTTTCCACACTCAGTACGGAAAAGCACTAGTGCGGAAAAGTGGAACTTTCAAGACCTAAAATGTGGAAAATAGCCATTTACCTAACAAGTGCGGAAAAATATTTTCCGCAAGTGTTAGGTACAATATTTTTCCTACAGGCGTAAAAATGTAAAATTTTTCTCTTTTTTTGACATATCAGTACGGTAAAATTTTTTCCGCACTGACAGCCGTGCGGAAAAACTTTTTCCGCACTGATATGCGTGCGGTAAAAGTTTTACCGCACCGTGCGGGAAAACTCATTTTCCGCACGCATATCAGTGCGGAAAATCGATTTTTCCGCACGGCTGTAGGAAAAATTTATTACGTACAAGATGGCGGTACGATAGTATTTTTATTAGTAACAGATATTTGAATTTATACGCTCATTTTATTTATGGATAAATGGCAATACTGATATTATATTGAATTAATTAAATTCAGTAGGTAGATACTTTTCAAATTACTTAAGTTATGAATTATTATTTTGCTGATTCTGAAATGGCGAAAATACAAATTTATAATGAAGATTAGAAGAAATGGAACATGTTACGAAAATTATAAATTTATCGTAACAGCTTCAAATAAGTTAAGTCCAGATGACTCTGTGACAATAGTTAACTTACCTTGCTTGGAGATCAACTTTCCATTGAGTAATCTTCGTAATTCTGTCATTGATTTGGATGCATAGTGTGGGTAGTTGCCCAAGTTTGTCTTGGATTTAAGCAGCGACAAATTTATTGTCAAGCTCTGTTTAATCTCCACTAATTTTCTAAACATAATTAATTCTAATTTTTTACTTTAAAACGATTTAAAGTATAATTCTGCATTTTCAGAAGCCTGGAGATGGATAGTTGCTCGGCTATACTACTTAAAAATGCAACTAGGTTGCAATTAAAATAGAAAGCTTTTTCTCAAGACAAAAAGAAAATGATAATTTTAAAATCAAATATATCATAGCGTAGGAAACAACGACGTTATATTTTTCTTGTGAAAAAGATGCAAAATCGAGTCACAAAAAAAAACACTGACGGAATACCACACTAGGACCTCAATCGAGGGTAATTATTGTACAGGGGAAAAAGTCAACAAATAAGCATCTGAAATGAAATGGCATAAGACTCATTGTATTAAAAAGAGTGGTGTGAAGGTGTGGTAGAATAGTTGGCCAATAAAGTTCGTATTTAATTTATAGATGCTCTGGAACAAGAAGCGTTCCTGAGAGAGTCAATAAATCTTGTCTTTAAGCTGAATAACCACGTGTAAATCTAGGAAGATAACGCTAGAAAAGCAATATAAAGTCACCGGAATAGAACAAAGAGAAAGGATGGGTTATTCAACTTTTGGTACGTCTATAGGTTTAATTGATGAACCCAGTATACATTTGATAATGGGATTCTTTATATAGAGATGATGTCAGAAGTAGGTACCTACTGTGGAGAAAAAAAGAAGAATTGTAGTTATGTTGACATATATAGGATGTGAGTAGAGACAGTTAGGAGCGTATTTTCTTCAGTTCAGCAGTCTTTTGAGGAGTACACTAGAGAGGAAATATTTTGCAGAAAATATAGGCCAAGGAAACGCACACAATCACAATCAGATCTGCAAGAGAATTGAATTTCTGCAACAAAAAGATAAAATTCCAAAAAAAAAAAAAGATAAGTTGAAGTCGCATTTCTCCCAATTAAACGAATTCCACTATACATCAGATAATAAAATTAATTGGAAAACTATTTAACTTCCAAAAACGGGCCCGTTCAAAAACGGGGCCCCCCCGAAAAAGCAACAACTCAAATGCAGTTCGTTCTCTCCAGCCAGGATAACTTGCACAACAAAAACACAGTTTCCACCATAGCTGAAGAAAATCGATCTGAAACTACGACTCCCCACCTAGGTCGGGAGTTTTCCCAGCCCCACCACTGGCGATTTTCTACTACCCCTCTCTATCACGCCCTCCAGCCCGAAATAAGTGAGTAGATTTTCGGCTGTCACGGAAATCACGTGTCGCGCTAGGATTTTACGTCCGAATATACGCGAAGGCGATTCGCGACTTTGGAAGGAAAATTAGTTTCTAGAAAATAAACTAATTCATTAGTGAATTTAACAGTAAATATTAAGGTGTTCAAATTTAAGTGTTAGTATTAATACATTTAAGTCAACAGTGCAATCAGGAAACTCATTAACAGTTTTGGAGTTTGTTTGAATTAACTGAGTGCCATATACTGTTTCGTGTCAACGGGACCTATCGCCAGTTCTACACAGGTAATTTTGAAAACTTTCCGGCTTTTTCATATTTTTAAGGTCCAACACACATAATTTAATAATAAATAATATTTAATTTTTACTTCAATTTATATGTTTTTTATTTTGGTATTTTTTCTTCAATTTTTTTTTTCTATCTTTACGTGTAACATCCTCGGCAGCATGCTTTTCAATTGAGTTTTTTTTAAAATTTAATTCCTTGCCTTGTGTATATTATTTGTTTTTCTTGTTCAGGAATTTTAGTTACATATCTCAAGTATAAATCGACAAAAAACAATAAAATTTAAAAAAAATAATAAAAATAAAAGAGAAAATCACATACCTACGATCAGAAATATTAGATATTATATGTATGCAAATAATTGAATCTTCATTTTCGAATTTTTCTCAAATCTCATCTACTATTGTTTTGTTCTCACTATTATTTTGTTTAAGCCAATCTGCCTTTTTTTCTGTATTTGTATGTTTTATAAGTCTCCTTACTGGTGCTAATCAAAAATCGTCACTAGCTACTTGACATATTTCTTGATATCCATTATCAGCTGGGTACTATAATGATACGTTGATTGTCTGTCTAGACTACTAGTGCTAAAGGTGCTATTTTCGATATGTATCTCAACGTTTTTGTTGTTTAAATCTAGTGGTAGGTATCTACACTAAAAACAAGGAAAAGCAGAAATGCTCCATAAATTCAGTGCTGTGGAATCAGACGTTCTGTGATTTCGAACACGTCAGTAATTTGATTTTGAATAGGTAGGTAAAATGGGAACATCTAAAATGAACAAAGAAATATTGGAAGAATTTAAGTACCAGTTAGTGCCAACACTTTCCGTTTGCTCTTTTTCAAAGGGACGCTCTGCTTGTTCAGTTTGTCGTTTCCTTCGTCCCTTTTAAATTTTGTCGTTCGACCCGTAAGGTTGATCCTGGCCTGGGAACTGCCATCTTCCCAAGTCCAAAATCTATTACCGTTCTCGTGAAAAAAAAACTACCTTATCGGGCATCAGGCACTAGTTTAACGAAATAAATTTGCGTGAGGCAATATTCTGTTAAATAAGTACCAAAAATTTTTATATCGAGAGTCTTGTGATTTCAGTTTTATTCGAGTTTGAATATTGAACCCCTTTGTGGAAAGTTCTTTTAAATTTTTGAAATATAATGGTTTTTCATGGGAATGCCTCTATTACTTAGGGTCTTTTGAGGAGTTCCCATTTCCAACAAGCCTCCATTACCAACGAACCTCCATTTTCGTGAATCCCTATTTTTCTAGGCAGATCATTTGGCTGGAGCTTGGGCATACAGATTTTGGAGTGATTTCCTAGAGGATTCAATTTCCTCACTTGTCGATACCTGTCCCCCAACATTTGACAAAGACGGTAAACTTCTAGCCTCTATCTACTGTGATTCAAGGCTGGAGTCTGTAACTTCCATCACCGAGTGACAGAAAGTGACCTGCTTCCTTACTCCAACATTAACGTTGGAGGTAAGGCTTGTATAAAGTTTTATTATTAACTTTTACCTATTTTTTTTTTTTTTAATTAAATTTCTGATATGATCAGTAACCATACCTTATTGAATTCTTACTAACCGCACATTTAAATACCTATTTAAAATTTTAATTCCGAATTCCTGAGACCGGAGTGACTGTTACTTAATTTCTGATTTAAGATTTATTGAATTTATTATTTCATATCTTTAAATAGTACCGCCATGTTTTACAAATGTATATTTTATTGCACTTACATCGTCAAAAAATGATAAACTTTCCACCTGGTTTTTTTTCTACTACTTATATACGTGAGGATTTATGTTATATTTTCTGTATACTTCCACCATTTAACCTAACCTTTGAATTCTTACCGTTTTAATTTGATGGTTTTAAATTAACTTTATGAGCAGAAGCTGGTCATAACTATCCATAAAACATTACAATTTTGTGGAAACTTAATGCTTCCATATTCTTATTTATTGAAGAAGTATTCCATGACCCAAAGTGGAGTTGAAATTTAATTTTCAAATAAAAACACCAAGTCTTCCTCCACAAATAAGCTTTAATTATTTTATAGAGCCCTACATGTTTCGGAGCTAGAGAATTCCATCATCAGGAGCAAGTATGCTCAGAATAAGTGCTCTTAAAACATCATCATTTGATAAATTTTGGATGAGGTCGCTGGATTAGCAAACGGTGGAGGAAAATCAAAAAAAGGGATTCAAAAATTTAAAAAAAAACACATTAAAATACAAAAAGAATTTAAAAAATAAAATGTATACTGAATAAAACTGTTTAGGAACATTCAATAAGGAACTTTTAATTTGTTTTGTCTTTCAGTCTCATTTTAATTTAAGTTTATGGAGAGGCATGATGTAAGGGCTAGGGCTCTCCACAATTTATTGCTCAACTTGATGATATTGTCAGCAAATGTTGAGTAAACTTATGTGGCAACTATACTAGGCTATATTGTGATATTATTTTTTTTTGAGTTTGGTGAATTGAATTGAGGGTTGAACTTCTATCCATTGATTTCATTTGAAGTGTTTTATCAACAACAAGCAATTTTTTTTTTCTTAATTTGACTGCTTAATTGATTGTTCTCCTCACTGTGAATCTGATATCACCGTGGAAATATACACTACCTACCTATTTTAATTTGAAACTTATCTGGTTGTTTTTAATGGTTTACCTATGTCAAGATTTCGTTGAGTTGTATGCCTTATTTATTTTTATTTTTTTTTTCAGAATTATCAATCACCTTCAGTTTATTATTATTTTTAGGTGTGTTTCTGAATTTTCAAACTTAAATATTTCACGTACTGTTTGTTTCA
The DNA here is from genome assembly GCA_917834065.1 of Ceutorhynchus assimilis. Lineage (NCBI taxonomy): Eukaryota > Metazoa > Arthropoda > Insecta > Coleoptera > Curculionidae > Ceutorhynchus > Ceutorhynchus assimilis. The sequence goes on along the minus strand of OU892282.1, from coordinate 31,416,803 downwards.
CGAGGGTTTGTACTTTTTGCCTTCCTTTTTCAACAAATAAAAATTGATCGAAACAAATTAATGACGTCAAAAATGTTCGTTAGTTCTTAGAACCAGAAGCCATTCAATAAATTTTCCAAAGAAATAGATTGTGTCAAAAGACGCATAAATAAAAATATATGAATTAATCTACGACAAACCTTCTTTTTCAAGTTAAGACATTATCGATGTCATAAGTACAAACCTTCGTGAAATGAAACACAGGACTATCAATCCTCCCTAATAGATACGGTTTCATTTGTCGACTTTGAACCACTCTGGTTTCAAAGCAACTACAACGGCCATGAGATGGTTATTGGGGTGATCTATATACCACCTAGTTCATCGAAAGCCATTTATAAATCATTCATGCAAACCTGTGAATAGGGAACTTGCACATTTTTTTTTTATTGCGAAAATGTATTCTACTATACTAAAGACATATTCATGCCAAATATCAAGCATTAAAAATCAGCCGTTAATTTTTTATAAATATTTGAAGTTACGCTCGAAACATCGCCATATGAAACGACCAATTAGTGTGACGTCACTCGGCAACAAAATTTCATTGACAGTGACGACCACTTCGAACTTCGAGCAGGTAGATTTAGATTATGGTTATGTTGTTATGTGTGCCATTTACGATATATTTGACAATGGCGATACCAGCAGCACATGGCGTGGCGGCGGCGCGACCCGATTATTACTGCCTTGTGTCGTCACGACCCATAGAAACACGTTTTTGATCGCGTCATGAATTTCGAATTATTTGGTATTTTCAATTGAAGATTTTGGACACCAGAGATAAGATATGATTTTTTATCCTAATTGTATCATTTATTAGGATGTTTGTTATTGTGTTTTATTATTTATTCCATTTTTAAGTTAATGTGCAAGTTCCCTATTACTTAGAGACAAATATAGAAACGCTACGCGGGAAAAAAGGAGTACTAACGATGCAATATTTTAATTTCTTCCGGGATTATACTTGAGAATAAATGATGGGAAGGTAGCAGCAGCGGTATTCTGCGACCTGTCAAAAGCTTTTGATTGTGTGTGTCGTAGAATATTGCTGTGGAAACTTGAAAGGTATGGGGTTAGGGGACTGCTCTGGCGTGGTTTGCCTCCTACTTGACTGACCGACTTCAAAAAGTGAACTTCAATAACAACTCTTCAGACTACCTGAGAGTCCAATAACAACTCTTCAGACTACCTGAAAGTCCAATATCTATTACCGCCGTTCTCATGGAAAAAATGGTAATGGTTTTTCATGGGAATGCCTTTATTATTTAGGGTCTTTTGAGAAGCCCTCATTTCCAACGAGCCCCCACTACCAACGAACCTCCATTTTCGTGGAGCCCCATTTTTCCAGGCAGATCGTTTGACTGGAGCTTGGGCATAGAGATTTTGGAGTGATTCCTGGAGGAATCAATTTCCTCACTTGTCGATAGCTGTACTCAACATTTGACAAGGATTGTGGACTTTTAGGTTCTATCTTCTTCGATTCAAGGCTGGAGTCTATAACTTCCCTCACCAAGTTACAAAAAGTGACCTGCTACCGTACTCCAAGATTTACCTTGAGATTAAGGCTTATATAAAGTTTTATTATTAACTTTAACCTTATTGAATTCTTATTGACCGCACATTTGAATAAGTACCTATTTAAAATTTTAACTACGGATTCCTGACACTGGAGTGACTGTTACATAATTTCTGATTTCGGATTTATTGAATTTTATTATTTCATATCTTTAATTAGTACTGCCATGTTTAGCAAATGTATATTTCATTGCACTTACATCGTCAAAAATTGATATATTCTTCACCTGGGTTTTTTTTACTACTTATATATTTGAGAATTTCTGTTATATTTTCTGTATACTTCCACCATTCAACCTAAGCTTTGAATTCATACAGTTTTAATTTGGTGTTATTAAATTAACTTTATGAGCAGAAGCTGGTCATAACTCTCCATAAAACATTACAATTTTGTGGAAACTTAAAGCTTTCATGTTCTTATTTATTGCTCAACTTGATGATATGACCAGCAAATGTTGAGTAAACTTATGTGGCAACTATACTAGTGTATATGGTGATATTTTTTTGAGTTTGGTGAAATCAATTGAGGGTTGAACTTCTATCCAATGATTTTATTTCAAGTGTTTTATCACCAACAAGCAATGTTTTTTTTTTTTACTTTGACTGCTTAATTGATTGTTCTCCTCACTGCGAATCTGATATCACCGCGGAAATATACACTACCTATTCTAATTTGAAACTTATCTGGTTTTTTTATAGGTTTACCTATGTCAAGATTTGGTTGAGTTGTATGCCTAATTTTTTTTTTTTTCAGAATTATCAATCACCTTAGCTCTTTATAATATCTCTTCATTTATTTCTACAATTTTTGGTATTTTGTATAAAGATTTACTAGATTTAATTTATACTTTCGCTGATTTGTGTTTTAACTTTGAAAACCAAAAATGGAATTTTTTCACACATAGTAGTAAGTTTCGTTTTTGAAGTAGTTAGCATTCCGGAAAAAAAAAACATATTATAAAGTATAATAGTATAATAATACAAAACAACGTGGCTTCAAATGCTACACCATGTCGGAAATAGGTATATGATCCTAAGATAACAATATAGTGAGATCTGGCTAATGAATGTATACACGACGAATTTTTTTGAAATATCTCGGAGAGTATAAATTCTAATTTAGATTCTTGATCTGTTCATTCTACAATTCTTCTTCTACACATCTATACCTATCCATTTTAACATTATTAAACATACCATTTGAATATTACTAGCAAATAAACTTCACATGATAATATGAATCACATATTTTTATTAAACCTAAATCACTTATAAATAAGAAATATTCCTTAGGAGAACACTATTGATACCTACTGAAAATCATTGATATTGATATTGGTTAAGACGAGCAAAAATATTTTTCTATAGATGACCCATTTTATAAGCAAGTTTGTAGGTATATTTTTATTTGCAAACTTTCTCGATTATTTGCTTGCAATCAAATATATCAACTTTAATAAATTGGCTCCAGAACAGCCATACTTTCAACATTTTTCTTATTTAACTAATAAAAGTTGAAGTTTCAATATTATAACTTCATTCGAGAAAATACATTCCAATAATCCCATATTAAAAGAAAATACTCCACTGGAGATGCCCCAATTTTACTCTCCCTTAGCCAAAAAAACATTGGCACACAAAAACTCTCCAATCGATTTACAGAGTGCATTAGAAAACGAGAAAACTTTTCCGGAGTCTTGATAGTTCTCCAAGGTTTATTCGTTTTCATCTTTGAAGGATCTTTCCTTTCGGGTTGGGATTCTTGTATCGTTCCCTGGAGAAACTAGAGTTTTTAGTGTGAAATAAAATTTCATAAAGCAAAAATGCGTGTGGTACCTAAATTTTCCATTTTCAAAAATCAGAATCTGTGGTGTTTTATGGGGTCGTTATTTTAGCAAATTTTTTTGGGATATGATTTAGCTTGATCTATAGCTCCTACTTCCTTTTGAAAAGAGATTAAAATTGTTTTGCTACTATCAATTTCATATACTTTCTAGGTAGGTATCATTTGTGAATATAACTTTCACCTCAATTACCATTCTACTGACAGGTTTACACTTAACTTCGGAATTATTGTAATTAAGAATATAATGTGTTAAATGTATCGTTAAGCCTTCTTTATCCTATTCACAGATAGATTTACCAATCTTCTTATGAAGTAAGATCGTTGAACGTAACTTTCTAGCTATTGCATGCAGGTAGATGTTCATGGGATAATTATATTTACATTGGCCTTTATGTACTAAGAATAACGATGTGAGTATTCCAGAAACAGACGAATAAATTTTTTAGAGTAATTGAGAAATATAATTTTCAAATTTGTCATCATCAGCATCTTTCAGCTTCGTCGCTTTGACTGCTGCACATAATCCGACCTTAGATCATCAGTCCATCTCATACACCATTTTCACTCTTACGTTCCGATTATTCATTTCAATTTTTGCACTTATCAGTCAATGTTCATTTTCTGCCGAATTTTTTTCCAATTCAGTGACATCTTGGACGATTGCTTGCTATTAGAGACAATAAAGTCAACTTCATTTCGTGTTATCATTTGGGCTTGACCAAGTCCATTTACAAAGTGGGCCTTTCCAAAGAAAAAGTTCATGGCTTATATTCTCTTAGAGGAGAAAGCCCGGAAACATATCTTCTTTGGTAGTTCTCTCTCCGTGATCAAATGTTCTTGAGGCTTTCCCTGTTTTGGAGCCAAGCTTTGAATTGAAGTATTTCATGAGTATCATGTACAGGATATCGCCTTGTTGCATAGCCATTGGGATGTCCTCGTATACGACACTCCTCTCTCCTAGATCCTCATGGTCGGTTATGGTTCAGTTTCAATATCAGATTAATAGTCCTCCAACTTATAATGGCAATATTTAGGATTTGCTTTTTGGTTTTTCTGTGATCCACAAGATCAACTTCACTTATAAAGATGTCTTGTGAAAGAGATTACCTGAATTTAATTCGTAATTCCATCTCGTGTTCTCCTTTCCTACCAAGATCTCCTCTTCTTGTTCCTAGCCGTTATCTATCGTCTCTCAGATTTTGCTAGCTATTTCTATTCTATGTGACCTGGTATTAGTTTAGTCTCGCTGTTCACTTCATGTCGTCGTACCAGCATTGCTGAGGTCTGCCCACAGTTTTTCGTTTCCCCAGGGCCCATCTTATTACTTTTCCGTTCCAGTTATTGCTTGTGTTTCTCACTACGTGGCCGGCCCAGAGGATATTCTATGTGTAATTTCTTCGTATAGTTCCTGATAGAAATTTTCCGCCACACGCAATATACCGTTTCTGTCTTCTATAATGTTTTCATGTTCGTCAGCTTTGTGAATTTTTTTTTGTGCGCGTTCCTTCTTTTGAAAAAGTTAAAGTTTTTTTTGTTGTTCTGTCAGTTTTTTGATTTCTGCTTCTTGGTAGTTATTAATATCTTGTTTTGTTTCTTTGCTTAATTTTTCTGGCGTAACCTTTGGCACAGCATCCTTTGCTTCCATGATATTTTTTCCTTTTTTTGTTTTCGCTATACTTTTACCAATTTGATTTGTCTTCATGGGGTTTAATGGGGTCTTTCTCCACTTTTTGTGTTAATTTTGTTGCGAATGCTGTTTTTTGTGTTTTACCAAGATCGCGATCGCTTAGACCAAACATATAGTGTCTTCAAACCAATCAAAGATTGCCATGGTTTTTTGAACGTATGTCTTAGTTATATTTTCCTTTAATTCTGTCAATTAACTGTCAAAATATTATGTCAAAAATCCTGACCAGTAAAGAAACAATAATGCGACGTACATTTTCGTAATCAAAGCAATTTTTGATTTTTTTTTTTTTTGAAGACCCGCGATCACATTTGATTTCAATTCTTTCTCAATGCAGGTTAGATTAATTTTTGTCCCTTAGTGTGGTGTCACACATAGCGTTTTCACCGCTGCGGCAAGAACGCTACGGTTTGCCGGGATGGTATGTATGTATGTATGTATGTGTTGGAGGTGTCAGTTGCACTGCAACCAAGGTTGATCTATTGTACCCCTCCTTCTGCTGCTAAGTTCGGGTTTCCTGCTTAAAGCAGCCCCTCTAGTCCTAGGTCCTTTAGGAATTTTAGGATGTCTATGTAGGTGCTTATTCAGTCTGCAATGTCCCGAGAGAAACCCGGTTAGAGTTTTGAGACTTTTCTTGCTAAGGTTGACCAGCAGTTCCGATCTTTTTTGGTTGTGCTACCCAATAGATCTTTGGCCTGTCGTAGTCCTGGTTGGTCTAGCCATTGTTTGTTCCTTAGCCGGCTCTCTTCCTTTTTGAGGATTTCTTGGAGGTGCGCATTTCCGACGCCGCAGAATGGTTCTGGCCCAGTGAAGGGAGTGACCGCTCCCATTTTTGCAAGTTCGTCTGCGCGTTCATTGCCCTCGACTCCTATGTGTCCAGGAAACAGGAAAACATGAAATTTAATAAGAGCTGTCGCATACAGCGTTGCACCGCACTAAAACCGGATGCAACCGCACGAAACGAAACATAACGAAAACACGTGCAGTTGTATGTTTGTAGTCACACCTGTCGGTTCGAACGCAGCAGTTTTTGAGAAATTTTTGAGTTCGTGGTTTGTTTTTTCATTAAATTTCTTCATGTTTGACGTGGTTCTATTCCTTGAGTGCGTCCACGCTAAACAAGCATTATGGGAGAAGAGGTCGAAAAAATACACAGTCTGTTTCTGATCGACACTGATTTCTGAAGTGTCTAAATCAGGAAAACGTCTCTCAATATGGAAATCGTTTTGAGAATGTTTTGAATGAACAGTATTTCAACGTACTATTTGGCCATTTCCCTTTTCTACCAGCGGGCCGATCCTCGAGCCAGGCAGTGAAACTTCCCGAGAGAACAAAATTTTCGTCTTTATCATTCCCGTTTACTTTTCGATTTCGTTGACAAGGACAAAACATTCGTTCTATCAGGAAGCTCTACTCCCTGGCCCGAGGATCGGCCACCAGATATGACCTAGGTGCATTCTCAACGTTTCTCATGATTCTGGCAGGACTCCATGTTTTCCCCTCTTGAAGTATAACATTCTCATCATTTTGGAAGTCGTTTCTTAGCGTTGTTGACCTATCGTACTAATCTTTGTATAATTTTCTTTTATTTTCCAGCTTCACTTTTTCACTCTGAAAATCAACTTTTTCTGGAATCAAAAGTTTTGTCGAAATTGGTAACTTTGTCTTTAATCTTCTGCACTGTACTAGCTGAACTGGAGATTAGTCAATGCCTGATACAGCTGTATTTCTGTATACAAGTAGTGCTACTTGCAAATCCTCCTATTTGCTTAAAATATTCTTTGATGTTTGCACTGCTCTCCCAGCACATCCATTCGAGCGTGGATATCTAGGACTAGAAGTGCTGAATTTGAAGTTCCATGCTTTGGCAAACTCTCTACACTTTTGTGCCCTATATGGCATGTTGTCCGAGACTACTTCCGCTGGAATTCCAAATCTAGAAAATATGGTCTTCAAACAATATATTACAGTATCCGCAGTTTTGTCCTTCACTGGGATTATTTTCAACCATTTAGAGTGAAATCTATTAATACAAGGTAAGATTTCCCACCAGAGTCCATAAAATCACTGGCTACAATTTGAAAGGGCAAATTTGGGAAATCACGCAAAATCAATGGTCCTTTTTTGTTACTGTTAGAAAACTTTTCACAAACTGTACATTTTCTAACAAAATCTTCGATATCGGAATTCTTTGGCGGCCAATATAAAATTTGTTAAGCTCGAAGTTGAATTTTTGTTATGCTCAAGTGATTTTTAAATAAATGTATGTTATGTCTAAGTGTGTTATATCTTTTTAAAGAATCTGAAATCTTGCTAGCATCACTAGGCTAACCAATTAAACGATAGCTTTTCACTCTTTGCAACTCAGAATCTTTCAAGGCCTCTTTGATAAATTCCTGTCTTTTCTCATCTGTCATATTAATTGTATGAACAATTTCCGTGATAAATAAATCATCTTTAGGTTAATTAGTTCGAAAGTTTCTAGACAAGAGATCACATATGTGCATTTCCTTACCTGGTTTATATCTGACTTCTAAGTCGTACTTCAAAAGCTTTACTTTAATTCTTTGCAACCTTGCAGAGTGCACTTCTGCAATGCCTTTTTTCATTAAAGCTTCCAATGGACGATGATCTGAGTCAACTTTAATGTGACGACCATAAATGGTAGTGATGAAATTTTTGGCAAGCCCATAAAACATCAAGATATTCCTTTTCAATTTGACTAAATGGCTTCAGAATCTGTCAACGATCTAGATGCAAAAGCAACAGGTTTATGATTTTGTAACAAGCAGCACCCTAAACCAAATTGACTCGAATCAGTTTGAATAACTATTTCAAGATTTTCATCAAAATTAGCCAAAACTGGCTGTGAACTCACCGCATCTTTAATTTTATTAAATGCATCACTTTGCTGTTTCGACCAGGAGAAAACCACATCATTTTTTAAAAGTTGTCCCAATGGGGCTGATATTTCAGAAAAGTTAGGAATGTAGCTACGCAAATAATTGATCATACCTAGAACACTCTGAAGCTCTTTTTGGTTGGTTGGCTCCTTTAAATTTTGAATAGCCGCAATTTTTTCTTTGTCAGCTCTCATGTATTCCAAGCCAAAAATATTCACACAATATTTTACCTCACTGACCCTATATTGAATTTTATTTTCATTGGATTTTTCACCTATTTGCTTAGTTATGTTTATGTTTATTAACGGACTTGCCATTTTACTAAATCTACTTATACAAAAATACACTTAAAACAAAAGACCTAAACTAACAAAATTACTTGAACTTTGATTACATTACATTACACTGAAAGTTTCTTAACCTGTTGAATAAAACTAGGGTTTGAGCAATTGAAAACATCAACATCATCACCCACACAGTTCATCTGGCGGCACATTCTCGTTAAAGCCGAATTCTGGCCATAGTTAGTACGATGGTATGGGACAGAAAATAAATTTCTACTTCTAGTAGTTCGCTGGGGAACCGCAAGCCCAACACCTTCTAAAAGATATGGACAATCGACAGTGTTGTTCAAAAGTTTAAATAAAAATCCCAAATCAAGAATTAAACGTCTTGTTTGCAGCGATGGAAGCTTTAGTAAGGTTTGCAATTGATTATAATCAATTTGTTCTGGTGGGATTTTTAGTTTGTAAGCAACAAGTCGAAGAAATCGCTTTTGGACTCTTTCAAGCAAGTCTATGTATGTAGAGTAGAAAGGTGACCATACCTGTGACCCATATTCCAACGTCGATCGCACAATTGCACAATACAAAGCCTTAAAACATTCAATATTATTAAAATCTTTAAGGGTTCTGCCAATAAAACCAAGTAACTTTATCGATTTGTTATAAATGCTCTCAATCTGTAGATCGTATCTTAAGGGACTATCTAATATTACTCCAAGATCTTTATGGAAAATTTCAGCGGATAGTATTTCATTTTTTAAAGAGTAGTCAAATATAATTGGAGTCTTTATTCTATGATATCTCATTACCTGACACTTAGAAACATTCAGTTCTAATCTATTTCTTTTACACCAATCCAAAAATGCATTGAGATCTTTCTGGATCACCTCACAATCGTCTAGTTCCTTTACTGTTTTATAAAGTTTTAGGTCGTCTGCATACAAGAGATAATTACAGTTTTCAATTTCATAATGGATATCATTAATGAATAAGTTAAACAGTAGAGGTGATATGTGACCACCTTGTGGAACACCAGATGTAACATTTATGGTCGTGGAAGTAGCATTATTTATTTTTACCACCTGCTGTCTGTTAGTTAAGTAACTGGTTAGCCAATGGAGTAGTGGTCCAGAAATGCCAAACTTTTCCAGTTATATCAAGAACTCGATCTAAATTAATATCATGTTGCTCCAGTGAGTCTCCAAATACTAACAAATCATCAAAATAAATCAAACATCCAGGCAAATCACTAAAATTCTCTTGATTCAATATTTGGAAGAACTCTGGAGCACAATTTAAACCCGTTGGTAATCTATTAAATTTAAAAGCACCGAAAATTGTACCAAAAGCACATAAATTACTTGATTCTTCATCAAGCTCTACTTGGTAGAATTCATGCTTAAAATCTAATACTGTAAAGTATGACTGGCCTCTGAGATTTGGTCGCATTTCATCAAGAGTCGGAACAACGCAAAATTCTTTTTCCAAAGTTAAATTAAGATGACGGGTATCCAAGCAGAGTCTCAAAGATTTATCATGCTTCTCTACTATTACCAGGTTACTCAACCACTCAGTAGGCCTATGGCATGGAGAAATAACTCCTTTTTTAACCAATGTTTCTAAAGCTTCTTTCAGTCTGTTTCGAACTGCCAAAGGTACTCTGCGGGGTGATCTCGCAACTGGCAAAGCATCCTTTTTAAGTTTCAGTACACATTTTTTCTGAAATTTTCCTAGACCCGTAAAGATATCAGAAATATTTTTGATAAAATCCTCTTTTGAGTCACAAATCATAGCTTTTATTGTTGGTAGAATTTTTAATTCTTTACAAGATTCAAAACCCAAAATTGGTAAACTTTTTCTATTTTCTACTACCACATCAATGATACCCAATGGAATAATTTTAAAACCTCCATAAACTTCTAATACTACTTTTGTTTTTTGTAATTTTACATTTTTCAACTTATCTGCTAAAATCTTGGGTAAAATATTAACATGAGATCCAGTATCCACTTTAAAGTTAATATTTTCACCTCCTACCTTGATATTTCCCATCCATTCTTTACCATTTTTTATCTCATTCACACTTATTGACGATACCACATAATCCACAGTCTCACCATCCGATTCACCATCATCAGCTTCTTGAACCTCTTTTACTTGCCTCTGATTCCTGCTACCTGATGCAGTTGACAAATTACGACACATAACATCAAAGTGACCATAGCGAGTACAACGTCAACAACGCTTACTATAAGCAGGGCATTATCTATAAACATGTCTCGTACCACAGCTTCTACAATCAAACTTTTCTTGCTTTTGATTATCACGAGGATTATCATTTCTACTCTGATTAGGTACATTACTATTTTCCAATTTTCTTTGGATTTAGTGACTTCAACTTTGCTTGTTAACTTATCCTCAACATTCTTCAATTGCTTTTCTGACAGCTCATTAGCTCGGCATATTTTTAAAGCATCTTCCAATGTCAGATTTTTCGGTATGAACAGTTTTTCTCTCAATTCCTTACTATTTATTTCCATTACTATTCTATCTCTTAGTGGTTTATCTATTTCTCCACCAAAATCACAAGTTTGTGATAGTCTTTTGATGCCCATGTTACAATGATCGAAAGACTCACCTTTCTCTTGATTTCTTGTATAAAAACGAAGCTTTCGAACATTTCATTTTTCTCCGGGATGCAAAATAACTCAAGCTCATTTAAAATGGTTTGGTAATTACTCTTCTGATCATCCGTCAGCTTCAAGGTATTTATGACTTCAACCCCTTCATCTCCTATCACATTCGTCAATATAGCTGCTTTGGTTTTTTCTGGTTTTGAGTCTTTCTCCGATCCAGTGAATAAAATTCCAAATTTTGCTTGAATTTTCGAAAATTCTCAGCAACATTGCCATCGAAGCTCATTGGATTTGGTAGTCGAGCATCCATTTTTGCTACTTTTAGGCGACGTTCTTTCGATTTCAGGCACTTTCGGGCCTATTTTTATTCGAAATACTAACCCACTTTTTCAAGGGTGAATGACCTCTAACTTGTTTTCTGAATTTTTCGCACAAGAGCTTCTTGATTTTCATTTCCACTCCACTGCGCCATGTTATGTTATTGAGTTGAAGCACGTAGGTATAATTTATAATTTTTAATAAGTTTAAATAAAGGAAATCACAATTCTAGAGATCATACATGAAATCTGTTTTTCAGCCAAGACCACACCTCACTAATGTCAATCGTCTGAAATCAGCTGCATCTAGAATCAACTGTTCTCAAACCACTAAGTTATTATGGTGTAAATCAGTGACTACCAACTGATCCTAAATAATTATAAAAATAAAACAACAAAATGTAACTTTCTCAATTATATGACAGCTATGTATATTTGAAGGAAAACCATTTTTACATTGATCAATGCTTCATTTCAATAACACATTAATTTTATAAATAATACCCACAGTTTTAATTAAATTTCAAAACTACTTCACATGCAAAAAAAAAAATTGAACTCCATTAACAGCAATTTAAATTTAAATTTTCATCAAAACTCAACAAATTTATAGGTATATTATTGAGTAATCTGCATAGCCGAGCCTCCATATAATGGTTTAGCGGCTCGAATATTCATGAATATGCAGCTACCTAAATATCATACCTACCTATACGCGAAAAATTAAATATAGTAGTTTTCAAAAGGGGCAGCGAATCCGCTTAAACGAATTAAACTGAAAAAATATTTAAAAACTCGAAAGTTGGCCTCGCAAATGAACTTTCGTGAATCCATTTCAATTTTCTCCGAAAAGGATTTTAAGCGTAAGCTCCAAACTAAATTCGATTCAAGCAAAAAACGATAAACGGTATTTGGGCATGGAATAGAATTACATTCACGCCTCGAGGCAAAGTGCAGAAAATTGTTCTTTTCGGCACTATAAAGACTTATCGGCTTTTACTGCCTTGATGCACTATTTGATGCTGCTCTTAAAGAGGATTTTACTAGCGAGAAAATTGGGATTTAAAATAATATAGAAAAATTCCAAGAAGTTGCTACAATTTTATTCACCTTACGCTATACGACGGTATTTCTATATACATATATTTACTTTTGTGAAATTCCCCCTATCTCAGCAGCAATGCCGCACAGGTTGAAAGCAGTTGACACTTTGCAATGTTGATTTGAAATTCCGGCATGTCAAGATTTCGCGAGTGGAGAACTGTTTTCACATGGGGGGACATATTCCCTAGAGATTTACCACAAATGCGTGTTGAGCTTTTAATTGTTTTGTGTTGTATCAAACAAGAATGTTTTTTCGGAACACATCATACTCTGCTGTAATTGATTGGATTGGTTTCAGTTAGTTTTCACATCTGAATTGTTTTATATTTAGTACATTTGATCGATTGCTTAGAAGATCAATTTTTCATCTCTTGTCAGAAATTTTTTGTCCCATTATGACTAACGTCCATTATAACTATTAACAGTTTAACTATTAACTTTAATCAATCTCTCCTCCGGGAAATCCAAAAAGATAACTATAGAATAATTTATTAGAGTACAAAATGAACTTGATTAAAATTTATCTAGGCCCCCACACCTATTCGGGCGCGCAGCTGAGTAATTTGCAATAAGGAACACCTGTGTTTTCAGTTTAATACAGGCGCCCGGCAATAATTCTCCTATGATGGAGAGCCATTTATCTTGGAATTTAGGGACGACGGTAAATTAAAAAGTGGGAAATCTTAAATCTGTTAGCTGACAAGGAGAATTAGCTTGCAAAAGACCATATTGATTCACTCTTCGAATATTTGAACTGTATACCTATATCTACGTAAAAATATAAAGAACTTAATTTCAACCAACCCAAACTTTTAACTGATTTCCATACGGAAAGAACTACAATTGTTTTGCGAAACTTAGGTACTATTCAATTACAAACGATTTCCGGAAATAGTTAAACCAATGTCAATTGAAACTGCATAAAAAAGTCGGCTACGTCAATCCATTTGAAGTCACTTGGATGTGTATTAGGCGTCATCTCATTTAACATTTGATGATAATTTAAAATCCCAATAAGAGTCCTGGTACTACTAGAATTTAACTAGAGTACTGCTCCCAAAGTTCTACTTCTAATTCATAAAGTGAAATAACCTAATCTATAGATGCTCTAAATTCCAAATTTGGTTCCATGCATGCGCCCGCCTATTAGACAGAGTATTTATTATGAAAAGAAGTAGTCTGTCGCTGGTTCCAGTATATTTTCCCATAGGTACTACCTTATTATGTGTATTTTGTCGATGGCTCGTTTTTGTAATTCGTGCATTCTTAGTCCGACAGACATCTAGTCAAATTTGAGCTCTGTTACATGTGATTATTAGGTAGGGTATTATTAACTTCATACTATTCGCTAATATAAAAAGCAGTAGATCAGACATGGTATAATAATTTTGTTTTTTTGTATAAACAATATAGATAATCACATGAATTTATTTTTCGTTTGGTTTCACTGGCATTCGTTATACGCTAAAGAACGAATTGGGTTATCAACTTTGTTATCCAATTTAAAGAACTACGTTATTATTCTTGCCAGGGTTTTTCTATGTGGATTTTACATTTATATCTGTGTCGAGTTTCCAATTGCCTAAGCTCTCTACTTTGTTACAAATAAATTTTAGTTATTTGTACTTTAAGACAAGAGAACCTATAGGGTCGTGGAATTCAAAAATAAAGATAACGTGTAGCCCCTTCATGTGCAAATGAAACCACTCAAATTCCAACAAACAATATTTTTATTTTCACAATTCAAATATTTGCAAATGTAAGCAACAATGCAAGTAACAATTTGCGTTTGAAAATTTGACAGTTAGCAGTTTGGTTTTCCTGGTGACACACTGATACTGTAGGTACGTTTTCCAATCCGGAGCTCTTCAATGGATGCTGGGGTTTCACTTCCGTGAACTGGAGCTCTTCGTGTTGTTTCCTGTATCCAGGAAAGAGGATAGATTGCTGGTTTGACGACACTCCAGCTGATCCAGACTCCAAATAGTGATCTTTATGTCGAGAAGGTACCCAGAAAAGAATAAGGTAGTATAAGTTCACCAAGATTTGGAATATTAAATCCCTGGATCCTATTAAAAAGCGATTGTCTTGCAAAGAAGATTTAAATTGAAATTAGTTTATTATAAAACTATTGTTGCGCAGACACTCAGAAAATGGCTATACAGACCTCTACCTGGATTCAGTAAAGAGTTGATAGGGATGGTCACACAAATTTGGTTTGCACCGACTCTATTTAGAGCAAATGGTCCAATAATCCCACATTAACAATTGATTCCGGAAACTAGAGCAGCACTACTTATTTATTAGCCCAAAACTCTGAATTGACTCACCTCAGAAAAACGTGGGACCACCAATAACAAAATGGAGGCACACAGTTGGATAAAAAAATTGAAATATAATATTTATAATTCAAATGTAGATAAGATTATTTATCAGGTAAAGACTCAACAGGCAAAATAAATTAAAAAATTATTAAGGGAAAATTTAGAAATCTGAAGGAAAAAATTACAATAATGAAAATCGACTTGCCTGCTCGGCCATTGCCAGAAAAAGAGACCGTTTCAGAAGCAAAACCTTGCAGGAAAACGAGTTTCGTGTTTTTTATACTTAACTGCGTATTAACCAGTTCGCACCAATCAGAAGACAGCACACACCACGAACAAAAGTCCGTATTCACTTCATCAATCAAAAACCATACTGATTAAAAGGGAATAGATAAAAACACACTAGAATTATTTTAATTGTTTACAAATTACAATAATTTAAATTAAGGTTATGTTGCAAACACAAAACCACTAAAAAATTACCTATGTCATTAAGTTAAAAATAACTATTTCAGAATCAGAAGAAAGAGAAAGACAGAAATATATCTATTTGCTAAAAGTTAGATAAATATAATTTCTTTAAGGGTGGGTATTATAAAACTGCTTTGACAGTTAACTTGAAGTTAACTTTTTGAATTACATGTAATTCCAGAAGTTAACTTTAAGTTAACTCTCAAAGTAGTTTTATAATACCCGCCCTAAATGAAAATACGAATAACTGTCAATCAATGAGAAATAATAAAAATCATATTTAAAAAAAAAAAATAAGTTTATCAGGTACTAGATGGTGGAACCTTCTTTTAATAACAGATATTTGCATTTTTATACTCATTATGGATAGATGGCAGTACTGATATCTTGACTGATATTATATTGAATTAATTAAATTTTGTAGATACTTTTAAATTACTTAAGTTATGAATTATTATTTTGCTAATTCTGAAATAGCAAAAATACAACTTTATAATGAAAATTAGAAGAAATGGAATATGTTACGAAAATGATAAATTTATCGTAACAACTTGCTTGCGGCTTATAAATTGAACTTCACTGGATTTGAATTGGCCTATCGTTTTCTACCATCTTAGCTCAGTGCACCGAAACGCAAACTAACTCCTTGTTATAGAATAGCTATTTACCTAACAAGTGCGGAAAATGAATTTTTCCGCACGCGAACGACGCGAAGCGGAGTTCGGTGAAACAGCCGAGTGCGGAAATAGTTATTTTCCTAACAAGTGCGCAAAGTGTTACACGTATCCGAACTCCGCTTCGCGTCGTTCGTATAACTGTGTTTGCGTGCGGAAAAGTAACACTTTGCGCACTTGTTAGGAAAATAACTATTTCCTACGAGCGTGCGCAAAGTAGTACTTTTCCGCACGCATTTCCGGGCTCAAAGTTACACTTTTCCGCACTCAGTGCGGATACAGGCCTTATCCGCACTGAGTGCCGAAAAGTAATTATAATTGTCAAGCAACAATAAGTGCACCTGTCGACTTTGACACATGATGACAAATTTTTCCTCTATTTCTATATCAGCCAACATCTATACAAACACCAATTATAAATTAACTTTGACACATCAGATTTGTTCTCTATTTATATGCAAAAATCTACAAACTTTCTCATCAAATTTAAACGCTTTAAGATGAACAGCTCTGACGAGGATTTTCTGATATTTTTTTTTGTTATGTAATTTTTTGATAAATGCATAGGTTCCCTTCAAGTTAATTAAAAATAATTAAACAAATTATCGGTTTTTTTTTCAAATTTTTGTTATTACCTACCTGATATGAAGCTCGTAGGAAAAATTTTGTTCCTAACACGTGCGCAAAGTGTCTTTTCCGCACGCAAACACGTATCCGAACTCCGCTTCGCGTCGTTCGTATAACTGTGTTTGCGTGCGGAAAAGTAACACTTTGCGCACTTGTTAGGAAAATAACTATTTTCTACGAGCGTGCGGAAAAGTACACTTTTCCGCACGCATTTTAGTTTGGAAAGTTTCACTTTTCCGCACTAGTGACAGATGTCAATTTTAAAATTATGAGCTGACACACTTACACAAATATCAGCATTGAGAATTATTGACACAATAACGTTATTTATTAAATTATTTTGGTTTAAACTCAACTTTTCTTGTGAAATTACTATAGAATGGTTACTTTATGCCTGAAAATTTCGAAAATTTCATAGTAGATACATCAAATATACAAATTATTGTTAAAGGTTCTCAATTTTATTGTCTTCATTGGCACATTATTTCAGACATATCAGTGCGGAAAAAATTTTACCGCACTGATATGTCAAAAAAAAAAAGAAAAATTTTACATTTTTTCGCCTGTAGGAAAAATATTGTACCTAACACTTGCGGAAAATATTTTTCCGCACTCAGCTGCATTACCGAACTCCGCTACGCGTCGTTCGGTGAACGGCAGCCGCGTGCGGAAAAATTCATTTTCCGCACTTGTTAGGTAAATAGCTATTCCGCACTGACAGCCGTGCGGAAAAACTTTTTCCGCACTGATATGCGTGCGGTAAAAGTTTTACCGCACCGTGCGGGAAAATTCATTTTCCGCACGCATATCAGTGCGGAAAATCGATTTTTCCGCACGGCTGTAGGAAAATTTAATTTGCGACTTTGCGGACAGCTGGTAATGGATTGATTTATAAAAAAATATTATAGTTGTAACCCCTTTTGTTAATGAATTAACCAGAAGCTCATAATATGCTCGGTTTGCTCAGCAAAAAAAAAATAAAAATTTAGGTGTGGGTTGATAGATACAAAGATTTACGTTTCCAGAAAACTAATTAAAAAAATTGAATGATTAAAAAATTCTATTAAAAAATATGGCCAATGTCTGCAAAACAAATAGATTAAAAAAAAACAAGTTGACCTTGTAAAAAAAAATCAAAGGTTGGCTATAAGTCAAATGGTCGACTTGAAGGAAATCCTACGATATATAAGTTATAGGAGCCCGGGTTAAAAATTGATCAATTTTCAACGACAAGCTATTATTCAAGAATTCAAATTCAGAACATGTTGTCCAACGTTGACCCTTATTCAGATTACTTATTTATAAAATTGATAAAATAAGGGGCAACATTAGAAGTTATGCTAACATAGTAAAATCAATAAACTAAGAACCAATTTTTTTCGCCATTGTGTCAAGAATAATTTGTATGTGTCATATATAAAAAAAATATCATAACTTTGTTAATCGACTGTAAAACTGATTTTATGAAATAAAAAATGTAAGGTAAGAGTTATTAGTGGAACTTATACAAGCCTCCATCCCAACATAAGGCAGATCCGGAAACCATCCATTCTCGATATCTGGACGAAAGGGGCCGCACATGGGACTGGTGGATTCCAGCCCAGAATCTAGGCAGAAATGAGACTATAATCGTCAACAAAGGTGGGGCACACGTATCGACCTGTGGAGGTCTTGATTCTAGTAGGGTAGAAAGCCCTTCAAAGGCTCAATGTGAAGCTCCACGGAAATGGTGTTGATTTGAAAATGTGGCCTTTTTGGAATGGACTTGTTGGGAAAATCGTCCTTCCGAAAGACCGTTAGTAATAATGCATTCCTTGAAAATTTATTACTTATAAAACTTGAAAGAACTTACCACGTTTTTGGGTTGAAATTCAAACTTGACTTTTTGATTCGATTTTTTTTTTAATCGACAGATTATTGCCTCACGCACTTTTAATTCGTTTAACAAGGGAACGCACAAAGGCCGGTAAAGTACTTTTTATTTTTCGATCAGCACTTTCAGCCAATCAACAATAGAGTTCGGTTAATCCTCCTCGAGCGAAAAGATGACATTAATGACAACCACACATGCGACCAACTTCAATTGAAAGATCACGTGAGTTTTTATCAAGATTGTCATCTCTCAGCTCGCGGAGGATTACCCGAACTCGCCTCCTTTTTCAGTTCAACGATAAAATTCAAAAAGGGCAAGAATCGATTTGATACGGGCCAGGTTAGTACGGATACAGCGCTTCCTCTCCAGATATTCACAGAAATTGTTGGTACTAACCGGTGTGTCAAATTTAAATGAAAATTGCGCCCTCTAGTGTAATAATTTGATAATTGCTATATAATAAATAGCGGGAACCCTGTATTTTTTCAAATGCTATCCAACATTGAAAAGGGTTATATAAAGTTAAATTTGAAAGAAGAATGGACAAGTAACTTTTAACGTTACATGGTATGGGATATTATTTCTTGAAATCATATTACGCCGTCTTGCATTGTTATCGTCAGTTAGATAAAATGCTGCTAAAACGCACTTGCGCAGGGAAATAGATGCAGTGAGGGATTTCGCTGATAAAAATGCTTGATAGAAATTCGTCAGGCCAAGGGTTAACTTCAGTACTAATCAACAACTATTACTATTGAAATTCCTTGCTATGGTACTCTCGGCAAGCAATACCGTCTGTAGCCTTATCCAGTAAACTCCCACTGGCAAACATAGAATCACCTTAGCATGTCATGTAGGAATAGGATATGTTGGGTCAGTGAGGAATAGGTTTGTGGTTGCTATATCATTACCTTAGTCTTTATGAAAATTATCTTGCAGTCAGTTTTCTTGTCGTACAAACCTATGCGCATCATGGTAATATTTTTATTCCTATTCCCTTAGCTCCACTTTTTGATTCCTGAAACACATGATTGTTCTGTCCACTAAGCGAAGAGCTGATTAACTTGGTGGCGTGCTTTGGCAAAGGTTGAAATTAATAAAACGTCATATTAATTTCTTGTGCTTAGGATGATGTTCTTGCTTTTTCTATGTTTACCATATTAACTTATCTTTTTGCTTTATTCCGTTCTGACATTTGTAGCATTTAACTCCCAGTGGTCATTTTATTTATTATTTTTATTCCATCCTAGTTGTGCGGGCCAACGAAAAGTTCTAAATTCTGAAAATAAAGTGTATTGTTTACGGACCTGAAGTGAGGTTAAACTTCCGGAAAATTCATCAAAGATACATGAAATGGATGAAAAAAAGCTAAAGAGTGTTGTAAAGGATTTATTTAATGAGTTCCTGCAACCGTTTAGGAAAGCCACACAGTCTGATCTGGCTGAAATTAAAAAATCTTTACAATTTGTATCCGACAATTTTGATTATCAAAAAAAGAAATGCGCAACTTGAAGGGAAAGAACAACTCACTAAAGCTAAAAGTGCAACAAATGGAACAACAAATAAGCATAAATGAACAACGAGAGAAGGAATGTAACTTGATTGTATCTGGAGTGCGCAAGCAAGATGTTGAACCAATAACTATTGTCAAGAACGTGTTTAAGGCAATGAAAGTTGAAGTGGCAGAAAATGATGTCTATAGAATAACAACACGAGAAGATGCACCCATACTAGTTAGATATAACAATAAGGATTTAATAGTGAAACTACAAAAAAGGATCAAAGAAACCAACGGTAACAAGGTGAATACGTGTGGCTTATTGGGAGGCAGTACCAATATAGTATATCTGAATGAAGACCTAACCGGTTTTAACTAGGAATTATTTAAAAAGACGAGAGAATTCAAAGATCTAAATAACATGGAAGCGGCATATATAAGGAATGGTAGGATTTATTTAAAAAAGTCTGACCTAGAAGATCCCATTGGAATAAGATGTGAAAGTGACTTAAGAGTCCTATACTAAGATTAAAAATATAACGACAATATAGTAAACCTGATGGATAAAAAAGCACAAAATATAATATATTGTATAAAAATATCAGAATACGGGTTCAAGAAAAAAAGTAATACTTTGGGAGCAACTGTGGATTTCCTGGAATATGTAACATCTGAGCTGGACAGGAATAAATATGTAACTGTAATATATGTGGACTTAAAAAAGGCATTCGACACTGTTGATATTAGTTTGTTAATGGACAGAATGTGGAAAATGGGAATAAGAGGAGTTCCATATGATTTATTCAAGACATACTCTACAGGTCGACAACATTATACTGTGGTAAATAAACATTGTAGCGAAAAATTTCAGTTGTAGTTGGCGTCCCACAAGGCTCAGTTCTAGGACCTATTGAATACTTACTATATGTTCATAATCTAAAGTATGCCGGTCTGAAGGCTAGATATTTCAAGTTTGCTTCAGATATCACCTTAGTTTATTCGGCTGATAAATTAAGTGATCTTGAAATAAATAATGACCTAAGCACATACTATAGGTGGCTATGTGCAATTAAATTAACAGTAAACATAAATAAAACAGTATATATGGTATTCAAACAAAAAAATAAGCAAAGTAGTGATTTGAATTTAACATTAAATAATGTGAAATTAAAAGAAGTTAGTGACTATTTGGGACTAAGCATAGACAACAAACTGACATGGGCAACCCATATTCAAAAACTTATCAGTAAACTAGCACCATTTATAGGGGCGGTAAGGAGATGTTCAAAACTCCTCAATATTTAAACACAAACGATTTTGTTGAGTACAGTTCTTAAATACTGAAATTTAGTATAGAATACGAGTAATGCTTTTCTTATAGTTAGTTAGTAGCTACTTGTTATGCATCGTTGTCATCAACTCACAAGGTAGTTTGAGACAGGTAGGTTGCCTGATAACTGTTTGACATTATCTGGGGTGCCTCAACATAATGCAAATCTCCATAAGGTACGCCAGACACGTCATCAAGTTACCCATTAACAGGCAACCTATTAACTTTAGGAACCGTGGTCATCTCCTACGTGTAAACAAAAAAACAAAAAAAAAAGTTAGGTTCATTATTATTTTGTTACTATTGCTACGAATAAGTTATGATATTTAATGAAATGTTATAGTTAAAAATAAAGAGTAAAAGAAGCACAGAATATTTTTCATCCAATCCGAGATCCACGCATCAGTCCCCAACATCAAATAACAACAATGTTCCTCTTCGATGACGACATTCCATCAAGCATTTTCATCAGCGAAATCCTCCAGTTTCATCTATTTTCCAGCGCAAGTGCGTTTTAGCACCATATTATCCAACTGATGATAACAATGCAAGACGGTGTAAAACTATTTCAAGAAATAGGCATCGTATCCCATACTATTATGAAAACAGCTCCAAGCAAAGTATATTTCTTGTAGATTTGAAGATTGCGTATTGCGTGGGGAATCGTTTCGGCTACCACAGCCTTTCCGCACTGCTACCTTCGCAAATATTTTATTCATGACTCTACATCTTAGTGTATGTCTAAGAAAGTGAGGGTTCTTCCGAGGCAAGCTACTTCCTTGAGGGATATTTGACACTTCTTGGGGGTTTGGCAGTATCCCCTCGAGATACTTGAGCTTTTTCCAGAGTTGACTCGGGTAGTCGCAGGTAGAAAAATCTTGTTGTCGTCTTCAGCCTTTCCCATTGCCTTAGGGTAATATTTCACTGGGCAGTTTTCGGTGACCAGTCCGACGACCAATCTGATTTCATTTTTATTCATGTGTACAAGCTGTTGCTCTATTGTAATAAACCTTTTCGCCTGTCGGTCCTGAAATTTGTCCCCAATATATGAACAATTGCGCCGATTTGTTATGTTCGTTTCTTAGGTGGCTCTTCACTAGTCCGCAGTGAGGCTCTGGACCATAGTATGGTATTTCAACCCCTGTCTACTTCCTCGTTGCCAGTTATGCCCCGGTCACCAGACACCCACATCAAGATTACTTGGTTGCGCACCTTTAGTAGTTTTACGGCTGTTCGAATTCCCAGACTACCTTGGATACGCATTTGCAGGCCTTTGAAGTCTTTCATTTGCTTGCCCGATAGTCCGATGTGTTTTTGCTTTGGTTTAGACAATGTTCTGCACATATGGTTGGATTCTTTGAAATGTCCAACCCATTTCTGTTCGTTAGCTTGGAGCCATCAGTGTCCCACAAAGAGGTGTTCGCTGCATGGTTTCTAAACTTGAAGTAATCATGAAGAGTACTTATTAACTAATTATTTCCTGGTAATTAATAGAGCATGACGATCTTCAAAACTTACATCATTACGATGGAAATCGTTATGAAGCTTCAACGATCGCCTTAAAAAATGGAAATATCAAAATGGAATGTGCTACCTATGCAAAGGGGCACCATACCCTCTCAACACTACTATTAATGCTTATGTAAATTAGCTTCCCGCCCAAGAAGCTTAAAAAAATAAATAAAAACTACCTATTCAAGCTTTCACTGACGAAATGAACCAATTTATATATAAATTTTGTTTGGAGATTACCTTCCTAAAATAATAATCCAAGTCCTACTTTCCTCATTAAAAACTTAAAATAAACATTTTAATTTATTGTATGGGATATACCCTACAAGTTAAACTAAAATTTATCTACTCTCTACTCCTTCGGGATATCCTTCTGGGGGATAGCTAATGGACTACACCTGGTATCAGCTCACGTCTAGACATGATTAATTAAGATAAGTTGAAGTTGTAATATCAAATGGAAGTATGAATTAAAACTTTTTTCACGTCAATAAAAAAAAAAATGGCAAAATTAACACTGTCAAAAATTAACATAATACGTTCAAATTAGCCTCACGACTATGAGACCCACAGGATTTGGAAAACACAATGGGAGCAAAAATCTCCCTGGCAATAATTCCTATGCTAATTTTTATTTGGCGTCGGACTGGGTTCATTAGGTTTCCTGTAATTTAACTTACTGGGGCGGCCCAAATAAATGGAACAATGGAGAAACACAATGGATATATTTTTTTTTCTGGTCGGTTGGTGAAGTTCAAATAAAAATAGAAGGTTTTGGGCAAGCAATTCGGGTAAACATTTGTGGTAATCGGTGCGGTGTTTGGCTTGAAGAAAAAAACTTATGCGCTCATTCAACCGGCGATAGTTTCCAGTAGGTACTGCAAAAATAAAGTAAAAAGTATCACTTGGTAAACTAAGTATACCTACCTAATCTGGTTTACAAAGAATACCTATTTCTTGAATGTTATAGAAAGAACAATGCATGAGGTACCTATAAAGCGGAATTAGAGGAGAATAATTTAGAGGATCAGGATATTTTGCCACTGGAACAAATAATGGAATAGAATATTCAAAAACAAATTGTAATAGAATTTTGTGTATGTGCCTGTGAATTGAAATTTTATTATACTATATTTTATCTGATATTATTATTTTATGTTAGCTATGCTTTTTTAAATAGAGGGGGATGACAATATATTATTAATTTCATTTACTATCGTAATCCCATTAGGCTCAGAGTGCGTGCCATCTTTCTAGCGACATTTGATAAAAATTAATCAGTCATTAGGTAATCGGAAAACCATACCACATTCGTACAGCCATATGTCAACTCTACTTGGGTCTCCCCAGGGCTCCGGCCAGCGAGGATATTAAGTTTTTGTGCGGTCCAGACATTAATAGCTTTTATTTATGAGTGTTTTGCTCTGCGTTTCAATTCGGGACATTAGAGGGGGACGACAGCTTTATGTTTGCGTGTCGTTGTTGTTGTGGATTGGGAGGGAAACATTTTATAGTTTTTGGGCACTGTGGTTTATTACGTGTGAATCTTTAGAAAATAAATTGGAAATTGATTATGATTTCAGGTTTTATTAACAATTTTTTTTTTTTTGTCAATCCTATGTTTGAGCAAGTGGACATCTGGATTTATTATCGTTCATGTACAGATAGGACCAGGCTACAAGACACATAGACTTCAATGAGGCCTAGTTGACTGATACCCATTTCACTGCAGGATCACTACGGTGGATTATTAAGTTAATTTGTCTGATAACTCTCTATATGTCTAGTAGGTTGATCCGAGAATCCGTTTCAGCAGAAAAAAAAATTATTCAGAAATAAAGGAAGACTCCAAAATCGTTGGATGAACCAACCATTATAAAGTCTTCCTTTATTTCATATCAGATGGCATAAAGAGAATCGGTAGAGACCTATTGGTTGTTCAGGACATGAGGGAATCGAAAATTTTGGGTTAGTAGATGCTTTTGTCCATCAGAGGACAAATGGTGCCAAATCCGAATCTCGGAATAAGATAAAATTCAAGAGTATGAGAGAACGGCTGAAATACTATGGTCCAGAGACTCACTGCGAACTAATGAAGAGCCACGTAGGAAACGAACATAACAAATCGGCGCAATTGTCCACATATTGTAATGTGTAAAGTTACTTGTTCCTTTTTTTAAAATTTAATCTCATATAGGTAACCCTGTTAAATGTTGACAGTCTGGTGACTAACATTTAAAATACAAGGTTCCTGCCACTCATAATGTTAGGAAATATTGAATTATTACACTAGAGGGCACGATTTTCATTTAAACTTGACGTACTGGTCAGTACCAACGTTTTCCGTTGAGAGGAAGCGCTGTCTGCTCATCTTGTCCATTTCATTTCTCTTTCTTTTTGAATTGTGTCGTCGAGCTGCAAAGTCGATCGGCGGAAAATCGCCATCTTCTCGAGACAGCCGAGCCGTAGAAAAATAAAGTACCTTATCGGCCTTCAGGCATTACCTTATCTAAGCGAAATAAAGTTGCGTAAGGCAGTAATCCATTGATTACCGAAAAAAATTGAATGGAAAGTCTCGTGATTGCCGCTTAATTTAAGTTTAAATTTCAACGCCACTCGTGGTATGTTTTTTTAATTTCTCTTTAAGTAATAGCTTTTGAAGAATGCCTCATTACCCAGGGTCTCTCGGAGAGCCGTTTCTCTCAACAAGTCCATTCCAAAAAGGCCACATTTTCAATAGTAACACCATTTCCGTGGAGTGTGGCATAGAGCTTTTGAAGGGATTTCTACCTTACAAGAATCAAGACCCTCACAAGTCGATACGTGTGCCCCACATTTGACGACAATTCTAGTCCCTTATCTACCTGGATTCTTGGCTAGAATCTTCAAGTTCTATGAGGAGTTTCCTTCGTCAAATGACCAAGGATAGATGGCTTCCGTGCTCTACCTTATGTTGGAATGGAGGCTTGTATTAGGTTTCACTGATAACTTTTAATATATTTTCTCTTATAAAATCAGTTTTATGGTTAAAAAAATTAAGATATCATATATTTCATACACATTTAAAATCTCGTATTCTTGACACGATGGTGGAAAATTAGCTTTCGATTTATCAAATTTCTTATGGATTTGTCTTTGCATAACTTTCAATATTGCCTTATATTTTATAATTTTTATCAATAATAATCGATAAGTAATCTGAACAAAGGTCAAGGTTGGACAACATGTTCTAAATTTTAAATTGTTGAGTAAATGCGTCGAAAATTGATCAATTTTTAGCCGAGTTCCTATAACTAACATATTAGAGAATTTCTCTTATGTCTCCAGACCATTTAACTGTTATATAACTCATCTTTCAATTTTTTTAGAGGTACAAAATGATTTTTTTTGAACTTATTTTTTTGCAGAAGCAGAATCTTTCAATCATTCAATTTTTTTAATTAGTTTTCCGGAAACCTAAATCTTTTATATTTGCGTTTCCTGATAATGATATGGCCAGCGGCTGTCAATGAATTTATAAGGCAAGTATATTGAGGTGCATTGCTATTATACTATTATTTTATTTTTTAAGCTTGACGAATCTGATTAAAAGTTAACCTCTTCTATTTGATTTGATCTAAAGTGTTTTACCAATAATAATTGATTTTATATTTTGAAATAATTCAATGCTGAATTTTTGACTGACTGTGAAAATATAATTATACTATTTTAATTTGAAATTTCACCTAATTGTTTTATTGGTTTACCTATATGTATGTTAAGATTTGAGTTGTATGCACTATTTATTTCTTTTTCAGAATTACCAATTACCGTTTGCTGATTATTTTCGGGGTGTGTTTCTGAATTTTCACCCTTCCATATTTTTAGCAATTTTATTATTAATTAAAAAAAAAAAAAACAGTGGTGCCCTTGCCATTCTGTCTTATGAAACTATCGACCCACCCCTAATAATTATACGCTGAGCAAACCGAGCATATTATGGGCCTCTTGTTAATTCATTAACAAAAGGGGTTACAATATTGGAGACAAACTTCAGGACTGACATGCGGAAAGGATTATCACAATATAGAGTACAACCTAGTGAAATATTACCCTAAGGCAATAGGGAAGGCTGAAGACGACAACTAAAGATTTTTCTCTGCGACTACCCGAGTCAACTCTGGAAAAAGCTCAAGTATGTCGAGAGGATATTGCCAAACCCCCAAGAAGTCAGCCAACTATCCCCCAAGGAAATAGCTTCCTTCGGAAGAGTCCTCAATTTCTTGGACACACACTAGGATGTAGAGTCATGAAAATAATATCTGCGAAGGTAGCAGTGCTGAAAGGCTGTAGTAGCCGAAACGATTCCTCACGCAATACGCAATCTACAAGTCTACGAGAAATTGGCTTTGCTTGGAGCTGTTTCCATAATAGTACGGGATATGATGCTTATTTCTTGAAATAATTTTAGACCGTACGTCTTGCATTGTTATCATCAGTTAGACAACATGAAACGCCGTCATAGAAGAGGAAAATAAATAATTGAACAACGTCTTGCAATTACTTATTCAGTTAATTGTATGCAAAATTGGATTGACCTTTACAAGAGGTTTTCATGAGGGTTTTGGGGTTGGAATATTAGGTGGAATACACATAATAAATTATTTTTTTGACTCTCTAAAGACAGCTAAAAAAACATCAATTGAGGTTTCCCTACTTTTGCTCTGTATGTAGAAATTACTTTATTTCTTTTATATTGAACGAATCAAGTGCAATTTCCTTGTTTCTTAGGGATTTCATTTATTTTTTTTTGGTGAATTTGTAGTCCGAGCATGTTGTTATATAATTTGGGAAAGTGAATGAAAAACATTCATAAGCCCTGTGCTAAACCTGTCACAAAAAATTTGGGTTCGACCCCAGTAAAACCATAGTTCATCATTTTAACTGCATCATGCAGCATCATCTTTTCGAAAGGTATTATTTCATTTATTTCAAACTCCCAAAAACAAAACGCCCTAATTCCTTTTCGTACCCTAAATATTTCAGATTATTAGATGAGTGGGGAACTACAAAGGAGACAGACCGTAAAACAGGGTCGAACACACCTTCACTTCCATCCTTCTATAGACCTGCGTGTAAATTCCCGAGGGAAAAACGGCTATCCACTATTTGTACCTGCCGTGTTTGGTCAGTTAATGTTGCGTTCACAATTTCGGCTTTTCTCGACCACCCAAGGGATACAGCTTAATTATTAGTAATTTTCTGTTGACAGAAACCTTTTCGTTGGAAAATGGGATTATATTTGAACTCTGAATTTATTTGATACTGCTGGAAATTTGTTATTCAGCCATCCTATCACAACTCATTAAACCCTTTGACTATGTTCGATGGTTAGAGTTATAAAATCATATTTTATAGATATGGAAAATGGCAAAGTGGAATAGTTTGGTTTTATAATTTTATTGACCTACGACCCTCTCAGAAAGTGAAATAATATAGGTAGGTATGTAGGTATATTAGATATATAGGCACCCCAGTTGCGTTATCAAGTTACCCATTATCACAAAACCTATTCAGTTTAGGAACCTAAATTTGTGTCTTAATTGCATCTCAATTCTCAGAGTGATTTTCTTTAAAAAAAAACAATAAACTATTTTTATAAATAATAAATTGAAAAGCTCCATAGTTTTTTGGTTCCTCGATTCAACCACAAAAGACATTTTTTTTCTTCAATATAGAAATACCCGCTATATATCTTTTGTAGTCAAATTTCGGGATATTTGCTTGTGGGATCAAATACATGCATATAAAGCTTTTGTTTTAGAGCGCCGTCGGGCTCGAAAAGAGGCAGACTAGAATTTGGATTTCAAAGGATCTCTTTTGGATTAAGTTTTTTTTCTTTTTGGGGGGCAAATGTGTACGCGTAAGTGAATGCTCCGTCTTCGGTGACTTGAATTTTAATTTATTGATGCTACGTGTATTTTGGGATTGTAGAAAATTATTCATATCCTTGATTATTATTTTTTTAAATTGGAGTGATAAAAATCTACTCACCGAAAGACCCATAAATAATTTCAGTTTGAGCAGCTGATGCAAAATTCTTGTATACGCTTGACATGAGGTTTGCGTGTTGGAGAAAGTGGTGTCATTGCAAAAATTCGTGAAATCGGTTAGTTTGGAAAAGACTGCTGCTGTTTATCAAAAAGTCTCTGTTACAAGAGAACCGTTTATTTGTGTCAATTATTTGTAAGATAAGATCAAGTTCAGATATGAAGGCACGCTCTAAGTTTGTATGTTTAATTTCAAGATCTTTTCTGGTTGAGATGGGAAGTTTTACTTCAATTCCAAGTTATCATTTACTACTTATACAATTAAGATATATCATGGACAATCTTTGCATCACATAAGTATAATTATTACAAGAGAATCCTCCGAAACTTTACGCATGCCATCTTATTAATAACCTAATGAAATTAGTAGTATAGTCAGACGGGTTCACACACGTCTCCTACTAATATATGAAAAACAATATTCTGGAGAATTTCCGGAAATTAATTTCTGGCTTAAACCCTAATACCCTAGCAAATTTGTTGGGATTAGTGGCATTAGATTTGTTGTATATCATAACTTAATTAGCGAAAAGGAAAAATATCCTGGAACCAACTTAAATTATTGCAGAAATTCCATTTCCTCGTCAATTGCTTATAGACAACCAAGAAAAATATATCTTAGGTATTAATTATCTACAAAAACAAAGTTATTTAATTTGTGTATAGCGGATTTTATCAAAGGTCCCGGCCTGAATTTTGAGGGACTCCAAATCGCATCAAACAAGAGAGTGTATTGTGGAACAACCACAGAATCTCAACAGAAATATCTCAAATGCAAGCACTAATATTTGCGAGTAAAGACAGTGAATTCACAAAAGTTCATCGCCAAAAGAAGTGCATTCAATTATCTTCAAATTTATAATATATTTGAATACTCTGTAACAGAGGATAAAACTAAGCTTCCCACTGTTTTGGAAAAGTTTGATGCTTGTGTGCCAACAACAAACAGAGACTGTAGACCAATTTGCCAGAGCCCTGAGATAGTTTGCTTCAACTTGTGAATTCAAGGAAACTAATTTGTTGATTCGAGATAGACTATTGTTTTGGGTATTAAAGATAGATAAAGACTTTTGCAGGAATTTGATTTAAAACTTGCTGAAGCAGTAAAGATTTGTCGGTCAATGGAAGCTAGTGCAGCTACTCAAAAAGTAATTTCTCAGGATCAAGATCAAGCTGTCCACGCTGTGAAATTCAGGAAGTATGAACAAAGGTCAGGAAAATCTGAAGGTCAATATAACAAATCATCAACACCTGGGTATGCTCAGCAGTCTCAAGAAAAAGCTGGTCCATCTAACTTTGAAAAAGATTTTAGGATTAAAACGTCTTACAAGTGTGGATCAGGACATGCAAAAAGGCAATGTCCAGCATATAACCGTGTCTGCTCAAAATGTTATCGTAAATGCCATTATCGGGAATTCTGTAGCAGAAAGTATCAAGTCGATGTAGTAAGTGATACTTATGACACAGACTCAGAAGTGAACAGACAGTGGAAAGTCTGATTCCTCAGCTAGTGATAATGTGGTTTGGACTGTAATAAACCATAATGTAAATGCAGTGGAATGTTTTGAAATTTTAACCATTGAACAGTGTCAAATAAGCCTAAAAATTGATTCTGGAAGCCAAGTTAACATTTTAACTTACAAAGACTTTGAAATATTAAAAATAAAATTTAGTGACATTTTAAAGACTTCATCTGTTTTGCTGTGATATATGGGACACAAGATAGATAATTTGGTCCAAATAAATTTTCTGTGTCACTCTGTGATTTCGCCAGTCATCAGAACTATCGTTCCATGTATTAAACAGTGGGCAATCAGCTTCTTCTGTCCTTGGGTTGGAGGGTGTCAAACTTTTGAAAATAGTGGCTAACACTTATGAAATTACCTCCCCGAATGAAGTATCTATTCAAATTAGGAAATCTGAAACAAATTCTTGACAAACATAGCAGTGTTTTCAGTGGAATTGGAAAAGTAAACAGAAACTATAAAATAACATTAACGGGCGCCTAGATTATGTGCTGCACGCAAGATTCCACTATCACTCAAGGATAAGGTAAAACAAAAGCTGTATCAAATAGTAATTGAAAAACTTATAGTACCCATTACTGAACCAACAAGCTGGGTGCACCCAATTGACATAGTGCCAAAGTCTAATGGTAATATCAGAATTTTCATGGACCCTAGAGCATTGAACGTGTACATAAAGCGCGAGAAATTTCATATATAATTCTGGGGCTTGGTTCTAAAAGGGCCAATGTCAATTTTCTGTGATTTTGGCTTAAGTGCATTCTCAAGCTACATTTAAAGAGAACTATCATCAGTAAAAAGGGCCAATGTCTGCTTAGAGTGGCAAACACGTTTCAAAAGTACGTAGGGCCAATGTTCAAATTCAAATAACATTTTATTTTACAGATAAAAAGGCCAATGTAGACATAGGCCCAAAAACCTGTAGAACATAATTTATAAAAAGTTCTAAGTCAACATTGGCCCTTTTTTTGTTTATCATCTACATATTAGTGCGACATTGGCTCCCACCTTCGAAGAATTCATCTCGGCGGGTAATTATGACGTTTTCAGTTTCTTTTGACATTTTTTGCTAGCCTGTGTAGACGACACATTGAGATGTTTCCCTCGTGGGAAAGTCATTATTCAAGAGAACAAACTGCAAAAAAATACTTAGCTTCTGATCTCTCAATATCAAAAATGTATAAACTCTATGTTGAATACTGCCAAGAAAACACTATAGTACCAAGAAATGAATTCATGTATAGGAAAATTTTTGTAGAAGAGTACAACATAGCTTTTAAAAAGCCGTATAACGACACTTGTGGCACCTGTGATAAATATGAATGTTTATTGGAGTCTGTCCGAGACGTAGAGGAAAAGATCAGAATTGAAAATGAAAAGACTGAACACTTGAATCTAGCAGATGCTGCATATAAAAAAAAGAAGAAAGACAAGCTTGCGAGCAAAACCAATCCTAATCTTTTAGTTATAAGCTTTGCCCTACAAAAGTGTTTGCCGCCACCCTATTCGAAAAGCAGCATATCATTCTATAAATGAAAACTCTGGACGCTTAATCTTACTATCTATGAATCACACGGAAGTACTAATTCCGCAAAATGTTATCACGAAACCATCGCTCAAAGGGGTTGACAAGAAGTTGCATCGTGTTTGTATGCATACATTATTATTAATATTCCTCCCCATATCAATGAAATCAGTATGTACAGTGATTGTTGCACTGGACAAAATAAGAACATCTTTATATCCGTAATGCTTCTTATCCTCATGGAAAAATTCAACAGAGAAGAGAAACACATGAAAATTTGTCATAAATTTATAGTTCCAGGGCACACTCACATGGAAGCAGACCAAATCCACGCAGCGATTGAGAAAACTAAAAAATCAACAACAGCTAGAATAGATATTCCTCGGGATTGGGCTAACTTGATCCGTTTAGTACCAAGAAGACCTCCAGTTCTCGTTCATGAAATGCGTCAAGAAGAATTTCTCAATTTCAAATCACTTCTTTCTGGAAAGTTCCAACATAAAAAAGTAAATACGTTGGGGGAACCAGTAGTTTGGTCTACAATAAGAGTAATTCAGTATTCCAGTGAAAACCTCGGTTTGATACAATACAAAACATCTTTCAACGATAAACCTTGCAAAAGCTTGGATTTGTCAAGAAAAAAAACCAGCGATCGGAAACCACAAGCCTCCTACCAATCTCAAAAAATCCTCTTGGTATTCCCGCGAATAAGTTGCAACATTTAAAAGACATGTTACCATACATCCACGAGAACAGTCGACCCTACTATTTGCAATTTATCAATGGCATTATTACTCCAGAAACAGCTATCGATACAATGAGCGAAAGTAAAGACGAAAATCAAGATATTGACGACCTTTATTAGTTTCCTAATATTTTTTTTTTAGTTATATACGTTTCATGTGTTAAAAATAAAAATTCGATTAAAGTTCTTTGCATTTTCATTTCCAGGCGTTAGGCCAAAGTGTATTTTTTAATTTTATTATAAATCCAAAAACGGCCAATGTCTATTTTATTTTCGAAAAGAGTTTTTAGAAAATCTTAAACCATTTCCAAAGTATAAGAACGATCCGCCTCAAGATACCATTTTATAAGAATATTTCTGGAGCTAACATTATGTTTTTAAAAATGCTTCTAAACATAGAACTTTTTTTTTTAAGTCGATTTGTCAAAATCTACATTTCATGACTTTGGCCCATTTAGAACCAAGCCCCCCAATTATTGACTCTCTGTTTGGTGAACTTCAAAAGGCAAGGTATTTTACTTTACTTGATGCTTCTCAAGCCTTTTTACAAATACCATTGGACTATGATAGTTCCAAAATGTGCACGATAGCTACGCCGAAAGGTACAGCGACGTTCGCTTACCATACGGTATTTGTTCGGCGCCCGAAATTTTTCAACGTTTCCCTTATGAAACTTTAGAGGGTGTTAGTGAGATTATGAATTATTTTGATGATATTCTCGTTTTTGGTTTTTCATTGGAACAACACAATCAAAATTAGACAATCTTCTAACCAACTAGCAAAAAGTGTAGTAATTATCGCTTATCGTTGATAATACTATCTACTTGATAGCTTATGCCGGTGTTCATGATGCAGAATCAGATTTCACCAGCCATTATTGTCATGAATTTTGTTCGAAATTTTTCCCTGTACCTTTATTCACTACTCTTCTTTACCTACCGCTCTATCTTTCTCTTTATCTCTATCTTTCTTTGCAAGTTCAGTCAAGTTTTTAGAGGACCCCACCTAATCTTTTCTCGATTATCTTTTGATTATGACCTACCAATTTCTCGATTATAAACTACCAATAATGATTTCCGTAAGGACGAGTGATACATGTTAGATATCAGACTAAAAATACTTCTCGACGACTCTTTTCTTTTCTTTTCTTCCTTTACTATATGCCTATCTTTTCTATGCACCTACCTTACCTAGTTTTTAAGTTTATCAGAAAAAAGAATAAATTTCAAATATATATTTTTTTTCTTTTTCTGGAGGAGGGCAGTGTAACATGCTAACTGTTTTTCTTTTTCCCATATATTATTTTATAAATTAGATTATCGCCTTGAATGCTGACAGTCTGGTGACTGCCATTATTAAAAGAACTGAAAAGAAGGTTTCTGTTGAAAATAATAATAGCAATTATTAACCTAGAGATCACGCTTTTCGTTTAAATTTGAAGTACCATGGTAGCAACACTTTCCGTTGACTTTTTTTGAAGGGAAACTCTGCTCATTCTGCTTATCTCTTCTTTGTCCGTTTTTAATTTTGCCGTTCGTCCTGAAAGGTCGACTCTGGTCTGAGGGGTAGCCATCTTCCTCAACTGTCGTTACCGTTCTCGTGAAGAAACTTACCTTATCGGCCATCAGGCATTAGTTTGGCGGAATGAAGTTGCGCAAGGCAAAGTTCCGTTGATTACCGAAAAAATTTAAATCAAAAGTCTCGTGATTACCGTTTTATTCAAGTTTGAATTTCGAACCCCTTCGTGGTAAGTCCTTTTTTTTTTTTTTTTAAGTAATGGTTGCCTCTATTACTTAGGGTTTTCTGAGGAGCCGTCTCTCGACTAATCGATTTCCAACAAGCCCACATTTTTAAAAATCAGCAATTTCGTGGAGTGTGGGCATAGAGCTTTTGAAGGGATTTCTAGAGGAATCAAGCCCCTCACGTATTGACTCTAGACGCTAGAATCTACAACTTCCCTCGTCAAATGACAGAAAATGGATGGCTACTGTATTCCAATTTTTGTTGGAATTGAGGCTTGTATAGAGTTCCAATTATAACTTTTATTACCTACCTTTTTTTTATGAAATCTACTTCATGATCAATTACCCTAATTGAATAAATTTTTACTGACATTACATTTGAATATTTATAATTTCAATTTCATATTCTTGATACCTAAGTGAACTTTAAATAATTATTCCCGATTTTTGTTTTGCCGTATTTACTATAGATTTTATCTCTACTCAACTCTTAGTACCGCCATATTTAAATGATGTACTTATTTTTTATCAATGATACTCAGTAATCTGAAAAAAGTCAAGGTTGGACAACATGTTCTAAATTTAAAATTATTGAGTAAGTACCGACACCGTGGAAAATTGATCAGTTTTTAACCCTGGGTCCTATAACTTATATATTTGAGGATTTCTATTATATCTCATGACCATTTGACTCAACCTTTGATCTCATATAGGTGCAATTTGATTTTATTGAATTTATTTTTCAAGCAGAAGCTGACCATATTTATCAATACAATTTTTTTAATAATGATATGACCAGCGACTGTTGATGAACTTATACGGAAAGTACATTGAGTTACATTGTAATATTATATTTTTTTTTGAATTTGATGAATCTGATTCAGAGTTAACCTCTATTTATTGATTTTATTTAAAGTTTTTTAACAACAATGGATTTTTTATGTTAAAATTATTCATTACTTGATTTTTAACCTCACTGTGAAAATATATACTATTTTGATTTGAAATTGCTTGAGTGTTTTATTGGTTTTACCTATGTCAAGATTTGATTGAGTTACATGCCTTATTAACTTCTTTCTCAGAATTATCAATTACCGTTTGCCGATTATTTTTTTTCGGTGTGCTTCTGAATTTTCACACTTTAATATTTTATGTAGTTTAATTATTTATTGTTTAAATTTAGTGGCGCCCTTGCCATTCTGTACTTATTAAACTATTGACCCACCCATGATAATTATTTGCTGAGCAAACTGAGCATATTATGGGCCTCTTGGTAATTCATTATCAAAAGAGGTTACAATCAAAAAGGAATTGTTTGCCTTAGTTTTTGGCTGTAAAAGGTTCCATTTCTGTCTCTACGGAAACAAATTTCGACTTCAAACTGATCACAGACCCCTTCTAGGCTTACTCAAAAAATCACTTGATGATCTCACTCCTCGACTTCAGAGATTGGCAATCAGGTTGTTAAGATATCAATTTACCCTTGAATACGAATCAGGAAAGAAAATACAAGTAGCGGATGCACTTAGTAGAGATCCGGCAAGTGACCTAATGAATACTGATTATTTAGAAAAACACTTAAAAATTCACACTGTCCTAGCAACATCCAAACAAAATGAACAGAAATTTTTAAAGCCAAAAACTAAGGCAAACAATTCCTTTTTGATTGTAACCTCTTTTGATAATGAATTACCAAGAGGCCCATAATATGCTCAGTTTGCTCAGCAAATAATTATTATGGGTGGGTCAATAGTTTAATAAGTACAGAATGGCAAGGGCGCCACTAAATTTAAACAATAAATAATTAAATTACATAAAATATTAAAGTGTGAAAATTCAGAAGCACACCGAAAAAAAATAATCGGCAAACGGTAATTGATAATTCTGAGAAAGAAGTAAATAAGGCATGTAACTCAACTAAATCTTGACATAGGTAAAACCAATAAAACACTCATGCAATTTCAAATCAAAATAGTATATATTTTCACAGTGAGGTTAAAAATCAAGTATTGAATAATTTTAACATAAAAAATCCATTGTTGTTAAAAAACTTTAAATAAAATCAATAAATAGAGGTTAACTCTCAATCAGATTCATCAAATTCAAAAAAAAATATAATATTACAATGTAACTCAATGTACTTGCCGTATAAGTTCATCAACAGTCGCTGGTCATATCATTATTAAAAAAATGTATGATTGAAAATT
The DNA here is from genome assembly GCA_917834065.1 of Ceutorhynchus assimilis. Taxonomy (NCBI): domain Eukaryota; kingdom Metazoa; phylum Arthropoda; class Insecta; order Coleoptera; family Curculionidae; genus Ceutorhynchus; species Ceutorhynchus assimilis. The sequence goes on along the minus strand of OU892282.1, from coordinate 31,380,266 downwards.
GTATTGATAAATATGGTCAGCTTCTGCTTGAAAAATAAATTGAATAAAATCAAATTGCACCTATATGAGATCAAAGGTTGAGTCAAATGGTCATGAGATATAATAGAAATCCTCAAATATATAAGTTATAGGACCCAGGGTTAAAAATTGATCAATTTTCCACGGTGTCGGTACTTACTCAATAATTTTAAATTTAGAACATGTTTTCCAACCTTGACTTTTTTTCAGATTACTGAGTATCATTGATAAAAAATAAGTACATCCTTTAAATATGGCGGTACTAAGAGTTGAGTAGAGATAAAATCTATAGTAAATACGGCAAAACAAAAATCGGGAATAATTATTTAAAGTTCACTTAGGTATCAAGAATATGAAATTGAAATTATAAATATTCAAATGTAATGTCAGTAAAAATTTATTCAATTAGGGTAATTGATCATGAAGTAGATTTCATAAAAAAAAGGTAGGTGATAAAAGTTATAATTGGAACTCTATACAATTCCTGAAGATTTCATAATGCAGAAAATTTCACGATTTTGGTTTGACCAGAACATAAAATCTCTTTGAAACCTCCAGAATTAAAGTCCTATTGGTCCATACGTAATGAAATTTATCTACTTAAAAATATTTTGTTCTACAAAAAACGAATTTTAATTCTTTATGCCCTGAAACCTGAAATATTAGAACTTCTACATCGTAGTCACCAAGGAGTAGTGTCTTGCAAAAAACTTGCTCAAGAAACGGTTCACTGGCCGGGAATCACTAAAGCCATAAGATTGATCCCACATAAAGTTCCAAAATTACCATAGGAAAAGTGGGTATTGATTTTGAATCTCACAAGGGTATTGATTTTCTTGTAATCTGTGACTACTTCAGTAAATTCATTATAGTCAACAAAATTCCAAACAAAACAGCTGCAACAGCCATTCCTTCATTGAAAAATGTATTTGCAATAAATGGCTTACCTCTGGAAATATTCTCCGACAACGGACCACCTTTTAACTCTATATAATTTTCTAATTTTGGCTCACGATATGATATAATTCTCAAAACTTCAAGTCCAGAGTAGTCTCAATCAATCAATCCAATCAGTAAAGGGTCTTTTAGTAAAAGCGTTGAACTGTAAGCAGGACCCCTTCTTAGTCGTTTTGGATTATAACGCAATTCTTAAGGAAGACTTACCTGCTCCGTGTGAGCTCTTATTGAGAACCACGTTTCCAGTGACAGGAAGTCTCCTTGAACCCAAATTTCCGACAAAAAGAAAAGTTAAAGTACCGGCAAAAATAACAAAAAATGCACCATGACCAACATGCGAAAAAACTTTCTGATTTAGATCTAAATGAAAAAGTCTTGATTCAACGTGGTATTTGTGACTGGAAACCAGCTGTAATCATTACTAGAGCAGACCATAATGACTACCATGTTTGAACTGAGCAAGGTGCTGAATATAGAAGAAATCACATTCACCTTAGACCCTTAAGACAAACGGAAGGAAGACAACCGGAATATAGTTCAAATAACTCTAAGGTCCTTGATCCGGTATTTCCTGAGAGTGATGTCCAAATCAAGCATTCTAGACTGCCTTCATTAGAGACATTACCAACAGTTGATTTTCCTATAGACCCTATAGGAAATGACATTCCCTTGGATACTTCCAGGACAAGAAGTAGTCGGTTAATTAAGCGTCCTGAAAAACTGAATTTGTGAAAACTATCCTATAATTCCAAGTAGATGTATTTAGATGTAAGTATCCAGATTTACATTGCTATGTTTCAAGTTTCAATTTTGAACACTAATCTCAATCTCTTGCCTTTTATAGAATCTACAATAATAAAATCTACTGTATCTGCAAAGTTTAACTGTACCTCATCCTCTTTAATAACGTTTGTCTCCGCCCAACTCGGGTAAAAAATTGAAATCCTTGAAAAAAAACTGCAAAACTCAACATTAAAAGCTTCGTTTACATCCCTACTCAAATAAATTCACTTCCGCAGAGCCAACGTAGCAAAAGCTTAATTGAAAACGTTTGTAGTTGTCTTTAAAGCTTTCATTTAGAAAAATAATTTATTAGAGAACCTAATGCAGTCTGGTTGTTTATTTTCAAACAGACGGAAGATTAAACGCTTTTTTTTCAAATTAATGGGAAATGCTAAAATTATTAATGGATCTTGAGAAAGAATGTTGCAAAAGAGAATTTTACGTTTGAATTTAAGCAATTTGAAAACTTTGAAATAGGTAAGTAAATTTTCCCAAATTGAAGCCATATAGGCGTAAAACTGTCTATTTCTCTAATGAACCAAATTCGAATCAATAGAAAAATACTCGGAATCCCAAACTATTAATTTTTGAATTGTATGAGAAAATAAATATGCCTGCCGGATATCTAGGAAACCCCAAGGGAAGCAATTGCTATTACATAAATGGGATGAGATTTCCCAAGTCTGAAAAAATTTGATGAAGTCAAATGCCTAGTGAGAGTAGGTACCTACCTATATTTTCATGAAACTCAAAACATTCCATATATTTTTTTAAAATTAATGTGTATCAACGTAAGCAAATTTCAGTATTCAAAATATAGCTTCAATTAATTTTTTTTTCTGGTTCGATTGACATTTTTTCACTAATAAATATTAATTTACATGACGAATAATTTTTGGCCAAAATATCGTAATTCCGCATTAAAAATTCTGAACGGTTGTCAGGAATAAAAAATACCAAAAATTTAAAGCCGAATAAAATGAAACATTTATAAAAAAAATTAAATAAAAACAATCAACTTTGTGAATTATTGCTGCATTCGAAACTGTTTCCAATCTGAACAAAATAATTTTGTTGAATTTGCAAAATTTTTCCGTCAATTTAGCAAATTTTACAAAGCAAATCAATACATTTTATGTTTTGAATTGCAAATTGGAATTTGTTGACACTATTTCGTGGACAAAAAAGCATTAATTTAGAAACAATTTACTAGGTACAGAATTTTACCAACAAAATCATGAAATAGGAATAGAATAGGAAACTGTATCGAATAATAAAATACCCGAAAGTTGCCCATTTCTGTGCGAAGCAATAACATCACTTCAAATGGCTTTTAACTTAAATCACTTTTTCCTGGGAGGGATGAGAGCAAAAGCAATCCTACTAATAGTAAGTAAAAACCTAATAAGATGTACAATATATTACCACAGACACAATGAGAATTAGACAAAACAAAGAGGAGGCAATCCAAAACAAAATAATCTTTTATTCTACTATGCATTTTCCATTTACCATACTAGAAGTATCCTGACGCAAGTTTCTATCTTTTAATCTTAAGCTGATTATCTATCGAAGATCATCAAAAATTAATATACCATTCATGACTCGCACAACCTTTCCCCATAATAATATAATCGGATTTTTGGCAATTTCACCAGATCGTTAAAAGATATCGTCAAAATTTTACGACCGCGCCGCGATGCACCAAAAACCAAAGCTGTTTATGGTTTTAGTTATGAACCAAAAACTATAAATATAAAATTTCAATATGATACAGAAGCCCTACGCTATTCGGATCATAGTTTTATGGCTTAAGTTTCACGTGATTATTGATCATTAAATATTTTCACCTACGGGCTTTACATTTCGAACCATCGCTCTCCATTTATGTAAACATTTCATCCCTCCATGAAAAGATTTTCCCAATAACTCTAAGCATTTGCAAATCCCATAGAAAGTTTCTCCAGAAAAGCAGAGGTTTCTGATAATCTTTATAGAATTTAGATGTACTATAAATAATCCGTTTATTTATGGAGTCCCGGGCCTATTTAATGTATGAATCGTGGGCTGAGGGGATGGAATAAAAGGCTGTTTATTTGGAAAAAATTTCCGATGTAGACCTGATTAATTAATATGGTAATAGTGGTTAATTGCTCGCAATCAAAATTTCATCCCACAGAGTTTATATGGATGAAAAACAAGCCAATTGCCGCAAATTATATTTGATTTTTATATGTTCTGCAAAAAATTTAAAATGTTTTTTTATGAAGAGGCCAGTAAAGTAGCTTTGAACTGGACCCATACCTATAGAGTTGTACCATACAGAAAACAAGCCTTATTAAAAGAAGACGGATATCAGTCCTCTGGAAATGTTTAGTTGTATGGCAAGAGTTTGTCATGTCTCTTCCAGGAAAAAATTAGTAGTTATTTAGTTATTTTTTCATACAGGCAACTCTACTACATAGACCTTCGGAGTTGTTAGAGACAAAAAATCCGTGGATGAGGATAAGGCTAACCCAAACTTGGAGCCATTTTAATGGAAGCTAGGGAAAGAAGTAAATTTTAGCCTTCCGGAAGCTAGGGAAAGAAGTAAATTTTAACCTTCCGAGACGTCGAATAATGAAAAGTCTGCTATTCTAAAAGCTGAATGTTAATTTCTTCAAGAAGTTTCCTCCGGCTTTATCGAAAAAATAGATATCTATTGCGAATTCAGTACTTTGTGCTGGCTCTGCTTCTAGTGGGTGTCGAAGATTTGTAGGGTTCTTGTAAAGGATTCCAACTTCCTCTGTGGGGTCGGATTCTCGTCCCAGAGAGTAGAGCTCTCCGAAAAAACAAATTTTTCGTCTTTATCATTCTAGTTTACCGTGCCTTTTCTATGTCTGTTACTAGATAATGAAACGCACTTGTTGTGGAGTTGCCCACTTGGTTGGTTGAGATGCAGAGTACACAGGCCGGTTTAGGTGGCCCCAACACTGCAGCCGTCGGCTTATTGTATTGTCCTGTTCGTCTGTTTAGTCAGTAAAAAGTTTCGTGACCTTGATTAAGTTTAGGAGTCTCTCCACCGTGTTACATATGGTGAGTTAAGAGATAGGGTCTTCTGACTCTCTATCTGTATCTCCACTAGCGTGAAGCCTCACACTCAAAGATTATGTGGGTGGCGGTTTTATCCTCCTCGTCACAAAGTCTGCATATGGGTTCTTCTTGGAGGATGACTGTCATGAGTGTTCAGTTTATTTTGTTAGAAATATTATCCGTTCACAATCCGATGTCCACAGGTAGGTACAGGTAAAATCACCTCTCAATGCTATTTGATATAGGGAAAGGTGATAAATTTACCTGCACCTGTGAGCATCGGATTGTGGTATTGTTTTCAGTTATGTGAATCGACCTTTATTGAATGACATGCGTCATGGGTAACGGATACGAGAAAATTGGCGTTATGTTTTTATTGGAAAATTACATGAATTACATGAGGTAACGGTAGAAAGAAAAACCAATAAATGTTTCTTTAGTAAATTATTACTAGTGTTTTCTTCACATAAAGACTCAAGCATAACATGACAATGACCATTTTGTGGTGGTGTTTTCTCTGGCTACAGTGTCCAGTTATTAGCCTGATTTGATTCCTGTTTAGTTGTAAAATCTCTTCAGTGAGTTTAGGTGATGGTTGTTGCTCCATTAACTCACTGTGTCGAAAGGGTTTGCCAATAGGTTTGGTGTTCTCTATAAACCCATTGGTTTATTTTTCTTCTCCAATTCCTTTATTCCCTGGCACCCATTTAAGGCTTACCTTGTTGGCCATACTTAGGTTTTTGAGGTTTTCCAAGCGTTTTTGAGGTTTTCCAAGCATTCCCAGACAAGTTTGAATTTTATTTCAAAGCTGTTGAGTGCTTTCAACTACGCGTGACTGTCTGAGCAGATAACAATGTTTTTACATGTATCCCCTCCTTAGGTTTCATCTCAGACAGGAGTCGATGGCATATATTTCTGCTTAGAAGTTTATTCCATTTGTCCATATATTCCCGCGCCGGTTCCAGTTTCTGTTTTGTAGCCGTCAGTAAACCAGACAATTTCTTGTTTAGGTGTTGCCCTGGTAATTCTTACTGGGACAATCTCGATGGCGAAGGGTTTTTCGAGGGATTTTTTCGGCATCATATAGTCGCTACCCAAGGTTAAAATCGGGTTTGTGATTATTTTGGTGATTGCCGTATGTCCATTTGGTTTTGGGTTCCAGGTTTCGTTCAGCTGGAGACGATATGCCCCGATTCTAGCCTCTGCTTTGATGATAAGATCAATTGGTTTTCTGAGCACCGGTAATACAAAGAAATGCAAGTCTCTGGATTTTGGCTAGGTCGAAGTTTGCTTGTCTTTGGCTTACTTTAGGCCACCATACAAATGCACCATATGTTATAATTGGTCTTACAACCGTAGTGTATATCCAGTGTACAACTGACGGTTTTAGTCCCCATATTTTCCCAATCGTTCTTTTTAGTGACATCAATGTCGTCTTGCTTTTGGTATTTATCTTTTGAATGTGTTGGTTCCATGTCAGCTTCATATCTACGATGACGCCTAGAAATTATGCTTCCCTGCCGAACTTCAAGGTTTTTTGGAATAGATTGGACGATCAAGTTCTCCAGATTTCTCGTGAAAGGAATGAGTTTTGTTTTGGAGGGGTTGACGCGAAGTTGCTCCTTCGTGCACCATTCCTCAATGATTCCTAAGACGTCCTGCATGAGGTTTGATACCGTCCTGGTACCTCCTCTAATGACAACGACTAGTTATTCGTGTAGCCTACGGTAAAGTAGCCTTGATCGTTTAGTTTCCTCAGAATTTCATCCACGACTAGATTCCATAAGAGTGGTGCAAGCACTCCGCTCTGTGGGCATCTTTTTGGCGCGGTTACTTTAATAGAGGTTTCAGCAATAGTCGAGTTTATAGTCCAGTGTTTTAGCATGGATTTGATCCATCCGCATGTGGTTTAATTAATCGCATGTTGCCCGGAAGCTCTGACTATGGAGTTGAAGGAGGTGTGATCAAAGGCTCCTTCTATGTCAAGGAATGCCGGTAGTGCGATTTCCTTGTTTTCTAGTGAGTTCTCTATCTTGTTACCAGTCGGTGTAGAGCTGATTCGCATGATTCACCTGGTTGGAAGGCATTTTGGTTTTGGTGAAGTGGCCTCTGTTTCAGTGAGGTTTCTCTGATGTGCTTTTAAACTAGTTTCTCTGTCACCTTTAACATAAAAGACGATAAGCTGATCGGTCTGTATGACCTGGCCTGAGATGGATCTCTGGCAGGTTTTGGGATAAAGACCGCTTTTACTTCGGTCTAGGACACAGGAATATAGCCTGTTGCCAGGCTGGCTCTGCACAGCCTGCAGAGGTGTGGTGCTAGAAGGTCCACCGCCTCATGTAGGAGTGCTGGTATTATTTCATCTGGTCCCGGTGATTTGAAGCTGTCAAATTTTATCATTTTATGCCATCGTAAGTTACCGCTTTTTTAGCAAGTTCCAAATCCTCGTTTTTCGCTCCATAACGAAAAGCGGAACGGCTTGATGGGTTTCTGCTATCAGGGTTCACTTTGGTGGAGTCTGGAAAATGAGTTTGAAGAAGTGAACTCAATGTTTTTTCCCCATTTTTTGTCAAGTTCCCGTCAGGTGTTTCAATGGTTCCCGTCGGTTCTATCAGACTCTTGGCTTATATTTTCTAGAAAGGGCTCTTTTGGAAGTGTTTTCAACTTCCCTGCAGAACTTCTTCCAGGATTCTATTTTTGCTTTCCGGATTTCTTTGTTGTATTCCGTTAGGGTTTGTTGATATGCTTTCCAGCTTCCGGTTTTCTTCGCTTTATTAAAAAGCTTTCGTGTATTTTTTCTGAGCATTATTAGAGGTTTGCATTCCACCACTTTAGTTTGCGGGTCGTTTTTCCCGATCTTGCGCAGTTTTCATAATATGAGGTTTGGATGGCTTCCTGCAATTGCAGGCATACCTCCCCTATATCTGTTCTTGTTTTTGTTACCGTTTTAATGTTAGTCAGGTGTCGTCTTATGTCCTGTCGGTATGTCTCCCAGTCAATATTACGAGGGTTACGATACACACGCTCTGGTTTATCAATATGTTTGATTTCCATTTGAATATACCTATGATCCGAGAGACTCGGTTCATCATCTATCCTCCAGTTGAATATTTGAGAGTTTATTCCGAGAGACGCCAGAGTTACATCAATATGTTCTTGCCTATTTTTTGTTAGAAAAGTAGGTGTAGTTCCCCGATTCAGAATGTCTAGGTTATTTGAAATAATTAAGTCAAGTGAGTACTCACCGTGTTGGTTTATGTCGCTACTATTCCATGCGGTGTGATGGGCGTTGGCATCTGCTCCAATGAGAATCTGTAGGTTATTTAGCCCACAGTATTGCACTAATCTCTCCAGTTCTACAGATGGAGGTGGATTAGGGGAGTCATATGGCAGGTACACAGAAGTTATAATGAGCTCCTTAGTGTTCCCTGCTTCTTGGTAGTCCAGCTTTATTGTTGCCATGTCCCTAAAATAAAAATTTGTCATTTTTATTGCATTAATATTTTTGTTTGCAATAATGCAGCTTCTTACATTCTCTGAGTTTGAGTCACAGATTAACCCACCTCCGATGTTGCCTAGACCCATGACTCTGTTCCCTGCCATCCAGAATTCTTGGAGAGTTACGTCAATGCCCCCTTCTTCGAAGGTTTTGCAGAAGGCAGCAGTTGCAGCTTTTTTATGCTGCAAGTTTATCTGAAGGACCCGCAGCATTTTTGGGTTTTGGATCGAGGAACCTGAAGATTAGCATCGTGAGACCAAGTTAAAGCTTATAGTCTTTCTTGGTTCACACCGTATATTCTCACCAACGAGAATGGAGTTTTTTGGTTCTACTTTGATGTTGAACACCTTCCAGTCATCCGCGTCTATCCCCTCGTTTTAGGTTTTTAGACAACGAAGGGTTTCTGTTGGGTATTCAGCATCAAGATGTTCTCTGGGTATCCACACCGATATCCTTACTCTGGGAGCGACTTCCTTGGATGGTAGTACCCTCAGTTTGCCCCTTCCCAGGGGTTTAGTTTTGGGGTTACCATTTTTAGCCATTTCCCAGCCTCGTTGTCTGCGCAATAGAAGTGAACCATGCCATATTATGCTTGGCTATGGTTTAACTTTGGTCATTTTCCAGGTTGTTACAAATAAAATAGAATTTGTATACTTTCAGAAAAGATAACCTAGGGTCGTGAATTCAAAGAAAAATTAAGATAACGTGTAGCCCCTTTGTGTGCAAATGAAACCACTCAACATCCAACAAACAATTATTTTATTTTATTTTGTTTACAATGTTATGTGTAATTTCAATGTTAACAGCTTGGTTTTTCTTGGTGAATCTGATACCAAGTACCTGCTTTCCAATCCGGAGTTCTTCAATGGGTGTTGGGGTTTCACTTTCGTGAACTGAAGCTTTTCGTGTTGTTTCCTGTATCCAGGAAGAGGATAGATTGCTGGGGTGACGTCACTCCAGCTGATCCAGACTCCAAACAGTGATCTTTATGCAGAGTAGGTACCCAGAAAAGAATAAGGCAGTATCAGGTTCACCAATATTTGGAATATTAAATCCCTGAATTCTGTCAAAAAAGTGAGTGTCTTGCAGAGAAAATTTAAATTGAAATTTAATATAAAATGATTGTTGTACAGACACTCCCTTCCAACAGAATCAGGTATGAACAGTTATTGCAAGTTAAAAAAAAAATATATTTTAATATAAAAAAAAACAATCAAATAATTGAGATTAATGGTAAGATAATTAAAAAAAATTAGAATGATAACAAGATTATTAAAATGCTCGTTATAATTGAGCAGAATGCTGCTTTCTTGATAACAATTCTGGCAGGCAAAAAATACGAGCAAAAATAAGGTAGGTAAAAAATAAGAAATGAAATCTCTGGATTCCTCCCTAAATAGACAAAATCTTCCTCTTGAATTAAGGTAGCTACCACAGATACTAGATAAACCTAGGGTTGAAATTAATCAAATCCAGAATGTGTCAAAATTCATGAGATGTTTTAATTAGAACTTTTTAACTGAATTTTTGACCTGTCTGGATTTCTATTAAAAAATTACACCCTTCAGTTGAGATAATAATTTAGGTAGTCAAACAGAAAATGGTTGTTCAGGCCTCTGCCTGGATTCAATAAAGAGTTAATGGGGATGGACTCACAAATTTGGTTCTCACCGACTCTATTTAGAGCAAATGGTCCAATATTCCCACACTAACAATTGATTCTGAAATCCAGAGCAGCAGTACCTATCTAAAATCCAAAAATCTGTGTGGAGTTACCTCTTATAACAAAACGTGGCACTAACCAATAAGTAATTCACACAAAAATGGAAGCCAACAATTAGATTAAAAAAAAACTTAAAATATAATATTTATATTTCAAAAACAGATAAGATAAGATTTATCTTAATAAAGATACGATAATTTGAATATTGAAAAATCTATAGGGGAGGATCCAGAAATTCAAAGCACAAAATTAAATAAAAATAAAGAGGACTTGCCTGCCAGAGTCGCTTTTCAAGAAGAGGTCGTTTTAAAAACCCCAGCCAGCAGGAAAACGATCCTGTGTTTTTTTATACTTACTGCATTCCAACCAGCTTCAACCAATCAGAGGAGTACACCCAAAAGACCATATTCACTTCAAAATGAAAACACAATGAAAGACCGCATGTAATAAAACAGAATGGATAAAAATCCATTAAAATTATTTCAATTGTTTACAAATTATAATAATTTAAATTAAGGTTATGTCAAAAATAAAAAACTGTTAATTAATTAGGTCATTAACCAAAAAATGATTATTTCAGAATCAGAAGTTAGAAAAGGACAGAAATATATCCATTTGGTAAAAGTGAGATAAATATAATTTCTTTCGATGAAAATACAAATGCGTGTCAAATGCGAATTTAAAAATCATACTTTGAAATCTAGATCATCGGGTACTAGATGGCAGTACTGAAAAATGAATTTTCGATACTTGCATTTTACGCAAATGTGGATAGATGGCAGCACTTGTATTATTTGAATTTGAATTTGAATTTTGTGGATATTATTTGGCTGATTCTAAAATGGAAAAAATACGACTTTATAATGAAAATAAGAAGAGATGGAACATTTACGTAAATGATAAATTTATCGTTACAAGGTTGGCACTTCCAGATTTCCCGAAGAATAGCTTTCTGTACCTTTTTCCCCTATTCTGCTGTCATCTTAGTTTCAGGATAGGTACTTGTGATGACCGCCATCTTGATTGCTGACACAACCTTGCTATAACTGGACCCAGTTGGTTTACTGAGTTCAAGGTTCCTTATAGGTCTATCATCTTCCTCGGTTTTGCTGCTTCCAGCTTCCCGATCTAAGTGTGAAACCGTTTCTTCCGCAAGGCTTGTGCTGACCTCCAGCGATCTTGTGGTGTTTTGGTTTGTTGGAGCTTCCACCAACTTTGTTTCAAGAGATGGTTTGGTTGAGGCTGAACCACTGGGATTTTCTTCTACCGCCTCTTGGTCTTTTTGTTTGTTTTTTCCTATTTGTCTTTCCATAATATGTCCCACGAGTGAAAAGGAAAGAGTGGTCAAGCTTTACGATGCGCCCTGCACAGAGCTAAGGCTGTTTACTCCGGGATGACTCCTGGTTTCCTAAAGGCTCCGTTTGCGATGGTGCTTCCCCACGGCCATGCATTTATCGACACGGATCGCTTGACATATTGGTTTGGGCTGAGATGCTTCTTGGACTCGAGTGGCGGTTCCCAGGGGTTCGCAATGGCTTTCCCTGAGAACCGCCAGACGAGAGCTCCCCGACCGCGGCAAGGTCTTGCAAATCCCACTTGGTAGACAAGTCATCTTGGACGAAGCGGTCTGCTATTTAGAGCTCCGTTTCTGATTGATCTATTGCATTCTCCGTGGATTTGAGGAGAAAGGAAGTTAGGCTGATAGGTCGATAGGATTTTGATTCATCCTCTGGACGGCTTCCTCCCTTTGGTGTAGAGTCACGCCAGTCTCACTCCAGGATAGTGGAACGCAGCTCAGCTTGAGGCTAGATTGAGTATTATTTAGGGGATATTGCAACCTTTTTGCAGTGGGGCTGCAAAGATAACGTCTTTTGTTGGGGATTTATATGACCTAAAGTTTTCTATCGCCAATTTTATTATTGTTTTGCCTGAATATTCTCCCTGTCAGCCTTCGGCATCTTTCGTTGGAGCGATTAAATCTTTTGCTAAGGGAGCCAGGCTGGTTCTGAGAATTTTCCACGATGGATCACCAGAAGTGAGTCTTCAGTAAGACCTTCAGCATTCTTTGTGGTTGTTACAGTACTATCCGCTTGGCTTTTTTAGCAGCCCAATGCCGTTCGAATAGTTTTTTGACAGGACTTGTGTTAGGGCTAATTTATGTATCCCTTCGAAGAACTGTCTCAAGGTTCTCCTTTTGGATTTTCTCAAAGTTCAATATAACTTTGTTAGGGCTGTCCTCTAGTTTACCCAGTCTCCATTAGTATTAGCTTTGGATAACTCTCTACCCACCTCAAAACATCTTGATTATTCATACTCTTTCTAAATTAAATCAAATTAACACTAAATCCTTTCCGTTCCCGGGCTCGGATCTCTTAGAACTTTTCACCGAGTCTGTTTTCTGTAAAAGTATTTTCCGCGCGTCTGAGTAAACAAATATTTAATGGTAGTGATGGGGTAGTTTCTTGTATATTAGGCTAGGGGAAAATCTGAAAATAAATATTGAAAGGCACATTATGCGGCTTCCTTTCATCTGAAGGAAGGGTTCTTTTCATTCAAACCACTTAATAAAAAGAATTAATAAACAAAATTTGTTTCTGCTGTCGGCTTAATAACAATTTACTAAATCTTCAATCAATCGATATGTAGTGGCTCAGCGCAGAGAATAAAGGGGAAACTTGTGCTGGAATTCGAAATTTCCATTAATAATTTGAACAGCAGTTTTAAATGGCCTATTTATTCAAACGCTTAAATTTAAATTTATTAGATCGGAAAATTGATATTGATCGATTTTGAGTTTAATCTGGTATTATTGGTTACTCAATTTTCGTTAATTGAAACAAATGAAAAATCAGGCACGATAATTTACTCAGTTTCCCATCTATTCAAATTATATTCTACAGAGTTATTTCGTAATTCCGGAGTCTCGCCCATTGAAGCATATTATTTTTTTACAATTGTTTTTCAGTTAAATGGCGATTTTTTCACAGGTTTTCTACTGTCCGTTTATTTCCTCTGCTAAGCTTTCTTAACGTTACTCTTATAGCATTCCATCGAACAAATGTGCTAATTATTGATGAAACAACTTGTTGGCCGTTCATCAGTCCCAATTATTACAGTATAAACGAAGGTCTATACTCTCATTGCTCTCCAATTTTGAAATTTCTCATTTGACTTTAGTAGATCTTATGGCTTGGTTTTATTCTATTTGTTAGCCATGTTGTAGCATTCAAATAACTGCGAAACGTTGACGTAGAATTGCCATCTAAAAATTCCCTTTCAACTCTTTTTGACCATATTATAGTGTGTCATTTTTCATTATACAGAAATTCCACTTTAATCCAAATTATGTTAGCCCGATGATTCTCGATCCCATTAAAAGGCTGATTGAATGAAATCCTAACCAAAAGCTTGTCCATCTAGAAAATTTTGACCCTTCGCAGAAGATAAGACGTTACCCTTACAATTTTCACTACTTACCCTGGCAACAATCGCAAAAGAAAACCCTTTTAAAGCACTAAGGAATCTGACAATAATTCCCCGACATTTCCCGCTAACTAACTTATTGTGATAAATCCAAACTCTAAACGTACTTGTAACTTAATTGAAAATTGTGGTAGCTTTGTTTAAAAGGCCGCCGCAGTTCGCCTCTAGAATTTAGTTACTAATGCCGGCTCGGTGGGGGATTTTAATCGTATCGGTTGGCTCTCCCCCGAGGGATCTCGCATGTTTTATTGACTCGTTGGGATATTTTAGCCCCTGCTTCTACGTGTCGGGGATTTTTTTTTGTTTTTTTTTATTGTCGGTATTGGCGGAGGAATTATTTCGATTCTCCCTGAATTGAATTGAGTTTTCCTTTTTAAGTCCGCTTCACATAATTTAAGTATTTTAAAAAACTAGACACGTACTAAGCATAAATATTTTATGTTGCATCACATTTATTTCTGTTAGAGCACATTTATGAGATACTTAACTTCTAAAAAAAGATAGATCACGTTTGAGAAGCTAAAAATTCTTTAGTTGGAGAGAAAAATGTAAAGCAAACAAAAAATGTGCACTTATATTTTGACTTTTAGAGATAAAATTCAATTTCCGCGAAGACAAATTTCAAAAATGGATGTAAGGAATAATCGTTTTACCCATCATAAAACAGATACCTTGACGATTTTCATGATAACTACCACAAAAAAAAAGGAATTGACGTTTCTTCTCTATGCTTTTCCTCGTAAGAAAAGCGGATATAAGAAATCTAATTTATTTAATTAAAATTCTATCCATATTACTAGTTTTTTTTTTCTTCATAATTATGCCTGATACGACACACGATTTCATATTCGCTTAGTTTTTGCCACATGAAACAATTGTTTGCAGTGTTTCCTTGACTTCACTTCAAGAACCAACAAAATGATAAAATTGAAAATTCGAACAAACAAGTCAGCACAACGCCAAAGTCCTGAAAATGCACCGGGAGTCCGGCCCGGCCGGAAACGTCATAAAATAAGCAAACGACACACGACAAATCAACTATTTAAATGTACTATGTATGTAAATTTGTGCTGATTTGATTCGATTCCGTATGTGGCTTACGTCGAAAGTCTGTTTTAGATTCGGAATTGATTGGCCGACTTGTGCAGAATAAACGAAACCCTAGCGCTTTTATTGAATCTTGTTTTCGAATTACCCGGGCTGCCTCCCGATACTTTTGGCTGGAACATTTTAAAGATACTCTGTTTTGTTGAAACAAATAAATTAGGTCTCCTGGGGAAACAATTTGGTGGTTGTTTTAAAAATCAGCGTAATAGATACGAGAATTGAGCCATTCCGGACGATTTCTATGCAGCTTATTTTGTATGGCCAATAATTGTAGTGACATCTTTGTAATATGGCAGTTGCGTCTAAACTGGCCGAAAACCGGCGTTCATTGTTTTCGGCGCCGGAAATAGGCGCTGATTAACCTGCTTCCTTTGTGTGCATACCCTAAGGCCTGATTCACTGGTACCTGAGAAACAATGAGACGACATCAAAACTAACCAGAATGTCGTTTGGTAGTAGAGTGATCTCACTGATCTTTTGGATGAAATGAGTTGTCTTTAACATAAGAGCTGGATTGGCCAATCCGTGGCTGAAGGAGGGTGGTAAGGTATTTAGCTATGCTGTATGTGGGCGAATCTATTGCACTTACAATGGGCCTGAGTGGGTTGCCTGTTTTGTGAATCTTTGGAAGCCCATATATTCTAGGTGGCAAGGCCTCAGATTTGATGAGTTTCCTTATGTTTTCCAGGTCCAACGGTAGTGCTCGGACGAGTTGATTGGTTTATCGCAATATAGAAGCAGTGGGATTGCGCTTCACCTTTCTGTAGGTGGAGGGGTCTAGCAGTTCGGAAATATTTGATTCATAGTCAGTCACGTTCATGATTACCGTTGCGTTTCCTTTATCCGCAGGCAGGACTAGTATGTTCTTGTCTGTATTTAGGCTACGAATAGCTTTCTTTTTCTCGTATATCAGGTTGCACTTTGGAGGTTTCACAAGTCGTAGAATCCTAGAGGTTTCATTGGGTATTTCCCCCGCAGTGGTTTGAGGTAATGTGTGTATGCTGGCTTCCACATTTGCTATGATGTCATCGAATGGCAGGTCCTTCGGTGTTATTGCAAAATTGCCTCCTTTTCTTAGAACACTGGTTTCCGAATCAGACAGAACGCGTTGGGTCAGGTTGACAACTGTGCGATCATTGCCTGTGGGTTTCGTAGTGTTCACTCACTTCAAGGACCCAAACTTGTTTACCAGTTTTTTGGTTGTTTTCGCTAGTGTGGCTTCCATCACGTCATACGTCATTCGGTCAATTTTGTCCCAGTCACTTCAGTGCATGCCGTTGGATAACCCTTGGTTAATCGATAGAGGATCCTTTTCCATAGCTGCTAGGTCTTTCACCGTCTTTCCTGGTTTGGCGAATCCGTTCCCGAAGCAAGGCTCGTTCCGCTCGTTCGAAAATTTTGTTAGATTGGAAGGAATTAAAAATTCTCTGAGTCTTCAGGAATTTCGGAACGACTTTCGAGTCTCTACATCTTTGGAGAAAAGCAAGGGAGCCTGAAGATGTCTACCGCAGCAGTAGACGAAACGTTAGGTAGAAAGACTAAAAATTGAACCATATATTTAGGGTTTTGAAATGATTCAACACAAGACCATTTTCTTATTCGAGTCGACAATTCTTGCAATCTTGTGTGTTTAAAAACTAGTAACTTTCGTTTTCCTATTTCTTAAATGAGTTGAATTTATTTGTGCACAGACATTTGATGACGGTTCATGCACGAATAAACCAAGTAAGCGCCATTTGGAAACTTTGAATATGATAAGAGAGTAAAGATCCAACCAGCCATCACTTGTTATAAATACTGTCTCCTGAACTTACTTATCTTCAACTGGTATTTGCTAATATCCACTTCTTATATCTACGGACGCAATGCAAACAAATTTCTGCAGAACGATCTCACCGGGCCCTTATTCTCGAAATAGCGGGAGCACCGTTCTCATGAGAACAAAGGTTCTGTTTTATTCACCCTTATTTATATTTCCATAACATTGAAAGAGGCTGTTATGTTATTAGATTGAAACACGTAGGAATAATTTATACTTTTTAATAAGTTTAAATAAAGGAAATCACAATTATAGAGATCATACATGAAATCTGTTTTTCAGCCAAACTTTAACTTCACTAATGTTGATAGTCTTAAATCAGCTGCATTTAGAATCAGCTGTACTCAAACAACTATAAGTTATTATGGTGTAAATCAGTGACTACCAACAGATCCTAAATTATAAAAATAGAACAACAAAATGTAACTTTCTTAATTATATGACATCTTTCCCTTTTGAAAATAAAGTTAAAGATGTGTCTCTAATAAGTGACATAATCATTAAATTTTGCTGGTTTTTTAATGGTTCTACCCCTACTGCTTTCACATAGAGATGTCATGTAAGTTAGCGTATCCGCTGGAATATTTTGCTTTGTTTCAGAACTCTGTTTCTGATCGACACTGATTTCTAAAGTGTCTAAATCACGAAAATATCTATCAATATGAAAATCGTTTTGAGAGTGTTTCAAATGAACAGATTTTCTAGGTACTATTTGGCCAATTTTCTCTCCTATCAGATATGACCTAGGTGCATTCTCAACCTTTCTTATGATTCTGGCAGGACTCCATGTTTTCCCCTCTTGAAGTATAGCATTCTCATCATTTTGGAGGTCGTTTCTTGGCGTTGTTGACCTATCGTAGTAATCTTTGTATAATTTTCTTTTATCTTCCAGCTTTACTTTTTCACTCTCAAAATCAACTTTTTCTGGAATCAAAAGTTTTGTCGAAATTGATAAGTTTGTCTTTAATCTTCTGCACTGCACTAGCTGAACTGAAGATTTGACAATGCCTGATACAGGTGTATTTCTCTATTCAAGTAAGTAGTGCTATTTGCAAATCCTCACATTTCCTTTAAATATTTTTTGATGTTTGCACGGCTCTCAGCACATCCATTCGAGCGCGGATATCTCGGACTAGAAGTGCTAAATTTGAAGTTCCATGCTTTGGCAAACTCTCTACACTTTTGTGATGGTAGGCTGTCCGAGACTACTTCCGCTGGAATTCCAAATCTAGAAAATATGATCTGTTGTCAAGCGTCACACCTGGTTTTAAACCAAAGAACTCTAACCTAACATCAAGACACGTTTGCTTTTGAGTTTGATTTTATTAATTTTCAAAAGGAAAAAAAGGAAAATTGAAAGGATGGATTCCTCCTTGAGAAAGTTATAAAAAAGTTCAATCCCCCGCACATTTTAGTTCGGTTTTTAATAAATTTTTAAATTGTTCAGTCAATCCATGTTATTGATTAGTTTGTGATCTTATGTAACCATGTGCACCGTTGTTTTTAAACCAAGTTCTTTTATATACACCTGACGAAGTGAGTAAAAACCAAGTTTTATAATTTCAAGGGATACATTCCCCATTTTTCATTTGCTGATGTTGGATTTTCCTTGCTTTTTAGGTTAGCAATGATGATGGCCTAAGGCCGAAAGCGCTGTGCACTGATATTTCTTAATATGCCGAAACTGGCTGGGAACTTACCATATTTTAAATTTTATTAAATGCATCACTTTGCTGTTTAAACCAGAAGAAAACCATATCATTTTTTATAAGTTGTCTCAATGGGGCTGATATTTCTGGCAAGTTAGGAATGTAGCTACGCAAATAATTGATCATGCCTAGAACACTCTGAAGCAGTTTTTTGTTGGTTGGCTCCTTTAAATTTTGAATAGTCGCAATTTTTTCTTTGTCAGTTCTCATTCCTTCCAAACCAAAAATATTCCCACAATATTTTACCTCACTGACTTTATATTGAATTTTACACCTATTTGCTTACCTCTATCAAGAACTCGAATAAAATTAATATCCTGTTGCTACAGTGAGTCTCGAAATACAAACAAATCATCAAAATAAATCAAACATCTAGGCAAATCGCCAAAATTCTCTTGATTCAATTTTTGGAAGATCTCTGGAGCACAATTTGAACCTATTGGTAATCTATTAAATTTAAAAACACCGAAAACTGTACCAAAAGCACATAAATTACTTGATTCTTCATCAAGCTCTACTTGGTAGAACCTATCCTTAGAATCTAATACTGTAAAGTATGACTGGCCTCTGAGTTTTGTTCGCATTTCATCCAGAGTCGGAAAAACGCAAAATTCTTTTTCTAAAGTTAAATTAAGATCAAGGGGATCCAAGCAAAGTCTCAAAGATTTATCATGCTTCTCTACTATCACCAAGTTACTCAACCACTCAGTAGGATCCTGGCATAGAGAAATAACTCCTTTTTTAACCAATGCTTCTAAAGCTTCTTTCAGTCTGCTTTGAACTGCCAAAGGTACTCTGCGGGGTGATCTCGCAACTGGCAAAGCAACCTTTTTAAGTTTCAGTACACATTTTTTCTGAAATTTTCCCATACCTGTAAAAATATCAGAATTATTTTTGATGAAATCCTCTTTTGAGTCTCAAATCACATTTATTGTTGGTAGAATTTTTAAATCTTTACAAGATTCGAAACCCAAAATTGGTGAACTTTTTGTACCCTCTACCACCATAAATTTAAGATTTTTAACATTATTTTTGTAACTGCAATCCAGATTAATGATGACCACTTTTGTTTTTTTTAATTTTACATTTTTCAATTTATCTGCTAAAATTTTGAGTAAAATATTAACATGAGATCCAGTATCCACTTTAAAGTTCATATTTTCACCTCCTACCTTGATATTTTCCATCCATTTTTTATCTCATTCACACTTATTGACGATACCACATAATCCACAGTCTCACCATCCGACTCACAATCATCAGCTTCTTGAACCTCTCTTACACACCTCTGATTTCTGCTACCTGATGCAGTTGACAAATTACGACACATAACATCGAAGTGACCATAGCGAGTACAACGTCTACAACGCTTACCATAAGCAGGGTATTGTCTATAAACATGTCTCGTACCACAGCTTTTACAATCACACTTTTCTTGCTTTTGATTATTACGAGGATTACCATTTCTGATCCGGTTAGGTACATTACTATTTTTAAATTATCTCTGGTAGGTAATGAACTTTGGATTTAATGACTTCAACTTTGCTCGTTAACTTATCCTCAACATTCTTCAATTGCTATTTTGACAGCTCATTAGCTCAGCATATTTTTTAAGCATCTTCCAATGTCAGATTTTTCGGTATGAACAGTTTTTCTCTCAATTCCTTACTATTTATTCCCATTACTCTTCTATCTCTTAGTGCTTTATCTATTTCTCCACCAAATTCACAAGTTTGTGCTAGTTTCTTGATGTCCGTGTAAAAATGTTCGAAAGACTCACCTTCCTCTTGATTTCTTGTATAAACAACGAACCTTTCGAACATTTCATTTTTCTCCGGGATGCAAAATAACTCAAGCTCATTTAAAACGATTTGGTAATTACCGTTTTGATCATCCGTCAGCTCTAAGGTATTTATGACTTCAACCCCTTCATCTCCTATCACATTCATCAATATAGCTGCCTTCGTTTTTTCTGGTTTTGAGTCTTTCTCCGATGCCAGTAAATAAAATTCCAAATTTTGCTTCAATTTTCGAAAATTCTCAGCAACATTGCCATCGAAGCTCATTGGATTTGGTAGTCGAGCATCCATTTTTCTTACTTTTAGGCGACGTTTTTTCGATTTTAGGCACTTTTGGGCCTATTTTTACTCGAAATACTAACCCACTTTTTCAAGAGTGAATGCCCTCTAACTTGTTTTCTGGATTTTCGCACAAGAGCTTCTTAATTTTCCTTTCCACCCCACTGCGCCATGTTACGTTATTGGATTGAAACACGTAGGTAGTCGTACCTAGTTTCTATTTTTCATTCGTACACTGTGGGACATTCCAAGTCCGTTCTGGATTTATTGAGTGACACTTTGGCCCCATTGGGCTCCTTATGCGTCCTTCTATGTCTTACCAATCCATTCCGGTCAGTTCCCAGCCCAGTGCTTATAAAAACATGATGAGTTTTGCCCGATGTTACGTCACATAATGTTCTATCAAATAGTCTTATAGTCATTTGCTCTCGGGCTTTTTAGAATAATAACTACATACTTCAGATCCTTGCATAGTTTATCCTTCTCCTAAAAAAAAGACTTGCGAGACTTTCGTTTCTTTTTTCAATATAATCTGGAACTTCCACCATTTCCCTGTTCCACCATTTAGAATCAATGAAAGTTTTAATATCTTCAATGTTGCTTCACACCAACTGGCTAGGCCCTTTCCAATAATTTTTCAAACAACTCTTATAATCAGAGGAATCAGCTTTTGGTTTTTCCTTCTCTAAGAGAGAATTTTTTCTGCAGCCAGTTTTTATCTTGGATGATTAATTGAGATTAATCAAGTGCTTGCTTCATTTCAGTTTACGTAGTGTTACTTTTTATTTGAAAATATTCAAAAAATTTAAATTCGTGCCGACAAATACGCCTACTTAGTCTCTTTCACTGCAAATAAATTTTTATATATTTTCTTCTATTTCTATTACCATTATTAATTCCATTTTACTAACTTTGTTACGTACAATATATTTGTATTCAAGAAACCTTACTGCATCCAGCAGAACTTGTGTTAGAACATTTTCCAGTTCGTTCTGACTGCTGCAGATGACAAAGGAACATTATTTTCGTGAGGTAAACTAATTCTAGGAAATGTTTTATTTTTATCAAAAAAGAAAAGAAGTAGTTGGGCATGAAATGTTGCTGTTGTTGTTCAGATACCTATGATTGTACTAAAACTACTAAAACCTTATATTTGGCACTTGGCTGGAAAAATTGCTATTAAAATTAAATTTAGATTCACATGGAGGATGAATAGAAGCTACTGTTGTTCCAGACTATGTATTTCTTTTTCCCTGTAGGTATTTCTATTCTTAGGTATTATTAGCATATATTTATACATAAACCTATGTAGAAACTATATTTGTGGTCAAAGTATGTCTCATTCAGAGATGGTTACCAATGATAATAACTGGTTTTTCCTGGCATTATTTATTAATTCCCTCGAGCTAACCCCATAGTCATTCACCAACAAATCCCATTTCAACGTAATTATAATCCAAAAGAACCTACGTTATTGCTGCGAAAAACTTTTTGATTGTGACGACGATGATGCAAAGTAAAAAACCCGGGCGATTATTTCCGACGACGTTAGCGTTATAATCGAGAAGAAAACTCGTTTTAAATTTTTTGTTAGTTTTTTCAATGTCGGAGGGCGTTAAAAAGTAGCGTTTTACTGGCACTTAAATGGATTGTTGGTCTGGCTTGGCGTTAACCGGGCGGATAAGCTCGCCAACAAAATAATAAAAATAAAAACTTGAAGCTTTTTCGCTACGTTTGAATATTTTAACTTCAAGAGAAATGTGTTTATCACCCTACTACAACTTTCTTTTTCAGGCCAAAATTGTTTTTAAATAGTTTTAGCTGACATTTAACCGCTAGCAAATTACATCTCATGTTGATCCAAAAAAAAATTAAATTTGAAAAGTCGTCTTTATTATTTCGCAGCACACATACAGTTCTAGGAAGGCTTCCGTATTTCCGTTTATAAAAAGGAAACTAATTTATTTATACGCCAGGATATGGCAACGTTCCATATCTCCAAGGGTGCCGGAATTTTCAAAGAATGGCAATGGATGCAACTTTACTAATGCAAAAATAAGGTTAAAACGGCTAGATGTGAAATATTATACATTTAGTACTGGGAGGAGTGGATTCCCGTTACGCTAGATTTGGAATCGGAATGAAATGTAGGTAGCTACATAGATTAAAGTTTCATTTACACTATTTGAGTCGAGATTTTCTTTTTTAGAAACTCTCCTATACGTACTCGAATAAACATGATGCGAACAAGAGTATAGCTAGACAGACTACTCTATTAAGACAAACACATAAAATATTTACTTCATATTGATTTTGTGTCCTGATAAATGACTTTCTGGATTTAACATGGATTATAGGACTTGGTACCTACAAAGAAAAACTCAATTTTCACTCGGTAAAGTTTCGTACATATATTAGTACCTACCTACTTTTTCAAATCCTAAGCGTACAAACAAACTATTAAAATTGGTCTCATAGGTCAAAACAGTCTATATAAGTTGACAAATAAACTAAGTACACTTTGTTTCACGAGGGTTCTGACATCGAAGACATCATAACTTGAAAAAAAAATGGTTGTCTTGGATTAATTCATATGAAACATTCAATTTTTTTGGCAAATTAAAATGAATGACTCCTGGTTTAAAAACCGATGAACGTTTTTGACGTGATTGATTTGTTTCAGTCAATTTCTATTTGGCAAAAAAGGAAGGCAAATTATGTCAAAAGTATGAACCCTCGTGAAATACAGTTTAGCTACTAACAAACAGAAAACATCATGGCAAAATAACAAAACAATAACTTACTCGTAAAACAATTAGTCTTTACACGCCATAGGAAAACATGAAACACACCTCAATAAAAATATGGTTTGGTAGAACATAGATCCAATTAAATAGTTCAAGATTTACAAAAAAAATTTATAGCGAAAACTAAAACATAGAAAATAATTAAAATAATGATAATTTATCCCTTGTCACTTGGGTTGCGCTTTCTTTCTAGCACCTCAGTGCGAATATTTCCACATCGAAATTTAAACAAATACATGAAATAGTCAAATTATTAATCATAAGTTCTGTTTCTGCTGAAATCACAAACCAGTCAGATTGAATTTGATTGGTTGAAACTAGTTCTCTGACTATTTCTGACTGTTTTCAACGAATGAAATTCGGTCTGACTGGTTTGTTAATATTGTCATATCTAGGATAATAGGGCATCTTCCTTCGGTAAATTAAACTCAAACGTCTTCCAAAAAAAGATCACGGGCTTCAGAAAAACCATCGATCACGTTACATTTAAATAGCATTCCATTGCAAGTTGAACGAAATATTGAATTATTAATTTGTACGGACATGGAACTGAAACCCATGGAAGGTCAATGTCAACGACAGGTCACCGGTAGTTATTGTAATAAGCAATCACGTACCATGGTCGCTCGACTAATATAAAATAAGGGGTTTTTGGAAGATGAGGGATCAGTCTACAGATAGAGAGTTATCCGCGTTAGTTATTTAGTAGTAATAGTGCCTTTAGTCCTGTGATAATTATTAGTGCCCATGCCCATAACTGACATGTATTTAGGGTAAGCTTTATTTTAATATACTTTCCTATTTTTGTACTTGGCTCTAGTTTTGATTCACCCCCTCATAACCCCAAGGTCCGACATATGGTGGAGGTGCCGTGTTCTTTCCCTTTCACCAAATCTTCCTATTTGGTGTATTTATGTTGTACAATTTGGTTTTTTTTTCTTTTCTTTTTGGGGTGATGCATGAATCAAAACAAGAGCCAAGTACAAAAATAGGAAAGTGTATTAAAATAAAGCTTACCACAAATACATGTCAGTTATAGGCATGGGCACTAATAATTATCACAGGACTAAAAGGCACTATTACTACAAACTAACGCGGATAACTCTCCATCTGTAGACTGATCCCTCATCTCCCAAAAACCCCTTATTTCATGTTAGTCGAGCGACCGTGGTACGTGATTGCTAATTACAATAACTACCGGTGACCTGTCGTTGACATTGACCTTCCATGGGTTTCAGTTTCATGTCCGTACAAATTAATAATTAAATAATTCGTTCAGCCTGCAATGGAATGTTATTTAAATGTAACGTGATCGATGGTTCTCCTGAAGCCCATGAACTTTTTTTGGAAGACTATTGAGCTTGATTTAACGAAGGGAGATGCCCTATTATCCTAGATACGACAATATCTATAGAAACAGACCTATTGATTAGTCGGTTGGTGGCCTTTGTAAAGTTGAGACATATTTATATATTACTATATACCACACTGAAATCCTGCTGTGTGTTAGTTCTGAGGTTCACACAATCATTTAGATTTAAAGTCCGTCGATTTTAATCCGATACTCCAAAGGAATGTGAGCAGGTGGCTCCCTGCAGTAAAACACCAGTGGTCACCTGTCGTAACATCTGTTTTTGCCATGAGCTTCACCCCCTCGCTCCTCATACGGGAAGTGTCAGATTAAAAACGACGGACATTATTTGTATCATTTCACTAATTATTCTTTTTGGTTCAGTGTCTAGAATTTGAGTGTTCTCAAAGAGGAATCCATGACCTGTGTCAAAATGGTGCTCAGCTAATGCTGATTGTTCTGGTTTATATCTTCTTCCATTTCTACAATCTCCTCGATGTTGTTGCATACGTTTATTTAAGTACTGTTTGGTCTGGCCAACATAATGTTTACCACATTCACAACAAATTGAGTAAGAAATATTGTATCTTTTTTCCTGTGGTGTTTGATCTTTAAGGGACGTATAGAGATATTTGTTGGTATGCGGAGTGTAGAATGTCAGCATGGTGTTTGTATCCTAAAAGTATTTTTCAATTTTATGTGACAAACCTTCTATATGGGGAATTTTGAAATATCTTCAATCCATGTCTCTAGCTGCTTACGGAATCTATGATCGGGTTAGCCCGCAGCCTTATTATGTAACTTGCGACCGCAGAGAATTGCGCAATCGTCGCTGTCAAATCGTTGTCAAACGTGTGTTGTCTATATGTTTTCTATTCAAAAAAAGCAACTGGCGACCGGTTGCTAGTTGCTATGTAATTGCTGTTCGTTAGAGAATAAGCCTGCCGATCACAAGGATCACCAGTCTCGACCTACGGAAAGGGATCTAGGATCAGTTCGCTCTCGTACGGAAAGTGATCGGGTTGTTCGGTTCAGTATCATATGTTTGGATCTCATCGACCCTGATAAAATGCGGGGTAAATAGGATTGGCCGATTGGCAGTCGTCAGCTGTTTCAGCAACTTTTTAGTTGTTTGTTGATTGTTTTGCCTTTAAAATAAATGGGGCAAATATCTTCAACAGCAACAAGCCAAAAAAATGGAAATTTGAGATTAAAATTAAAATCAGAAAATCAAAATAATGTTTGTTGAGGTTAGAATTGTTGAAGGTGTCATTTGGCAAGATTCATTTGCGGATCCATCCGTTCGAAAACTAAACTTGCTCCACCTAGATAGTTTACTAATCCTTGAAAAGCTGATACTGACCGAACTACCGAACTGATCCGAGATCAGTGTTTCCGTAAGCAGCTTCTGGCTATATTATGATTAAATTCCTTTTTATGCTTAAACCTATTTATGTTTCTAATTATGAAGTTAATTCGTGAAAGGTCCCGAAGTAGGCGACATCTATGATCAACTTTGTTACTCAAAACTCAGTGAACAACAAAGCAAGTTTGCATTTGGTCCCCGGCGTTGTTTCTAGAAGTTTTCAATTTTCTCCAGAATATTATTCTTTTTACGTATTGTTTCTGTTATATAAATCACAAAATCGCCATAAAACACAATTTAACAAAAACTAACCTCAAAAAACTGGCTTTGTTGTTCACTGAGTTTGGCAGACAGATTGCTATTTTTCGCGTAATTTAGCGCCATCTATTGGTACAGGAATTTCGCCAATAGGGTAGTTGTTTTTTCTCAATAATAATTCCACTTTGCTGTAATTATCCGAATAGAATTCTGGACTACTTAGATTAGGTAACGCTAGGCACATTTCTAGATATAGAGGGAGCGTTTAACAACGTTCCAACCACATCACTAATGAACGTTCTCAAGCGTAGGAATATCCCGGATACCGTTTGCAACTGGATGGAAGCCAGCCTAAGAAACAGGGTAATTACATCTACTCTGGGTGAGGACACAGTAAAAGCAATTGTGGGAAGGGGCTGCCTACAGGGAGGCGTTTTATCACCATTGTATTGGGCGGTCCTGGTCGACGATCTCCTGGCAAAAATGTCTCAGAAAGAACTCAAAAAGCACTGAACATAGTAGATAACTGGTGTAGAGATGAAGGCTTGTCGGTTAATCCGCAAAAAACCGTAACTGTCCCGTTCACAAAGAATAGAGTAGTAATTGGACTTCAATGACCTAAACTCAATGAAGCGGAAATCCCCTTCTCAAAAAAGGTCAAATATCTAGGAGTTATTTTTGACCAAAAGATGACCTGGGGTCCACACGTCAGTAAAGTTGTCAAGTGTTCCCTGGTTTTTAATAAATGGACTGTAAACTTTTTTGTACACTTTATTTACACTTTATTTACATTATTTACAACAGAATTTATGTTTTATTGCCTCACAATAGCAACTTATAGGACGTGCACTGTTTCTAACAAGAGGACATGACTGACTGATTTGAAATTTTTTAGTTTCACATATGAAAGCGCTATAGGGGGCGCTGTGAATAATATTTAATAAAAACATATTTTAGTACAAGAGCTTATGCTACATTTTAATGAGCAAATTGTTGGGAAAATAAATAGACATAAAAAATACTTTTCCCAACACTTGTATCTTTGGATGTAGTCAGTCTTTTCACAAACATCCCCAAGCAATTAGTCATGGATATTTTGAGAAAAGATTTCAAGTTCGTTTCATCCTACACCCAAATTTCAAAGCGAACACTTCTTGACATGGTGAACTTTTGTTTTGAGACAAGTTATTTCTCCTTCCAACAAAAAATATATTTCTAGAAAGATGGCTTAGCAATGGGCAACCCAGCTAGTTCAGTTCTTGCCAACATTGTGATGACCTACCTCCTTTCTGAAACCTTATAAAAGTTACCCTTCAACATCCCATTTTTATATGTCTATGTTGATGACACTATTGGGGCTGCCCCACAAGACCCACTGGATCTGGTCCTAGACCTTTTTAATAGCTTTCATCAATCCTTACAATTTACAATGGAAATTGAGGTTGGAAATGAAATTTGCTTTCTGGATGCAGAGGTTCGTCGATAGTCGAATGGCACATTATTGACTAATTGGTATTCTAAACCAAGTATTTCTGGTAGAATACTCAATTATTACTCAGCTCATCCCCTATCTCAAAAAAATCCACATGATAACTGCGCTATTACAGAGAGCCATAAATCTAAGTAGTCCTGAATTCCATTCGGATAATTACAGCAAAGTGGAATTATTATTGAGAAAAAAACAACTACCCTATTAACTTCATAAATAGAAACATAAAGAGGTTTAAGCATGACAAGGAATTTAATCATAATGGAACCAGAGACAAGTATCAAACATATTTCATAATTCCCTACATAGAAGGTTTGTAACATAAAATAAAAAATTTGCTTTCAGGATTCAAACACCATGCTGGTATTTCACACTCCGCATACCACCAAATATCTCTATACGTATCTTGAAGATCAAACACCACAGGAAAATATACCTTTATCATGATTGAGTGATTTTCATTCTGAAGTAACTTGTTCAAATTGTTTCGGCATTATCTTCACTTCTTCTTCTCCTTATTCTTCTTCTTCTGCTTTTTTCATCTTCTTCTTCATCAACCTGTATTTATCCACAGATATTAGAATTGAAAGGGACCAATCACTTCTGCATCATCTCCTTTACATCAGCGTTAATAAGTTGATTTCAGTCTGGGTTTTGGGTGCACCTCTTGGTCGGAGTGACCACTCAATGGGAAGCGGACTACTGTAACGAAGGTTACTAGATTTTTAATGTTTTATCCGCGTTTCCGTTAATTAAATTAATTTCGTACCGATATTTTGTGGCGACGCGTGAACTCGTTTGCAAAGCACACTCCAGTACCAAACCGACGTGCGCGCCGCGGTTCATAAGCTCAACTCCCACCGCTGAGACCTGGGCTGCGGGCTGGAATACACACAGGGCAGCTCTGTGCCTTCCGTGATAGAATGACGGACGCTGCTGGCTGGTATCAGGGTAACGCTCTTTATTCTACGCATTTCTTCTTTCTCTCTTCTGTGCACGGAGTGACCGGGTCTGCGGGCTGGAACACACATAGGGCAGCTCTGTTCCTTCCGTGATAGAATATCGGACGCTACGGGCTGGCACCAGGGTAGCGCTCTTTATTCCATACAGTTCTTTTTTGTCTCTTCTGTGCACGCAGTGACCGGAACTGCGGGCTGGAACACACACAGGGCAGCTTCGTTCGTTCCGTGACAGAGTAAAGAGGGCTACGGACTGTAGTACGACCAGGGTAGTGCTCTCTATTCTTCACATCTCTTCTCTCTTTCTTACCTGCATTCTGTTCGAATTAAGAATTCGCGCACGAGGCCCAAAGGTCTGATCCTGCAAGCTGACGGTTGTAGGAGCTGGACCGACCATGGTTCCTGGAGCTTTCTTTTGCCGATTAACCGTTACCGTTACAATAACTGTTACCGTACCGTAATCTCGAACCGTAAATTCACGCGACTAACCCGGAACGCACACGCACTTCGTTCGCCCCTCCCCCCCTCCCTCACTGCTTAGCATTTCCTTTTATTAAACCTGTATGTTAATTAAGTGTTCTTGCATATTTCCCCATTGTATTATAAATTATTGGGTAAACAATAAAAGCTACTTTCTTGGTTGGATTGTGTGTTTCATTTTCTTGTGAATGCGTAGGGACCTCTGGTTTTCCGTCTCCACTGTTTAAAAGCTACCTAGAGCACGTGGGCCCTTAACTACTATAATCCTAAGGGTGGCGCCCGAGTTTTCCAAAAATTCCGAAATCAACCGCTTTCTTACCGGAAAACCAAAGTAGCGCTACACTACGAATTAAGTGAACACCTACCTAAGGACTTAGAGAATACGAAAAAGATTGAATAGATATTTTCAAGTAAAAGTGCTTGCTGTAATAATTAAACATTTCCCTTTTCAAGAATATAGAACAAATCAACAGAAACCATAGGTAGAAGAAAGCGTCTTCAGAGAAATAACCAACAACACCAGGATCAAAGAGCACAAAAGAAACTGTCAGCAGGGACAAATAGATAGATCAGCGATCGCCGAACACGTGTTAACAGAAACAAACCATGTCATTCGTTTCGAACAGACTCAAGCATTGGATAGGAGCAAACATTTTTACACCAGGCTCCAGAAAGGAGCCATAGAGATACAGAAACACCACAACAACTTCAGCAGAAAAGAAGAGGGCATGAACCTTAATAAAAGCTGGTTGCCAGTTCTCCGAAAAACAAAGACCCTTTCTTTCCGAGAACGGAACAAAGAAAATAGCGTAATACAAGCCACGCCCACAGCCCTGGAAAAAAAACTTTTTTACTAAACATGTTTTTTTTCCGAAACTCTACGAATCTAACAATAAGACTCATTATATGAACAAAAGAATATGATAAATGGCAACCGATTGACATACTCGACCTAGATTACCAAAAGCCCCCATCCTGAAAAAAGGAATATTTTAGGTCGGGGTAAATCTCAACAATACACCGTCGACAGCGGTCTAGTGCTAGGCTCAGTACTAGGGCCACTCTGTTTGTTATCTAAATCAATGAACTTTAAACACAAATAAAAACTGGATCAGTATCTTTTTTTGCCGATGACATAAAAAAAAATACAATTCACTTACTCATGGGGCAGATTTTCAAAGAAGTTTCAGAACGATAGGGGCCTGAAAAGAAGATTGGTTTCCTAAACTTAACAGAACTGAATACACAATACCTATACATTGGTGCAAACAAGGCCACACCATGCCAGAGATCTCAAGTAATACCAAAATTGTCCATAAGCTCAATTTATTAACACTGAAAGAAAGAAGAGACAGAGGAGATTGTATAGAAACATGAGATGGTAAGTGGGTCCTCAGCAGTCTTTGGTTATCTGCAGATCTTTGATACAATAAATATATTATTCGAGGAGTAAGTTACTGAAGAAAGATTGGGGGAAAGACCAACTGTCATCATATTGGAGGCACACACCGAGACTCAGACAGTCAAAAAGGTTTATTACCCTTTCAGCAAAAAGAGCTGAACAGCTCCTAAACATGAGCAGACCAGACATCAGATTGGTGGTGGGACTGCTCACAGGACACTGCCCAGTAAAATACCATTTAAGGTTAATGGGCAGAGCGGAAGACGATCTCTGCCGATTCTGCTCAGACGCAATAGAAACCGCAGAGCACCTGCTCTGCGAATGCCCAGCCCAATTCTGCAAGAGGCTCAAATTCCTCGAGGGGGCAACACTGTCACCAGAAGAAGTGGGCCAACTGACACCCAGGAAAATAGCTTCCTTCGGCAGAAGTCTACGCTTCCTGGAGACAAATTAAGATGTAGAGTCACGCACAAAATATCTGCAAAGGTAGCAGTGCCCCCGAAATCTACAATCTACAATCTACAATATATTGAAGGTGGCTAACGCTTTAGTCACCTCAGATGTGAATGATGTGCTTATTTCCGACTACTACGAGAGCTTGACATCCAAGAACTGAAAGAGACATATTATGACTAATTAGGCCCCAACAAGCTTATAAAGGTCGATAACAATGAAATACATAGTGCAAAGCTGCATATATCTTGGTGACGAAGAGAGGATTGGTAGAGATAACCTGTTTGGTTAATATGCTGTTGCAGAATTACCGAGGAAAATAACATTGGGATGGGCAGCATATGGCAGACTTCAAGATGTCCCAATTACACTAAAACGAGAAGCTTTCAACATGTGTGTCCTCCCTGTGCATAGACCCTAACTCTGACCAAAACATCGGCATGCAAGGTACAGAAAAATGGAACCTAAAATGAAACGCTCGATGCTTGGTATACTTAAGTCTCAGAGATATAATACGAAATGATGGCATTCATACAGGAGTTGATGATGTTTTGGAACGAATAACACCAGCAAAATGGAGATGGGCAAGATTAAACGATGGTGGATGGACCAAGAAAATTCTGGATGGCGACCAAGAGCAGACAAGCGAAGCCGGAGTTGACGGCTAACCAGATTGACCGATGACGTGAAAGGAATTAACACCAACTGGATACTGGATGACAACCGCGCAGGACATGACAAAATAGAAATGTCTCGGGAAGGCCTATGTCCAGCAGTAGACGAAACAAGACCAAATGATGATGATGATGATGATGGAGTTATTGAAACAAGCTTTCATTAAGATCCAGATTTCAAAAACCCAACAAACACATTTTGTAAATGTTAACAATACTACTTATAAGAATTCAAAGCAAACTGCAGACTTGTTTGGATAATTTAGGGCCAATAATGATACAGAAATATAGATCTAAATCGAATTTTCCAGTGTCGTTTAAAAACTTTGACCACTTTTAGCTTCAAAAGCTGATAATTTTCACAGTTTGCCAGAGAGTTTTTCTAACTGTACATAAATAATCAACTCATTGTATTCTAATCTAAACTAGAGAACTGAAATCTTCAGATTTGCCTAAATTAAAAAATAAGATTTTAGTCTAAATACCTTGTTTACATAGTTTGCTTTGCTACTCGAATAAATCCAGCGCAGAATTAATTAAAACCCCTTTCTAGTTAGCCTTTAACGCTTCGCTAAGAAAAATAATTTAATTTTTTGAGTTAGCATGAGAAATGTTCACAAACATCTTCAACGCTTTGCTAAGATAATTAGTTTTCTTTTTCAAAAGTCAGCACGAAAAATTATTAAAAAAGAATAACAATTTACCAAAATATTATCCACCTTTTGACTTAAAATAATAATAATTAATTAATATAAATAGCGACATCTGAAGCGGCTTATTTTATGTTAATATAGGGCAAATTTAATTTCATACGCCTTTTGATGTTTTGAGAAATTCCCACAGACTAAAACGTTTCTACGCTACTAAGTTTTAACAGACGAATTGAATCGTATGGGTGTGCAGCTTTTAGGGAAATAGGGGAACAAATAAAGCCTATGTTGATTTTTCGTATAATAAATAAAATATTTAAGTTTCAATACCAAACTAACATGACAATCATACTTTTAACAATTTCACATTTTTTGGCTTAGAGGAAATATAAAATGAAAAATTGGCATGGTTCAAAAAATTATTTCGCCGTTAAAATTAAATGATGCTTTTGTGTAATCTTGCAAACACGTTGGAAATTTTACAGCCAACCGAACGATGGAATCATCGATCATTGTCACTTTTTTTTCGCCATGTAATTGATGACCAATTTAAAAGTTCCAATTAAAATAGTCCGAAACGATCAAAGAGATGGATTGTGTAGACTGGCCGAAATGTAGTGCACAGCGATTTTGGATTGAAGTCTATTATGAAGAAATTATTAGCGGAATATTTTTGACTGCTATTGCGTAATAAGTGGTTTCCCGTGTTAGCGTCAAAAGCAGAAAGGTTTGGATCTTTTCGCTCTATAGCCCAAAACCAGCCGCAGTATTTGTCTGTGTCCATTTCGGCAGAAAATTTCTGACCTCAAAGGGAAACTAATTTATATATTAAATGTCTTTGAGGTCCCAAATAGTAACGAGACCCTCATTTGTCCTTTTCCCTTTTCCCATTGGAATTTACTTATTTACATTGTTTTCAATTTCACTGCTAGGAATTGTAGTGTTTATTTAGTCCACCTTATAAAATTTTTACAAAATCGAAGGACAAAGCGTAGGGTAAAAAATGTAACGAATATTATAAACACTTTTTAAAAAAGAACTGTGCCGAAAGCCTTGAGTACAAATCCCTTGCAGGTTTTTGAGATAAATAGAAACACCAGTGGTAAATCTATTTATGATCTAATTTAGAAACGGAATATTGGAGATTTCAGTTAATTGATTTTCGTTAATTTGCTCGTACCTCCAAAAGGTTAGCAACTTGTCGGCGGACTCTAGCATGTAGTGTGCATAGTAATTCGATATAGAGTTTCGTCACATCTTGTAACTCTTACATAAAAACCTTATCCACGCCGAATATTGCCTCCTGAATATTATATTCTGGGAAGCTACAGGGCGGCGCAAAAGATAAAAAACTAAACTCATCACATGATTCCACCATTTCTTTTGAATGTACTTTTCAAAATATGCTTATGGCTCCAAAGTCTGCAGTAAATTTTGATATTGTTTTAAAAGGTCTCCTTCATTCTTCCCATTTTTCTCTAATTTTTTATACTTCTGTAGGTATAGGTTTCATAGCAATGTTCTACTAACTTCTTGGAATCTTTCCGACTAGAGTTTTTGCAACTGCTCAGTGTTTCTATCTTCCATCTACCAACTTCTGCTTTTTGGATCTGTCACCCTTTTCACAAAGTCTTTCTATAGTTGACCAACAGCTAGGGAAATGTTTCTTTTCTGTCTTTCTCCTTCCAACTTCTCATAGCGTTCGGTTTCCCAACCTGTCAAATCAAAGTCTGAGTCAAAATATTCTCAGTCAATATGATTATTATTATTATTAAAGGTCAGCCTTCTGCAAAAAAGAAATAATAATAAAAACTCGATTAAAGATCAGTTTTCAAGAACATGAACATTAAACAGTATACAAAGTACATCTGCTTGACTTCCTCTAAACAGAATATTTTCTAGATGGAAGAGTCACAGTACAATATTAAGTGTACAATCCACTGACAGTACCTCATACTGTAGTGCTTCTTCTTCTCCTTATAGTGCATCTCCTATCGGAGGTTTGCTATCAT
Source organism: Ceutorhynchus assimilis (assembly GCA_917834065.1). NCBI lineage: Eukaryota > Metazoa > Arthropoda > Insecta > Coleoptera > Curculionidae > Ceutorhynchus > Ceutorhynchus assimilis. The sequence continues at coordinate 31,346,117 of OU892282.1, read as the reverse complement.
CACAGCAATCCAGACCTTGTTGACAATTGAACATTGTTACATTTAAACCGGAGAAGTGTGTATTTCTGTCCTCTCATTCATGTGATTCAGATATTGAAGCTTTCTCTTTTCCATCATGTTAATGATTTCGCGCTCCTTCTGCCACCGGTCCAGGGAATACGCCATATTCTACGGTAGAACCACATTCCGCAGGCTTGTAGTTTGTCCATGTGTTTTTTCTTGAGTTTCCATGTCAACTCCATACAAAAGCGCGAAAAAACGTAACAACGAAGCATCCGCATCCTAAGTTCCATGTTAATATCTCGAGTCGTGAATATATTTTTAATTTTTATAATTGTTGATTTAGCTATGTCTATCCTTGTTCTTATCTCTCTTGTTTGATTACCCGTTTGTTCTATCCAAGTTCCTAGATATTTTGTATGTATATCGGCACATTCTTGATCTTGGTGTTTGCCACCGTCAGATTCACTGATTTTATACGAACTTTGAAACTACCATTAACTTGGTTTTCTTAAAGTTAATTTTTAGTCCGTATTCATTACAGCGATCATTCAATGTTTCTAAAAAGTGTTGTGTTTTCAAAATTGCTCGTTAATAAGATGGTGCCATCAGCATATCTTATATTAGGTATTAATCACTTCTCTATTTATAACTATTCCCACTTACTCATTTTTTAAGTTTCCCTAAAAATAGCTTCGCTATATAGGTTAAGGAGAAGCGGCGATAGGATGCAACCTTGTCTCACACCAAGACGAATATCAATTTCGTCTGTTGGTTGGTTTTCTCACTTACTACTTAATTATCCTAACGTCCGAATCAATGTTTTTGATGATCAGTAGCTGATGTAACTTGTGTAACCTCTTTCGTCAACAAATTAACAAGAGGCCCATAATATGCTCAGCGAATAATTATTAGGGGTGAGTCAATAGTTTGATAAGTACAGAATGGCAAGGGCGCCACTGAATTTAAAAAAAAAATGAAAATAATAAATTACATAAAATATTGAAGAGTGAAAATTCAGAAACACAATTTAAAAAAAAAAAAATAGTCAGCAAACGGCAATTGATAACTCTGAAAAGGAAATAAATAAGACATATAACTCAACCAAATCTTGACATAGGTTGAACCAATAAAACAAATAAGTTTCAAATCAAATTAGAAGGTATATATTTTCACAGTGAGGTCAAAAATCAAGTATTGAATAATTTCGACGTATAAAATCAATTGCTGGTAAAACACTTTAGGTGCCGGTACTTTTGCTCTCATTTGACAGCCGTTTAAAATAATCAGGGGTTGGGATGTGCTCTAACCACATCATACTTATATAGACCTTGGCCCATGCAAAACTTTGACGACCTATCAAATTCGTTAATCGAGAGCAACAGTATCATCCATAAATAAAGTCAATAGGTAGAGATTAACTCTCAATCAGTTTCATCAAATTCAAAAAAAAAAGACAACATCATAATGTACCTCAATATACTTACCATATAAATTCATTAACAGTCGCTGGCCATATCATTATCATGAAATGAAAATATAAAAGATTTAAGTTTCCAGAAAACTAAATTAAAAAAAAAATGATTGATTGAAAATTGTATTGATAAATATGGTCAGTCAAATTCAATAAAATCCACTGGCACCTGTATGAAATCGAAAGTTGGGTTGAATCGTCAGGAGATATAATAGAAATCCTCAAATATATAAGTTATAGGAACCAGGATTAAAAATTGATCAATTTTCGAAGATGTAGGTACTTACTCAATAATTTTAAGTTTAGAGCATGTTGTGCAACCTTGACTTCTGTTCAGATAACTGATTGATTATCATCGATAAAATATAAGTACATTCTCTAATATGGCGGTACTAAAAGTTGAGTAGAGATGAAATCTATAGATAGTTAATATGGTAAATCAAAAATCGGAAATAATAATTATTCAAAATTCACTTAGGTATCAAGAATACAAAATTGAAATTTCAAATATTTAAATGTCATATCAGGAAAAAAAAATTAATCAATTAATTTTGTTAATTGATCATAAAGTAGATTTCATCAAAAAAATATTAAAAGTTATAAATGAAACTCTATACAAACCTCCATTCCAACAAAAAGGTAGAGCACGGAAGCCATCCCTTCTCGGCCACTTAACGAGGGAAGTTGCAGAAGGAAGTTGCAGATTCTAGCCTGGAATCAAGGCTGGAAGTGCAGTTTTCTTCGTGAAATGTAGGGGTACACGTATCGACTCGTGACGGACTTGATTCCTCTAGGAATCCCTTCAAAAGCTCTATGCCACGCTCCAAGACAATGGTTTTCTTCTAAAAATGTGGCCTTTGGGAAATGAATTCATTGAGAAAAACGGCTCCTCGGAAAAACAGCGTCTCGGAAAAACGGCTCCCCGGTAAAACAGCTCCTCGGAAAACCCTAAGTAATAGAGGCATTCCATGAATAACCATTACTTATAAAAAAAATTAAAAAAGACATACCACGATGGGGTTCGAAATTCAAACTTGAATAAAACGGTAATCACCAGACTCATGTTTCAAATTTTTTCGCAACTTCATTTCGCCAAACTAATGCCTGATGGCCGATAAGGTACTTTTCTCCACGAGAACGGTAATCACAGTTGAGGAAGATGGCTGCCCCCAAGCCAGGCCCGACCTTTCAGGCGAACGGCAAAATTTAAAAGGGAGGAAGAAACGGACAATCTTTACTTTCAAAAAATAGCCAACGGAAAGCGTTGGTACTAAACTGGTACTTCAAATTTAAACGAAAATCGTGCCCTCTAGTTTATTAATTGCTATTATTATTTTCGACAGAAATCTTGTTTTTTTTCTTTAATGCTAGTCACCAGCCTGTCAACATTGAAGAAGAAGCAAAAGGCTTCGAAAGCTAGGCATTTGTTAATAAATCTATATTGATACTAACTGATTCCCAATTATTCAAAACCATATTGAAGGTAATAATTTAACTTTATATTATAATTATATTTGAAAGAAAAAAGAACAATTTCTAACAGTAGCATTTCACATATGCTACACTTTTCATGTTTGACTTTGTCAAAGGCTTTCTCGAAATCGATGTAACATTCATACACCCCTTGGTTTATATCGAGATAGCGCTGGAAAAAAAATTTCATTCCAAAAAGCACCTCTCGTGTTGCAAGTCCTTCGCGGAATCCAAACCGTGTGCTGCTTATGTCTTCCCCTGTAAATTTTTTTGTGAATGACCTTTAAGAACTTCAAAATGTGGTTCATACGTACGATATAGTTCGGTTATCTGAGCATTCTCTTGGATTTGGTTTCTTGGGTATGAGCATTGTTACAAATTAATTGAAATTTGTTAGAACTTTGAGATAGATAAGATAACCTAGGGTTGTGGAATTCAAAAAAATTAAGATAACGTGTAGTCCCTTTATGTGCAAATGAAACCACTCAAAATCCAACAAACAATAATTTTATTTCGTTTACAATGTTGTCTAGTAACCAAAGATAAGTAGTAACATATAGTAACAGTTAATGTTACTCTCTGTAAAATTTTGGTGTTGAGAGCTTGTTTTTTTCTGGTGAATCTGATACCATGTACCTTTCCAAAAAGGAGCTCTTCAATGGGTGTTGGGGATCCACTTTGTCTTGCAGAGAAAATTTAAATTGAAATTTCATATAAAACTGTTGTTGTACAGACACTCCCTTCCAACAGAATCAGGTATGAACAGTATTGCAAGTTGAAAAAAAAAATATTTTAATATAAAAAAACAATACAATTAAATAATTAAGAATAATGGTAAGATAATAATAAAATTTAAATAATAACAAGATTAAATTAAAATGCTCGTTATGATTGAGCAAAATGCTGCTTTTCTGACAGTAGCACTAGCAGGCAAAAATATGAACAAAATAAGGTAAAACAATAAGAAATTAAATCTTTGGATTCTCCCCCAAATAGACGAAATTTTCCTTTCAAATTACGTTAGCTAGTATAGATACTGCAAGATAAACCTGACGGTGAAATCAATCAAATCCAGAATATGTCAAAATTCTTGAGATGTTTTATTTGAAAATTTTTAACTGAATTTTTGACCTGTCTGGATTTCTATTAAACAAAAATTACACCCTTTAGTCGAGATAAGAATTGATGGAGTCAAACAGAAAATGGCTATTCAGGCCTCTTCCTGGATTCAATAAAGAGTTGATAGGGATGGACGCACAAATTTGGTTTTCACCGACTATATTTAGAGCAAATGGTCCAATATTCCCACACTAACAATTGATTCTGAAATCCAGAGCAGCAGTACCTATATATTAGTCCAAAAGTCTGAATTGACTTACCTCAGAAAAACGTGGCACTACCAATCAGCACTCACACAAAATGGGAGCCAACAATTAGAAGAAAAAAAATTAAATATAATTATATTTCAAGAATAGATAAGATTTATTAGGTAAAAACTTAACAATGATATGATAATATGAATTGATGCAAAATATATTGAAAAATCTATGAGGGCGAATCCAAAAATATCAAGCAAAAATTATTGAAAATATAAAGGACTTGCCTGCCAGATTTCTGTCGAGAAAAGAGAACGTTTTAGAAACCAAACCCCACAGGAAAACGATCCTGTTATACTTAACTGCATTTTAACCAGTTTAATCAATCAGACGAGTACACCCAAAAGATCATATTCACTTTACAATGAAAATACAATGACAACCCACGTGGAATAAAAGAGAATAGACAAAAATCCACTAGAATTATTTCAATTGTTCACAAATTATAATAATTTAAATTAAGGTTATGTCAAAAATAGATAACTGTTAATTAATTAGGTCATTAAGCCAAAAAATCAGAAGTTAGAAAAAGACAGAAATATATCCATTTGCTGAGAGTGAGATAAATATAATTTCTTTGAATGAAAAAAAAAAAAAAAAATGAATGTCAAATAAAAATAGCCAGGGAAAACTATCACAATTAAAAAAAAAAAAAAAAAACTCATCCGGTACAAGATGGCAGCACTGGTAAATGAATAAAAGATATTTGCATTTTACGCACATGATGGATAGATGGCAGCACTTGTATAATTTTGAACTTTGAATTATTATTTTGCTGATTCTGGAATGAAAAAAATAAAACTTTATAATGAAAATGAAAAGAGATGAAACATGTTACGTAAATGATAAATTTATCGTAACACACTAAAGTGGATGATAACCATTGTTTGGGGATTTCTCCTTTATGAATGCGGTTAAAAAGGTCCAGCAGAATATCAATTACATCATCATCAAAGAGTTTGATAAGCTTTATGGTTATCTAATCAGGACCAGCAGCTTCACCTGGTTTCATATTTTCCAAGACATATTCTATTTCTGATCTTAATATTTTTAAGTGCACATTGCTTGATTCTAAGACCGGTTTTGGAGGACTTTTATCATCGAACAGTTCCGATAGGTATGCTTTCGACCTTTTAAGTTTGTCCCCCACGTCAGTTATTATACGCCCATTTGTATCCTTGATAATCTTACTAGCTGCCTTGACCCTGTTGCATACAGCGATTTCTTTTATCTTTTTGTGCATGTGGAAGCTGTCAAATTTCTTTCCCAGTACTTCCATTTCCTCACATTGAGCTACTAGGTATTTTTCTTTCGCTCCCTCAATTTTTCTCTGGACTGTCCTGTAATCATCTTTATCGCCTTTGCTCTTTCTCCTTCCTTCCATAACGATTTCTGATATTATCCAGAGCTTTTTCTTGGTTCTTTTGCTTGATATTTTTTAGCTACTGTTTCTTGCCCTGTTTATATTTGCTTCCATTTTTCATCCAAACTGACTTTAATCGATGTAATAGTGTCTCTCATACATTCGCTGGCTTCCTTCTTAACTGTGTCATGAATTTTAGAATTTTTAAGGAGTCTTGGGGATATAATATAGTTGTTGTTGTAACGGCTTTTGTTCGTCTAATATATTACAGCGGCTGAGAGACGAGACTGTTCAAAAAAAAATACCACATTTAAGTATATCTTAATTAGAAAACTTAACTCGTAAACATTCCGAAAAAAATTACCGTATCGTCTCCTTTTTTCTCAAACACACTTCCCACCACTCAAAAAAAAGCAAATCCTTTGTCCTTTCACCAGCCAGTCTTAATTTTCTTTAAATTTCCCCAAAGTGCAGTATTTTACTTCGGCTTTTCAACTCTTTTCTTAATAAGCAAAACAATAAATTCCCAGTGCATTTAAACCGAGAGAAAATAAGCCAAAACTTTTTGGAGAGAAATAACCACAGAGCTATGCTAGGGGAGACGGGCAGTGGGCTTGGTTTTCTTCCAAGATTGCGGCGAAACGACGGAGAAAAGTTTTTAATTGAACAACCTCGACAATTAGCAAAATGGTGAAAGAGAAAATAATGAAAAGAAGGTTTTATTTATTTTGTTTTTATGATTTTTTTTTTGTGGTAATTTACTTTTACTTTAGAAAATTGGGACCATCGCCAGTATCTTGCATAAGTTCTAAATCATGAGAACTTGCAAGCAAAATTGTTTTTAAAATTTACTATTAATATACAGAGCAAAGGAAAATTATATTGTGGGATTTGGGTGTTTAGGGACATGCTAATAATATTAGAATTTTTCTTTTTGATTCAAGGTGGGTTCTAACAGACATTTAATTTAATTTAGCATTTAATATAATTTAATTTAAAAAGTTTACTATACATTACTAGCCGAGTAAATCTGTGGCCGAAAGTCGCTTAGTTTTCGAGAAAAAAAAAATTGGCGTAGAACCAAATCAAACGTGGTAGGTTTTGTTAAGCATGTCACTGGGCATACGAAATCTAAAGTGCAGACATTTTCCCGTGGTCTCGGACTTTTTTATGACAAAAAAAGTAAAAAAAAAAATATTTTTAATAAAATGTGTTTTTTTTTGTTTCCACCGTCATATCTCCAAAACCAATCAAGTTATCGAAGTAATTTTTTTTTTAAATTAAAGTACACACTTGGGCGCTTTCAATAGTGCCTTCAATCCTCACGAAGTTTTCCCCTTTATTTTTTTCAAAAACGGAAAATCCAGGAATTACAATTTCAGGTCTTACAATTTTCACCAATCGACAAACTTTTTTATTTTTGAAAATTTTTATATACATACAGCGAAGCAAATGATGCCAAAACATGACAAAAGTTTTAGAAATTATTAGTTTTTACCTAATATATATCGTTTGGCCAGAGCGAATTTTCAATTGCGCGCCAAAATAATGCATCGCATACTCTCGCGCCATGGCTAGACAACTTGACTACTATCCATAGTACTGTGTGCTATTGGCGGGATTAAGAAATTAAAAAATATTGTTGCTGTCTCATCGAAATTCAATTTCAAACTCTGCTTTCGATGTTCCTAAAAAAAATATTGCCGTTCTTCAAGAAATGTCTGAATAATTGTCACTGCAGTCACATGACAAAGCATTAGAATTCGCCTTAGAGTAGTCAAGTTCCTAAGTGGGAGAAGAAGGAACATGGAATAGGAAAATGTAACCGTCTTTTTTTCAGGTATTTTGAGATCCAAAATAATGGCGGTATAGCTAATTCAATGCTTTACCTGTCGTTTGGTGTACAAACACCTGCTAAAAACTGGCTTCACTTTAGTTTCATAGCAAAATCGCGTGTTCCTACTCCTTATGTCTGTAGGAGTGCGCTTTATCTGCTCTAAGGAATTCGCCTAAAAAATTGGTTCTTCTACCCTACAAAAACCAAGACAAACAAATACAGTAACTAAATGACCTGCGGATAAAACTAGCAACAACTACAAACAAACCATCCTCGGAGATTCCTCCAACCGAACGCGCTTTTTATCACCACTTTTTAAGGTCAAAATGGATTTATAGTTATTGCTGTATCAAGGGAATTATGAGGGTGGTTGATACCCCAGGGCAAAGTTTGTGGGCCCGAGGGACAGCAATTGCCCGTGGATATTAACACCTGATAATTTCCGTGGTGAATAGATAATTTTATTTCCTACTGAATTTATTGTATTTTGTTTATTTTTATAAAGGAATAAACCATAAACCAAAATTTCAATTTTTTCTCAAAGTTGTACCATCCAAGGTAAAAGCGGGAGTTATGAAATAATTAACCACCGCGCGAGAGTTAAGACCCTATTAATGATTATTGTAACCAAGATATATATGGTTACTAATAGTTCAGTAGGATATAACACAATTCATTTCCTATAATTAGTAGCTATATTCTATAATTTCCTGCAGGTGTATTATGTTCAACTTAAACATGGTACAGTAGCAATAAGCCCACACCACTTATAAATGCAGACGGTTCAGTATGGAATTTATCTGACGAGGTTTGAACTCCAATATTTTCCAATGACAAGCCAATTCCTAATTTTGTTTGACAATCAATATACAGGGCTCTCATTTCAAAACTTGCCACCCACCTTATTTGCGTGAAGAGGCATATTCGTGGAAATCGCCAAAACACCTCAACAGTCAACAAATTGATTGGTGGCGGGGCTGTAATAAAATTGTAGGTAAAGCAGGTGTGTTTAAAAATGAATAGGCATTTCTGAACAACACTGAGGTCAAATTCAAAAAATGAAACGGCAAATTCTACAGATTCAACAGCCCTTCAAATTGATCTATCAGTCGACCCCCTGTCTCATTTAGAAATTTTGAGGGTGGTGTGGTAGCGTAGCCCTGGAGGTTAGGGGGTTGAAAGAAGGGATTCCAGTTTCACGTGAAAAACCTCCCCCCCCCCCCAATAAATTTGTTGACGTGTTTCGGCGTTTTGCACGAATATGCCTCTTTACGCAGATAACGTGGATGGCAAGTTTTGAAATGAAAGCCCTGTATATTTATTCCTCAGATAAAAATGGTGAAAATCGAAAATGTGCTTGCCTGCAAGAAGGTCTAAAATGTTGTAACGAGGTGTAATGTCGTTTTTGTAATAACACTATTAAAGATTTTGAAGAAGAGGAAAATGATGAACAGGAATGTTTTTAATGTCGAAAGTTAGGGCCACATTTTGTTGAAATCTAAATATATTTTAAAGGAATTATAGGTATTATATCCATATTTCCGCTTCTATTTAATTAAATTAAAAATATATGATACCCTACTAAGTGGTCATAAGGTCTTATGAGTATTATACTCTCCTATCTCTGAGTAAATGCGGTATAATACTGTCTCGCGATGGGTTTCGCTCGCGTTAGATTATTTTAGCGCACAAATAAAAAATCGCTGTGGCCAAACGATATATATTGGGTAATAACTAATAATTTCAAAAACTTTCGTCATGTTTTGGCATCATTTGCTTCGCTGTATGTATATAAAAAATTTCAAAAATAAAAAAGTTTGTCGATTGGTGAAAATTGTAAGACCTGAAATTGTAATTCCTGGACTTTCCGATTTTTAAAAAAATAAAGGGGAAAACTTCGTGAGGAACGAAGGCACTATTAAAAGCGCCTAAGTATGTACTTTAATTTAAAAAAAAATTTACTTCGATAACTTGATCGGTTTTGAAGATATGACGGTAGAAACAAAGAAAAACACATTTTATTAAAAATATATTTTTTTTACTTTTTTTGTCATAAAAAAGTCCGAGACCACGGGAAAATGTCTGCACTTTAGATTTCGTATGCCCAGTGACATGCTTAACAAAACCTACTAGGTTTGATTTGGTTCTACGCCGAAAAAAAAAAACGACGAGATACGGCTTCCAGAACGCTCCTCTATACCATATGACGGCGTTCTTACAAAATTTTAATTTAAGACATAATATAACTTAATTTAAAAGTTGGCCATCTTTCAAAATTAAATTAAATTAAATTTGAGGTTGATCATTGATTTTCATCAGTTTAACAAGGCAGATGACGGATAATGACATTTTTCTATATCAGTTAAAAATTTACTGTATGAACGCCACAAAGTAAAATAATATTAAATCTTAAATTATGTTAATATAAAATTAAATTAAATTTCTGTTAGAACCCAGCTTAACTCATCAATTATTGTCAATTTAGCCATTAACTGAAGCTGCGAGTAGCTTGAAGCAATTTTAGGATTCTTGCAACCCAATGTACTTCTCTAAGATGTTTTGTAATGAAAGGATTAGAGGATAAAAAAAAGAACTTATACTGAAATAGCGCACTTCTTTGATAAAACTGCCCAATTATTCTCTTTCCTCTAAAGCACATAGAAGCATTATAAATAATAGAATATGTCGACCATAATCTATTGACAACAAAATCTCAAATATAATGTAGTCTCTTTGCGTCACTTCTTTCAAACCATCTAGGTCGATCAATCCACAAGATGCCGATAATATTTTCCTGACCATCAACTGCTAAGAGGAGTCCTTACTCAGATAAGTGAGGTTATTCTTGTGTGTCCCGAAAAGATATATTTACCTTTGTTTCTTTTTATGCTATAAATTCACTTTGTTTTTTCTGAACTCTATGATAGGTCATGTGTCCAAGTTAAATTAGGGTCCGTCCGTGGTACCATTACACTCCAATCAGGATCTCAATATATTGGGAAAACAGCTACAAAGAAAATATTGAGTTGTCTATTAATTTTTATAAATTTCTATATCGTTGAGAATTTTAAATCTATTTAAGTAATCGATAGTGAAAAATGTCATTTGGAAAATATTCCAATATTAATTCAATATTTTGCCCGAACTATGTAAAGACCCATATTTAACAAATTTAAACGAGAACCGCCAACCCAAACTAGATAATTCCCGAGGGAAATTCTGTTCTCCGAAACTTGCACGCTATAGCGGCAGTTTCGAGATGCTATTGTTAAGTTCCCAAAACCACTTCCAAGTTGTATTGAGAATTATTATATGCTATACATTTTTTCTTCGCTTATTCGAGCAACAATCAACCGACTTTTTGCTTTATTAAATTTTAAAGTTTCTTCTATTAAATTGAGGTTTGGAAAATTTTTCCTAGAAATAAAAACTTTCTCGCGATATAGATACCTTCAAACTTTAAGTCAAATATTTTAAATTTCGAAAAGTTTTCATTTCGGTCCAAAGTTTCCCATTTTCAACGCGCTACTTTAAATTATAATAGAAAACTCAACGTCTAAGTTTTCGCTACGAAGTGTTTTTATGAATTCCTGCCGTATATTTTTAAGGAAGCCGATATTGAATATGTCTGCAAAAAGAAGAATAAAATAGAGAACTAAACGCCAGCTTTTGGAAGCATAATTAAACTTGTAGTGCAGAAATTGATTTGAAAAAGGCAACAAAAAGTAAAAATGAACTATACCTATATCACTGAACTGAACTGAATCAGTGTCATATTTCATATGCCACTACTTCACAGAAAAAGAGACAGAATTCGAAATAAAATTGAGCAAATAAAGTTATACCATACAAACACTACTTTGTGCAATGTATTGGGCTGTACTTCAAGCAAAAATAAAAGAAAATTAGGATCAAGTATTATGAGCTTGATTATGAGTTGAAACTTTATTATCATAATGTTTTTTCAAAAAAACAGGCGTGATAACATCCAAAGTCTCACGATTCCTTCACACTTTGACCAAGCAATAAGGAAAAATGAGTATTCTCTTAGCTTAATGCACGATAATATTATTCTACCTCCTCACATAAAGCAAAAGCATCCTCTTTTAGATGTCCAAACAATACGAGAAAAAAAAATGCTTAAAAAGCAAAAGACACAGCGTTTGTGAAATCCTTTTTCCCGTCCAGAAGGACTCGGTGAAATGATGACAAATTAGAACGCTGGTCTTTCAGTCAGGGTCAGCAAGATGCTTTTAAGGATATTTAGAACCTGTTTGGAGAAACTTTTAACCTAGTTTTTTTAATAAATCCCAAGATTTATTTATTCACTCTATTTAAAGTATCTTCCAACTTTAACACTTTCAAAGAGTAATAAAGGAAGTTGCACGAGCGGCAAGGATACTCGTGAAATAAGATATATTAACTTTGGCTTAGTTGAGCGATGATTCTTGGGAAAATTTTCTAAGAATTTGAAAGTTACTCCATAAACCACAATTTGAATGTAGCTTAACACATAATAGGACTTTACTACAATAAAATCTTTGATATGACGTTGAAATTGCTCGAAAACTTAGTTAACAGTGGGTTTCTTTAATATCAATTAATGTTTGATTGGGCAATCTTATTTCTCTTTCGGCTGTTGATATAGAAACTAAGTCTTGCGTATTTGTTTTGGTTTCAGACATGTAAAATTAAAACTTACCTTCAAAAGAGTTGGTATGTGAAAAAGAATTCGAAATAGTCGAAATGTTTCTTAAAGTTCAAAAAATTCTTAAAAAAAAATCAAACGCCGAATCCATCCCTATCGGTGTCTTATATCTAGTCTGGTAAACATTTATCGAAAAGCGCCTGTAAACTAGCAATTTAACAGCTCTAAAACTAGGCAATTCCTTAAGGGAATCGGTGTGGAAACTTTCGGCCATCGTAAAGTTGTTTTCGTGGAAAGTCTGAAAAGAAAGTTAAAACGCTTTTATACAACGCGCGGGTGAATGGAAAAATTGCCACCAATTTGTGGTTATCGAAGTTTCCATCTGATTTTTTTTTTTTGTGGGGATTAGGTTCTAAATTGAAACAGCTACTTTGAAACTAGTAAGTGTTTTAATTTGTTATGTTATTACATCGAGTAGCTATGGAGAGATTAATGTTGAAACTGAACGTACCCACAAATTCTATGATTCAGTTTTGAGATGCATTTAAAGATGTTGGAAGTTCTTATCCCGGACCCTTTTATCTCATTTCAGAATAATATCATGAATATCTTCTAGCTTGTTTCCATATCCCAGAGAAATGCATTTCTTAAAAAATGATTTGATTGAAATATTGGAAGATTTTCACGTTGGACACTTCATTTGACATGGAGGATGGAGGATCAAATATTTAAAAGTAGGATAAAAGCCTAGAGTTGAAAAAGATCTTGTGAAAAAAAATATTCAAAAACCATTTTTACAGAAACATGGAATGAAATTTGATTTTCCAACCTTTTGTTGTTGAATTGACAAGAGGCCCATAATATGCTTAGTTTGCTTAACGAATAATTATTAGGGGTGGGTCAATAGTTTAGTAAGTACAGAATTGCAATGGCGCCACTGAATTTATAAAAACAAAATATTTAAATTACATAAAATATTGAAGTGTGAAAATTCAGAAACACACATAAAAAATTATTAGCAAACGGTAATTGATAATTCTGAAAAGAAAAAAAAAATAAGGCATGCAACTCAACCAAATCTTGACATAAGTAAAACCAATAAAACAGTCAAGCAATTTCCAAAGCTAAATAGTAAATATATTTAAACAGTGAGGTCAAAATCAAGTATTGAATAATTTTAAAATATAAAATCAATTAATAAAACACATTAAATAAAATCAGTAAAAAGAGGTTATTAACTCTCAATCAGATTAATCAAATTCAAAAAGAAAAAATAATATTACAATGTACCTCAATGTCAGGCTACGCCTGAGCTGCAGTTATTTGCTGTTAACACTTTTTGTAAATTAAACAAACTTTTGTAAGTAGAAAAAGGCCATTTTATTTCTCCCTTTTTACAAGAAATCAAAGCAACAACAGCCAACCAATTCTCGAATATTTATTCTCCATCTTGTTGATGAATATTGATCGATATTGACAGACTTCAAATGTCATACTATTTTTCGCTGCGGAGCAGCACCTAGCTAACGAGTACGGGCAAAGCGATGTTGCCGTATTGACTTTAACTAAAGCTAATTATAGGAAAAACTATTCTATATTAAACATACCCCCCAGCTTGAAAGGGTCCTTTAAAAAAAAATAATTTTCAAATGCAGTGGCATTAATATAGTCATAAAACATGATCAGGATTCTTTGTAATACCTATTTACAGAATGGCCCGTTTATTTTGTCCTATCTCGGTATATGGAAATCTAGAGATTTTATGACAAAAAGTTTTATACAAAAGTTGTAGGGTTTAAATCATTAATTTGTTTTTTTGTATGTGCGCATATACAGGGGGTGTCAAAAAAGTGTGACACATCAGACTTAATTTTTTTTTATAGGACACCCTGTACATTTTTATATTTTTTGATAGCGCTTTCAACGACAAATATAAATATATGTAGTTTGATAGGGTTGTTATGAACGGTTTCAGATTTATTTACGGTTATCTTTGGGGAACGGCCAATTTTTAGATTATTGTAGAAGCGTTAGACGTTGAAAATAAATATTTCAAAGTCGGATTTTGACCAAAGGAAAACATACAAAAAACAAATTAATTATTCAAACCCTGCAACTTTTGTGTAAAACTTTTTGTCATAAAATATCTAGATTTCCATAAACCGAGATAGGCCAAAATAAACCCTGTACATACATTAATAATAATAAAAAACAAAAGAAAATAAAATACAATAAGAAAAACTAAAATTATATTAAACCTAAAAAGACAACTAATCATTCGTAATTTGGTGGCAATGGGTACACCTTTGTTATGGACCGTTTGAGCACTCCGTTAGAAGTTTTAAGTGACACAACACGACACTTTCTATCTTGTCCAACGTGCAACTCGATGACACGACCAAGCCGCCAATTTAGGGGAGGGAAATTGTCCTCTCGCACTATAACTAAGTCACCAATTTTAATGTTTGTCTTTGGAGTCTTCCACTTGAAGCGCTGTTGAAGAAGAACAACATATTCATTTGACCAGCGTGTCCAAAATTGTTGGTAGAGCTTCTGAAGATATTGGAATTTAGACAAACGGTTGTCAGTAATGTCGAGAAGCTTAGGGTCAGGCAAAGAGGTTAATCTCCTGCCAATTAGAAAATGGGCTGGAGTGCGCACGTCAAAATCACTGAGATCCGAAAAAATTGGCACTAATGGGCACGAATTCAAAGTAGCTTCAATTTGGGTTACTAATGTATACAATAGGCTCGTTCAGTGAGGTTTCATTAACCACGTTTTTTGATATTTTTATGGAGTATTACTCACATATAGCACACAAAAAAAAATTCAGCGCAATTGGATAAATATTAAAAAAGTTATGCGGCTTTGAATAATAAAACATTATGCCTCAGAAATTCATCGCTTAGAGATGGTATGACGTCATCTCTCGAGTCAAGACGGGTTAAAGGCCGTCACACGACCAACGTGAGAGATGCAGTGACGTCACTGCGTGTTTCAAAACTTTCAAATTTGGAGCTTTTTGATAATTTATTTAAATATGAACAAGGGCTCGGAAAATTATGAAATTTTGCACAACTGCTAAACTCAATACGCTCTTTTAGAATATGTAATAAAAAAAATATACTGTACGAGCCTATTCCTCATATGTCAGAGAAGCATTACCCATTATGCGTTTTAGGTGGAACTTGCAAGCCTTCATACTCGCTTCCCAGATGCCGCCAAAGTTTGGAGACCTAGCAGGTATAAATTTCCATTGTACACCCTCGTTTTCGAATATTTCAGCCAACTCAGCGGATTGATTCTGCAAAAGTAAGCCAAGCTCTTTAAGTTCGCTGTTAGCTCCGATAAAATTTGAACCATTGTCTGACCATATGATAGAGGGCTTGCCTCTTCGAGACGCAAAACGCCGAAAGGTAGCGATGAATGCAGCGGAGGTCAGTTCAGAAACGATTTCCAAGCGAATGGCTCGAGTACAGAAACATACAAAGACACAGATATAGCATTTGAATGTTTTGGCACCTCTGCCCTTTTTTGTTTTCAAATTGAAAGGGCCAGCATAGTCCACACCAGTAGTGTAAAATGGGGGTGTAGGTGAAACACGGTCTTGTGGCAAATTTCCCATAATTTGAGAGAACGGAAGAAGTTTTACCTTGAAACAAGTAATACATCCATGAACAATTTTTTTTGCAAGATTACGTCCACCTATGAGCCAATAATGCTCTCTTAATGAAGCTAATAATTGCTGGGGACCAGCATGAAGGAGGTTTTTATGCTCAAACAAAAAAAGTAATTTTGTAAATACATGTTTGCTAGATATCACGGCAGGATGCTTTTTGGCAAAATCCATCTGAGAAAGCTTTAGCCTACCACCCACCCTCAAATCTCCGTTAGCATCAATAAAAGGATTTAAGGTGCTGAGGGGACCTTTTCTTATATATTCTTTTTTCATCAATGCAGGGTAGTCTGAGGCATAAGTTTATTTTTGTGAAATCACAAGTAAATGCTGAACGGAATTATTTAGTTCATCAGAAGTAAGAGGGCCAGACCTTTGGAGGGGTTTGCTCAACCTACTCTAATTGGACGGAAGATTTTGGCCACTCAGAGGGATCCAAAACTAACCATTCAGGTCCATTCCACCAACAGTCGCATTTTATTAAATTTCCGGGAAGAATACCCCTTGATAAAATATCAGCAGGATTATCGTTAGAGCTTACATGATGCCATTCATCAATGGAAGTTAAAGCCTGTGTTTTGGACACTCTATTACCAACAAATGTTTGCATATTATGGGGTGATTGTGCCAACCAACCAAGGACTACTGAGGAATCAGTCCATAAATAAGTTTTACAAAGATTTACATTAATTGACTGTTTGAAAATATCCACGAATTGAGCCAACACCAAGGCTCCTCACAATTCCAATCTACGCACACTCACTACCCTTAAAGGAGCTACCTTAGATTTGGCATAAGCCAAAGAAATATTCACTTTATCGCTTTTATCAACCGACCTTAAATATAAGCATGCACCATATGCTTCAATGGAGCTGTCACAAAATCCATGTAACTCAATCAAAATGCTATCCTGCAAAATCATTTGCCTAGGTATCATAAGCTCATTCAATTTTATTAACTGATTACTCAACCTTTGCCAGGAAGAGTGGATATTTCGTGGAAGCGAGTCACCCCAACCAATCTTCTCACACCCTAATTTTTGCAACATAATTTTCGCTAATACTATGCAAGGGGCTACTAAACCAAGGGGGTCATATATCCTAGCAATAATAGAAAGGATTACTCGTTTAGTAGACTTACTATATGTTGGGGGTAATGATATTTGATAGGTACATAAGAACATCAGTCTTAGAGGACCAATAAAGACCGAGAGTCTTATGTTCAGTTTTATCTCCAAACAAAAATTCCTGCTTACTACTTGTGAGACCATTTCCTTCAATAAGATTTAACAATTCAGGAACATTGGAAATCCATTTTCTCAACTCAAAACAACTACTTTTAAGAATGAAAGACACTTGGTTGCTAAGTAGAGCTGCTTTTTCAGCAGTATCTGCTCCAAAGAGCAGGACGTCCACAAAGAAGCTGTTTAAAATAATATTTGAAGCCTCGGGAAACTTCTCCTCAAAATCAAGCCCAAGTTGCTTGAGACAACGTATAGCCAAGAAAGATGCAGATGTAGTTCCATAGGTAAGGGTGTTTAAATTATATAGGTACCTTCAATTCCTCAGTCACATCAGGTCTCCAAAAAATCCTTTGTAAGCATCTTTGTGCTGGATGTACCATAATCATACGATACATCTTGGCTACATCCGCAGATACTACCATATTATGGATTCTAAATCGTAGCAAAATAGAGATGGGATCATCCTGAAGATTTGGACCAGTGTATTGGAGATCATTCAACGAGAATCCACTATCAGATGGAGCAGATCCATTAAAACCAACCCTCAAGCGAGTAGTTGAACTATTTCCGTTCAGAACACTGTGGTGCGGCCAAAAATATGAAATTTCAGAAGAGTCATCTTTACCATTTAATGTCATGTGACCCATGGCTTTGTATTCATTCATGAAATCCAGATAGAGTTGTTTTGTCTTGGGGTTTTTCTGCAGTTTTCTTTCAAGAGCGAAAAACTGTCTTTTTGCAGAAAATCTCCAGAGTCCCCAAGTAAAGATATAGATTTTTTAAAGGGAATCGACACAATAAATCGGCCAGAATCATCTCTTTTGTCAGTCTGGGTGAAAAGAGATTCACATTCCTTGTCTTCATTTGATAGAATTGGCCTCAGAGTACTGGGTGGCTCTTCGATTTGCCAAAACGTCTCCAGCTGTGTATGCAATTCGACATTCAAATTTAAATTACAATGAGTAACAGATTGAGAAAACCCAGGAGAAAAAGGTCCAGAAACAACCCATCCAAATCTTGTTTTTTGTAGTACAGGCTGCTGCGGGCCCAAACTGAAATGACCAATGCATAGGAGGTGATAAAATACTTCCGCACCAAGTAACATATCGATAGTGCCAGGAGTAGCAAATCCAGGATCAGCTAACTTTAAATACTTGGGTATGTTGAGAAATTTAATATTCAAATGTGTACTGGGAGTACTACTACTTATTTTTGGAACTACTAAACAGGAGATTTTCTTTGCAAAGCTGTTATGGAGCGATTGAATTTCAACTCCACATTTGTATTTTAAACAAGAAACAGTTTGGTTAATACCAACGACAGAAACATTAATATTTTCTTTCGAAATTCCTAAAGTACTGCAAAGTTTTTCAGTCACAAAATTCGATTGGGACCCAGAATCCAAAAGCACTCTACACGTAAGTGAGCTACCAGCAGATGTCACAACTTGCACCAAAGCTGTCGATAACAGAATGTCACTATGAGCATTGCAAGCTGATGACATAGAAATGGTATTTTGATCCTCAGATGGAACCCCACCACTTTCTTCGAATCTTGACAAATTATTATTACTAGAATTACTCGTATTAGGTTTTTCATGGGAAGGGACTTTTTTGGGATAATGCAACAGGGTGTTGTGTTTCGATTTGCATTTTTGGCAAGCACTGGATTTACAATCCCTACTCACATGATTCATCGTCAAGCAATTCAGACAAAGCCGCCAAGCTTTTGCCTTTTCATGTCTATCATATACTGATAACTTTAAGAAGACCTCACAATTTATCACACCATGACCACCTTTGCAAACAGGGTACGAAAAAGGCAAGCTACCAAAATGCACCTTCCTTTCCTTTGAACTATTAGACTCCAATGTTTCCAATAGCTCGGCTTTTGATTTTGGGAAGGAGTTAAATTCGTTCAGGGTTGGTAAATCATTCTTTTTCTTGTGCTCTTGCCATTTACGAGCTGTCGAGGAATCCAACTTGTTGCACATAAAATAGATAATGATTATATCCCAAGAATCAACATCGTTAATTGTGGAGGTACAGGAGTCAATACGTGAGGGACTTGATTCTTCTAGGAACACTCTATGCCACACTCCACGAAAATGGTGTTCTTCAAAAATGTGGGCATGTTGGAAATAAATTCGTTGAGAGAAACGGCTCCTCGGAAAAATCCACGAAGGGGTTTGAAATTCAAACTTGAATAAAACGGTAATCACGAAACTTTTGATTTAAATTTTTTTGGTCATCAACGGAACTTTGCCTTGCGCAACTTTATAGTGCCTGATGGCCGATAAGGTACCTACGTTTCTTCACGAGAACCGTAATCACAATTGAGGAAGATGGCTGCCCCTCAGGCCAGAGTCGACCTTTTAGGGCGGACGGCAAAATTTAAAAGGGACTAAGAAAAGACAAGATGAACAAGCAGAGTTTCCCTTCAAAAAAAGCCAACGGAAAGTGTTGGTATCAAATTGATACTGGCTTTTAAACTGTACATCTGCAAGAGAGGTGGTGAACTGCTTCTCAAAGCAAAACGATCAAAGATAGCCTACTCAGGAATAACGGAAACAATGCGGTCCACACCAACAGCAGCCATGGAGACCCTCCTAGACCTCCCACTTCTGCACATTGTCATACAGGGGGAAACCAGGATGAGAACATACAGAGTGTAACCGACAACCGCCCACAACAAAAAGACGGGACACATAGCAATCGCAGAACTACATGCCAAGACGACAGTGCTTCATCAGACCGTTCAACGTCAGTTTTTCAAACAGAACTGAATGGGAACAGGGCATACCGGAGACCAAAAAGCAGGACCGGACCCGGTATACAGACGGGTGGAAGACTGCGGCTGGTACCGGGGCAGGGGTATACTCCGCCAGCTAGAGCAATCACTTTGCACTGAGGCAGCACGCCTCTCTTTTTCAGGCAGAGGTATATGCTATACTCCAGTGTCCAGCGCAAAATACCAAGAAGGCCGTAGCTGACAGGCAGATCCCTATAATGTCCGGAAGTAAAGTGGCACTGAAAACCCTTTCGAGCAAGACAGTGTCATCAAGACTAGTATCTGAATGAGAGGAAGAACCCAAGGCCCTAGCGGACCAGAATAAGGAAAAACTTATTTGGGTGCCAAGACACAGAGGAATCGAGGGCACTGAAAAAGCAAACGAACTCGCAAAGATAGGATTAGATACAAAGCTTATCGTGCCAGACCCGGAAGCCAAAAAGTATGAACAGAAGCTACATCAAAGACTGGGTTCGTAAACAACGAGGAATGTAGAAGAGAAAGTTGAGATTTGTATTTCGTGCGAAATTTTTATTTATAAATCAGTGCAGAGCGCTTTCGGCCTAGGCCATCTTCAGTGCTACCTGAAAAGTGAGACAACAACCTCTATTGTAATTTCAAAGTTGAGATAGGAAATTTGAGAATCATTGAAAAACAGTTTTGAATTTGTTTAAATTTTAAGAAATTATTTAACTTACTTCGTCAGGTGTACTGGAGTATACAATTGTGAAAAACTTGGTAAAATACATAGATGTAAAAGGTCAAAAAGGACACCGATGGTCGAAAGTGCGTCGTTTCCAAAATACAGGGTGTTGAAATTTAAACAACCCCCTTTCATATCATCTGAAGGGCTAATGCTAGGCTGTTCAAATTTTCAGGGATTATTAAGTTAGGAATGATATTCAAAAATTCGTATATTGCACCCCCATTTTCTTCCTGGAACCACCTCAAAAAAATAAAAAAAAAAAATTGAAAAAAGAAGCTATGTGGATATAAGCTCTATTCAAGTTGACCTGCGTGTTCAGACAAGAGAAATTGTCCTGAAGCTGCCTTGTGATCTCTATGTCCTCCATGAAGTCCAAACGATTGAAGTTTTTTGATGTGACATTATGAAGTATTTTAGAATTCGACCGTGGACTGGAATCATGGTGGTTACTTCTAAGACGTTCACCAAAAGCTGAGGTGGACTTAGTGAGATGTTCTTGTATTCGAATTTTTAGTGGTCTGCAAGTGCGGCCAATGTAGGTGCTGTTACATGAACTGCAGTTTAATTTGTATACTCAATGGTATATACCTACCACTTTTTGATTGATGGTCTAACTTGTCTTTTGAATTATCGAGTTGTTAAAACAAGCTATTGCTAGTTCTGAAGGCAATTCTAAAATTCTCGACATTTTGACATCTTTCAAAAGACACTTACAATAATGAAGTGAAAATTCTAAATCAAATAGCTTTCAATAACTAATTCAAATCAATCAAATTCTATTAAAAAAAGAATTAGAAAGAAAGGCCAACTATTAGAATAAAAATATAGAATATTAATTTTTTGCGTTATACACTTGTATTTCTTATACACCATGCCGTATATATTTAATCTCTCGTAATCCTTGTCATTTCCAAAAATGTACCAGATGCTCAATACCTAAGCTAAGCTAATTATTTCACCGAAGGGAATTATGCCTTCTAAATCTTGAATGACTAATGACAGGTATAAGTACCTAAGTCGAACCAGCCTTGAAACATCCCTCATGAAGCTGGCGCCTTTTTGATGGGTTACAAAATAGCTGTCTATCCGTTAACATCAAAAGGGATGCCAGCCTTTGGGGTAAAAGGGGGTGCAAAAGGACTTTCCCGGTAGCTATGTGCTTAGAACAATTTTCGAGTAAGCGAATATTTGTGGAAGTTTAACATACTTCCAAAAGAATGTGGAAAATTGTAGGTATAGGTACTTTAAGCCAACTAATAATAAAATAAACGTGAATTCAGTATCATAGAAATATATCCCTAAAGCAACAATTTTTAACGTGTGTCCACATAAACATAAAACTTTAAATATCGACCTAATCCAGTTTATTTTTAATACATTTGCTTTGATCGTCTGCCAGTGACAAGACAAAGGCAAAGAAAACTTCCGTAATTACCTTCAAGCCAACAGGCAATCTAAAAATAAGTTCGAGTTTCTTGGAGCAACAGGCGAACATAAATCTGAAGTACTTCTAGTTATCAACCCGATCTAGTTTATTTTATTTTAAATTTACTTGGGTCACCTGTTACTGACAAGGAAAAAGCGAAGCGAAAAGGGGGAAAAAAATAATAAAAGCCAATCAATAATTGAAGCTTAATCAACTAGATATAACAAAGGTTGAAAGGGAAAAGGAAAATAATTGGAACGGGTCGTAACAAATGGCAAATTAGCGTGATGGATGGGAAGAAACAAAGCCTTTGTTATTATATCTTTTGCGGAAGGAATACGATAGCATCGCGACTGAAAATGAAATAAATACTCCCGTCATGGACTTTTGTGTGGATTTTTTTCTTCCATAATTGGTCGATGGTCTTTTTTTTATGTGTTCGAATTTTTTGTCTTTAATAAATTTGTATGAGACGGAATTTAACAGTTTTTAGGTAGGTACGAAAAGATTTTTTCTAATATATTTAAAATAAGTATAGGCATAGGTATACCTAATACATACAGCAGCCAAACCTTAACCTAAGTTTAGAATTTCATCTCACTCGATAGAGATTTTTATTTTTAAATTGCAGCTTCAATTGCAGAAAAATCTCGTTCATCTTCATAAAAATTTAGAGACGCCAGTCTAACTTGAAAATTTTATATCTATTACCCGCATATTCGACGATGCTTAATTGTGGAAGAAAAAAAAATGGGATACACCAACAGCTATCTATCATAAAAAATCTATCTCCACTACCCTAACTTCATTGAATTGACACTCATTTTTTTGTTGACTTTCGATTTTCAACTTGCTATACCAGGATATATTTTTATAAAGTTTATAATTATATAAATTACTGGAGCGCAATTCACCTACAACCTCGCTAACATTAAGCCTGACCTCATATTGAAATATTATGTACTGGAATTTATCAATAATATATTCTAGTATTGGATCACAATTTAGATAAGTAATGGATAAAACTCTAAAATGCTATTCACCTGATCAATCTCTAGCACTCTGTCTTCAAATATACGGTCACAAAAACAGTTCAAAATGCCTCTAAATTATTATTATTGCCAAGCAAATGCTCTGGCAAAAAATATCCCTCTCCGGATTTAATACACACGACTACAACTAAACGCTTTTAATAGAATCCGCTTGCATACGATTTCAACACCATGAAATCCAGATTTTAATTGCTTCAGTTCTTGGAGTTTTCCCCCTCGGGCACTCGAGTTTGGCGAGTGCCACTCAAGAGTTTTCCGTCATCCGTATAGCGAAAAGTAGTTGGGAAATCTGCTTAGAGCAGGGCAGAGAAGATAGGGCTTGTTATCTTCAGTTAAAATTACTGTATTTAAATTCCATTTTTTTGCATTTTGTATTATGTTCATTTTTCATATGATTACAACCGCATTTTACTTAAGTCCAAATGGAAATAATTCACAACGACAACAGTTTAAATTTTGTCGCCGATCGAACTTTTCAGTGAAACTCCAACTTTAGAGTTGGGTGCTGGGTGCAACGAGACCTGTCGTTAAACTCCTGAACTTCAACTAAATCACTGCATTTGTGTAATTTAGGTCCCTATTTGCGGACAACTAAATGTTTGCTAGGAATACAAATTACTTTGAACTTTTGAGACCCAAAGGTGCAAGAGTGCATTTGGGAATCTTAATTTGATGAGATATTTTTTTTGGGATTCAGGATTTTTCAAGAAGCTCTGAGAATATAGATTTTGGTCAGTAATTTTTTTTTTTTTCATTTTCCTGTTGATACAAATATCAGATAGAATTTCTATTTTTTTTTTTTTCCAAATTTAGATGTACAGGGTGATCCAATTTGTTACATTTTAATAGGATATCAAATTCTGAGCAAAATACAATAAAATAAACCCCCACTCTGAGGCTCAAATAAATTATCATCATGAACCTAAAAGTTATGAGTTTTTTACAGTACCTATTGCCTAAAATCGATAAACGCCCTCTAGTGGCAAAAGGGTTAGTATCTCGCTCAGAAATTTACATTTCATATTAAAAGTGTCTGAATTGGACCTCTCTGTAAATTAGACTATAAGAAGAATATAATTTTTATCGAACATTTTTGTTTTCCCAAATGTGTCCCTTTAAAAAAGAACACCAAGTTTCGCAAAAGTTACTGAGGAAAAACTGCGGAGAATGACATCACATTAGACTGGAACGAGATAATACAGAGGAAGTTAATTTGAAAAAATTGACGAGTCAGATTCAGAGCAAAGTATAGTTCACGCTGAACAACAGATGGACATTTTTTATTGGAAAAATTAATAGCAGGAAGTGGAAAATACACCAAGTGGGTGCAACTTTGAAATAATTGGGGCAAAGTTGCGAAGTTCAGCTCTTAACAAAATGCCATTTCGACCCAAATTTCAGCTACTTCTGGACAATCCACAATTAACATAAATCACAAATACCTACCTACTCGTGTCACATTGGCCTTTATGAAAGGATCCAAAATTTATAATTTTTAAAACTTTATTTTCATTTAGTTTTTTCGAGCGAAATAAATGTAAAACTCAAATAAATTCTATTCTTCCCGAGTCTTTTAGATTTAAGCCTCCATTATCTAAACAAAAACAACCTCGACTTTACGCTTATTTACAGAAAACAAAACTTTTTCCCAAAGTCCGTTTGAACAAGAAATTGCTTCTCGAAAAGTTTAACTAAAACGCTCCTCACTTCATCCGAGAGTTGCCTACTTAAACTACAACCGATTAGTGCAAAAGTTATTTGACTCCCATGTATAAAATGGAATTTGGAAGCAAAAACTCATTAGCATTTTTTGGGGAAAAGTTTTTGAAAAAATTTGAGCTTACAAATATATAAAAGTTTTTGCTATTTCAATTTAAAATTTCTAGAAAGTTTCCCTAAATGGGAACCAAAAACTACCTAAGTGCCATAGTCTTGGAAAATAGTTTAGCAATCCTCTTATACTTTGCGTATTTGAGTTGACTAACACTAATAATAATAATCAAGCAAAATTATAACTTCACAAATTGCCCGGAGGTTGTTCATTGGCTTTTTGCGATTCTGTGGTAAGTTTGGATATATTTATCAAAAATATATTACCACCAGCTAGCAGTCATGTCTCGCACATGTATTCTTGTGTCTAGGAATAAAATAGTGTTTCAAGGCCTCATTCATAAATATTAGTTCGATTCAACCTTATAACGTGTTCAAACGCGGAGGGTTAATCGTCACTCAATTTCTCACGCTCGTTGTACCGCTTAGGTAGTACCTATAGACTTTGTCTTCTGTGAGCGGACCAATATCAAAAAAAAAAACATACTAGGTAGAGGATTTATAAGCATGGACTACGAATATTCTCCCTAAAACTCAACTTATAGACAGAAACGATCCCTCTCCATGAAGCTAAGTAATAAATCAATCATGTTTATTAAATAAGCAATACATGATGTATAAGATAATAAGTTAAGCCTACAGTTAAATTTGAAATAAGGAAAAAAATAATAATAAAAATAAAAGTCACACATGTACAAAATAATATGAAATATTTGGATAAAACACAAGATACATTGGTACCTTTGAAGCTGACTAGCCAAATGAAATTTTCCAGTTTTCGAATTTTCCGTGCATGTTACTTACTTACTTACTTCGTAGCACTACAACCCAGGGTGGGTCGTGGCTGCCTTAACTATCTGCGTCCATCCGGGACGGTCCTGGGTCATTTCAAGGGTGGCTGGATCCTTAATGATGTTATCTCTCTATCTAAGCCTATGTCATCCCAGTGGTCTTTTTCCTTGTGGGGCTTCCTCCCATACTTGTTTTATTAGGCGATCGTTTTGGCTTTTTTGTTCGTGCCCTGCCCATCTTAGTCTGCCAGACTTTATTTCCGAAATGATGTTAGGGCTTTGATATATTTGGGCAAGCTCTACGTTGCTTCTCATTTTATAACAGCCGGATTCAGTGTCTCGAAGTGGGGCCATATATTATGCGCAGGATTTTTCTCTCAAACCTTCTTAGGAGCTCCGTGTCGCGAACTGTCAGTGTCCATGTTTCACTGGCATAGGTTGCTACTGGTCGTATTATTGTTTGATAAATAACGGTTTTGGCTTTTCTAGTGATACATTTTGATTTTAACAGGGTTTGTACTGCAAATGCACATTTGTTTGCTTGTGTAATACGCTGTTTAATATCTTCCTGTATATTATTGTCCGCCGTTATCACTGCGCCCAGGTACTTGAAGGTTCGCACATGCTCAAAATTATAGTCATCCATGGTGATGTTCTATCTGACTCTGGCTCGCGCGGGGTTGCGTGAGACGTGCATGTATTTGGTCTTTCCTTCATTTATCCGTAGACCTCTTCTCTGAGCTTCCCTTTCGATCTTTATGAAGTTTTCCTTTACACACTGACCGTGCTTTCTCCTACTGCGCCTATGTCGTCCGCGTAGGCAAAAATAAGTTTGGGACCACCTGGACCAAAAACCTCTGCATTTACTGATGCTGTTCTTACCGCCTTTATTGCAAGGTTAAAAAGTACTGGCGACAACGCATCTCCCTGTTTTAGGCCTCTGTTAATGTTAAATGCTTGGCAGTACTCTCCAACGATTTTGACGCGGCTCTTTGCCCCCTCCAGGCACGCTCTACACAGTCGAATCAAATTGTGTGGGATTCCAAGTTCTTCTATAGCTTCCCATAACTTTACCCTCACAACACTGTCATATGCTTGTTTAAAGTCTATGAACAAGGTATGTAAGTTTTTGTTAAACTCCCAACATTTCTCTAGAATCTGACGGATAGTGAAAAGCTGGTCAGTTGTTGACATACCGCTGAAAACCTCATTGGTAGTCTCTGGTAATCTCTTCGGTATATGGAGAAAGACGTCGAAGGAGAATGTTAGAGAATATTTTGTAGACGTGACTTAGTAGGGCAATACCTCGATAGTTTTTAAACTGCATTTGGTCCCCTTTTTTGTGGAGTGGGATAATAACACCTTCTTTTCATTCGTCGGGAATGACTTTTTGATTCCAAATTTATTGCACGAGGCTGTGTATTTGTATGGCAAGATCGTCCCCTCCATGTTTTAGACTCTTTGCCAAGATATTATCTCGACCCGCCGCTTTCCAAGTGTTCAGTACTTCTGTTTTGGAGGCAGTGATCGAGCCATCGTTACGCTTTAGCATTGTGGCACTTCTTGGGCGGAATCCGTTTTGCGCCCCCTTACTTCCTTGTAAAGTCTCCTTGCATTGCCGTTCTAGAAATGTTTCTGTAAGTTGAGTACTGTTTCTGTCTCGTGCTGTTTTTTCTTTTTCCTGATCAGTCACGTAGTTGTGTTCTCAGTTCGTTAAATTAGCTGTCGTCGGTTCTGATGGACTATGAAGCATTTTGATTCGTGCTTCCGTTTTAATGACGCTATGATTTTGGCACTCGTCATCAAACTAAGAGTGCCGTTTGAGTTTTGGTTTTGGGCCTAATACGATCTCGTTTGCTTCTACGATGCTTTTCTTCATCTGCGCCCAACTAGATTCTATACTGTCAGTTTCAGGTATTCTTCGAAGGCTCTCTGAGATTTTTTCCTTATAAGCCAGGCATATCTGATGTTTGCATGTATAAAACACAAGCTATCATAAATACAAAGGTCGTATATGGTGAGCATCTTAAGCTCTCGGAAAAGTGGCTTACAATGTGTAGTCTGGCTTTTAATGCCTTTCGGGATACGTATGGCTCGCTGTTGCATTACAAAAATTAGTTCCATATTTGATGTTGTGGAGTATCCCCAAAGAATGATTCCATAGGGTAGATGAGTCTCAACTAGAGCGTAGTTTTGCTGCCGTTGTGTCAATATAAGTAGCTGTGGTATTTATTGAAGCTGAAGCCAACTTCTTTGCTAATAGATTTATATGAATATCCCACCTAAGATCACATTTAAGCATTATTCCAAGAAACATATATTCACTGACTGCTTGTATAATATGGTTTCCAACTTTCATTGTGCAATTTCGTAAGGCTTTTTTACTAAAAGGACCCCGCACATTTCTTATGGAAAAGTGATCTATGTGGAATTTTGCTGAATTTTTGATATTGTGTATAGGGAGTCGTCCTTAACAAAAGTGATCATTGCGCTAATGTTCAATACCCAACAGTTTTCAAGATATCAATTAAAAACTTTTTTAATTTGATACTCTTCAGTATGACGTCACCAGTATGCTCACAGCACTAAAAATTAAAACTATCCTTTTCACTTTTGACTTTGACTACCGATACTTATACTCTTCTCTTTTTAACATTAAAGGAAATTAAAAAAAACAACAAAAGGTACAAATGAAATCGCTATATGACAGACATCATGACATGAAGTTGACGATTGCGGCAGGAGCTAGGTGTTGTTTACATACCTACCTATTTGTCACTAATCGCTATCGCTATCTTTTTTTTTCTATAATGTTAAAAGGAGAAGAGTAAAGTCAAAGTCAAAAGTGGAAAGGATAGTAATAATTTTCGTTGCTGTGAGTGACGTCATACTAAAGAGTATCATATTAAAAAAGTTTTCAATTGATATCTTGGAAACTGTTGGATATTGAACATTAGCGCAATGATCACTTTTGTTAAGGACGACTCCCTATACACAATATCAAAAATTCAGCAAGATTCCACATAGATCACTTTTCCATAAGAAATGTGCGGGGTCCTTTATATACTTGGTTTTTGTGACGTTGACAGACAGTTTGTTAATATTGTCAACTAGCTGCTTAGGAAAGGAGAACCCAGTATTCAACCTTAATTCGACAACCGATTCGGTCGAATGTTTATTGCAATTCAGCAATAAATGGATATAAATTGGGCTGCAAGCCGCAGCAAAGGAGACTTGAACCAGTGCAAGTACCTCTCGTTGGAAAAGCCCTAGATTCCTCTTCCTTTCTTTCTGCCGCCCTGGCGTTTTAGGTTTATTGCCTGAATGGCCGGTGACATTGCGGTTTGGTGATAAAACAAGGTCCTGTTACTGTGTTAGGACTATTTGATGTTGCATGTTCGTCTCTGATTCTTCTGCTAGGAATGATATACTTTCTGACTATTTTCGAAGCTAGGAATACCTTCTCTGCGTAGCGCAGCTGATCATCGTTAGTAACACACTGGAACTCGTCGGGATTTGGGTATCCGATTTGTGTGTCAAGTAGTTCTTGGCATATTTCTAATCTTTGTTGATCAATAAAACCGTTCAAGATTGGTATAGATCTGAAATGCGAAGGAGCGACAATTACTGTAGTAGCGTTGATATTTTTCAGCATTTGAAATATCTTTTGATCAACCTTTATCCGTCTTTTGGCATTCTGAAGTCCTCCGAAAACTACTACTCGATCAGCAGGTGTTGTATTTCTGCATAGGAGGCATACGGAATCAATAATCTCTTCTAGAAATGCACTAGACTTATAGTTGATATCAAAAGCATTTTGTGTTTCTCTTTTGAAAATTAGACCGAATCACACTATGATCACCAATAATAAGTTATCGGGGTTTTCTAGAATATCGGTTTCGATTGGGGTTGTTGTTTTGATCTTTTGACAGTTTACTTAGTATTTGGTCCTGTTTCTCCCTAGTACAGCAGTTATTCACAGATATTTTCAGCAGTTTTTCGTGGATGCCAGTGATTTCTTCCGAGAATTCTCTAGGTTGATCTTGCTATATGTGTTTCATTTTGAAATTCTCTGTTCTTGCTTTCTTTAGATCTGCTAGAAAGCATTCATTTTCTTTGGTGAGGACTTCGAATGATGTCAGCATATTTGCCTTAATTTGTTGAAACTCTTCAAGGTCTTTGCGCAGGCGCTGATTTTCGTAGCTACATTCATTTATCTTCACTTCTATAGAAGCGATACGATTTGTACATCTTGTTTTTTAATTTTCAATGTATAATCCTCAATCTGTTTTGCATAGGTTTCCTCTTGACTGGAGACTATGTCAGTAAATTCTTGTCTACTTCGTCTTTGTCTCTGGATGTTATTTTCCTTATGTGCATTTTCCTCTGTTAGTATGTCAACTTCTTTATTAAGTTCATCCATATCCTCTTCATATTTGATTTTATACTTTTCGATCTCTTGATCCTTTGCTGACAGTTTTTTCTTGAATTTTGTATTTTCCTCTTTTCATTACTTTCCTCATCGCGTCTCTTTTTACATTCCTTCGAACACAAAATCTTTCCTGGAGCTATGTCGCACAGGTTAGACAAACGTTTTCTACAGCTGTTATGGAAAATATGCGAACATTGGATACAGCAAACATTGGCACACAGTTTATTACTACAGCATTTAAATGGTACTCGCACACATCCTCTTGCAAATTTGTCGTAGTCATAACGACTATTTTTGTCCAAGGTACTCTCCCTACTTAGTTCAGAGAGTCGTGCCGAAGACATCAACGGAGGAATACGGTTTTCATGAAAATTTGATAGAATTTAATTTTCCCTGCAAAATTCGCTCTAGTAAAGTTGACGATTTGGTGAGGGATGAGAGATCCATTTACAGTATACACGGATTCTTCAGTTTGGATTGCGCATCCACCAATTTGTCCTGGTTATGTTTCACTTGGAGCCTCGTTCGACCCGTAGAAGGCTGAACTAAGCCACTGTACAATGGAAAAAGAAAAAAAGAGTGGATTTAAATGTTTATGTTTATATTAATGGTCCTTTGTGTTCGCTGTTCTAGGCGCTTTGTTGATAATTAGATAATATTAACGATAAGTAAAATGCGCATCTTACGTGACCACTCCAGATGCATCAACCCTCAAAAAATAAAAATGTTTAAACACTTTTCGACACTCCAAAACTGGTTTTCTATTCGAATGTTGCACGCACGCACGATCAACGATGAATACAACATAAGTAGGATTATTATTTCTAGATTGTTAAAGTAAGAAGCGTTGACAGTTCCTATAGTTGTTTCCTCAATCAAGTTCAAGCTCAATGTTTGAGCCTAGTATGCTGACGAAAAGAACCTGGTTTCGAGTCAAACTTTGAAAAATCAAAAACACTAATAATGTATTCAGAAGTTTCCAGTGGAACTGTAACCGACTCGAGCACAATAGTAACCTTACTTGCCTCAGGGCAAACATAAAACTCGCATATAAATATTATTAAGTAAACACTCCTTGAAAGTTTTTAACAATTCAATTCAAATAAATCCCCAGAGCGTTTTCTCCAACAAGGACTTAAAACTAAGTGCCACTTGACAGACTCGGAAAATAGTTTGACAATCCTCCCCAACTTTGCGAATTCGCCAACTTGACTTAGAAACTAAAGATATTAATTAAACTTTCAAACTTATATTAAAATTTGGGTATTTATCTAGCATATCAGGCATTAATTTGCACAGTATATTTCAATCTGACGTAGTAGTAAAATATCATATTCTTACTTTTTTAGTAAATTAAATTGTAATTATCTGTTTCTTGAAAAAATTTACACTTTAATATATTTATTACTAATGATTGGAAGTTTTTCAACCAATAAACATGTACAGAAAAAAAAATAACGCCTTTATTTTCTCCGAATTTTCCCAAGATTGATGAAATTACACCTCTCGTGTGTCCTTTCCAATAGCCAAAGGATCTCTTAACGACCGCAGACAGGCCAGATGGCCATTGTAATTCCAAAAGTTGGAACTGAAATAAAAAAAAATACCAGATGGTCCTTCCGAATTTACCAAAGGAGAAGTTCGGACTATTTTTCTTCTACGAACTTTCGAGGGGGTAACCAGAAACTTTCAGTTGTTTTGGTTAGGATGGGGTATATTCCTATGGAAAACATTTAAAAGGATTTCTGTATAGGCAATATCCTATGTCCCGGAGCCTATTTCTAAAGAAACTTGATTTTAGTATATTTTATAAGATTCCTAAGTAAAAGTTACTTTAAAGATTATATAGCATTAAAGTTTGATATAAACATCAAAAATACCATAATTGCTTTCCTTTTAAGTTGAAATTCTTTTTAAAAATCTTAACTAGTTGAAAGGAGTTACTCGTATTCAAATCCGTCTTCTTCTGGTCGAGAGAAAAATGAAATATTAAAAGCTCCAGGTAAAAGGTATAATTAGAAATTCTGTCTCCTTAGGCTGTTATACCATTGAAAGTTTTCATTTAATATATTTTATATACAAATTTAGAATATAGGGATATCGAGGACTTCAAAGCGGAACCGTACCATGAAAAAAGTAAAAATTCAATAACTCATAATAAATCATAATATGTGACTTGTCATGTTAATAAATTATTACAAATTTAGTTAGTGGGTTTGTTAAAGCCTTATAAAATTTAAAGATTTTTTTTTTTTTAATTTCAGGTGAGAAGTATAACTTGGTGGTTTCTGGAACATTATCGTGACGAATACGGAAAGGTAAGTTTAATTTTATTCTAAAACTTCTCCATAAAGTTAAAATCACATGGCACAACTTAACTATCCCAAATAATGAACAGTACCCTGGAAATTGGAATCGATTACCTGTAAAGATTAAAACATTCGTTCAAGTGCAATTCAAAGTTCATTTTCAGAAAAGACACTATTCTCAAATAGTTAGTCAGGTGCACACACACGTTTACCAATAGGTGATTATCATTGACGTGTGGCTCTACTTAGAACCTTCAACTCAATGCGTCCTAATAGCTGTTAACAGCCTGTAATATTATAAAGCAACTTGAGCGGAAATATTACTGAGGCTTCATGTCATCGTAATAATTATAATTATTATTAATTAAATTCTAATATTGCTTGGTATATTTTGAAATAGGATTGGTGATCATTCTCCAAAAAATGATTCACTTTAATTTTCAGCTAGTTTTCTATAATATTATATCTATTAGTAGGCAGTTCTTACTTTTAAGAATAACTAACTCTTGTTTCTTCTAAAATGCCTAAAATAGCATAACACTTTCAAACTTTTGAAGGAGTTCAATTTTTTTTTGAAGAGGCCTTTATTTGATAACCATATTCCTGTTTGGTTTAAATTGAGATTTTCTATTCGAAAATAGAACAATTCCAAAATGCATATTTGCCTCCTATAATGAACTGCATAAACTAACTACATAGAATCCTAGCCACGACTATTCTAGTTTCTCTTAACAATATTACTATAGGAAATAGCATTAATTTAGTTGGTTAAAACTTTGAGAGCCGACAATTTTGATTTAATTTTAGATTCATATTATATCTGAGGTATAACCTAATTTTGGAAAATATCAACATACGCTGCTATTATCATGAAAGAGAAGCTATAGTCTGTAAATTAGATGATTAATAAGCAAATACTAGGAACTTGTAATAGAATTTCTAGTTCAAAGCAGCTATGAAATGTATGGTAACTTTCAAGTGGTATTGTTTAATCTCTGTTGAGAAATACAATAATTATAATTTATTCAATTTGAATTTTTCAGATCTAGTATTGATGTGTTCATTTCATATATTTTTTCCCAAAAAAAAATATTATGAGCGAAATATTGTTATGCAAAGAAGTGAAAAGTGAAAGTGGAATTTGGGTTAAGGGTTGATTTTCGAGAAACGATTTCTTGTTTAGAGGACTTTGGTGAAATTTTGTTTGGATTATCAAGTTTCAAAAAATCACAATTTATTCGTTTATGACTCACCAATAATGATAGATATATAGAAGAAGGTATTAAAACTCAAGCATTGCTTCACGTAACGAAGAATAAGTGTCCAAATTCACATATTCACTTTAAAAAATGTATTAAACTCTCAAGTCTATTATTCTCTTATTTAATTATTCCTGTAAATAAACTCTTGCACCTTAAGACTCGAATTAACTTGTGTTTCGAGTAAATATTTAGTTATCCAACTTAAGTTCCCCTAAGTTACAGTTAATGTTAAAGTGCAGGCAGAAGTTTCACGACACATTAAGCATCAACACAACTTTAGGGTTGTGTAGGCATTTTCCTAAGAACAAACAGAAATTTAATAGAGTTGATAACAAAATTGATTTATTTGGATTGAAATTCGTTAAATATTAAATTGAATAGGTTTAATTCAGGTATAATTTAAATAAATAAGATTTTCACGAGCATCTCAGTTATGAGGCAATTTGAAAGGTAAAACAAAGTTACTTAACTTGCACTGCTGAATTGAAACAAACTCCAATTTGCATCAAACAGCTGAGTGGAACATCCACGGAGTCTCCAGACAAATTTCTCAGTACAATCTGTTACGGGTTCAAATTTCAATCCGATTATTGATTTTAAGAAAGAGGGTGTATTATATTAAATTTTTTAAAATAAATTTACAATGAGATTAAGTGTTGGGTGTTGTCATCAACGTGATATTAATATGCAATTTGGTGACTCGGATTTTCGCAGATTGAATACTCTTCTGCTCCACGTCTCCTTTCGCGTGGATAGGATCCATCCCAACATCAGAAATTGATGTGTTGAAGGATAATCTCTTATCACTTTGCGCTAGACTTACAGGACAGGTGAATTTGGCCTCCAGAGGTATCAGGACCTCGGCTCGGAAGTCCTATTCACAAACTATTGCAGGTTCTAGTAAGGCTATAGCAGTTCAGGAGGATTTGATTTCTTTCGATGAGGAAACTCCTCAACCCCAATTGGTTGAACCTCTTCATAATAGCGGTGAAATTCCTGACATTGAGGTCGATGATCCCAAATCGCTTAATTTTCGAACACCGGTTGTATCTTTACAGTTTTTGAATACTCATGAGACAACACGGTTCTTGGGTTGCGTCTGCTTCTAACATAAATAGTCGAAATTTCGATCTGGAACGCGAACCACCATTTGCGCAACACAGGTATGTTACAGAAAATCCACCGCAGGCTTTTTGAACAGAATCAACCGTCTATGGAAAATTTTGAAAATGAAAGATTTTCTTTACCTACAGGAAGGCATTTAAATAATCGTCCTATTTCTACTTACAAGTCCTTTGTTCTGGCAAACAATGGACCGCAATCGTGGGCCAACAATTCTTCCAGACCATCTCAGTATTCGAATCCCGGTATTTTACGGTCCGATAACAGAAGTGAACCTTTCAATAGTAGAGTAAGATTCCAATCAAATGTTCCCCGACCTACTGGTCCTCAGGAAAACCCAACCAATCTTTCTGAATCCATTCCCCTCGAAAGACTTATCGATGATCTTCAGTTATCACCATTGCGAAACCCTAATTTCCATTCGTCACCTTATATTGATGTGATCCGATGGAATATAAAATTTAATGGATAATCAAGTGTCAATGATTTCCGGGAACGAGGTGAAGAAATTAGACTTTCGAGAGGTATCTCAAAGAATCATCTACTCCGTTTGTGTCCCGAGTTGTTTTCTGGTGATGCCCTCTTATGGTATCGCGCATCATGACATCATGTAAGTTTGTCGATTGGGATGATTTAGTTCGACAGCTTCGGGAATCATTCCAATCATATGACTACCCGAGTGTGCGTTATGGGATGAAATTCGTCGTAGGACCCAAGGCACGCAAGTACGAGTTCTTACCTACCCTGTACATAGAATTTACCACTGTCCGAATTTCATTGAATCAAGAGCTATACCTTAATAGGAAGTCTACCCCAATGGCCCATAGCACCCAGTGAATTAACAAACTTTGTTCACCACCCTATTTTCCTGGAGTTCCTCGAGGAATGAAGATATAATTTTCTGACAATTCGACCTGCTATTACTTTCGTCCTAGCGCCATAACGCAACACAAAGGCCAAAGCTATGAATGAAAACTTGAAAGAGGGACAATGAGCAAAATTGCTCCAGGAACATATCTCATTTGCCTTTCTTCAATTCTACCATCTGTTTTCATCACACAGATTAGACCTATGGTGCTCATTCCATTATTCTGTAACATAAATTAGGATAGCATTAGTAAGGTAGGTCATTTCTGTAAATAGCTCAATAGGAACTTTAAACAACGTCTATTAGTTTAAGTTTGATTCTACTCACCTGTAGCTGCGTTAAACGTAGCTAACACAATGATTTTGGCTCATTTATTCTGACTTACATTTTGATTCATATTTGATTTAATCACCTATGTGTATTTATGAAAGTTACTTGTACTGTTGAACTCTGTGTAATATTAGCACCCAATTTGGTGCTTTGTTTTCTGAATAAACGCGCTGCTTGGCGCTTTTTTTACCTACCTTGTGGCTATGGAAAATTTGTTCAGAAAACTCCCTGAAATGCCCTCTGAGACTATGAAATTGAATATTATGTGTCCTAATCTACTGCCCTATATCCAGAGCCATCTCGCTACTCATCAGATTTTCATAATCCAAGAGCTCACCAGACTAAGTAAAGCAATCGAGGAAACGGAATCTTGTTTACAAAAATTTGTACCCCCACCTACAAATACACGACAATTATTAGCATACAAGAAACCGTCTTACCATGCAGCCCCATTACATATTAAGTCTATTTCCGTGAAGTTGTTCAGACTGACACTCATCTTGATGTCGCCAGAACAGCTAGTCCTCTAATTTGTTGGAATTGTGACAAGGCAGGTCACAGGTTTAGCCAATGCCAACAGGAAAAACTTGTATTCTGTTACAAGTGTGGAAAGAAACAGGTAATTAGCAAATCATGTCCCGATTGTACAAAAAACTTGCTCGCGGCAAGTAATTAGGTCGACTTTCTTGCCTGGCCTCTGCTCAAATGACCAATATTATAAGACAACAATTATTTTAGACTATGTTTTGGCCCATGCTAAAGGCGATCAACGTCCTTTTCTGAGTGTGTCTATTTTCGACAAAGAATTACTTGGGTTGTTAGATAGTGGCGCATCAAAAACCATCATTGGATCTTCTGGTGGGGAGATTATCAAACCCCTGTGTAGACTATATCCTTCCCCAATAACTAATTGCACCATGGTCAAAGTTGCTCCATTGCTGGCATGGCTCAACTCTCTATTAACCTTGAGAGACCGCGTCATTCTTTGGGTGGTTGGTGGTTCCCTCTTTATCACACACTCTCATCTTGGGTATTGATTTCTGGACTTGGTTGGGTATAGTTCCTGATCTTCATGCTGACGAATGGTCTTTCCACAGTCACCAAGCCAGAGTGGCATCCATCTCTTCGGCCATTACCCCAAGTGAGTCTCTTTCCCCTGAGCAACAGAAGCTTCTGGAGTTCGTAATAGGAGACATTTTTTCTTCAATGAAGTCTGACATAGGCTGCACGAATTTGGTACAGTTGAAAATCAAAACCAATTCAGACCCTATCAAGCAGCGATATTATCCCTTATCGAGAACCCTCCAGAATGAAGTAAATGCTGAATTGGAGGAAATGTTGGGAAAGGACATTATTGAGCCATCAGACTCCCCTTGGTCTTCCCCCATAGTTATGGTGAAGAAGAGTGGTGGAGGTTCTTGAGTACTCTTGATATTTAATCGGCCTACTGGCAGATCCCGGTTGCCAAAGAGTCTAGGCCTCTCATAGCTTTCACTGTCCCTAATAGGGGATTGTTCCAATTCAAAAGAATGCCCTTCGGTCTTGCAAATGCTCCGGCGGTTTGCTAACGACTGATTGACCAAGTCGTGGGTGTTGACTTGGAATGATTTGTTTTCGTTTACCTTGACGATGTAATTATCTGCACACCAACTTTTGAACAACATATTGATATTCTTCGCGAGGTTATCCGTCGAATTTCTAAAGCGGGTCTTACACTAAGTCAGAAGAAATCTAACTTTTGCAAGTCTGAATTGAGATACCTCGGTTACATTGTAAATGCCTCCGGGCTACTGGTGGATCCTGAGAAGGTCGAGGCTATTATGAGTATTCCCCCTCCTAAAAATATCAGCGAAATACGTCGTATAATTGGCTTGGCTTCCTGGTATCGAAGGTTTGTGCCCAATTTTTCAACTTTGGTCGCTCTTCTCACTGCTTTCACCTGGAAAAATACAAAATTTGATTGGAGTAGTGCTCGTGATTTTGCATTCAATGCCGTTAAAAAACATCTTATTAAAGCTCCGATTTTGACTTGTCCTGACTTTGACAAGCCTTTCGTCATTCAGTGTGAAGCTTCTGACTTTGGAGTTGGAGCCGTCTTGACTCAATGATGACGAGCGAGTAAACTCCTATCTCAGTCGCTCACTCACGAAAAACGAGAGACTCTACAGCACTAATGAGAAATAATATTAGGCGGATCTTTTTGCAATAGAAAAAATTGAGGCTTTATATTGAAAAAACCCATTTTACTGTAATTACAGACTATTACAGTCTCAAATGGCGAAATTCCATGAAAGACCCTGTTTGGAAGTATTGCGAGGTGGGCAGTGAGACTTCCGCAGTACGATTTCGAGATTGTAAATCGTAAGGGTAAAAATAACGTTGTGCCTGATGCGCTGTCCCGTTCCGTGCCTGTAATTGAGCCTGTTGATGTTGCTGCAGCTCCGCCCATGCCTTCATTCAAGTTTGACAACACTTCATTCGAGTCAGATCCTTGGTATTGCCGATTGCTGGAAAATGTTCAGAATAATCCGGCCAAGTTCCCAAAGTTGTGGGTGGATAATGGAAACCTCTATAAGTGTGCCAAAGCTGCCTATCGCCAGCTTTGATGGATAATAAGGATTCTTGGGTTCTTGTTGTTCCCCGTAGCCAGCGTGCAGCTATCGTCAAGAATCATCATGACCCTCCCACTTGTGGCCATTTAGGCATCACTAAAGCATTGGCTCGTATTGCACAGCCTAAGATGGGATCATATGTCGCCCGGTATATCAACAGATGTGAGGTTGGTCTGAAAATCAAACCTTTACAACAAGCTTCTGCAGGTCACA
Organism: Ceutorhynchus assimilis; assembly: GCA_917834065.1. Taxonomy (NCBI): domain Eukaryota; kingdom Metazoa; phylum Arthropoda; class Insecta; order Coleoptera; family Curculionidae; genus Ceutorhynchus; species Ceutorhynchus assimilis. Next base: position 31,307,284 of record OU892282.1, on the reverse strand, counting down.
TGTTGAGTCAGCAACTTAGTGCTTCTCGTCCCTTCCAGATTTTGAGCAACGATTTGGTTGGCCCTTTGCCGAGGTCAACTTCTGGCTATTCATATGTGCTTTCGGTTTATGATGTTTTCAGTAAATATCCGCTTTTCTTTTCATTGCGTTCTGCGACCACTAAATCGGTTTTGTGTTGGCTCGAGGATCACGTTATTCTGGTTTATGAGATCCCCGAGAAAATTATCGCTGATAATGGACCACAGTTTAGGAGTAAAATTTTCCAGGAAACTGTGCAAGGTTATGGCATATCTCTTTGGTTCACTGCAAACTACCATCCACAAGCCAAACCTGTAGAGAGAGTGCATAAAGTCCTCAAAACTATTATCTCCAGTTATGTGGAGAATAACCACAAGACTTGGGACAGCTTTTTGGCTAAAGCTGGATGTGCTTTACGCTCGGCAAAGCACGAAGTGACTGGCTTCACCCCCAATTTCGTTGTCTTTAGACGCGAACCAAAATTTGTCACCAACTTTGATGCTCCGAATAAAAGTCACCCAAAGTATGACCCTGTCCAGCGCGCTCTCACACTAGAAAAGGTATTTTCGGATGTCCAAAAGCGACTGCAAAATTCTTTCAAGAGAACTCGAGATCGATATAATCTTCGCATCGAAACGAGTGATTTTTTTTGAATCAACAGGTTTGGAGGCGAAACCACAATATTTCTAGTACCGCAAACCAGTTCACTGCGAGGTCCCTTTGTCATTTCCAAGATTCTGTCTCCCTGGTCATATGATTTAATCGACTCTTCGGGTCGAATCCAGGGCGTCTGGCACGCCAAGGATTTGGAATCTCATTCACCAGAATTGCCTGAGAATTGAATCCATTTTTGACTGAGGCTCTTTCAAATTCTCAAAAAAAAAAACCTAGTCTATAAGTCAAATATAAATATTACCTTTGTTAAGAATAGTTTATTAATTTGTTCTTTTTGTTTCGTTTGATTAATTTGAAAAGTACTTGCGCTCTATATTGTTGTAAAATTAACCAGCAAAATAGAAACGTTGTCAAAATTAATTTTAAATTTGTCAGAAATCCACTAAAAATCTAAGCTCAGAACTGAGAATTTATAGAGGCTAGCGTGAGTTATTTGTATTTATTATTATTATAAAATTATGAGCTTATATACATTTAAGGAATTTGAGTGCTACTAGCAAAGCTAGAAATAAATTATAGATTTTTGAAAGGCACTACAAATCTAGTCTCATTTCCAACAAAGCTCAAATTCGTGGCGAAATAGAAAGACAGTCAATTGAGACAGAATAATTGCCCAGTTTGGTACCACATATTCCTACACCGAGGGTATCGTAAGCTCTCACAAGATCACAAAACTATATTAAAATAATTTAATTGGATTCGAGTAAGTTGCACATAATTACTGGGTCAACATTTAAAAATGGCTCCAACTACGAATACAAGTAAAGGATGCTCCAATGATGACCTCTGTCCTGTGTGTAAACGAGAATACCGAGAAGAAAATATGGTCGAGTGTACTGAATGCAAAAAGTGGTGTTGTTATGAATGCGTGAATGTATCTAATGATGTGGCAAAGAATGACTCATGGATTTGTCCAAGTTGCGAACAAAAGAATAAAAAAACTTCCAAAAGTGGAAAATCACGTTCTCATCATACAAAAAGTAATACTGTTTCAACAATTAGTAGTATAGCAAAAAGGAAGTTACAACTTCTACAAGAAGAAAGAGATCTTTTGAGACAAGAAAGAGAATTAGCCAGAGAGTCTCGAAGAATCTTAAATGAAGAAATTAATAATGAAAGTCAAAATGTTAGTGATGCAGAAGAACAAGAAGATAATTTTGAAGCCAATCAATTATTGTCTTTACAAATAGAAAATAATATATCCAGGAAAGAAAAAGATACATTCCAATCACTACAAAATTTTAATGATAATTTGCTTAATGAAGAAGTTATTAGAATTGACACATTACCCGAGTGTCAAATTTTCACCTCTAACGTGTTACAGGAACAACAAATTTACCAACCAAAAATATTAGCAAAAAATATTATACCAAGAAACATTCAAGAAGAACCAATCGAAACCCGTTTACGAAGATTATCACCTGTTTATAATAGAGGAAGGCAAATACAGAAGGCTCCTTTAGTTGAAACTAACAGACATTTGCCAGACCAGTTCCCGTTGGAAGCTGGAACACAACCAACTAATATGTTACCTTCACCTAACCAATTGCCATCGACAAATTTGATATCGCATGGATGTAATGCAATAAGAAAAAACACGATTAATGATTTACCAATATTTAGTGGAAATCCTTCTGAATGGCCGTTGTTTTATAGCAATTTTGAACGTTCTACAAAATTATATAACTTGAGCAATGATGAGAATTTATTCAGATTACAAAAATGTCTTAAAGGTGTAGCGAAAACAAGTCTAGCAAGCTTTTTAATTTTACCAGAATGTGTTCCCCAGATAATTTCAACGCTTAAAATTCTATATGGAAGGCCAGAGCAGATCATAAATGCACATATAAATCTAATTAGGAATCAACCCTCGCCCAAAGTAGAAAAATTGGAATCACTTGTGGAATTTGGTTTGAAAGTTAAAAATTTATGTGTATCTTTACAAGCTGCAAATTTGAATGAATATTTGAATAATCCGACATTAATGCATGAACTTATAGAAAAACTTCCCTCCCAAATTAAAGTTAATTGGGCATTGTATAGAAGTACGATTGTTAAATTTAATGGTTTGTCTGATTTCGCTGAATGGATTTTTAACATGAGTGTAAACGTTTGTACAGCACTACCAAACTTAACTTTTCAAGATAATGACAAACATAATAATAATTATAAAAGTGGACGTATACATCTTCATGATACCTCAATCAGTAAATGCAAAATTTGTAATGATAATTGCAGAAATGTTTTGGAATGTAAAAAATTTACACAAAGTTCTGTATCAAAGAGATGGGAGATTGTAAAGAAATTCTATCTATGTAGATTATGTTTAAAAAGGCATCGTTATCCTTGTAAATATCCTGTTAAATGTGATCAAGACTCTTGCCAACTGAAACACCATCCATTATTACACAACAAAGATTATAAAAACAACGTCAAAGAAAAAAGAAATTCACTTGATCAGAATAGAAACTTCAAGGTTAATGAAAACTCACAAGATTGCTCTACATCAACACAACCAACCGAATATAATATGACACAAGTTGAAAGAAACAATGTTAATTTTAGAATTATTCCAGTATGTTTGAAAAATGGTTATAAAGAATTTAAAACTTATGCTTTTCTAGATGAAGGATCTTCAGTAACTTTGATAAATGAAAGAATAGTCGAAATATTAAATTTAGAAGGGAATCCCGAAAAATTATGTCTCAAATGGACTGGTGAAGAAGAAAGATTAGAAGAAAAATCGAGTAAAGTGTCATTAACAATTGGTGGAGATTTTCCTGGAGCAAAAGAGTTCAATCAAAGATCAGTACGTACAGTTAAAAAATTAAATTTGCCAAAACAATCATTAGACGCTAGAAAGCTTAAGTGTGACTATCCGTACCTAAAGAATATTCCTTTTCAGTCTTACGATAATGTTAGTCCAGACATTCTTATTGGTTTGGACAATTGGAATTTAGCTTTGCCATTAAAAGTAAGAGAAGGAGGAGATGGAGAACCTATTGCAGCGAAATGTAGGCTTGGTTGGTCAATTTTTGCTATTTTAACACCAAACACACAAATTAATTGTCATTTCAATTACCATATTTGTAGTTGTAATAAAGAGGATATAAGTAATCAAACGCTATTTGAAACAATGAAAGAATATTTTTCTATTGAAAGTTTGGGAGTTCAAACCACAAAACCTTCAGACTCCAAAGAACTACAAAGAGCTAGAAAAATTCATGAAAATACATTAATTCAAATAGGAGATCAATACAAAATCGGCTTACTTTGGAAATTTGATCAATTTAAATTACCAGATAATAAAGCGATGGCATTACAAAGGTTGAATTGTATTGAGAAACGAATTAAACAAAATCCAGACTTAGGAAGTAAAATTAATGAACAACTTCAAGATTTTTTAGAGAAAAAATATATAAGAAAACTGACCGATAAAGAATTATCCAAAACTTATAAAAATGTTTGGTATCTTCCTATATTTCCTGTATATAACCCAAACAAACCCGGACGTTTCAGAATCGTTTGGGATGCTGCAGCTTCAGTAGGAAATATTTCATTAAATTCAATGCTTTTGAAAGGAGATGATCAATTAGCATCATTATTTGGAGTCCTTATACGATTTCGAGAAAAGAAAATAGGGTTTTCAGCTGACATTAAGGAAATGTTTCTACGAATTGGCATAAGAGATGAAGATCAACAAGCACAGCGGTTCATTTGGAGAAATGGAAGTCATGAAAACAAATTAGAAACTTACGTTATGACTGTAATGACGTTTGGAGCTACGTGTTCTCCAAGCTGTGCACAATTTGTCAAAAATATGAATGCTAAAATAGCTATTTATACAATAAGTTACGAAATGAGCGTCTTTTAGGCACGCGACGTGAAAATTGTCCAACGAGGCAAAGCTGAGTTGGACAACACGTCGAGTGACTAAAAGACATCGTTTCGTAACGTATTGTATACAAGATTTTTTCTACTGGCATTTTATAATAAAAAAACACAATTTTATTTCATGTGAATAAGTCGATTACACCCAAAATCTTTGTTACCTGCTTTTACTTGACACCTGACACTTTTCATGCGATTTTCTTTTCAAAATTCGACATCAATAATTAAAATCCTAGAAAGTAGGTAATAACACAAAGTTCTGTTTTGAGTAACCCAAACGTTCAATTCAGTAATTCCATTTTCAATATTCATAATAAATACAAAACAAAATTCAAATATGTGTTTAGTGTGTTTTTTATTTCTGAATAATGAATGACACTTTTAGGCACTAGTGCTTAAAAATTACTTTTACGCACTCATAAGTCACTTTTACGCATTCAAAAGTCACTTTTACGCACTGAGTGCCTAAAAGTAACTTTCACGCACTCAGTGCCTAAAAGAATGTCGTTTCAAAACTAAAATGACAATCGAAAAGTTGCTATTATGAAACGTCAGTAGAAAATAGCTATTTATACAATAAGTTACGAAATGAGCGTCTTTTAGGCACGCGACGTGAAAATTGTCCAACGAGGCAAAGCCGAGTTGGACAACACGTCGAGTGACTAAAAGACATCGTTTCGTAACGTATTGTATACAAGATTTTTTCTACTGGCATTTTATAATAAAAAAACACAATTTTATTTCATGTGAATAAGTCGATTACACCCAAAATCTTTGTTACCTGCTTTTACTTGACACCTGACACTTTTCATGCGATTTTCTTTTCAAAATTCGACATCAATAATTAAAATCCTAGAAAGTAGGTAATAACACAAACTTCTGTTTTGAGTAACCCAAACGTTCAATTCAGTAATTCCATTTTCAATATTCATAATAAATACAAAACAAAATTCAAATATGTGTTTAGTGTGTTTTTTATTTCTGAATAATGAATGACACTTTTAGGCACTAGTGCTTAAAAATTACTTTTACGCACTCATAAGTCACTTTTACGCATTCAAAAGTCACTTTTACGCACTGAGTGCCTAAAAGTAACTTTCACGCACTAAGTGCCTAAAAGAATGTCGTTTCAAAACTGAAATGACAATCGAAAAGTTGCTATTATGAAACGTCAGTAGAAAATAGCTATTTATACAATAAGTTACGAAATGAGCGTCTTTTAGGCACGCGACGTGAAAATTGTCCAACGAGGCAAAGCCGAGTTGGACAACACGTCGAGTGACTAAAAGACATCGTTTCGTAACGTATTGTATACAAGATTTTTTCTACTGGCATTTTATAATAAAAAAACACAATTTTATTTCATGTGAATAAGTCGATTACACCCAAAATCTTTGTTACCTGCTTTTACTTGACACCTGACACTTTTCATGCGATTTTCTTTTCAAAATTCGACATCAATAATTAAAATCCTAGAAAGTAGGTAATAACACAAACTTCTGTTTTGAGTAACCCAAACGTTCAATTCAGTAATTCCATTTTCAATATTCATAATAAATACAAAACAAAATTCAAATATGTGTTTAGTGTGTTTTTTATTTCTGAATAATGAATGACACTTTTAGGCACTAGTGCTTAAAAATTACTTTTACGCACTCATAAGTCACTTTTACGCATTCAAAAGTCACTTTTACGCACTGAGTGCCTAAAAGTAACTTTCACGCACTCGGTGCCTAAAAGAATGTCGTTTCAAAACTGAAATGACAATCGAAAAGTTGCTATTATGAAACGTCAGTAGAAAAAATATATTACAGAATATCATGAGACAGTAGTTAATGAAATAAGACAAAAATATTATATTCCCAAACTCAGAATGGTCGTTAATAAAGTGAGAAATAAATGTCAATTTTGTAAAATTAAATTTGCTAAACCGGAATTGCCTCAAATGTCTCCATTGCCTGAATGCAGATTTGCTACATTTATGGCTCCATTTACCTATACAGGGGTGGATTATTTTGGACCAATTACAGTAACTGTAGGTAGAAGAGTTGAGAAAAGATGGGGAGCTTTGTTCACATGTTTGACAATAAGAGCAGTTCACTTGGAAGTAGCACATAAATTAGATGCAACAAATTGTATTCTTTGTTTCACTAACTTTATGAATAGAAGAGGTCGACCCCGACATGTTTATTGTGATCGAGGAACAAATTTTATTGCCACAGAGAGGATTTTAAGAGAAGAATTGTAAAAATTAGATCCATATTTAATAGCTAACGCATTTGTTAATCCAGAAATAACTTTTCATTTTAATACACCTTTATCTCCACACATGGCTGGAGCATGGGAACGACTAGTTCGAGCAGTAAAGATATCCCTCTACAATGCATTACCATCAAGAACACCTTCAGATCAATTACTTAATAGCTGTCTATTAGCAGCAGAAAATATCGTTAATTCACGACCATTGACATATTTACCTCTAGATTCAGAAGAGTCAGAATCTTTGACACCTAATCATTTTCTTTTGGGTTCTTCTAATGGTGATAAACCAATGGCTCAAATTGATGATGATATCAAAGTTCTCAAAAATAGTTATTTATATAGAGAACAGTTCGCTAATAAATGTTGGCGTCGTTTTGTCACGGAATATATTCCTACTCTTCTACTAAGATCAAAATGGTTCACGCAAACTAAACCACTTGAAGAAGGAGATTTAGTTATTATATGTGATAAAGATTTACCAAGAAATAATTGGCCAAAAGGAAGAATAATTGAAGTTAAGAAAGCAGCTGACGGTCAAGTAAGAAAAGCAAAAGTCCAAACACTGAATGGAATTTTTGAAAGGCCCGTAGTGAAGTTAGCAAGACTTTCTATTAATAAACCCGAACAAACACAGGGTACATCACACTCAATATGAAGCTGTAGTGATGTACCGGGCGGGAGTGTTAAGAATAGTTTATTAATTTGTTCTTTTTGTTTCGTTTGATTAATTTGAAAAGTACTTGCGCTCTATATTGTTGTAAAATTAACCAGCAAAATAGAAACGTTGTCAAAATTCATTTTAAATTTGTCAGAAATCCACTAAAAATCTAAGCTCAGAACTGAGAATTTATAGAGGCTAGCGTGAGTTATTTGTATTTATTATTATTATAAAATTATGAGCTTATATACATTTTAGGAATTTGAGTGCTACTAGCACAGCTAGAAATAAATTATAGATTTTTGAAAGGCACTACAAATCTAGTCTCATTTCCAACAACCTTGTTAACAGAATAAATTAAAAGTTTCGTTGGAAACTCTCTTTTTAAGAAGGGGAGGTATGTTACGGGTTCAAATTTCAATCCGAGTATTGGCTTGATTTCAATATAGTAAATAAATTCATGATCAGTTTTATGCAATACATTATTTTAAGTTGTTGACAGGTCTCCGTTTGCTTAATATTATTATTTTTGTGAACTAGGCTTAAGTGAATATGTACATGTAATACAGAAAACTCATCGGTTGCTCCATCTGTTGCCCCAGGCAAATAATTTTAAATAGTAAATTTTAACAATAAAATAGGATTTCTTCTTATGAACAAATACCAGGTGTCCCACTAAGGTCGGCCAGGTACGATATTATGGAAACCATAGACCTTACAGCTTCGGGATTTCTTTCTTTACTAAATCGGCCAAGAGAAATTGACGGAAATCGCTATATTAAGATACTGTTTTAACAACAGAAATAAAAAGTTCAATAATTTTTGCGCCAGTTTGGTTATTAGGGTTTTTTTCGTATCTTCAGTAATAAGGGTGGGGGAAGCTGGTGATTTTTTTTTTTAAGAAATTGCTGTATCTTCCATACCCCTCATTCAAACTCATTCAATTTGGGTTTATTTGGAAGAGAATTTCATTGTTATTAAGAACACCACTTCGTTCGAGGTCGATAGTTCCCACCGCGTCTGCTAGAGAGCGCTGTTTATTCAAGATCCAGTTTTTCCTAATTTTCATGAAAAATCCAAATGGCATAATATTATTTTTGTATTGCTGTGCTTAAAGAGCAAAAAAATATCTACATTTTGGCGCAAACCGCTATTCAATATCTGCATTCGTTTTCAAGTTACGTGAGGTCTATGGTCTCCATAATATCGTACCTGGCCGACCTTAGTGGGACACCCGGTATAGGAACAAAAAAGGTAAAAAGAAACCTTACAATAGGTATCGTATTTATGTGCAGTTTCCTGCTTTTATGGTTTTTATCTGTTACCAAAAATGTATTCAGTCACTTCCTAAAATTGTCGGTACCATCTGGTTAATTTCTGACCTCGGAAGTAGATAATTGATCTATTGTTTTTGAGAGCTAAAGAGCTATTTCTGAGTTCTGGGATTTCATGAAACAGGGTTGAAAAATAGTTTGGATGTTTTAATTTAATAGAAAAGTTTACATTACTTTAAATTGAGTTCTACCATTGGTTCTACAAGTTCCGTTGACAAAGATGTGAATCGCGTCATGGTTAATTCAACTTAGGTCGTTAGTATTCTCTCAATTGACAGGATTCTGGACTCGTGCTGGAGGGGATTCGTAACCTCTTTCTTTTTCAAGAAGATTCCTGACCAGGTGGTTGATTCCCTTCTTGGCGCTGCGGATTTATTACGTAACCTACTTTTACTTTAATTTTGAAATTAAGTTTCGTTTTGCTTTCCTTGCGCTGTGCAAATTTTCTGGCTTTATGCCGATTCAACATAATTAAAGTTAAAATTGACTGGTACGGCTATGATTTATTCAACTTTCCACTCCCAGGCCAGCTCCCTTCCTAAAACCATCCTCACTCAGAAAATGTGATTATTAACATTAATTGTCCTAACTTACCCCTTGCATGATTTGTATCAGGATTTCGTCCTTATACTTGATTCTGTTTAGGCCTGCTTATAACTACTTACACGTGCCTATAACTGCCTACATGTGTTTTCATCTGTCACTATCTGCCCCTATCTGCTTCTACCTGTTTTTACTGACTTATAACTGCCTCTACCTACTTGCTTAAGACCGTCTAAGTACCCAAACCCAGTTCTGGTTTCGAGGCCTAGCTATACAACCTCCATTAGTGGCAAATCACAGAATAGACTTCCCCTATACTATACCATCCTACGTTATTATCTGCTGGAAGATACTCGAGGTACTGTTGTAAGTTTTGGCAGTTTAAAGGAACAATTGTTGGGTAAGCCCCTTTTTATTATCAACGGTGGATTCTGATTCATGGGTAGCAATTTAAAGTATTGCTTAATTCCTGGATGAATAGAAGTATATTTAGCTTATAGGTTAGTTTCATTAATTTATTAATCAGTACTAGACCGGTGGCCCAGCGTCAAATCACCCCCTCATCGGGCACAAAATTTTCATTACAGGTAGGTACTCGAAACACTTTAACATTCGTAGCCCGCTCCCGTGACCGCCCCCCAAATAAGGGAATTTTGATCAAAAACCCCCCTTACGAGTACACAAATGAAATTTTTTGGGCATGTAGAGAGTTATATCAGAAACCTAAAAACACCAGGCAGATGCCTTCCAGTGGTAGCCCGTCCAGGCCAGACGCCTTCCAGTGGTAGCCCGTTCAGGGCAGACGACTTAAAAAAAATATATATATGACGTAAAACTCCCCTTACGAGTACATTCACAAAATTTTGTAGGCTTAAGCACAGTCAGATTGGTGTGCTAAAAATGCATGACAAATGCCTTCAAGTGGTAGTCTGTCTAATACAAAATTACGCTGAAGCGTTCCTTATTATGGATAGAGACATTAAATAAAACCACAAGAGGAACCAAAACACAGATTATGTATTATTCAGAACTTAGCATTAATAATGATAAATAGGAGTTATAGATTATACATACAACACGGTAGAGTAATGACTCTCTCAGACCTAACTTCACTAGAGAGTCATTACGGGGGTCGATAATTTGTTGGAAAATTCGTGAAAAATTAATGATGCTTTGTAGGGATTTTTTGAAGTTTGAGGATGATAGAGTTGACCCTAAAATACACTCAAGAATAGTTTTTGCAGTCAAGTCAAGTCTGGGAGAGTCATTACGGGTGGAAGTCGATAATTTGTTGGAAAATTCGTGAAAAATTAATGATGCTTTGTAGGGATTTTTGACGTTTGAGGATGAAAGAGTTGAACCTTGAACACAGTCCAGAATAGTTTTTGTGGTCAAGTTAGGTCTGGAAGGGTCACTACGGGGGGAAGTCGATAGTTTGTTTAAAAATTCGTGAAAAATTAATGATGCTTTGAAGTTTGAGGATGATAAAGTTGACCATAAGCACAGTCAAGAATATTTTTTGCAGTCAAGTTAGGTCTGGGAGAGTCACTACGGGGGAAAGTCGATAATTTGTTTGAAAATTCTTGAAAAATTATTGATGCTTTGTAGGGATTTTTTGAAGCTTAAGGATTATAGAGTTGACCCTTAAGCACATTCGAGAATATTTTCCCTAGTCAAGTTGATTCTGGGAGAGTCGCTTTGACGGGATGTCGATAAATTTTTTGTAAATTCTCAGAAAATTAAATATAATTGATGGGATTTGTTGTTTAGAAAGAATATCGTTTTTGGAGGTGACAAAGTTGTGTGATTTTTTTGTGTTTTACGTTGAAATAAGGAGGAAAGTGTGTGTTGTGCAGTGGGCTTTGAAACTTCAGCATAAAATCGACATTTCCCTCTGGAAACTGCATTATTCCTAGGCATCTGCTTAAAGTGAAAGAATTACTGCAAAAAACTGTAGCAATAAATTCCTCCGGTGCCGGTAAAAAAAATCCGGGTACTTGACCTTCAACATTGCAAATCGAATCGAATAAGACAACTGTTCACAGAATATTAACATTCAATACAACTTTCAAGGATATGTATGATCTGCTTGTGGCAGAAGGCAAAAAGCAAACTGATCTGCTAACAAATAAAATAACAGCCAGTGAATTAAACGTCACGAAACAAATAAAAAAGTCGAACGAAAAGTTTTAAAAGATTGAGGAAAGACACATCCAACAAATATTAAAATCGGCGACATAAATAACTTATATAGACTCGGTAAAAGCGAAAGTGCTTCAATAGTTATTGAGTTTATATCATACTTGAAAAAGGCCGAGTTATATAAGGATCCTGAGAAGTTAAGGGCACTAAGTGGAAGCGGTTATTCCATATCAAATGATCTTTGTGAAGAAGATCGAAAAGAAGTTAAGATTCTCAGAGAGCATTTGGAAAGGGCGAAGGAAGAAGGAAAGGAGGCAAAATTGAAGGGTCTAAAATTGAAAATCGGAAACAAATTATACTCGGCCAGTTGCAAAATCTAGACAGCGACATTAGCAGCACTGCAGCAGTGAGTCAGAAGGGACTGAATCTTCAGAAGAAGAAATAGAGGAAAAAAGAAAAAAATCTTTTCCAGGGAGAAAAAATAAAAAGAAAAGAAAACCAAAGAACACCACCCCGGAAGGTATGAGCACAAGATCTCATATAAGAAAAAGAAAAAACATTAGGTAATTATATTAACATTATTAAAACCTTTTTACTTGTTTTTGTACAATAATTTCTGTTGAACTACCTATTGGATTGATATAAACAAACCTAAATCTACGCATTGTCAGTTGTACACACTATTTTTGGATTCTTTTTCTTGCTACTTTTAGTTTAAATTATTTCCGTCTTTTAAAATATGGATAATTTTGTCAGGGATTTTAAAGATGAAACAGTTTCAAAAAGTGATGTGATAAAGTATACAAAAATTGAACGAAAATTTATCAAGCGAAAGCTTCAAAATCCTCCATTTAAAAATTTGTAGCAATAATAAAAATTTTGATGGAATGCTATGTTTTTTGCAACAAATGAGCAACTAGCAACCAGCATTAATGTAATTGTTTCGACCGAAACTCACAAAATTTACGAAATACAGATGTTTAATATGTTTGGATACAAAATTATTTACAATGAGGGAACTTACAACAAATGTGATGGGGTTGATGTACTGATAAAAGAAACATTAAAATATAGTCACAATTTTAAAAATATAGATGAAGTTAGATGTATCGAACTAGAAATTGGAGAAACAAAAAATAGAGTCTGTGTAACTTGTATTTATAGATCCCCAGCAATTGATGAAAGACTATTCTTAGAGAATTTTACGGATTATTTATATTTAGGTAAAAATATAAAAAGGCAGGGGACATTAACTTTGACATTTCAAGAAATGATAGGCAAAAAACTGAAGAATACAAAACAATTCTTGCATCTTTCGGCTTCACATCTCACATGAACAAATATACAAGACCAATTTCAAAAACTTGTCTCGATCACTTTTTTGTAAAAGGAGATCAAAATTTTAAAAAAATAGACTCGTATGTTATAAACTACAAAATAACAGATCACTGTCCCACTTTAATTTCATTATCCAGCGACTGCAGTGAGGAAAATCAAAAAATTCCTACAACAACCTCATAAAAAATTTATTAACACGTTGACTGCCGATCACTCCGATCGGAGTTTACTGGCACCAATCGGCGACGCCAACTACTGCGATCGGCGTGTTGTGCATGCTCAATTTGTGAGTCTATATTCAGTAGGCGTTGGCGAGAGAATCGCAGTCGCTCCGGCGTCCTTCTAAATGCATCTCTCCAGCACGTGTTTAAGTTGGTTACGCGTTTTTTATTTTTTGTGTCGCTAAACATGAATACCAAACAAAACGAATAAAACAACGGCGTCCGAGAATGCCTCAAAAAATATGGTGGGCAGTCAACGTGTTAATTACAAGCAACTTAAAATTGATCAGATTGAAGGTCAGATCCTTGGGTCCAGGTTTATCAAGAGACTGATGTACACAGAGCCACTTTAAACTTTGTAAATAATCTTCAGTTCCTTATAAACAAAAATACACAGATTATAAAAATATCTAGAAAAAAAAATCACAAAAATCAGTGGCTTACAAAAAGCATTCTTAAAACCATTAATATAAAAAATGACATGTATCAGGCAGTTTTAAAAAATCCTCATAATATGGATCTAAAAACTAGATACAATAAATATAAAAATCAGCTAGATAGAGAAATTAAAACTGCAAAAAAAGTCATTCATGCAAAACTCTATAGAGAAAAATAAAAACAAAGCAAGTGCCTTATGGAAAAACGTAAATCAAATTTGTAACAAAACAAAAGAAAAAACAGTTGTTAGGGAAATTAAATCACAAAATTCTCAAATATTGACCGATTCCTATCAAATGGCTAATAAATTTAATAATTTCTTCTGTGACATTGGCAAAAATTTGGCGCAGCAATTGAGCAGCCCCTTGGAATACGTTGACCAGTTAAAATGGAATGATAAGAGTTTTCATTTGTTCAAGAACGTTTCATTTTTTGAAATGCAAAATTTTATTAAGGAACTGAAGTTAAAAAAATCTCCTGGACCTGATAAAATAAGAGCAGAAAGTTTGAAAGAGTTTGTTTATGAAATTTCTCCTATATTGACGTATTTGATTAATTTTTCATTTAGTATAGGCATTTTCCCAGATTCGCTTGAGGCTTGAGTTGGCTAGTATTAAACTCTTGTTAAAGGAAGGCTCGGCGTCAGATATAAATAATTATAGGCCCATTTCTCTTATTTCAAACATTTCAAAAATTTTTGAGAAAGTTATTAAAAAGAAAATGGTTACTTTCCTTGAAGAAAATAAAATTTTGTCAAGCAGGCAGTTCGGGTTTAGACAAGGTATATCAACTGAAGATACAATAATAAATTTATGCGAGCAAATGTACGAAGCAGTAGATAAAAAACAAGCTTCCTTGTGCGTCTTCATTGATCTAAACAAAAGGTTTGATACTGTTTGTCACTAAAAATTAAGCCAAAAACTTGAGAAAATTGGATTCAGGGGAAGCGCTTTGAATTTGTTGAAGAGTTATCTGACAAACAGAAAACAATTTGTGGAGTTGAATGAGGTCAAGAGCGGTCTTAGGGATATCACTTGGGGAGTGCCCCAAGGAACAGTCTTGGGACCTATATTGTTCATCATTTATAGTGAACGATCTCTTAAACATTAATTTACAGGGAAGACTCGCAGAATTTGCAGATGATGCGGTAGCCTTCTATTCGGCCGAAGATTGGGATAGTGTCAGGAATAAGGCAGAAAGTGACCTACCAAATATTAGCAAATGGTTTCAGCATAATAAACTGACACTGAACTTATCAAAAACTAAATATTTACCGCTAACATCATATAATAACATCTTGCCACACTTTGACTCACTCTCTATTTCAAGACTGCGCCAGTTTTGTCTTGGTCTTGAAACATCAAGACCAAGACCAATACCAAGACCGCATTTATTTTTCGAGACCAAGACCAAGACTGGCCAGTCTTGGTCTTGGTCTTGGTCTTGCGAAGCCCTAGCCACGCTACGCTATCTACTATCAGTTAATAATTATTACACACAGATTTGGGATAAATCATTTATAAGTTGACTGTTAACTTTGTATTGTGCCGAAGCACGCCAGAATAATGCAAAAGCAGGGAGTTGGTCAAACAGATAAAAGAGAACATAGGTCAAGGTGTTTCTTCTTTCACGCTCCGATTTCAAAAGAACGAAAAGCACACAAATATAGGCGATAGACGGTAGCCGTTGGCGGGTATACCAACGTTTGTTTACTGATATTATAACTTATGCCTGAAAAATAAGGATTTATTATTAGGAACAAAGAAACGAGTTGAAAATTCAACTAAACTGTGTTAAAATGGGACATTATATTCAATAATCTATAGGTACTTTTCATTTGTTTATAATTACTAAACCAGAACATTCTGTTAATAAATTATGTATATAAAACCTCTGTAAACCAATGTAAGAAGTATTTTGTTTCTTATTAACAAACATTGTTTGAAATAAGAAAATGGAGTCCTAATAAATAATTTGTATTTTATAAATAACTATTTTTAACAATCATATTTTTAATTACCAATTTAAAGTATTTCTTACCAATGCATATTAATTATAATATTGGTTTGGTATTTGTAACCAAATTTGTCAGAAACAAATATTTATTTATTATAATCTCGAATTTTCTTTCAGTGTGTTCAAACAAATTATCGACTTCCCCCTGTAGTGACTCTCCCGGACCTAACTTGACTAAAAAAACTATTCTTGGCTGTGATTTAGGGTCAACTCTATCATCCTCAAACTTCAAAAAATCCCTACAAATCATCATTAATTTTTCACGAATTTTCCCACAAATTATCGACTTTCCCCCGTAATGACTCTCTAGTGAAGTTAGTCATTATTCTACCGTGTTCCTATATAATCTGTTACTCGTATTTATCATTATTAATGCTAAGTAATCTTGAATAGGTAATACATAAATCTGTGTTTTTGTCCCGTCCCTAATACTTATGTTGTAGTTTTATTTAATGTCTTTATCCATAATAAGAAACGCTTCAGCGTAATTTTGTCTTGGACAGGCTACCACTTGAAGGCATTTCCCATGCAACTTTAGCACACCAATCTGACTGTGCTTAAGCCTACAAAATTTTGTGAATGTATTGGTAAGGGGAGCTTTACGTCGTATATATATATATATTTTTTTTTTAAGTTGTCTGCCCTGAACGGGCTACCACTGGAAGGCGTCTGCCCTGGACGGGCTACCACTGGAAGGCGTCTGACAGGTGTTTTTAGGTTTCTGCTATAACTCTCTACATGCCCAAAAAATTTCATTTGTGTACTCGTAAGGGGGGTTTTTGATCAAAATTCCCTTATTTGGGGGGCGGTCACGGGAGCGGGCTACCACCCATCGCTGGCAGACGGGCGGTTTTTGGTTACGAATGTTAAAGTGTTTCGAGTACCTATAATGAATATTTTGTGCTCGATGAGGGGGGTGATTTGACGCTGGGCCACCGGTCTATACCTTTTATATTGATCCCTATGACTGATTATTGGGACTATAATAATCCAAAGTATAACTTACGTATTACATACAGCTTTGCATTTCAAAACTTCTGATAGTATTTGCGTTTTTGATGCAAATTTGCAGTATTTAATTTAATAATGATAACTTGACTTGGGTAAACAGATGACCACTTTAAACATCAGCTGATGAATACTTAATAATTTAGAAATGAATTTAGGACACTTAGGACACATTAATTATATTGTAATCAAGATTATACTATGAAATAAAAGAACCCTCAAATAGTGTTTATTTTGGAAATCGACTTTCATTTTATTGAATTTCCTAACCCAATTCTCAGAGTGTCAACGTCAGGGCTTCTTATTTCTAGGTAGGTTTGGCTTTTTGGAGAGTACTTTTGCTGTTTCCTGTTTTGATTTAAGAGCGGATACTTTCTTTCTGGAGGGCTAAAACAGGTGGCGTCCTATATTATTTATTATCCACGACCACTCTACTAAAGAGTTAGCTGGCTGCCCTATAAGAAAGTATTTGTTGACCACCTTCTGTTATAGTAGTTCTGGTCCTGGACTGCCAATAGTCGAGATAAAATCTATGTCACAAAATTTGAATTCCTTATTTTAAGGAAAATCAATAATTCTCACAAAACAAGGGTATTTATATGTAACAAGTCCTCTTGTGATGATCTCTTGGGAATAAATAATTGTGACAAATTATTATTGTGACGAATAAATGTAACAAAACCTTATTGTAACAAATCTCTAGTACGAGCCAGCAAAGACAGCAGTAACAGCCCAAAGATAAACTGACGAAATTAAGATGAATAATTGATGTTTAATGGAAAACGAATTAAAGAGGAAATAAACATAGGGTCTCATTGTAGAACAAAATAAACATGAGAAAAAAAACTACACATTCAACCGGAAAGACATTTACCATGCTAGGAATATATAAATGCAAACAAAGTTAAATTTTTAAATTCTTCAATTCACATGACATGCTGAGTGAGGTTATTAGAGCATCCTACTCCCTCGAAATTTTGACCTCGATCCGTCAATTAGGGAAGTCTGTCAATAACGTTGCCTGTGCCGAAGCGATGACAATTCTCTAGAATTTTTCCCTGGATTTTCTTGAATTTTTAAGTTTTATATTGTCAAGTGTATGATTCAATAGACAATTATTGAGTTGAAAGGCTAACTAAACTGTTTTGTAGGCATAATTGTGTCTCTGTTTAAACAAATAATGCAAAAGTCACTATGTATTTGCATTCTTAGGTAACATTTCCATATTATATCCGCTAGCAAAATTATTTTCCTCCATCCGATCCATCTGTCATCGTTTGCCTTTCTCGTTTCTATTCCAAATGTCCAGGAAAGTTACAAAACCAAGAAAAACAACCCTCCGGAAAAAAGCCAACGCTCAAACGAGAACGTATAATAGTAAACGGCCGCTGGACTGGCTTTATTGCCTTTGCAAAAGTTTTTGCTCGCATTTTTACTGTGCATATGGCTCTAAAACATACAATTTTCAAGGCTTTTTTTCACCAGTTTGCAGTTTTGATAAAAAGCTGACGCGAATCAACACTACCAAAACAAATTCAATATCCTTCAAAAGGCTCCATCATGATTTTTGTTAAACCATTTCATCTAAATACTTTAAATCTATATGCACAGGAGCACCTATACGCCATAGTGTGCTTTTCACAATTGAGCTTCTTTTCTATAGCAGGTGACTGTTCCTTATCTGCAAGTAATTTCCTAGGGGATTAGCGGTAATGAAATAAAAGCGAAATGCTGACTGATAATACTCCGACTATAAACTGGTTTCCAGAGCTCAGCAATATACTCAAATAGAGCAGCATTATTGGATCCTGGGTTTATTTTTAGGAGGTATTTTATTACCAGTATGGCTGGAAAGAAGTGCTTAAAATATAAATAAATTAGATTTTGGAACCGTAAAAATAACTAATTTTCAAGAGCAGTACCTTTTCTTGAAAATTACAGTTTTATCACTTGAGAATGTTTAGCTAATTAAATATTAATGAGCTTGCATATAAAATTTTTCATTTTTTTATTTACCGAATTCTCGTAGGGGTTTTCTTGGAAAAACAACTCATTTTAAAAACTCTCCAGCTTTTAATGTATGCAGACTTTTAAAATTCCGGAACAAAATACCCAAGCCTTACAGAGGGGATTACAACGTGACAGGATTATCGTTTTTTAGTTTCGTCGTCGCCGTTTTGTCCTGCAAAAATGTAATCCCCTGCGTTTTGTTTGTTCAATATTCATTTTTTTAATTTACATTAGCTTGTAATTTATGCACGAAATGGTTAGAGTCTTGGGAGTAATTTAAGTATCACTTCACTTTATTATAAAATTTCTCTTAGATGCATATTTGAAAGTAACGAGATGCAAGAAAAATACACTCAATAAAGGCCCTAAAAAGCCTCTCGAAACATCACGCCTTCAGTAATGTTTTGGTCAATTTTGGGGGACCATCTGCTTTTAACGCTTGGCACTTTTTCCTCATATTGTTGGATTTATGGACGATCTTCCTGGCCCTGCCTTAAGAGCCTGGATCGGGTCTTTAGTCAAGTTAATCTTCCCTCCATTTATATTACCTACCGGAAATTGTTGAGGATGTGTTAGTGATTTTTGATGAGAAAAAGTGCCTTGGATTTGGTTGATTTGATAAAATAAATATCCACATTATAATGTGAAAATTTCATGGATAGATATTTGAAATAGTTGTAATATTATTGTTACTCAATATTAGAGAATTATGGCACTTTCCAAATAGTGATCGATTTTATTACTGATCGGCCTTATTTAATTACTGACAGTCACTATTTCTTATAAATAAAAAGAATTATAGCACAACATGTTAAATTGGCAGTATTTTGACCATTTTTTCGCATCAGTACCGCATTGTTTACTCAATTGAACATAACCTATGACCCTATAAATTTCTAAATACGGAACTATAATGGAAGAAATGTTAAAAGCTGCGATTCTAGGGGGTGCTAATGACGTTTTTCGGTTTTATCCACCCACAAAACACGAAACAAAAAATTTAAATTATTATGTGAGGTTAGAATGTGAAAAATTCTTGGGCAATTGACATTTGATTTAGATTTGCACATGTCTCGAAAAATAGTGGAACAAATACTGCCTTTCACTATCCAATCACAAATAAGTATTATCCTTATTTTATTACTGACCGCCACTATTTTTAGTCACAAATGCGAATGCGTAGGTGTCAATAATGTCAAAATAAGAACGTTTATATAAGTGACCATCGCTATTTGAAGATGCCATAATTCTCTATGTATCATGTTCTTTATTAAGTTATAAATATGATTTGAACAATATCTAACCAATTATTATTATCTCTATGTCAACATAATAAATGAAAGTCAGTTCTATATTTATAATAGGTGATGTCCACAGTCTACTATGTACATTAATTTAAATAAAACTATATCTATTATTACACCTTCCCCTTTCCTCACTGCACAGAAAAACTAAATAAACTAATAATACTAATAACTATAACTAACCCAAACTAATATTTACTTATAGTAACTAATATAGTTATCAATACTAATAAAGGAACCATAAAATAATGAATAACAACCTAATACTCATAACTTCAATTTTTTCTTACTTAATACATAACGACATCTGAAAATTCACCTGGTTTCTTAATAATACGATTAGACTTCAATTTATTCAAAGTCTGCGTATGTGAATCAGGAGTACGCCTAGTAGGACTATTTTCTGCAGAAACACAAGTTTAATTCGAATCTTCAATAGATCCTAAGTTATTTTTATATTAATTATTGTTATCTGAATAATTTGTCAAATCCTTATTTTCACGTGCAATAATTGTCTTACGTAAATGATAACTATTACGTCGCAGCACGCTGCTACCATTGTCAACTAAATAAGACCTAGGAGACTCATGTTCGGTTTTCTCCCTCTTTAAATTCAGATCTTTCCCTAGCATGCCTATCATAATATTACTTATATACAAATTCTTTTTATATTCCAACAATTTTTTGAACTCTGTAATTTTAGGTTTTTGTTTCTCTCTATTTCGATATTCCATTAAAGTCACCCAAATATCATCAGACTTACGAATTATGTTCTTAGCCGTTTGAACAAACCTTTCTGCCAAACCATTAAACCTTGGATATCTAGGGTTACTTGTTTGAATTTTAAAATCAAATTGGTCTGCAAAAACCTTACACTCATATGAACCAAACGGCATTTTATCAGCCACAATAATATCAGGCACACCATGAGTTGCAAATATTTGCTTACATGCATTTATAACGTCACAAGATTGTTTTCCTTTTATAGGTATTATTTCAAGCCATTTAGTCAAATAATCTACAACAATTAAATATAATTTCCCACTGTACTCCATTATGTCACAACCTAACTTCTGAAAAGGTAATTCAGGAATATCATGTGTAATTAATGGTTTTTCCACATTTGCATAACTATATCTTCCACAAAACTTACAATGCTTTATAATATTCTCAATATCTATACTCATACCTGGCCAAAACAATACACCACGAGCTCTATCTCTAGTTCGACTTATACCAAAATGTCCTTCATGCAATATCTTTAACATCCCTTTACGCAAAATCTCAGGCGCAAATACTCTATCATTATAAAATATGAGATTATCAGTTACATGTAAATCAGTTCTCAAATTATAAAATTCTCCAAGCTCACCTTCATATTTTATTTTTTTCCAACCACTCAAATAATACTTCATAACTTTACTTAAAATTATATCTTTCACAGTTCCTTCTCGGAATTGCTCTTTTCTACTTTCACTCATAGGTAAATATTTTTCTACCCCATGCATCATTATTTATTGCATGTCACTATTTATTTCAGCCTTTTCAGAACTAACATTCCTAGACAAAAAGTCTGCAATATCTAAATACCTACCTGGAATGTATTTAATTTTTATATTATACTTTATCAGTTTTAATTTCAACCTGTGTAATCTAGGAGAACTTATTGAAGATATTTGCTTATTTGAAACAATACATTAGGCTTATGATCAGTTATTATCTTAATGGGACGACCATAAATAGAATAATGAAATTTTTGGCAGGCATACACTATCCCTAATATTTCTTTTTCAATGACTGCATACTATTTTTCAGCATCCGTCAAGCTCCTAGAAGCATATGCTACAGGCTTACCCTCTTGTATCAAACAGCAACCAATGCTATTTTATGATTCATCTGTTTGAATCACAATATTTTAATTTGAATCAAAATTTTTTAATGTGATATTTCTTGCTAATTCTTGTTTAATATTCTGGCGTGCTCTATCATGAAATTCCAATCATTGAAAAACATTTTTTTTTAAGCAATTGACAAAGAGGATTCGAAATTTCACTTAATTTTGGAATAAATTTTCTAACATAATTTACTAAGCCCAATAACTTTTGACACTCTTTTTTATTAGAAGGAGCTTTAAGGTCATTAATAGCCCTGGACCTGGATCCCGAACCCACAATTCGATAGTATCGTCTATATAAATTACAGACGATACTGTCGAATCGTAGGTTCGGGATCCGAGCCCCGATCTTTGCATTATCAATTTTCATACCATTTTGACTAAAAATTTGTCCCACATACTTTACTTCTTCTAACATAAATTGAAATTATTGTTCATTAAATTTCACACCTTTCCCTCTAGCTCGCACAAATACTTTTTCCAAGGTGTTATCATGCTGTTCCAGTGTATCACACGCTATCAACAGATCATCAAAATATATTATAACATTTCCAAGATCTCCAAAATTTGTATAATTAATTTTTTGGAAATATTCAGGTGCCAGATTCAAGCCAAATGGTAACCTGCGAAACTTGTAATAACCAAACGGAGTAGCAAATGTTGTTAAATTACTAGAAGGTTTATCCAATTTTATTTGATAAAACCCATCCTTGAAATCTAATACAGAAAAATATTTCTTACCTGCTAATCTAGAACTAATTTCTTCCAGACGTAGGGCCGGTTTCTCAATAGTGAGTCACCCCCGGGTTAAGCATAACTACGGGGTAAACATAGCAACTCGACACGCTTTCCCTGGAGTTAAAACCAACCCGGAGGTGACTCGTTTTTGAGAAACCGGCCCTAGGGATTTCAAAAAATTGCCTTTTAATGCACTTATTCAAGTCTTGAGGATCTAAACACAACCTTAAGGATTTATTGGGTTTTTCAATAATCACTAAGTTATTTACCCACTCACTTGCCTCATCTACTCTGCTTATGATATTTTGTCTTTCATCTATCTAATGTTTGCTTCAACCTATCTTTTATAAGTAATATATATAGTTCGAATTTAATATATTTTATAAGTAATGGTACCCACCTTGCAGGTCTAGCTAGAGGTGTACTGTTTTCCATTAAGTCTATTTTACAAATATCCTGAAGAGTGCCTATACCCTCAAGAAGATCTCTATTTTTACAAATTATTTTCACTTTATCCTGAGAAAGAGTTTGACAAATATTAATGGTGTTTGATTTTTCAATTGACCCTAATATATAGCATGTTGACAGGCCAGTTATTGGTGTGACATCTAAATCTACAATAATAAATTCAAAATTAAATAATTTTATTTACAATTATACATGTAATGTTGACTTTACTAACTTTTAAAAAGGTTTAAAAATGTCACTTTTGTGACTTTTACTTTCGGCCCATAAGTCGAAAGTTCACTTTCGACCCGTGGGCCGAAAGTAAATGAAATTGTTAATTATTCTATTTTTTTTTAGTTTTAATTCAAATAAAAATTTCAAAATTCAAATGATTGTAAATAAAATAGTATACATACCTCGGTGAAAAGTTTCATTACTATCTCGAGATTTTAGTTAGTTGAAACTTACTCTTCTCACAACTATAATATCGTCGAGATAACAAAAGATGTAACTGTCAACCTCTGGGCCTAGGATATTTTCAACCAATCTTTGAAAAGTCGCAGGAGCGTTGTGAATCCCAAAAGGTAAACGAGTAAATTGGAAGAGGCCTCGACCAGGAACTATGAATGCCGTGTATTGTTCCTCTTTACTCTGGATGTAACTAATTTGTGAAGTACTCATAATTTCTTAGGAGGAAAACCACTCTCTACGGCGCATATCCGGAACTATCCAAATTGTTCGCCAGAAGCTAATTCCCAAAATGATCTCTTGCCTAAGCTTAGGGACAACATAAATATCGAATACTTCAACCACATCTCTAATCTGAATTGGGGCTGATATCGCCCCAATGTATTCACAGGTGCCATTCGATGCCACTGTACATGAGGTTTTCCTACCTTCATCCAAGGATAAGCCCAGACTCTCAAGCTTTTGCCAACCATTATTACCAAGAAAAATTTTATTAGCATCAGGTCGAATAAACCAAAGAGACTATGTCCCAAAATACTAACTTTCAAATAGGGACACTCACCAGGACCAACACGACTTAAAATATAGTCTAGAACTATTTTCTCCCTATCAGAGCTGGAAGTATCTGTGGTCGGTATGATATCAGAATATGATCAGAACCCAATCTCGGACCTACGACTGACTTCTTGAGAGGTTTCCCGAAGGCTGTGTGCAATCAGGACACGTTCGCTTCGTTACGCCCAGCTTCTTAGAAGAAAAACAACGTATAATTCCAGAAGTGCAGTGTTTTGCCACGTGATTTGGCTGATCGTATCGGAAACACAATTTTGGAACACGACTCCCGGATTGAAGACCACCGGAATATTGAGCTCGAGATTTTAGTTAGACCTCGGCTGACTAAAATCTCTCGACAGTAATGAAACACTTTGCACCTCCACATATAATATACTATTCCTGACCTTATGCAATTTTTCCTTCTGGCTTGAAACTTTGTTCCACCATATGCTAACATAATGCCAGATTTTTTAATTTATGACACCCATTATCCTTACAAAATCCTTGTAAAATTTTCCGTGGTAATATATTCACTTCAGAGCCTGTATCAATCTTGAAACTTATGTTCTTATCATGTACCTTTATATCTTCAACACATACTATTTTATTTTTATTTTTTACCTCACCAACTTGCTTGATACTATGTAATCACTGTTTGTTTCTTTCTGAATAAGTTCTTTAATTTTTTTAACGTTCTTTCACAAAAGGCTCAGGGCCGATTGGTTTCACTTTTGTTCCAGTGCTGCTCTTCCATTACCTTGATTGTCACTGTGGCTTTTAATCCATGATACCATGACTGTAACCTCTTGCGCGATCGTCTCTAATGTCTAAAGGTAATGATTGTTTTCATTATCCTCTTTTCCTGTATTTCTACAGCTTTCTTTCGGTTTACGGCGGTAAAAAGCCACATAACAATCCTGAGAGATGATCCCCATGTTTTGCCTGTGGCTCCCCTACACTGCCAGTACGCCTTGGTGACCATCTTGGTCTTTTCACATGGGTACTTATTCCAGTTGAGGGCACTATCCAGATAATTCCCAAATATTTTACCGCTTTTGAGAGACCGAGTTACCCGTCGCACAGAGAGGGTCGTCTTAAATTGAGCACCTTCCTCTTTTTGGTGAACAGCACTTGTTCGGTTTTTGCTGTGTTGACAATCAGTGAGTTTTCTGAGCACCATCATTCTACCAGTTTTAAAGCGTTCTGCATAGATTCACACAGGACTTTTTGTATTTTTGTATTTTCCGGTTTGCGAAATTTTAATGTCATCTGCATACGCGGTCGAATGGAAGCCACGTTCATTTTAATGAGGCTGTCGACTACCACACTCCAAAGTAGTGGCGACAGGACGTCACCTTGAGGGCTGCCTCTACTGACAAGAGCACTTCTGTAAAACCATATCGGTTAAAAATAGCAACTTTCAAGTCTTTCAAGTGAAATACTTATACATATTTCAAGAGATACAACAGTTCTAACACAAGTTCAATAGAGCTGAATAAAATATGCCTAGACTAAACCCTAAAACTTTTGTGTGTAACTTCTGAATCCCAGAAAATATTTTTATATGATTACATTACTTTTTAACTTAAATCTACTTACTTTTTCTGTGTTTGCTCATTATCTCTTCATTAGCTCAATTCCCGAACTCGCATTTAAAATTTCCATTTTACTGACACAGGCTATATCCTAGACAAAATAAAACGGGCTTAAAAGCTAAGAATATCCGGGAAAAGCATTCTAGAAAAGTAGATGTCGTTTCAACCACGATAACCTTGTTGATAGGCGACCATCATTTCATCCTTATCTCGGTCGTTATTCTGCGCCTTAAGAGCCTAGAGAGGTCATTTCTGAGAAAGCTACTCCGGATAGGGTCGAATTGGAAATATGATGATTAATTCGTGGAGTTTTATTTGAATATTTTATGAAAATATTATATCACGTTATAAAATCCCTTCTTATCTTATCCTTAAGACCAAAAATCCCCGCCATTATCCATGCAAAAAGTTGAAGGCAAATCCGGTCGAAAAGCATTTTCTCGAGGATATCGGATAGCAAAAGTCGTCGTTGATAGGCGTGGAAGAAAGGGGTCATCGTTTCGCCATTATTTTGGCCCTTAAAACTTGAGGAAATGTAATTTCGGAACGTTGCTGGCGCAACATTTTTATGATATTGCAGTGGATTTGGCTTTATTGTGGTGATATTAGATCTGAAAGCTTTAAAATGGATACGACCCTCATTAGGTCAGAATACGAATTAAAAACAATTTGACATATCAGAGCCAGCAGTTATTCTAAGAAATTTAGCTAGGTAGCAGTCTATTTTGTACTTTAGTAGGTGAAAAGAGAGCTAAAAATGCACTCAAAGGAATCATGCAGAAGGACATTCAAATCTCTGAAGATTATGATAAATAAAAGGTAACTCATGTTCGTCGAATTCATGCTTAAGTGCTTATTTTGATAGAAATTCATGATATATTCGATGTGGAAGCAAATTGTTAATCCCCCTGACGTAAAGTTTTGCCTGTCCATATTGGAACAATTTCCAGTAGATAGAGATTATTTTAAGCTTAAATTCGAAAGTTCAATTAAATTGTATTGACCGATTGAGGGGGAAAATACTTCATATTTATTGCCTAAATTTATATTCATAAATTAAAGCACTGAACATATATGCAAGGGTAATTATAATATTTGTGTGAATAAAGGGTTTCTTATTCTATGCCAAAAATGTTGGGATTCAAGTTTAAATAATGTTCTTTTTTATGCCATTGAGGCCCGGCTTATTCATCTTCAGATAAATTTGCTAGTAACTATCTGCAAGATAAATTTAGCTACCTTTCTATAATTCTATTGGTTGGTGGATAACTGGCCGACCAGTGTGATTACAGATTGCGTTCTCATCCCTCAGACTTACCTGACAGTTTATCAGAAGCTAAATAAACCGGCCCTAAGGCATGTAAAGCAGATAAGATGCACTGAAAAGTTAGGATAGATAATGAAGTTACATATTGAAGGTAAATTATATGAGAGAATCTTTGATGAGGTCTTCTCTGAAAAAAAATTGAACGAAATTGCGAGAATATTAACCAATTAAATGGGAAATTATTATAAGAACAACTGAGATTTATTTTTCTTGCTTAGCCTTTACACTAGACCAAAAATTTGTTTTTCAGAGGTTAAATTCATAAATATTTTTACAAAAATTAAAAATATTTATGTAAAAAAGCGTAGACATTAGGTTTGGGATAATCTCTAAAACTCCATCAAATAAATAATCCCTTGACAAATTTTGTATTATGTATTTGATATTTTGAAATATAAATATATTAAAAAAAAAAGTTTCCATATCAAAATTTTAAAATATATACGGATATAATTCATGAATATAAATCCGCTGTGGCTTTTTCAACTGATGATATTACTCTTTTTCAATTCGTCGGATTGTGAATAATTGTTTGTTTATGAATTTTAGTAAAAATGGTATATTTTGGATTAATCGCAATTGACCAGATATCAACAAATGGATTGTTGTTTTCTGTTCTGATATTTCCTTTTATTCAATTTTGGTAAGTATTTGTTTCACACAGTTTTTACAAATTTTGTGTTTTAAAAAGTTATTGAATCAAATCCAAAAGCTCCTGGATATTGTCCTTGATTGTTTCAGGTTAGGTGTTTTCTAATTCACACTCAGTTACCAAATTTTTTCCCTCGCTGTGAGGGGCTCCTAATTTGCTTTGTTAAGCTGTTATGGTCCGGAATTAGTGGGGGCTCGCAAATCAATTTGTTGCTGTTTTCCTTTGTTGACTTTTGGGTGAATGCATTTGAGGAATTTTGAACCTAATAGGTGGTTATGTCATTTGAATTATTTGAGGAAAAAAAGGGAAATAAACCACGAATTGTAACTTTTATTTGAATTATTATTTACAACGTCAAGTTGTTTAGGTAGGTACTCACTAGAACAACTATTGAGTTAACATTTGTGACCACGGTACTGCTTAGTCTTCATACGATTTCTTGGTCAATTTTTTCACTTTTGGGCCTGGCCACTATTGTTTCAATTTACCCCAAGTTTCACAGTTCCACTGAGTTATTATTAAGATCCATGGCAACATCTAACTGGTTGTGAATCTGCATGTTGGGTGCAGAGTTGTTCGAGTTTTTCAACATTGTTGGTTATTTGCTACGTAAATGGAAATGGTCCTAAAAATAGAAAATTTGTAGGTGATATTATAATTAGGATACATACCTGAATATTTTGTCGAGGCTTATTTTGACTGTCGCTAGGAGACTGGTCGATTATGTAATGTACTTACGTTCTACTGGAAATGTAGGTACTGTGTATATTTCACAAACCCAAAATATGTCGTACCCGGGGGAACCCTTGAGAGGTGATTGCTACACTGCAGTAATGGCTCTGGGCTTCTGGGAGTTTGAATGATTTCCCATATTCTTTTTGGAATTGCAACAGTTGCACATTTTGTTTTGATTGTTTTGTTTAGTCAGGTGTAGTACGTGATCGACCTTGTTTCTGATAGCAGAAGGTATGCAGGGCGCGTACTCCATGTGAAAAGTCGCAACATCGATAGTAAATTATTATTGTTGACATAGAGTAAAGTTGTGACCTATGGCCATTTTGATTCGGTTGTTCTGGTAATTTCAGGATTGCCAATGGGTTTTGCTCTGTTTAGAATTTTACTATGTTTTTCTATAGATAATCTTGGATAAAATGTTTAAATTTACCGGGTCCCTAAATGCTGGCATTGCTGTGAGGCGATGTGGAATTTGGTTCCAAAGAAAGCCTGGCTGGAGCATGGAGGGCTGGTAGGATAGAGGAGGTTGATGATCAAACCACCAAGGAAAGGTCGGTATTATTGATTGCTTTATCGGATCTTGTACCGGATTATCAAAGCAAAACTTTTCGAGGCGAAGGATACTCCTCCGACTCCTATGGATCTAAATTTTGCAGTTCCTTCGACATCTTCTTAGACACCTACTTCGGCTAATATTGCAGCTATTTCTGAGATGAATAACCCCACGGCGGGGTGAAATGATGAAAGTTTTTATCACTTCTTTGGGTTGCCCTACAGCTGCTCAGACAAAGATTTAGGAGGCAATGGGCGTGAGTTATCTTTATGTGATGTTGTTTTTATTGGGCGCCAGGCCTACAATAGGCCAATTAAAATAAACCAAAAATTTAAAACAATGTAAATAAATATTTATTTAAATAGAATTAATCAATTAATTAATTCAAGCAATTAATTTGGAGCAATTTGCAGTTAATTGCAAAATACACAATAATCAGGATTAGCAACAATGCACGATGGAAACCAAGGTCGGTTTACAAGTTGCTAACCTACTTTATTGCATAAGACGTAAAATACAAAGTTTAAATTCTTGCACTCAATTAAGTTGAAATGTAAGAAGAACGAGCAAATTAGATTTTACAGTGAATCTGCGTCACCTAAGTCTAACAAAAGTCTCTAATACAAGTTAAATTAGGTTTGAAGAAAAATAGTCTTGAAAATCCCAAAAATTCTTTATTTATGTACTACCGGTTTCGAAGCTTCAACACTCAAAATGGACCACATACAATCCTTCACAAGTTAAATTCTTACATACAATGAGGTTGTTATCTAAGACTTAAGAAAATATTCACTGACCTAACCTGAACATAACTTTGAGAAACGACAGTTTTGGTTAATAAAGAAATGAGAATAAGAGAAAAAAACTTAAAGTTTTCCCAAAGTAAGCCAAAAGTCAGTCAGTGAATAAAAAAAATAAAATAATGAAAATACAATAATTACTGCCAAACCAATATTGGACTGTATGATTATACCAAACTACCAAACATAACTTAGATATAGATATAGTATAAAAATGCTCGATAATAAAAGGATGTTGGTTTCATCAGGGAATCAGTCACGAGGAGTTAAAAGTTCAAGATGTAATTAAGAAAAGTAACTTATCTTATGCAGTAAATTTTGAAGGTCCTGGCCTGAATCGTAAGGGTTTGCATATGGAACATCCGCGAAGTTTTCCTCACAATAACTCGTCAGGAACTTCTAAAACGCCACACAGCAAATGCGTTGTCCACGAAAACTCCCCACAAATTTCTTAAGGCCGCCACTGATATTGGTTGACGAAGTCGGCCACCAGCCAAAACAAACGTAGACCTTCTAGACTGCTTTCAAAGAAAGGGACCAAGGCTTCTTGATTCTTAGCAATAAGTAGGTAACTTTTGGGAGGCTCAAGCTCGTCGATTCATACAATTATTGGCATGGAGGAAATTAAGTTAAAACTGGTTTTTGGACTATTAAGATGAAATCTGACTAATAGCCAAAATTTTAACTGGAGATAAGCTTCAACCAGTGAATAAAACATTGAACTTGAATTGAAGGTAGTAAAACCTGATGAAAAGTAGTGAAAAACCTGATGTGATAGATTAAAAAAAAACTGATGTGAAAGGTATTTAAAATTAGTTAAAAGCCTGAAACAAAGGATTTCGCTATAAGATGACCACGTGCCTTAGATGAAAATTAATTTACCTGATGGTCTGGCTTTTGCGGACGATTGTATTCACCAAAATCCCATTTCTGATTCAAAACTAAAACTTATTCTACTTAATCCAGCATCTGCTGTGAGTTCTCAATGAGAAATTTTAAATTTTATTTTAATTTTGTGGCTTTAATCGCCTATGTAGGTATCAAGTCACTTCTCTAGTTGTGGCAGCTGAACGGGGGCGATTTTTTTCAGCTTTTCTCTTAAATAATCTTAATCTTAAAAAAAAAAAATACATTTCCACGCTGAAAGCGCCAAAATCCAATAATTGAGGTTAATGTGTGAATGACTTTTGAAGTACCTACTGCTTTGTCGAAAAGAAATCCCTTTGCGGAACCCGTGCCCGAACAGTGGTTCGAACACTAATTTACAAAGGTATTCCGAGCGCACTCGAGAACTATACTCGGTGCAAGATTCAGAACTGATTTGCATAATTGGAACGAGCATAATAAAATGCTTGTTACAGGGGATGGTAAATCAACCTAATGTGCCTTCTGTGAGTAATCTTTCTCAAAGGTCGGTTCCTTATGTTCCTATTCATAAATGGTGTCTAAAATTTTCGGGGAATGGTGGCTTGAGTTTTAATGCCTTCTTGCATGAGTGCAGAAACTCACTAGGCCCAGACAAGTTAGTAAAGCTGGATTGTTTTTGTCAGCGCATGATTTGTTTGAGGGCGACGCCTTTAATTTTTACCATATAGTGGTGAAGTAGGCTAGCGATTGGAAGGGTCTTATCGATCTTATGAGGAATTTGTGCCTTCACACGTGAGTGAACAATTATGGTAATACATTCTGAACAGAACCCAGGGTCCGGACGAAGCTATTGGGTTGTATGTGGTAGCGATGAGTGAACTTTTTGACCGTATGTCTACTCCTGTGCCTGAGAATTTAAGGTTGAAGGTATTGATGAATAACATTTTACCATTTTATCAAGAGCGGCTCACTTTACAAACTAATAATACTCCCTTCGATTCAATTTATCTTTGTAGAAGGTTGGAGAAAACTCAAATCAGCATTGAACAGTATACGCCCCCCAAATCGGGAAATCTTCCGTTAGAGCCTGACTTAGATTATCAGGGAAACAGAAGTAATAGAAATCGTGGTCAATTCACACGGAAATGGATCAGGAAATAGGAATTCAAGTAGTTTCTATAGCAGAAATATTTCTCTGAATAATGATGCTCTCCCTTTATATTATGGTGGTCTTCAATCCGGGAGTCGTGTTCCAAATTTGTGTTTTTGATGCGATCAGCCGAATCCCGTGGCAAAACACTGCACTTCTGGAAATATACGTGGTTTTTCTTGTAAAAAGCTGGGCGTAATGAAGCGAACGTGTCTTTATTGCACACAGCCTTCGGGAAACCTCTCAAGAAGTCAGTCGTAGGTCGGAGATTGGGTTCTGATATCATACCGACCACAGATACTTTCCAGCTCTGATAGGGAGGAAATAGTTTTAGATTATATTTTAAGTCATGTTGGTCCTGGTGACTGTCCCTATTTGAAAGTTAGTATTTTGAGACAAAGTCTCTTTGGTTTATTGGACTCTGGTGCTAATAAATTTTTTATTGGTAATGGTGGTTGGCAAAAGCTTGAGAGGGGGCTTATGCTTGAATGAAGGTAGGAAAACCTTTTGTACAGTGGCATCGAATGACACCTGTGAATGCATTGGAGTGATATCAGCTCCAATTCAGATTAGAGATGTGGTTAAAGTATTCAATATTTATGTTGTCCCTAAGCTTAGGCATGAGATCATTTTGGGAATTAGCTTTTGGCGAACAATGGGGATAGTTCCGGATATGCGCCGTGTAGAGTGGTTTTTCTCCTAAGAAATAATGAGTACGCCACAAATCTGTTACATCCAGAGTGAAGAGGACCTAACTCGTGGACAAGTGTTGAGATTGAATGAGGTCATTTCTGGATCTCATCGATGAACCATTGGATCAGATGCTAAAGGACAAAATAGTCGAGAGATCTAAGTCGGCGTGGTCATCCCCAGCTCTCTTAGTTTCTAAGACGAATGGTGAACAGCGTTTTTGCGTAGGCTTTCGTAAATTGAATTCGGTTTCGGAACGTGACACGTATCCATTACCGTACATTTCCACAATAGGCTCCTTGCATCAAATTTTTTTATTGCTGATTTCGATAGTCCATGAAAAATAAGTTAACACGTGTTTTTTCTTTTTCTTCTTAGTCAAAAATTGACGGAGATACAACACTATGAAATCTGCCTATGACGCCACTTATCTAATAAATTAGTGACGTTGCACATGCTCAGTATATCTATATATACAAAACTTAATATTTGAATAACTTCCGGAATAATCATATTTGGGCGAAATAAAAAAAAAGTATCGATTTTTTTTCGATTTCCTACAGTTTGCAATAAACAATAATCAATTTAATTTTCCATGCAAGTACCCTATTCTGGATAAATTGGGCGGTGCTCGGTTTATGTCTTCTCTTGATTTGAAAAGTGCCTACTGGCAGTTTGCCTTGGAAAAGGAAAGAAACAATACACGGCATTCATAGTTCCTGGTCGTGGCCTCTTTCAATTTACTCGTTTACCTTTTGGGATTCACAACGCTCCTGCGACTTTTCAAAGATTGGTTGATAATATCCAAGGCCTAGAGGTTGACAGTTAGGTCTTTTGTTATCTCGACGATATAATAGTTGTGAGAAGAGTAAGTTTTGTCGGGAAGAATTAAAATATTTGGGGTATATGCTGAATCGACAAGGAATTTCGGTAGATCCAGTTAAAGCTGTAGCTATCATCAACAGTTCCTAAGAATATTCGTGATGTAAGGAGAATTATTATTGGTATGATCTCCTATTATCGGTAATTTATTCCATAATTTTTAGATATTATATCTCCTCTGACTCGGCTCCTGCGAAAAGGTATTGAATTTGTCTGGGATTGAGAGTACAGCAGGTCTTTTGAAAACATCAAAAATACTCTTATTTTGGCCCCAATCTTGGATTGCCCTAATTTTGAGCATGGTTTTACCTTACAAACTGACGCCCCCTCTTTTGGCATTGGTGATGTCCTTTCGCAATTTTATGACAACCGTGAGCATGTTATTTGTTATATTTCAAGATTTTTAAGTCGTATCGAACGACTTTACAGTGCTACAGAGAGAGAACTGCTTGCACTGATATAAAGTGCTGAAAAATTATATTGTTATCTGGAAAATTCGAAAATTTTGGACATCACTGATTATTTTACTTAAAATGGCTCCCAGATCTCAAAAATCCACTGGGCCGTTGGTGTTTAAGGCTTCAACAGTTCGATTTTGAGGGAAAACGCCAGAAAGGTAATGAACACGTTGTTCCTGATGCGCTTTCCCGTGCTGTGGACGATAATCCTGATGCTATCGGTAGTGATCTTGAAATATCTGAGGTTGATATTGGTGAAGACAAATGGTACATAGGTATGTTGAAAAGAATTGAAAAACAATCCCTTATCCTTTCAATCCCTTATCCTTTCGGTCCTGGCGGGTGCCTGAGGGGAAACTTTACAGAATGGCTAGTCTTAATTTTCGCAAACTTCA
Organism: Ceutorhynchus assimilis; assembly: GCA_917834065.1. Classification (NCBI taxonomy): domain Eukaryota; kingdom Metazoa; phylum Arthropoda; class Insecta; order Coleoptera; family Curculionidae; genus Ceutorhynchus; species Ceutorhynchus assimilis. Next base: position 31,273,220 of record OU892282.1, on the reverse strand, counting down.
TACTGATGATCACTTTTGGAAACTTGTTGTGCCTAAAGAAAAACGTAGGGAAGTAATTTCTTCTTGTCATGATACTACTGTCGGTGGTCATTTGGGAGTACATAAAACGTATCATAATGTAACTCGATTGTATTTTTGACCTTGCGTAAGGGCTGATGTTGCAAAATTCGTGAAGGGTTGTATTATTTGTCAACAAGTTAAACCTGAGCAAAAACCACTTGGTGGCCTGATGGGGACAGCCGTCGTTGCCAATCGCGGTTGGCAAATTATAAGCATGGATTTCTTTGGCCCCTCCCAAAAAGAAAAGCCGGCAACATGCATATTTTTGTTGTGACTGACACCTTCAGTAAATTCACCTTGTTCATTCCGATTCGCAAAGCCAATACTTAGACTATAATCAAGCTTTTCGAAGAAAGAGTTTTCCTTACATGTGGGGTACCAGAATTGATAAGGTGCGATAACGGAGTTCAATTTAGGAGTTTGAATTTCAAAAACTTAAAGATGAAGTATGGTGTGTGAATTTTGTTCAACCCAAACCAGCATCCTTCTCCAAATTTAACAGAAAGAGTAAATAGAGTAATGAGAACCATGATTTCAGCTTTTGTTTCTGATAATCAACGTGACTGGGAAGTCAATCTCTCTGCGTTGGCTTGTGCGTTTGATACTGCAAAGCATGTTGTTACTGGACAAACTCCATATATCATGAATTTTGAGACGGAAAAAAGGTTACTGGCGGAACTAAGAGAATCTGTCGTCAAGCAAATGGAGAGCAATAAGACTCAAGACGTCGGGACATAAGTTTTCAGGTTGGTGATTTGGTTTAGAAGAAGAAGTTCACCCAGTCTGATGCTGGTAACTATTTTACGGCTATTGGGCGAGAACTTTGAGGGTCCTTCGAGAGTCTCCGAAAAGTGTGGTTATTGTGTCTATGAGAATGTATATTGAATTATTCAAATTTAGTAGATACTTTTGAAATTACTTAAGTTATAAATTATTATTATTTTGCTGATTCTGAAATGGCGAAAATACAACTTTATAATGAAAATTAGAAGAACTGGAACTTGTTACGAAAATGATAAATTTATCGTAACAAATGATCGGTTTGCCAACACTCCGTCTTTAAAGTGCCTATCCACAAGTTTTTCCAGTGTCCTAGGCTCCAATGATGCTTAGACTAATGGGTTTTAGGGACATGCAGTAGTTTTTATCAATTTCTATTTTCACAAAAAGTTATTTTCTTCCTATTTATGTAAAATACAGTATCCAAATCTGATTCTGCTGGAATGCCTAATATTTAGGCTTCAGTATAATCTCGTTGGATTGCTTTTTTCATATCTTTTTGATTTCACATATTTTGTTAATTTGCATATCATCCCTTTAGCCTCTTGTCCTCAGGAACCGAACTCATTATTATGTTGATTTTCTCCTGTAGACATAAATGAGTCGTCTATAGTAGATTCCATAGATAAACAGAAGGCCAGGCATATAATGATATGCCTAGCTTTCATTATTTTAGAGAGCTAGAAGACAACTGTACCACTAACGCTACTCGAAATCAAGTCATCAAGACTAATCAACAGAGATTTGCATTGTATTATTTTCATCAAACCTCTTTGTCTTTCCGGTCCAACTGAACTGCATATACAAAGTAATTGCTAGTTCTGCCAATTTGGTTAGTGAATTGAAATGTTAAATTTCCTTTGCTCCTCTTAATTATTGCCTCCAATATTTTCTTTCAGCATTATTAATATACCTTCTATTCCTACTTTTAATTACATGTTTAGCGCTTATTACTTATTTTTTGTAATTTGTGACCGGTACACACCCTTTGGCCCTTAGTAGAAGATATCCTTTTTATGTCCGTAAATCCTCTTCTTTTTTATTATAACAATTGTAATAAAATTCTACGTTCTATATAAAATTATATACCCAGCCCTTTCTTCAGGAATCGAAAATAAAACGACGGATTCTCGAAAATGGCCGTTAACTCTCAATTTGTGACCCCAACAATACAGAGTCCCCCACTCAGAAACATGGGGATAGCAAATAATACCTACCCTTTGTGGTTCATTGATTCCACTATACGATTTTGCAGTGAACCCTTTTAAATCAAAGATATCTTAAAACAATAGGGTTGCGCAAGCGGAGAATTTACCGATTCTGTGAATTGTGAATTTAATATGTAACAATAGAGTTTTGGGTGCGAGAATATTTGGTCGGTATTTGCGACACTAATAAATTTGATTCATGAGGAGGTAAATAAAACGAAATTAACCCTAAAAATTGTTGGAAGCTGAATTTTCCCGTTGCCTAAATTCTTACACATACACCCTTTCGCGGCTCATTGGGTTTTGTGTATATTTATGTTCTACACGGCCCCAATAAATCGGAGGGGTACATTGTAGAATAATAGTATTTGGCTGAATTTCTGATATGAGCTTTAAATATATAGGGAACTTTTCACGAAACATTTAACAAATTTTGTGAAATATAGAGACGTGCACTTCTTGAAGTAAAATCCAGAATTGTTCGTTTTATGTATTTTCTCTCTGGAAATAATTTAAGGAGAAAAAGAAATTGCAGACGAGAAGAGCAGCTGGGTTCATTATGTTGCATTCATCTGGATTTATGATTCTTGATAAAACTACATATTATATTCAACCTAAAATCGTTTACCGCATAGCTGCTTCTTAAACAGGTTCAGTCATAACCTTAATGATTATAATTATTATTGGTTGCCATCTATTGATAAACCTGAACTATTCAAGAAGTAGATTATTGTAAAGTTTGATGAAGTATTTAATCTTGGCTTTTTTCTGTTCCTATCCACCTTTTTGCTATATTTATTCAAGAAAATAATGATAAGGGAAATTAAACCTTGATGTTGACTTTGTTTTTGTAAAAGTTATGAACAGCTTACAGTGGATTGCTCATCAGTGAACCGTAAATAAATTTCAAAAATGCTGAATTTATCAAATCAAATATTACCTGAGATTTATTTATTTTTTTTCGATTTTATGTTTGTTGAGGCTTTTCTAGTCAAGTACTTCGCTTCTCAACTGATTGAACCGATAAAGTTATACGGGCGTGATTCTGCATATATCAGCAAAATTTAATCGAGTTTTTATGCAGAACACAACTAAACATGATTTTCCATAGAAAAAAAGGGAAGCAATTGAAAATGCAACGCCATATTAAAAATTCAAATGAGGCATGTTAACATAGGTAGTTAATTTTTGATGAAACCAACGAACGTTATAAACCAGAAGTAATATTTGAGTTACAGTCTACTTTCCAGCATAAAAGTTTCAGAGATTGCCTTCAGTAGAATAACGGGTGTTTAATAATTTAATATTTCTCTCGGCATAAGCGATCAAGTGGGTTTAATACGGTAATAATTCAAAAAAGTTTATAATCAAGTTTTATAAATTCAATTACTGCGACACTATTATTATAGCAAGCGGTGCATATTCTAATAATATTTTGTTCCTTTTTTATGGTTGGAGCAATAATTTCTGCACTGGCGATTGCCAATTGTTCAAAACTTTGAATTTCAATCTTTTCTTAGCTTGGACTAAAATATGAGTAATATGCTGCAGCCCAAAAATTGCTTGAAAGTCGATTGATTTTTCGACTGTGAAAACTACTTAGGTAGGAACCTGATGGAAGACAAGTTAATGAATAAATGTATATCATAGCTTATTGTCATTTGCATTAGGGATGGGATTGTAGCTACTAACTGGTCTTAAGGTATTTTGAATAACAAATCATGTGTTGAGGTCCCCGAAACGTATCTTACTTTTGTGAAGTGAGCGAATTACATATTTACTTATTCTTTTTTCGAGGTTTTAAATTCAATCTTTAATTTGAAAAATGTTTAATTTTATATACTTATTTAATTTTCTTTCTTGCTTAAGCAGTTTCTTCTATATCTATGGTGATGGCTGATGAATGACGCTACAAAAATGAAATGTTTTGCTCTTGGCTCGAAAAGTTACAACAAACCTCTCCAGTAACCGTTATTTGGCTTCTGTGATCCAACTGGATCACGCATTCTACATCCTGCCAATTATAAATGTAGATTCATTTGAAAATTGATGGTTGCATTGTTAATTTGTCACACGAACAGAAGCTACAAAAATCTTTTCGATGCCAAAATTATTAGAAAAAAACCAACCTACGTGAAAATATCATGGAATCTGATAAAAATGCAATCCGAGAATTCGATTACATTTCGAAGCCAGACGACGTGTAGGTTCTCGTGAGTTGAATTTTAATGTTGTGTACCTACTTTTAGGAGTGCAGATATTTTTCCAGATAGATTTCAACATGTTTGAGCAAGTCTAATTTAGTGACTGTGATAAAGTGTTTATTTATTTTTAGAAATTGACAAGAAATAAATGTTTCATTATTAATTTTCTGTAAGTTACGATTTCGTAAGAGAACTCAGTTTGATACCAAATAAAAATAAATTATAAGGCGAAAAACACATTTGAAATATAATACCAAATCTTTTGTAATAATTCGACTTTAAAACCTTGAAAGTTAGAAATTTGTGAAAATGATAGTAGCGTCTGGAAAGTTTCCGAAGTCTGAAAAATACTTAAGTTTTTCTGCAAATATTACTAAGAGGCCAATATAAATAGTTTAGATGCTCTAATTAATATATTTTTAGGAGAAAATGTTTCAACCAATATTAGTCAGGCTCGTAGTTGTCAGTGATGTTTGCTATTCAATAACTTTGTATAACTTTATAATGTGCTTTTATCACTGATCTGTATATTCTACAATACTGGAGAGCTAGTGAAAGGTTTGTACATTGTTGGGCCGAAGTCACCAGTGAGAAAAAACATAAACAAAGAGGAACTAAAGAAAATGAACTGGTGAAAGGTTAAAAACGTAGTTTCCCACCAAGTCAAAACAGTCGAAACCTCTTAGTAGCTACTCTTGATTATGAAGATCAGTTGGAATGAGGGTAATGAAGTTTGGAGTCGACTTCAAAAATTTTTTCAAATAACGCAGACAAAAAGGATAATCAGCAGTTGAAGAAGTTGAAGTTTATTTTTTCAGTGACATCATTGCATAGTTTCTAACTCTGATTCTTTTAACATGCAGAATTCCGACTTGCACATAGTATATTCTAGAGCTTGGCAGAAACCTGTAATTATATTTTTGTAGCATCAAATGCCCTATAACCCAGTCAAATAATGCAGAATTAGGGCAATCGGTGGAGAGTTGATGTTTTTTTTTTACGCTTTCTTTTCACTTGAGTAGACATATGTCAAAAGTCCTCAAGGGTGGGGGTGAGTTCGCGGAGGGCGCGGGGGTTAAAGGTACCATTATCCTGTTTTTCGCTTAAATCTCGAAAACGATCACTCCTATTGATTTTCATTCCCCACGGATACAGGAATATGCGACAATTTGGCAACGCAGCACTCCTTGTGTAACAATTTTATCCGCGTTGTCGCTAAGTTCTTTATGTTTTCGGTTAGGACAGTATCTCGAAGAACATCGTAGCGTTCACGTGTTGCCGTTTTGTTGCTTTTTTGTTTAAAAGAATTGCAAGAGTTCGGTTTTTGAGAACAAAACATGTGGAATTCTTCACAACTCCTGTCGAGTGCTACACCTGGCCACAATCTGTTGCTTCCGATTTAAAAAACGCAGAAAAAGCCCAGTCCCAAAGCTAACCCAAACTAACCTGGTTATTATCGGTAAGTTTGGCAATGTAATCCGAACTCTTGGAGTAGTCCGAACAGTTAGAGTACTCGAAGTGCTCCAAACAGTTGGAGGGACTTTGAACAGTTGGCGTACTTCGATCAGTAGGAGTACTTCGAACAGTTAGAGTACTCCGATCAGTACGAGTACTCCGAACAGTTAGATTACTCCGATCTTAGCAGTACTCCAAACAGTAGGAGCCGGAGTACTCCTACGCTGGTTCACTCCAAACAGTTGGAGTACTTACTCCGAACAGTTCGCGTACTCCGAACAGTTGGGTTGGAGCACTCCGAACAGCTGTTATTGAACTGCCGCGTAGTAGAATGTATGATAGATTTTCCTACCAGCGTGCCGGAAACACACACGCATTTTTATTTCAGTCCGTTATCATTATCAAACTTACCGATAATAACCCAGTTAGATTGGGTTAAATGGCAATTTTAATCAGACATTATGAAACTTACTGATAATAACCCGGTTAGTCAAGCAGGGAGCTGCCGACGATCCAAGGTTCATACATTTGTCTTCAAGACTGAAGTGTTTGTTTTGCTGTGGTGAAATTAATGATGAGTTTTATCGGAAACAGAGAAAAAATCATTGGAAAAGCAGGAGGCAGTATTTGAAGTGCGCAGTTTGGAGATGCAGAATAACATTTTGAAAGCTGCGAAAAGGGAAGAGGACTGGGGAACAACAAGTTTCAATACGAATTGGGACCGTCTGCGATTTGGTTGCCGCTGAAGCTATTCACTATGACCTGTTCTGTGTCACATTTTTCTCCAAAAAAAGTGGTACTGGTGAAAAAAGAGGACGTCCCCCAGTGGATTACGTGATAGCAGCTGCTATGGAAGATATCTATGTCGTAGGCATAATGCAAATTTGGGCTTTTTATAATTTGCCTAGGCATTTTACGAAAAGCCGGCAAAACGCAAGCATAAAATGCATTTTTCGTTATGCAGGCACAAATTCAGGCATACTGATAAAATGCCTGCAAAACAGAAACAGAAGAATATAGATCATGTGACACAATTTGCCAAAAACGGTGCCGTCAAAACGTGAAAATAAAGTCGAAAATACTATCAAATATACATAATACAGTTACAGTAAATCTTTTTATTTAGAAAACATAAAGGGATGTGACATTGTAACAAAATTATGAATTAGAATATCATCACATTGTCCAGGCTTTATGATTAATGCTGGAGTGAAGTGGATAACTTGTCTGATTAAAATTGCAAACTAACCCAGACTAACCGGGTTATTATCAGTAAGTTTCATAATGTCTGATTAAAATTGCCAATTAACCCAAACTAACTGGGTTATTATCGGTAAGTTTGATAATGATAACGGACTGAAATAAAAATGCGTGTGTGTTTCCGGCACGCTGGTAGGAAAATCTATCATACATTCTACTACGCGGCAGTTCAATAACAGCTGTTCGGAGTGCTCCAACCCAACTGTTCGGAGTACGCGAACTGTTCGGAGTAAGTACTCCAACTGTTTGGAGTGAACCAGCGTAGGAGTACTCCGGCTCCTACTGTTTGGAGTACTGCTAAGATCGGAGTAATCTAACTGTTCGGAGTACTCGTACTGATCGGAGTACTCTAACTGTTCGAAGTACTCCTACTGATCGAAGTACGCCAACTGTTCAAAGTCCCTCCAACTGTTTGGAGCACTCCGAGTACTCTAACTGTTCGGACTACTCCAAGAGTTCGGATTACATTGCCAAACTTACCGATAATAACCAGGTTAGTTTGGGTTAGTTTGCAATTATTATTATGAATAACAATAACAATGAATAACAATATTGCCACCAAGCGCGATAATCCCAAAAGGCTTATCACTTCTTAAGCCTCTCGTGTCATATGGGGATAATTTACAGTGAGTTGTATAATCTATATAATTCATAAATTTTGTCATATCTCCTTGCGGGAATTTTCTAAATTGCCCGGGCATTTTTAATGCTCAATTATTTACATTGCTCGCAACAAAATACAATACCAAAAAAAAACACTACTACGAACTGATTTTTCATTCGAAACGAGTCCGAACAGTAAACAAACACTCAAGTCATTAACCGTCGTAAAAGCATAACCTCGAAATCAAAGGAGCCAGAGTACATTTTGGTCTGTAGCCGCGAGTTTCAAGGACTAGTACGGATTAGGTGGACGGGTTAGTTTAGGTTAGTTTGCATACTTTTGGTTAGTTTCGTTATAGTTCGTTTAATACTGGTTATAAGTGTACCTACTGGTTAAAAGCGAAGCGCGTTTTTGTTTTTCTAAATTTAATATCATTATACAAGAACTAGTACGCATTACGTGGACGGGTTAATTTCCATACTTTTGGTTAGTTTCGTTACAGTTCGTTCATTACTGGTTATAAGTGTACTGGTTAATACCAAAGCGCGCAAAGCGGAAACGGAATGCGAGCGACAAGAACGGATTTCAGATTTATGATTAGCGACTAAAATTATACCTTCCTACAAAAAATCAACAAATTCGGATTGGGTAACGGATAATAGATAATTACCCTAATACCTAATCGTAAAAAGTCGACTTGTTTTATATCTATTCACGTTTTGACGGCACCGTTTTTGGCAAATTGTGAAATGCCTAAAAATAATCAGTCACAACATGATATATATTCTTCTGTTTCTGTTTTGCCGGTATTTTATCAGTTTGCCTGAATTGTTGTCGGCATAACGAAAAATTCATTTTATGCTTGCGTTTTGCCGGCTTTTTGTGAAATGCCTAGGCATTTTAGGAAAAGCTTGAATTTGCATTATGCCTACGACATCTACACTTTTCTCGATCAGGCAATTGAGTGTCAGTATTCGATGGATTTTTTTTTTTTTTACGGATATGCGCACTCGCAAGGAAATGTCCTATCACGCTCGAGAAGCGGCAAGTGCGCGGATGGATGAGGTTATGAGCTCAATTACGGGAGAAAAGCCAACAGTTAAAACAGTAGAGAAAAGCTTCAGGAAAAGTATAAGAAATGTTTAATAATCAGTCAGCTATATTCCCATAAGACCGTTCTGTGCTTTAAGGAGGTTGGTGACAATATTTTTACCCCAGCCTGGTACGAAAGCAGTATAAGGGAGAAAACGGCAGAAGAAGAACGCCTTAGAGTAGTTCGAGCTGCGGCTGCAATCATTGCAGAAGATATACAGAGTCGAGCATACGACATCAGTCAATATCCTCCAAGTGAAGATTTTCTTGGTGAAGTTAAGGAAATGATCCCTCCAACTATCTTGAACTATCAGAGAAAAACGAAAAAAAAAATAAAAATCCGTGTCCCTCTGCCATGCTGTACGTCCTCGATCCTTCATTCATCATGCATGGCATACCCTTTTTCATACATCGGAAGTATTGAGCCAAAAACCTGGTCAACTTGCTGGCGAATTTTGGCTTCAGTGCCTCTTACAATAATGCTCAAATGTTAGAGATGTCAGCTATTCATAGTCCCCGATAACCTATACCACATGGGGTATTCACCCAATACGTTTTTGATATAGCACACTAAAACGTAGCTACGTTGGATGGTCTGAAAACATTCCATAGCATGGGTGATATTAATTGCCTCACCCCTACAAGTGAGCTTCCTCCTCCCTTGAGAATAGAAAGACTGACAAAAGCCCCTCCAGCGTCATCCATAGGAACACTGGGAGTCATACCGTTGGAGACTTATGGAAACATCGGTAAAATAGGGCTTAAGGTTGTTGTGGTTAAAGATTTGAGTGATTGTAATTCTATTCCGGATTTTCCTTTCCCCAAACTGTCAGATGTGTTATGGTTTGCTGGTAAATGGCTCAGACTGGAAAAAATACCCGAGTGGAAAAGTTATATGCGAGATCTTTATCACGGAGAGTTTCCGAATAAGAGTTTTGTAGTGCCACTGCCATTAATAAAAAATGCATCCCTGAGTGATAGCGACACCATTTACACAGCCCTTAAATATTCTGCAGAACACTGCCTCCGACACGAAATTAATACGTGTTATGCTACATTTGACCAACCCCTATATATCAAGGCCCGTGAAATTATAGCATCTAGCCAAGATGACCCTCACATAAAATATGTTGTCGTAAGATTAGGTGGGTTTCAACTTTTATTGCCTTTCTTGGGGTGCATTGGTTTTATAATGGCTGGAAGTGGCCTCAAAGGGTGTTGTGTACTGTATTTGCAGCACATTCAGTAGATAAAATGCTTACTGTACATGCCTTTAGCAGAGCAGTACGAGGACATCTGCTTGTACAGTGTGTCTTAGCTCAACAGTTTGAAGGTCTCAGATGAAGAGAAGTCTGAACTTACAGAGCTGTTTTTAAAGCTCAACGATAATACGCTCGTCCAAGATATAAGGAAGCAGAATAACCAATTATGCCTCTTTCAAACAAAAATGAAAGATGCACTGTCATCCTTTGAAGCCCAAAGGCCCACTGCTGCCTTGTGGGTGTGATACTTTCATATGGTATCCCTGATATAAGCCGAACGTTCAGGGAACTGAGAATTGCATCTATGCTCAGTACAGCAAATGTTGTCCTTCTTCCATGCAAGTGGCCACTTGCAGTATGCAAAGTTATATCTGCAGGATATGCGTTCTCTTCCGAATACCCATCCACAGGTCTTTGACGATTTCACCAAATAATTTGTTGTGACCAGATCAGATTCTTCCGGCTCTGGAAACTGGTCTGATATGACAATAGAGCTCACTTTAATGCGTATCATGAAGACCCACGGAGGGCTAACAAGTGGGCGAGGGATAACTAATTCTGTACTGGATTTCGCTAGCCTACACTTTTCTACAGAGGAGCAACATGTCGATTATCGAATGTTTCGGCAGAAAAAAGATGATGGGGACAGAAGGAAGCTCTTCATTTGGGTTCCTTAGCACCCTCCCTTTCCAGAATTACAAGCATTAGCTTCCCTCATCTCAGGGTTGCGTTTAGAAATAGCACTCTGGGTGTGGGAGTGACCCTAGAATAACTCTAAACCGTTCATAAATTAACAGGTGCTTACTCTGAGCGTTACGCTGGAATCGTTCAGAAAACGAGAGTTGACGTGCCCAGAGTGCGCCCAAATTACCCCACTAAGTGCGCGTTCACATTGGCACCGCTCGAGCGGCATTATATTTCAAATGAACATGTTCACACTGGATCGGTGCGTCGCGTAGTGTTAACATGTTCATTTGAAATATAATGTTAAAATTATTTTTGGGCATCGCTACAGCGGCATCGCGCAACGCTCACCGCTCGAGTGGTGTCAATGTGAACCCGCACTTAGGGACTGGGTTGAAAAACGCCCCGCGGTTTTTACCGGGAATGACGTTGACAATTTACCGCAAAGCCCCAATACGTTCAGACATAGCGCACACAGAGTGTACGCCAAGTGATGACTTTAGAACACTCTGACAAACAACTTCTCTACCTTCACACTCGATTTATAAACGCACTCCAGGTGTTGTTGCGAACCGCGATGTAAATTGCCACAAAGCACTACAAGAAGACAAGATTACGATGAGAAAGATGATAGGAAACAAGTTTAGCGAGATAAAACAGGCTCGAAAAGACAAAGTATTATCACTGGCCTCCATGAGCAGTACTATAAAAATTGACAACGTCGTAGAGGTGGTTGATCCCCTTCTTATATTCCAACGAATAGCTATTTCTGAGAAGAACGACGAGGATTTACAAGATCTTCTCTGTTACGAACTGGTGCCTTTTCCATTATCTCTCTTTGATGGAAAGGGAATGTGGAAGACAAAGAAGTCTGCTTTATATGATATTTTTCCTGTTCACCCCGTTACTCCGGATCTCAAGGTTCATACTAATGTGATTGATGGTGGATTCCTATTACATCGAGTCAGGTGGGATTCGGGATCAACATTTTCAGTGATATCCAATCCATATATCACTTACATAAAAAAATACTATGGGGAATGCTGCACAGTCGTTTTTGATGGCTACTTGGACACTGCCAACACGTGCAGAACAGACGTTTCTGCTCTGCCACCACCACCACATCAGTCAGCAACAACACCTTTTGGGTAATGAAAAAAATAAGGACAGATTCATCAGAATGCTGTCTCGGAAAATGACTGCAGAGGGGTTAGAAGTTAGACAAGCTAATGCTGATGCAGATACAACTACTATACGGTGCGCATTGGAAAAAGCAGAATATAGCTGTTCAACGGCTGTCATCGGCGAGGATGTGGATCCTTTGGTGTTGCTGATCGCTTTAGCTCCAAAGGAACGAGAGATAAAGTTTCTAAACCTGGGAAGGGAAATGTGGAAAGTGAAACTTAAATTGCAGGAACTTGACTTTGCAAAGAGCATTTTGTTCATTCACGCTTTTAGCGGCTGCGATATTGCTTCTGCAATTTTTCGAAAGGGCAAGTCAATAATTATTGCTAAATTTCTTATGAGGGATAACACTCTGCAATTATTCGCCAACGTATTTTAAGCGAATACTTCAACATTTGGGGAAGTGGCAAACGCCGGGGAACAGATGTTTCTAACAATGTACGGAGCCAGAGTTTTAGACTTGGGCAAGCAGCGATATGCAGCATTCCTAATATCCACCACAAGGGTGAGGCCAAACCTACCCTATCTACCACCAACTAAAAGCTCTGCACTGCAACACTCATACAGAGTTTATTTTCAAGTTCAGGAATGGATGGGCAACAAACTGGAACCCACTGATTGGGGTTGGATGAAAGGAGCAGATGGAGATCTTTAACCCTTGTCAACTTAAGATCAACCTACCCCAACTGCCATTCTTTTAACAATATTCTGCAACTGCACCAAAGGCTGTGGTGCCGTTGTGGATGTCGCAAATCAGGTATTGTTTTTTTCTAACGTTAACTGATGGCTATAATTAAAATACAACAAAAAAATAATTCAACTTCAAACTTGAATCTTGAACAGTTATCCAATGCTCGTCAATATGTGGTAACTGCGAGGGCGCGTGCACTAACGGCTTTCGAGTTGAAGATAATAATTCAGCATATGAGGATGACCAGGAAGACTAAATAGACCCCCTATGATACCCTTTAATAAGGTTTGATGTTTGTGTGTTTTTCTATTTCCCATAATCAAATTACATTAGTATATTAACTAATAGTAAGTCATGTGCACAATGGTTGACAATTACTGTGTGTGTACACAACTCACATAGGAATTTTCCTTAATAACTAATAACTGCAAAAATAAGTTTCAGGCGCCAACAACAATACAACATACAACAATATAATCTAGTCACAACAATTTGGTAGCCACAATGAAAAAGATCAGTGAATATATGCATATCCCAAACAAGAATACCAGAGAAAATGAGAGTTGGAAGAACTAAGTAAAATCACACAGAGGCCTATCGGATATTATTATCTATTACCCAATCGCTTAGTGTTGTTTTAACTTTGTGATAAGGTGCATTTTTCAGATCCGGTGGCAATAAGTTATATATTTTGTGGGCTGAGTACAGGAGACTATTCCGACACTTACGGCCATTTGCACCACTATAACTTAAGGGATATTTAATCCAAATGGAGCTTTGAATGTGACTCTCGTAGAAACAAAAGTGACATTCAAAAGCTCTACTTAAATTAAATATCCCCTAATATCCCTTAAGTAATAGCGGTGCAAATGGCCATTAGTGACTTTGAGTAATTGCTTCGTAAAGATACTATGCGAGGTAATGTGCAAATATTTCCTATTCTTGAATAAGAACCTAATCACTGACTTTATATATATTTTTATATATATTTAACTTGCAGAACCTTCGCATCAATATATAGCTGCTTAGAAGACTACATTCTAGTTTTATTTAGCATTACTTTTAGAATATATGATATGTTTGAATAATATTTAGTGGTAAGATAGTAGTTTTATATGATCCACCCCAAACCGTGTTACATTAAGAGATAGTCGATTCTATTAGGGAGGAGTAGACAATTTTTAGCATCTCAAAACTCATGAATTGCCTGAGCTGATAGAACTTGAAAATAAGTTTACGTATTTTATTACAGACATACTGAATATGCCTATCCCATCTAAGATATCTATCAATCAAGACTCCAAGATATTTGATTTCATTTACTCCTTTGATTCTGATATTACACTGACAGTTTTTAAAGCTACACGAATGCTGGTGAATGATAATCTCATCCAGGTTTGTCCCATTAAATTAGGTGACTGAAAAATTTATAAAGTGGCACTTGCTGGCATTTAAAGTGAGAAACTTTTTGTCAAACCAAGCCTCTTCAATGAACCTTCAGCATTTCGTCTAACTTCAGACCAGTCCTTACCTTTGACTATGACTGCAGTGTCATCCGCAAAACACACCACGTCACCCTGTTCTGCAGGCAAAAGGTCCATTGACATATATAGAAAATAAGACCGCAATAGCACCGAAATTATTAAAAACCTCTACCATCTCTAAATTTCTACTGATTTTTCTATTTTGCTCATCCATCACTGACTGAACATTGGAATGTCCTATAAATTCTTCGTTTGTAGCTTCTCTGATATAGGTACAGGGTGTCCCACTAAGGTCGGCCAGGTACGATATTATGGAGACCATAGATCTTACGTAACTTTAAAACGAATGCAGATATTGAATTGCGGTTTGCGCCAAAATGTAGATATTTGTTTGCTCTTCAAGCATAGCAATACAAAAATAATATTATGCGATTTGGATTTTTCATGAAAATTAGAAAAAACTGTATCTTGAATAAACAGCGCCCCCTAGAAGACGCGGTGGGAACTATCGACCTCGAACGAAGTGGTGTTCTTGATAACAATGAAATTCTCTTCCAAATAAACCCAAATTGAATGAGTTTGAATGAGGGGTGTGGAAGATACAGCAATTTCTAAAAAAAAAAATCACCAGCTTCCCCCACCCTTATTACTGAAGATACGAAAAAAAGCCTAATAACCAAACTAGCGCAAAAATTAATGAACTTTTGATTTCTGTTGTTAAAACAGTATCTTAATAAAGCGATTTCTTGAGAAAAGTTGAATTTTTAGCTATATCATCGTAATTGCGCCCCCTAGCGGTCATCCTAGAAACTTGAAAATAATTTCCATCAATTTCTCTTGGCCGATTTAGTGAAGAAAAAAAAAATCCCGAAGCCGTAAGGTCTATGGTTTCCATAATATCGTACCTGGCCGACCTTAGTGGGACACCTGGTATTTCCAAGTGTCCTTAGCATAATTTTTTTGATAGATTCAGCTTTAACGCATAGTAGTTATTTTAAGTGGTTTTTATAAGAGTACCTAGCCTATTCCTATAATCTGTGAAGTCATTGTATAGTTCCACCGTTCCTAACACTGACCCTTTTCAACCTGTCCCTTTCCAATTAGGCCCTATGGATTCCAGGGCTTCAGCCTCCTATCTTTGCTTTTGACATATTTTGATTCAGTAGCAGAGGCATTATGACCTTTAATTGTTTCGATAAATGCGTTTGCACAGACATCAACATCAGTAGAAAACAAAACATTCTTCCATCTCTGAGTAAGTGCTTTAACCTTTCTCCAGCTTTAACCTTTCCCCAGTAAACAATTCAGATATTCTGTAACCACCAAGGTATCAGGTATCCTCAGAAAAAATATTAATATTTATATCTCCCAAAAACAATTCCAATTCTTGTTTTTTACCCATTATTACAGACAACAGTTCATCCAAATGCATCAAGAAGTCTTCCACACTCAAAGATGGAAGCCTATAATATCCAACTATACCAATTGTTGTGCTATTTTTTCTTAACATAACTATAACAAAATATGTTGAGCCCAGAGCCGGCTCTACCATAAGGCGAACGGTGCCGGCGCTCCAGGCGCTAGGCCTCAGGGGGCGCTTCGACTGGTTCCTTGGTGATAAAAAAGGCAAGAAAGCAAGCGTGTGGTTAGCATGTGATTAGATAGATAGAGACATATCATATTACAGAATAATAGGGAGATAATGTTTCCGAATTTTGAATCGGAGAGGATGGTTGATCTTCGGCAGCTTAAGCTATCTCCACTTGATGTTTTTGACAGAATTTGCAAATTAATCTCTTGGAGTCAAGAATCTTGCAGAAAACAATCAGCTGACTCACTTCTGCGCATGCCCTCGTTCAAGTTTCTTGCATATTGCAAATAGAATTGCAAGCAGTAAAACGGCCTTAATAGAATAATTATTTGTCATGAAGTTTGACTATGAGTCCAACATGCCAGACACGATCAAAGGCTTTCTCGACATCTAGCAGCACAACACCCGTTAAGGCGCGGCGCTGCAGGGCGCGAGTAGTTGGACGAAAACCAAATTGTTCGTCAGGGAGAATTCTGTCAATAAGGATTTAAGTTTTTCGTGAATTATTTTCTCAAGAATTTTAGAAAGTGAAGACAGTCAAGACAGAAAGACTGATTGGACGGTAATTTTGTGGAAATTGATCTTTATCCGGTTTTGGGATTTTCTATGTTTGGGATTAGTATCATCGTTGCCAGTTTCCATGCTTTAGGAAAGTAATTGAGATTGGGGCATTCATTTAGAATGCGAGTAAATGTCGCAACGACGTTGTCCGGAAGGTTTTTGAGGACTTTATTATTAATATCATCGTAACCAGAGGCTTTTCTGCTGACTGAGCGGGTAATGAAAAATTTTACGTCGTCGGTGGAGTCAGGAGTTATTGTATTATTCGGAGGAATAGGCAGCCTACAGATTTCTCTATAGCACCTGTCTACGTCCTCTTCATGATCAATATCATCATCAGGGCCTTCATTGAGTGAAAATTGTGATTGAAGTGAGCCAGCAAAAGCACTTGCTTTTTCTTGATTAGTATACACCAAACCAGTTCTACCATGAATGGTGGGAATATGCCTATTTTTCTTATTTAAAAGAAGACGAATTATTTTCCTTAGAGAATTATCCTCAGGGAATAAGTCAGCTAATAAATTACCCCATTTTTAATTTTTGTGTTCCTTAATTGAAGTTTTAATTAAGTTTGTAAGTCTGTTACATTCACGATTGATGTTTGGGTCTCTAGTCCTTATTGCCAGTCTTTTAAGTCCATTTCTCAACTTAATTTGCTGGCGTATGTGATGTGGTAGTGAGTATGGGTTTGTTTAGTGGTAATAGTAATTTTAGTGCTATTTAAACAGTCATTTACTTCTTGAGTAAATGTGTTAATAGCACGCACTGTCAATGTCCAGAGTCGTGTCTAACACGACTGGTGGGATATGGCTTCAAGATGTGATTTGAATTGCGGATAGTTGTTAAAGGAAAAAGTATGGTGAGTATTTTTGGACATCTTGGACCTGACCACCAACTTTAAGACTTATTGGAGTCTGGTCGGAGCTGGGATCGTTAATATTTCCAGTAGCAATGTTATTATAGGGACATTTTTGGATAGAGCAAGGTTTAGAATGTCAGAGGTAATATTATGAAAATGAGTTGGCTGTAAGGGAGCATGAACTGAGATGAAATTGTCCTGGGTGAATTGAAGTAGAAAAGTGCCCACTGTATTATTAGCGCGACACCCCCAGGCTCTGTTTTTGCAGTTTAAATCCCCTGCAACTAAGGTCGGAGCATCAGAACCGAAGAAGTTCATATCATCACGGGTTAAGCGTTTAGTAGGAGGCTTATAAACGCTGAACATATTAAGCGGGCCGGGCCATCTGCAAGGTGGAGTACCACACCAGTGTATTCCACATTGTCAGAGGCAGGAGTGGCAATGGTATCATGAGGGATATTGTTTTTAACGAAAATGGCAGTACTACCATCAGCACAGTTAGGTCTGTCATTTCTGTATATAGTATAGTTTTGTACGTTGTAAATTGTACGTGGTCTGAGCATAGTTTCCTGGACTAATGCTATGTCAACATTATCCTCATGTAAGAAGAATGCAAACTCGTATCTTTTGGGAAAAATAGAGTTTGCATTCCAAGAGAAGAGAAGAGTCTCGGTGTTGGGCCAGATGGTATACCGTTTGTTTCCCTAGAAGGCTGCAGGTTTGTTCCGTCTCAAATTTTGTGTGATATTTTCAATATGTCATTGTCTATTGGTATCTATCAGACATTGAAAATTATCGAGCAATGTCTTCTTGGTAGCCAAAGTTTTTGAAGGTATTGTTGCAGATAAAATCACCCCACATTTAAAGAATGTCATTATCAATGGACAACATGGTTTCATGAAGGGAAGATCCACCATAACAATGATCAAAATCCATGCTCGAGCATATACTTCATTCATACATATAAGGAATTCATTTGCATTTTAATAGTATTTAATAGTCATAAACAGGAGCTAAAACCCAGCAGAAGGTAGATCTTAGAGGTAGATAGGGAGATGGGTGGGTTGTACTAGCCCAATGCTCTGGATTTTTATTTAAAATTGGCAACCCACTTTTTTACCTAATGACATAGGTAACTATTCCCTTTGTTTTCTTCAGTATATGGGGTATATGCACGTGGCCGAACACCAGTACCTAAGTGAGGCAAATAATTTATTGAATTTCATGACATTTTTTACATCGGTGAATAGAGTACTTATACGATTCACATTTAAAATAGGGGCGCCAAAGTAGGATCTCGCTCCATCCTAAAAGTAACCTCGGGCCGGCACTGGTTGAGCCTATAGTTATTAATTAATTTTGCTATCCCTAACCAAATTACTTCTAATATACAACATAAATCCGTCACATTTATTCTATACACCACATACTTATATCCACTGTTTCGAAGGGTTCTTGCTTCCTTGTAGAGATCTGGCTGCTTAATGGTCATATCCTCATTCAGATAAATCACACTTGTACCAGAGAGGCCACAACTAGCGCTTGTAATTTTTCCTATGGCTTTTCTTTTGTCCATAACAACATCACTTGGGTCCAAGTTGCTATCTATAGTCTGGCAAGTGGTAAGTTGATAGAGACGAAAGGGGGAAGAAAAGTGGGGCGTAGCCCAAGAATATTCACTGACACCTCAACTGACACCGCTTGATGACAGCCATGTCTTTGGGTTCAGTGGCACCGAAAACACCAAGGAAATGAACCAATTGACGTGTCTCGTAATACCTGGTGTGCGCGCGCAACTCGTGGGTTGCAGGTGAGCATCCAATGAAAATCAAGTTTGTTACGGGCTTGCGTCATATTCGTATTTAGGGACGAGTTCAGAATTAGAAGTATTTCTTCTTTCTTTGTAACGTGTAATTCGACAAAGAGCAAACTAATACTTTACGTACTACTTGAACTTATCCCAGTGTCGTTTGAGGTTATGTTAGATTATATTTGACATATTCCTTTCCAATTTCATTGTGCCATGTTGCCGGATGAAACATTTATCAAAATAAAAGTGCCATCGATATTAACATACACTTTAAAGCTCTTCTTTTGTCTTATTTAAGGCGTTGTAAAACACTTGACAATATATCAATTCTTTAATGTTATAATGTTCGATTTGTATTGTCTACATTTGTTCTGCAACAATACAATCTGGCTACACTGCAGCCACGAGTTGCGCGCGCATGTCATTTTTCATTACTTTCTAACTAGTATTTATTACAATAATTAAGCTCTCTTTTTCTATTTCTGCGAGACACGTCAATAAAATTATTAGAATTTTTTTTGTTAGTTTCGCCAATAACCACGCCACTGTACTGTCGTTCAGGCTCTAACCTTAGCCTCTAACCAATAGAATCATGCATCTGAATAGTCCCGCCTCTCCACATCCATTATTTCGCAATGTTGCCGGATTTTTTTCTATTTCAAAATACTACACATACCCATATAGCAAAAAAAAAATATCACCCACTTGTTTATTACTGTTTCCGTTAAGTTTGGCAAAGCAGCAAATTCTATTGCAGTTCGCCGTTTGGCTAGCCAGACAATATATATTTTAAAACCTTTTCTGCTTTCTTTTCCAATTCATTTGGATTCTTTTTCACATCCCCAGCAATGCTGCTCAAGCCTACCAGTAAAATATTGGATGATCTTTGTTCCTGCCCGTGAGATTCATATAGGCGCTTGAGCTTTTGTAACTCCCTCTTTATATCGGTATTTTCTCTTCAGGCGCGAATGCAGCATATGAGGACGGAAGACTTTATGGACCCCTGACCCCCCATCTCCTCTAATGAAGTGTTGCACCAATAAATTCATTGTCTAACCGAGCTCAGAATCCTTTGAATGTAAATGAAAAGCCCAATTCATTAAGTTGTGGCTCTTAGCCAATCAACATTTTTGAAGATCATAGGAAAGTGAAGTTAACAATTTTGAACATGCCAACGATTTTCGTTGCGAACTTCCGCGTGCGGCTAAATTCAGCTGGTGTATTGTTAAATTAAACAGAGTTAGGCATAGCGCATCGATAAATCACCGCATCCGTGGTATTGCAATATTTTGGTGAAACCAGTGACATTTCACTACTACTGAAACGTAATATGATGTCATTGGGTGGAACTAGCCGTACGCCGGTTGCGAACTGCGCACCTGTGACCCACCTGCCAAGTCACAGACGGAACATTCATAGTGTCACTCAGTGTCACTTTCGTTTATTGATTTTTTCCCAGCAATTATTTTTAACTATTTGTTTGTGTTTGTATACTGATAAAAGAATAATATGGCATCTCCTGTGAACCCCAAGAACGGCCCCGGCTTCCTTAGCGTTTTCAAGCAAGTAATAAAAGTCAAAGAAGCATTTTTACGTAAAAAAGTACTGCGAGCAAAACGGGAAAATATAGCCAGAGCAATGTCCGGGCCTTTGGACCTTTCCATGGACTCCATGGAGGAAACCAGATTCAAAAAACGCAATCAATATTTAGTGCAACGATTAGAGAAAAGGACGCACTTTTCCTATAGGGAATTGGAATGTTTGTTGTTGATTTATTACAAACTATGGAAAGACGGTTTGATGAGCAATCCGAAACAGGAAGGAGTGACTAAACTTCAATTCCGGGATGTTTTGCACTGCACCCTGGATATGACCGATGACACCCTTATGGATCGAATGTTTTTGGCTTTAGATAAAGGGCCTAATCCTTGCATTACAATGGAAACGTGGGCATCTGCGCTTTCTTTATTCTTGAGAGGCACCCTTGATGAAAAAATGAAATTTTGTTTTACGGTAATAATTATTTCACATATTTTCACGTAATAGCCACAACAACTTCAGCAGGATCACAGTAAACAGTCAAAATACTGACTCAAATAAAAAAATTCTTCCAGGTTTACGATATAATGGGAGATGGAATGTTGGCGAGAGATGCTATTTTTCATTTGCTCAAAACTTCTTTAATCAGTCAAAGTGGTGAAGAGGATGCCCAAGAATCCGCCAGAGATATGATCGAGGTAATAACGAAAAAAATGGATCTGGATCGTGACGGAAAAATATCATATTCAGACTATCGGCAGTCGGTGCTGAAAAATCCAATGCTTTTAGAAGTGTTTGGTTGCTGTTTGCCATCTAGAGAAGCGGCATTTGCTTTTCTGAGCACTTTCGCTACCATGCCAGTAAGTATGTGAATATGATATTCAGTAAAGAAATAAAGATGGCGATTATTATCAGTCGATAAATTATTTCAGTTTTTCTTACTTAGGCCTCAACGGGCCAAAAACAGTATTCCAATGGTTAGAACCAATGTAACCATCACGAGTTTTAAATTTTCCTCACATACAGAACAAACCATCCGTATGCAGCTTTTCTTTCTTTACATTTTTTTTTGCGTTGAATCTGGTATCCAAAATGCGCCAGCAATTACTAGTGAATAACTTTATTTTATTATACCGGTCAGCTCAGCAAAATCTGCTCTGGATTCGGTTAAAGTTTCCATAGGCTTTCCGTATTTGGCCTCAATTCTAGCTAATCCCTTGCTACCGGCTGAAAGCGTTGTGGATCTTTTCTTTATTGTTCCGGATTTGTCTTCTTCGAGTACCTAACTTCTATGAATATGAAGGCTGAAAGACACTTAATAATAAGTGAAAATCGTAGAATGATCCACGAGGGAGTTACAGGCTCATGAGCAGACAAGAAAATCACAACGGAAAAATATGCAGCGAATATTACATAACAATTAAATAAATTTTGTAGGCCAAACTTTTCCATAGCCTATAACTTCATGTAAATCACCGATTCAACTTATTTTTGAAGGTTTATTTGGCTGATTATAATGCTTGACTTTCGCCTCGGATTCCAAACTTCAATATCTGGATGATCTTTTGCGTATACCGGTATCCCAACCTTTGCCAATATCTTCCAAATAGGTTATCTGTCAAATGCTTTCACTAAATCTATGAAGGCCATATCTAGTGTTCTCTAGATTTCTTTTGGATTTGTCTTGCTTGATGTCAGCTGTAGGTGCCTTGATTGGGTCTAAAGCCACACTGTGTCTGTGGAAGGTTCTCTTGATTGGAATTAGACGGCTTGATAATATCTGTTAAGTTCTTTTTTTTAGGGAGAAGAAACAACTCTCTTGCCATTAATTTATTCCGTTGTAAAGTTTATTAAACAATTACACATCAAAACGTAACCTATTAGTACTAAAACCCGATTAACAAATTAAGTATCGATTGACAATCTTGTTCGGAGGTTGATTCAAGAATGATCTCTGAGGAAAAGCTTGAAAATATAATATAATATAGAAACTTAATAACTATGCTGAATAAGCGGTGTGGTAGCTTCGTTACAGGTCAGTGGCGCGACAGTAGCAGCAAAGCAGTGGTGTAACATAACATATTCCTCCACCGTTAAAATTAATCAATAGGTTGATTTGATTGAATAATTTTATTTCCCTTTTGAAATTGATCGTCTCCCTCGTGGCATCAGAGGGTTTCGGTATTGCTGAGCATCATTTGGTTTGTTAGTGGTACCAACAACTGCTTTCAACTGGAGTGCTTTTGGTTTTTGTCGAGCTCTTGGAATGTGCTATGAAAATCTGAGAGTTTCATTGGAATTTAAGAACATGTTGCTGTTGGATATCGATGAATCATGACTGTAAATACTGATGTGACCGTTTTTGAGGAAAAAATCGGCCGAAATAAGGTATCCATTTACAGCTACAGCAGTACTTGGAACAGTGTTACGTACAAATTTTGCCTTAGTACGTAACTGAGATTTCGAATGAATTCGGAAATTAATTCAGGTATTTGTGAGGGTATTTATGAATCTTTATACCTGAGGTTTAATGTTGTTCGGTGATTGATAGGTTTCTTATTGGATTTTACTAGTTTCCTGCCTTTTTGATTGAATGCGAAAAAATATGTGGGTGTTGAACAAAGGTATATTTTTCGGGGTAATACTGAGTTAATTCTTTGTGTTCAGATGACAGGGTAGTTTTAGGATAATAAAGCCCTACTATTAGGTTCGATATCTATTTTATTCAGCTTACGAAAGCTGTCTAAAAAGCCCTAACCGTTGATGAAATTGTTTGTTTACTTCCATATAAATATCAATTGGCAACACTTACGAGTCTCGTATTTTCCATTATTAAAAATTCTGCAACACCACAAATCACTTTCACACCCTTTAAATCGCTTTTTTACCCTTATTTCCAATATTATTTACATTTTTCCGGTTATTTATTTTCACCGAATAAGTGTGGTTATGGGACACTTGTTGATCCGTTTCAGGCAGCGCTGTTGCTGATGTTTCTTGACCACTGTGTGTACTAGAGTCACTATAGTTGCTACCACTGAACGACTGGTCATTTTGATATTTTTTAGACTAAAAACCGGGTAAATGATGATTATTAATTAATCAATTAATTAGTATTAGGGGAGAGAACTGGATAACGACTTTGAGTTTTGGTTGTCATCGATGTGGTTTGGGTTGTTCGTTTCAAGCTGATTGTCTCGTTTTCCTGGTCAAGACCGGAAATCTGGCACCAGAGGGCATCTTGGAAAAAAAATAGAATTCGGTGAAATTTTTCATATGAGCTCACCTGGTGAATTGCTGAAAATAAGGTCCTTCTCTTTAAATTCGCACGTTGAGCAAGCAACAAGTTGTTTGGCAGATTTTACCAGCGGTTCTCTTACTGCGTTCCTTGGAACATCCACCTTTTGTGGGATTTTAGAGGCATTGGGGACTCAAGTGGTTGCTGGCTTAATTGGTTTTGGGGTGAAAACTTGGATTTGGTGGTAAGTCCCCGTATTTGTAAGCCAACCACTCAGAATTTTCTGGAGAGGAAAATCTACGCCATTTTGTTGGTTTGTCGTGTGAGCAAAGAGCACGTTTTGTTCAACTAGAAGCCCGAATTGTAACCGGGTAAATTTAAACGTTGTTATCAATCTGAATTTACCTTTCCGTTATCAATATTTAGATTAGCATATCAGTATTTTTGAAGATATGTGGAATTCAATAAAAAAAGGTGAATTTGACCTCCACGAGGGGCATTTTGTCAGTAAAGGGCTCGCTGGTCACTTTCAAAAGGGAGATTATTGGGCTGATTAATTAAGGGGAATTATTTTCAAAAGGAAACTTACAGGTTTCAGAGAATTTTGCACTTTAATTTCAATCATTTCTTGTATGTACCATTTGAGGGTTGGGATTTTGATTTTATAAATATGAAAGGGTTCTAAGAATTTGTGTTCTTTCAGGGTTTTTAGATTTTACCTTCAAAGATTACCCACATCACTGAATTCGAAACCGTAGTTTACCCTTACTATTTAAAAAGGAAAGTCAAAGAAGTTGATAGGGTCTGTTATCAGAGCTGTTAGGCTGTCATGAGACAGTAATGAGAATGGATGTTTAGACTACAGGGAGGCCACAAGGGGGTGATGTACCCGTTGATTTATTAACGTTCTCAATTATTTATTTTTTCCTATTATTATTAATTGTATTTCTTATATCTAACTTGGTACATTTCCAAGTTTGTTTTACTTCATTATTACAATTGGTGTACTACACCAATGATTTTTAATTGACTATATTTAAGGTGACCTTTTTGTACAAACCCGCCCCGGTATACCATGGTATAAGCGGCACAGGTTTTAATTGATATTATTAATCTTTTTATTCCTTAAATGTTCTCTTTCACTCTTATTGGGGTAAGGTAGTCAAGCATTTATTGGTAAATCTTGAATTTATTGGAGTATCTCATAAGATCATTACAAATTGGTCCTTGCCACCTTTTGGTAATTTTACCAATTACATTTAATAATAATTACTGTAGTATTTTATATATTGCCTTACATTGGCCTTTGGAATGCCATGGCAGTTCTAAACATACCCCTCTCCCCCCCAGACTATATTAAATAGATTTATAATCATTGTTTTTATATTTGTCTCTTATTCTACCCCTACTGACCTCAACCAAACTAAGGTAAAGTTGTTTTTAAAGGATAGGTACATCAGGTGGGAACATCTTGGAGGAATTTTGGAGATCAGGGCCTTTCTGGTTTGAGTCCGCGAATTTTATTTTGTAAACCAGTGGCGCCCTATAAAGCTAAAACTATATAATAAACCTACTCCCACAGCATTGAGTAGCCGCGAGCACTTTGTTGCGCTGGCCGCATTCCTTAAGGTTGTCTTACTGTACCTAGGCCTATTAGGATTTATTTATTCAAATTTAGTTTTCAAACAGTTTAAGGGTTAATTTTTGCGTAACAACAGCAGCAACTTATTGCAATCAAGATTATGAAGATGATTGCTACCGATAGGATGGTGTTGAAGATTGGGTGATATCTGGAACCAAATGGCTTAATAATTTCATTTTGCAAAGTTTCTTCTTCGAATATTTCCAGTTTGCGCTTTACATGACGTAGTACATCTAGATCTATGTTATTTAGATGAATTGGATTCATAGATATCTTCTTCATTTGTTCGATTTCTTGAACACAGCAGTCGTCAATATTAATTTTGATGGCAGGAACGAAATGCGTGGAGTTGCTTGTTTGATTTAAAGTCGAGGACAGATCAGTAGAAAGAGTGAAACATTTGCTTCAAGTTGCCAGATTCCTTCAATGTGAAATCCATGAAGTTCTCGGTGACATCACATGACAGAGTTGCTGCGACAGGTGAAGAGACAATGAGCGGCCATTGATTCTGGGAAAGTTTGTGGTAAATTTCCAAATTGGCTTTTATGGTTTTCGTGCGGCAGTCATCAGGGATCTGTTTGATTTGATTGAGTTTCAGGCTCACTTCACAATTTGCGTTCTGGGCAGTTAGGTGAGTTATCAAATCTTTACGTCGTCGATCTTCTTGCAACTAGACAGGACTTTTATCGAAGCAAACCTAGTTTTACTCGTACTTAGGATTAGGAACTAGGAAGGGGTACGTAGGATGAATATATTTATAAATCGAGCCTTTAGGATCAAAAACTGGAAGAGGTAATTTGTATAAATGATAACTTAATCTAGAAGTAAGCGGTATTTTAATTGAGAATAATAAAAATTCATGATTATAAATAATATTGACATCACAAATAGAAAAATACTTATATGTATCTTCATCATTTGCTAAACTGACTGGAAAAGTTGAATCTGAATCCAGCTTAACGTTGAGCAGTTCATTTCTCAAATCTTTAGGATCAATTACATTTGGATGAATAATATTTTGCTTGGCAAAAAGTTTTGAAGAAATTATCAAATCATATTCTTTAGTTAATTCAGTTATAATATGCAATAATAAACTAATATGTTCAGTTACTGAAGTCACATACGAAATCTCGGTCAATTTAGTTTTTCTTCATTTAATTTTAAAGAAACAACAGAACTATTATAATTTTCAATTGCAGAAGACGTTACTCTTATTTGTTTTTGCATTATTATCTGAGTCTCGTGATTTCTATTTGTCAAAAAATTATTTGCGTCATTATAATAATCTGCAACTGCAATTAAATGCAGCTGAAACTCCGTTTATTAAACCTCTTCGTTTACGTTTAGTTTCGAATGTATGAGCGACTAAATGAATAATAGTATCAAGTTTCTTTTCTAATGTTTTAATTTGAGCATCAAACAAGGCGAGCGAATCCGTGCAATGGAAACTATGCACGTATATTTTATTATTTCCAAGATTGGAATCATAACATATGTTTTTTGATTTTGCATATATTTTTTCAACGACTCGGAACATCGTATAATTTTACGGTGCCTAGAGATTGGTAAAAGATGCCTGCTTGGTTATTAATTGGTGTTATTCGATAAACATGCTCCTCCGGTTGCGATAGGTGGGCGCAACACACCGTAATTATAAGAAGAGCACGTAGCGTGTAATGTATCAGCTTCATTTTTGTCCGAAACAAATGGCTTTAATAAGTCCTTGTGATACGAAACTTGCTTATTTTTAATTTTTAAGAGAACTGAATTCTTCGAGTTTATTTTTGTTATTTTATATTGTCCCTTATCATTCGGGAAAAGTTTTTTACTTATGCCCGGCTTTGAAGCTGTATCTAAGACATAAACTTGGTCGCCTACAGAAAAATTTAAATCATTAATTTTTTTATCGTAGTAGGTTTTGAATTCCATTTTAGAATTGATAATGTTTTCTCTAACAATCTGAAACGATTTATTCAATCTCAACTGAAATTGTTTGTTATAAGTATATGTGTAGTGGAATTCTTGGTCTTTTGTTATTCTATTGGGTAATGTTGCCTTATGGCCAAACAGCTCATATGGTGTAAATTGAGTAGGTAGTTGAATGAACTAGAGTGTTATACGAAAACATGACAGTTTGAATAAATTCGCCCCAATTGTCTTTTATTGGTAAAATGCTTTAAAAATGATCTTTTAGCGTAGAATGAGATCGTTCTAAGGCTCCATTACTTTGAGGATTATATACTGATGTGGTAATGTGTTTTATTTTAAAAAGACTATTAACTTCTTTAAATAAGATTGGACGTGAAATCAGTTCCATTGTCACAATAGTTTTTGGTAATCCAAAAATTAGAATAAATTCACATAACTTGTCAGCGATGATTTTTGACTTATGATTGGGAATTGCGAATGCGTATGAAAATTTGGAAAGGTCGTCCTGTAGTGTTAAAATAAATTTATTTCCTGCTTCTGTTACTGGTAGAGGTCCTATAATATCTAAGAAGATTTTCTCAAATGGAAAATTACACGTAGAAGTAACTTGCATTGGAGCTTTAATAGGATGTCGATTTACTTTATTTTCTTGGCACTTGATAGCTTTTATGAACGTTCTGATATCTTTTTTCATACTGGGCCATTTATAAACGTCTTTAATCCGTCGATAAGTTTTGCTAAATCCTGGATAACCAGCAAGAGAGGTAGAATGATTTTCTTCCAAAATTTCGGCAATTTCTTCTTTTGTATTCGATTTAATTTTATCTGAATCTACCAAAATGATTTTTTGATTATTGTCAAATAGAAAATTATTTCATTTAAAATTTCGTAGTCATATTCCTCCAACGTAAGCCTCCAACGAACCAATCGCGAAGATGGGTCTTTACAATTGAATAGCCAGATCAAAAACCTACAATCTGTAACAATTTTAAATTTCCTACCATAAAGGTATGGACGAAAATGCTTCACCGACCAAACAATGGATAATAGTTCTTTTTCCCCAGATGAATATGAAATCTCTGCTCTATTTAGCGTACGGCAATAGGAAGATTGTTATTTGGTCCACCTTGCGACAAAACTAATCCCATTGCAAAATTGTATGCGTCCGAATTGTAATAATAGTGCCTTTGTTAAAATACTTTCATATTCGTCTGGAGAGTCTTATTGTTCTTTATTCCAATAGAAACTTGAGTCTTTTTTCAATAAAATTGTCAATGGTTTTGCTATTTTTGCGAAATTTGGTATACTATATCGTCTGTAATAGCCTACAAGACCTAAAAATTGTTTAATATTTTTTCGAGATTTGGGCATTAGGAAATTTAAAACACTTTCGATTATGCTTTCAGCCAGATGAAAAGATAATCGAAAGTGAGTGAGCTGAAATTTTGTGACCTAAGTAAATTACTTCTTTCTTCATGAACTCACATTTGTCAGGTTGTAATTTCAAATTATTTTGAGGCAATCTCTGAAATATAAATTTCAATTTTTGTTCAGTTCGGTTGAAACCGTAGGTATTCATTAATCTTTGAAATACTGCTGGTGCACATTTAGGACCAAATGGCATTCGGAAAAACTCATAATGTGCATTAGGCGTAGAAAAAGCAGTTTTTGGTGCATTTTTCAGTTCCATTTTGATTTGGTGGATGCCTGAAGCTAGATCCAGAACTATGAAATAAGATGCATGTCCTAACTGGTCTAAAATTTCTTCAATATTTGGAATTGGCTGAACTTGGCCTACAGTGACATCATTAAGGCGTCTGAAATCGACTACAATCCGTCATTTGCGATGTCCTGATGAATCAATTTTTTTAGGTACCACCCACAATGGTGCATTATATGGGGAAAGAGGGATGGTTGAATTATCTTCTATTTCAACATTTTTCGAATGTGTTTCAAAATTTCAGATTCATGACATTTTGGAAGTCTATAAGTTTTGGAATGAATAGGGTAGTGGACAAGGTATAATTTCAATGAAATCGATGATCTATTGTTCATGGAGTAGATGAAAAATATTCCTATTGAAAGAAATTTCAGAAAAAATTGCTAACTTTGTTTAAAACGATTGTAAAAGTAGAGCTTTGGGACGCACTATTTAAACGAAAATATTTCGCGCCTTGATTCTCCGTCATAGCTGTTGTATTTGAGTATGAAATGAATCAAAATTTCGTCCTCTATTCGACACACACTTACTCATTAGTGCAAAAAAGAGAGATATATCAGCGTCTGTGTGTCATTACATCTAGGCGCACCCTCAACTTAACCCCACTTTTTGAGAGATTTCCATTTGTCAATCAGAGCGGTCTGAGTTTATCTGCATCTTTTTCTAAAAGCATGTAAAATATAAGGACGCGCAGACCGCGCTCTCACTTCTCTTATTAATGTCAGAATTTCATGGACACAACAGCTATGACGTAATTTCCGGGCGGTAAATCATAGCGTTTAAAAAGGGTACAAATTTGTTAATTTTTTTTTAGGTTTATTTTCGTTTCCTACTATCAAAGAATCATCAACTACTATTTATTTTGTTGTGAAGATTAATAAAAAAAATATTTCAAAAAATAGTCCACTACCCTATTGGGGTAGTGGTAGTCGTATTTATTTTACATTGAATTGGTTGAGTGAATGTCATCCTTTGGTAAATGAAAAATATAGTTGAATTCTCGGCAAAGATTCAAAACTGATAATTTTTCTTCAGAATTAGGATATTCTAATCTTAAATTATTTTTTAATGTTGAAATGTGATCAACCGTGTGAGAATCAGACGTTTCTGATTGCGTAGCATTAAAAATGAAACAGTGATTTTCGTGGAATTTCTCGAGTTCCACGTTGATAATAGTTATTTACATTACAAGTGCATTTATGAGCATAATTACAATAACGAGTACGAAGGATTAGAACGACGAGGTCGTATACCGAGTCGTTCTAATCACACGAGTTTTGTAATCATGTTTAAACGCACGTGTGATGTACAACGTTTTATCTACAAAGCGAAAAATAAGAATATTTTTCGAATTATTTCCGTTCATCAATAGTTGTCTACCTTCATTTCACCTTTACAGGTTTACCTTTGACATTTGTCAAATCACCAAAAATAGTTGTGTTAAAGACTCATAACCTCGTCCATAACACCACTAGTTCTGTTATGAATTCATAACCTAGTCTATAACACCACTAGTTGTGTTATGAATCTCCTGACTCCTAACTCAAATACTAGAAAAATGGTTATGTAAAAACGTCATAACCAAACGCTTGTAGATAAAGTTTATTTGTACGGCTTTTTCCAAAGTGTTTACGATTGTAGTTACAGCAGTATTGTTTTCATCAATTTTTAAAATAGCTGTTGCTAAGTGAACTCCTTTTAAAATTACTGCATCGCAACAGTAGCCTTCTTTTACTTGGTTACCGTTGATAACATTTATGCGTTTTATGGTTTCGGATCGCGGCTGTAGGATATAATTACAGTTTACATTGTCATTGCTTGAGTTAGAGTTAAGATACATTTTTAATGGTAATGGAAAACATTTTAATTTCAGTTCGAGAGTTGTATAATTTAATTCAGCGTCCTCAGATCGTTGCCAATTAATTTATCGAACGGACTATCAGTATTTTGTGGAATGATGTGAAATTTCTTCTTGATAGTAATATTTTGCAATTTTTATTCTCTTAAAATGTGCTGCCTACAGTTCACAGCTGCATTGGAATTTATACCGTTTAATGACGTTTCCTGTCAAGGATTATAAAACAAACTGATTTCAGTTTAGAGGTTTTAATTAACGAGACGTTAGAACCAGTGTCTAACAATAGTTTGAAATTGAAGAGATTTCCATTTATATCGAGATAAATGTAGCAGATATTATTATTAGAGCTAATAGTATATGAGAATGCGTTCATTTCTGCAGATATTTGGTTTTGAGTTTGAGATTGATTCTCAGATTGAGATGTGCCAGAATTTCGTTTTATTCAGTCCAGCAATATGACACTCACTGTGGACTGGTTGGTGTTTAAAGACTGATTTTGTTGATTATTTAGATTGGACACCGAATTTCTTCTTTTATTATTATATTCCCTTTTGCGACATTCAGTAATAATATGAACTTTTTTCTTTCAATAGTTACAGAATTTACTGTTATAATTTGAATAAGTAGAAGGATCTGAACAAGAATTTGTTTTTGAAGGAGTGTTAGATTTATAAGTTTGCCCTTGTGATGAGTTGAAATGAACGGTGTTTCGACTTTTAGAGTAACTCTCTTTGAATGAATGACCTTTCTTTTTATAGGAACTGCAATATTTTTCAAAAGAATTGCTGACATATTTGGACCTTCTGACAAGCAAATGTTTTTCTTCTATGATCGCTTCTGTGAGCGCGTCATTAATAATTTTGGGTTTAGCACTTCGTAAACAACTGGAAATATCGTCGTTTGAGTGGAGGATGAACCGTTGCAATGCGATTTCCCTTATCATAAAAATTATACCTACTGATTCATTGTGATTTTGGAAGGAACAGGCATTTAGAGCCAGTGTTTGTAGGGTTTCTATACGATTAAAATAACTTTGCACTGATTCAATTTTACTTTGCTTTAATGTACCTATTTAATTCTTCTAAGATTTGAGAAAGATCTCGTCGATCACCAAATAGTTCAATTAAATATTCTCGAATTTCATCATAATGACAGAATTTTTTGAATCTAGTTTGAGTGCGTGCGGATCCTTTGAGTTTAGATTCTATGTAAGACTAGCTGACCCGGCGAACTTCGTACCGCCTCTGAATTATTAAATATACCTATTAAATGTTGTGTTAATGTATCTATTAGCTGAATTAAATTCAGTTTTTTTTTATGGTGAATTTGGCTTTGGTTGAAGAAAATTAATGTTTACTCTCTGGATCAGAAGTCACCTAAAATTAAAATTTTACATCATCCTTTTTTAGGCAGCTTGTGGGCATTATTCTTGTAAAGTGTACCACCAAATAAATAAACTCAGGCACAGGAATGTTCAAAGAATGTAAAGAAAACAAAAAAAATCTCTAGCGCAGCCCTATTTAACTCTATCTGCACTGCATGCACTGCACTACTCCATCTGTTCTACTCTATCTGCACTACTCTATCTGATCTACTCTTTCTGCACCACTCTATCTGATCGGAATAGTGAAATAGTTCTGTTCGAAATAGCTCCAGTTCCTGAGCAGCATTGTTCTACTGTATCTGCAATGCTGAGCTTCGTTCCAGGTATCAGAGATGGCGCGGTATACAAAATACAAAATAAACTTGGTATCGGTTATAAGAGATGGTGCAGTATGCGGGCTTAGTAAATTTTTTTCATAAATAAATAAAATAAGTAATGAAATGACCACATAAATGACATAACAACATGCTGGTACTGTCAACGCTGAAAAAAGTTTCAATTTGACAGCAAAATCCCCATTAACAAAATGATCCTCCATTTATTGAATAATTCATTTATTACAAAAAATGTGATAAATGAAGAACCGCTCGACCGATTTTGTGCAAACTTCACATAAACCATCGAATAAATAGTCCGAACAAAGCTTAAACATTTGCTTTGGCTAGGTGAGCCCGTTCTTGAGTTATAAAATTACAACGAAAAATGGCATTAATTTTATATATAGATATGATGAGAAATTTTTGAGGGCCGCGATGTCTCCATACAAGCGTCTGCGGATCACACGGAGGCAACGCCACGAAAATGGTCGAAAATGTACGAACGAAACTTTTAAAATTTGGCGCAACGCGACAAACGGCGGTTCACTAGCATTTTTGTTTACCGTCTCTTTATTTATTTGACTCAAAATTATTAATTATAACTCGATAGTTTCTCTTATTATCAATGACATGAGAGGGAGTTTTCGAGAAAGTCTCACCTAAAAAAACACATGGAGAGCACGAGCACAATTCACAACAAAAATAAATCTACAAAAATAATGAAGTCCATAAGATGCCCATTAAATTGTGATTTTATTACAGACAGCAAAGACATTATTGTTTTACAGATTACAAAAATTTTCACGGAAACAACTTATTAGACCCCAAGAACTTAACATTCAATAATAAGGAAGACTTTTTTGAGTAGAAAAGAAAATTAGAGCAAGATACCATGAGAGCACAGTTTATAAAATATGGAACTGTTAAAAGGAAAAATGGTATAATAATTATTTATTTTATTTATCACCGAGATGGAAATTTACGTGAGAGCATTAAATTTACATTACGTAGGTATTACGCTAACATAAACAGGCTTTATTGAATATTGACTTATTATTTAATATCCTCGCTCGCAAGCTCGCTCGGTCATAAAATTATTCGTACAATAAAGCCTTTCTTTATTGTACTTGTTATTTAATGCTATTTATATAAATAGCTATTATTCAACAATCTAGATTAAACACTGTGTCTTTCAAAATCTTACAGAAACAGCTTGGTTGTGATACAGCCTACAAATCAACTGTGAATCATTGGATTGTTCCACCTGACTTTATCAATTAATTTTTTGTACCCGGCTGCCGGCTTGATACTCCATCCCAAAAAAATTAATTCTCATTAGTCTTTCTAAGATTTTTAGTTAAATAGTATCGATCTTTTACTAAATGGAAATTGCAAAATAATCCCAGATTATAACAATAATATTCATCAGGATTCAGGACAAGGAGGCGGAGGCGTCAAAAAACAAGCAGCAACAACGTTATGGGCGCTGTATTCGTGGCGTTGCCTCCGTGTGATCCGCAGACGCTTGTAAACTCCATGCTTGATCACAGTCTTGTAAAAAATCAAAGAGTTTACGCCATCAAAATTTTCTAAAATGATTGCGCGAATATCATGAATAGTAGCGTTATTGTCATCGTTATCTGGATGTAAAGATTCTTGAGGGGATTCGGGACGTGAGCTAGCTTGACTTCGGGTATCAGGTACAATAGGTATGATGATAAGTACGAAATAAAATCTAGAAAATGCTTCTGAAAACTTGTCTACTTACGATGCTGGCAGATGCAATCTGAAACGATTGATATCACTCTGTATAGATTTTCGTTTTACCCTAGTTAACAAAATTTGTTTAGTTTTTTTATTTAGGGAGAAGAAACAAGTCTCTTGGCATCAATTTATTCCGTTGTAAAGTTTATTAAACAATTACACATCAAAACGTAACATATTAGTACTAAAACCCGATTAACAATATTTAGGTCTCGATTGACTTTAAAATTAAAGTTAAAAAAATCCCGATTGACAATCTTGTTTAGAGGTTGAATCAAGAATGATCTCTGAGAAAAAGATAGAAAATATAATATAATATTTAAACTTAATAACTATGCTGAGTAAGCGGAATGCTGAATAAGTGGTGTGGTAGCTTCGTTGCAGATCAGTGGCGCTACAGTAGCAGCAAAGCAGTAGCGTAACATAACATATCCTGGTAAGTATCTTTCCCGCAACATAAAGTAAAGATATTTCTCTGTAGTTTGATATTGAGTTTTGTGCCATTAGGCCTGATGTATAGCTACACGTCTTACTCCAGAGCTCTGGGAGTAAGGAAAGTTGGCAAGACAACGCGACCTGTCAGAGAGTGTCACGGGGGTACCTATCTCTAGTCAATGAAACATGTAATAGAATTTTGAATAAAACCCTTAATTAAATACACAAGTACTATTTCTTACCGAAGATAATACGACATGGTGGCAGCGGTGCCTCACGGAAGTTAAAGAAGACCGTGAGTGAGCGATCGAATCTTGATTCTTGGGGTTTGTTCTCTTCTGTGGAAATTAATCAAAAAAATATAACCTATTTTGCGAATCGGCCCTGGAAGATACTAGGCAAGTGATAAGTGTTTTGTTATAAAAAAAAAGGAGAAAAGATGCCCGGAGATGATGATAAAACAGCTGGGTCGTCGCTGGAAATGTTTGCGAATGTTCAGGCGCCAGCCGAGTTCAATTTTTCCCAGCCACAACAGTGGCCTCAATGGAAGAAACGCTTTGAGCGTTATATGTCAGTAAGTGGTTTTGGAAAGAAATCTAATAAAGAAAAAATCGACATGCTTATTTATCTCATGGGTAACGAAGCTGAGGAGATTTTGATGCAGCAGAAGATTTCAGCCACTGAAACTTATGCTCAGATATTGGTTAAATTTGATAAACATTTTATTCCACAGAGAAACGTGATTTTTGAACGATATAAGTTTAATTCGAGGGTGCAGAGAGAGACCCGGTGAACCAGTCGAAAATTTCATAACCAGCTTGCATGCGCTAGCAGAGCACTGCGACTATGGAGCCTTGAAAGAAGAGCTGATACGTGACAGAATCGTCATAGGTGTAGCTAATGAAAAAGTTAGTGAACGGCTTCAGTTAAGGGACAAATTAATCTTGTGCGAAGCGATTACAGCGGTGAGGCAGGCCGAATTACAGGGTACCCAAAATAAAATAATCAGACAAGAGCAATCGGTCAGTGCAATAAAAAGCAGTAGTCAAAACACAGGTCAAAATTTCAAATCAAAAGAAATGCCTTCTGCTTCGTCCAGGGTTCGTACAAAAAGATGCGCATTCTGTGGTTTGAGTACATGTGAAGACAGAGCCAAATGTCCAGCAAAATCGTCAATTTGTCGTGCCTGCGCGAAACGGGGACATTGGAGTGTAATGTGCAGAAATAAAAAGTCAGTACGTGCAGTAGAGCACAGTGATTCTGAATTGAGTTCTGAGGAGCAGGAACAGCAGAATGTTTCACAGGTAACCAAGGATGAAAACGGAGTTGGAAATTTTATTGGTCAAGTATACCTTGATAAACAGGACCGTTGGTATGTAGACATTCTACTTGATAATAAACATAAGATTCCGTTTTTCGTAGACACTGGGGCAGATGTCAGTTGTTTTCCCTATGAGTTGTTACCTGATGAATTCATAAGTAAGTTAATTTTATGTGAGCCTGTGGGAGCATCTGACAATCATAGGTTAGATACAGTGGGTAAAATAAAAGTCAACTTAACATATGAGGGTAAAACGAACCAAGAGACCGTTTATGTAGTTAGGAAGTTAAGGCAGCCAATTTTGGGAAGAAATGCTATAATTAGTTTCAAGGTTCTAAATTTTCCTACTAAAAATGTTTGTTTAATTAGCGATTATAATTTTAATTGTAGGAAAAATCAGGACAGTTTGTCTAAATTTACCTTAGAGAGCATTTCTAGACAGTTTCAGGGTATTTTTAGTGAAATAGGGCAATTTAAAAATAAAATGTCAATCCAGATTAAGCCAAACGCTAAGCCGTTTGTACAATCTGTACCTCGTACCGTGCCCTTAGCCCTGCTCCCTAAGCTAAAGACAGAATTAGATAGGTTATTGAAACTCAATATTATAGAGCCAATTGAGACTCCAACTACATGGGTTAGTCCAATAGTATGTGTTGATAAAGGCGATACAGTTCGCTTATGTTGTGACTATACCAAGTTGAATGAAAGTGTTCTCCGGTCTCACTTCCCCTTACCCAAAATCGAGCATACTTTGTCCCAACTAAGTGGCTCAAAATACTTTTCAAAACTAGACACAACAAGTGGTTTCTATCAAATCAAGTTAAATGAAGAAAGTCAACTTTTGACTACTTTTATAACACCATACGGCCGTTGTTCGCACTCTATAAAGTTTTTTTGGTGAAAAAAGCATCTAAAGTGTTTGTGCGTCGTAGGAATCAGGGCGCGGTCCTGTTCGGAGTCAATCTAGCGGCAACCCGCAGTGTTACAACTAAAAATAAATCTGGCAACGCTGGTCATCTTTGTAATTGCGTCATCACTGTCACGGTGAAGAAAAGAATAAGCATCCAACAACAAACCGAAAAACACGTTGCTTTGTTTTGTAGCACAAAATTATTGTTTTTCCTCAGTATTTTGTAATTTCGCTCAATAAATTATTGTTCAGGAAAGAAAACGTGACTAATCGATTATTTCAATCAGCGATTTTGCATCCGTAATAAAGTAAAGTGGGCAAAATCCAACATTATGGTCCTTCATCGCTGGATGGCAGTCAAAAAATCAGCAAAATAAAGGTCAGTCCTTTAAAAAGTATTTATCCAAGTTTTTCATCCAAGTTTACATATTCCTTTTACCAGTAAAATTGCTTCAAAATAGGTTAGATTTTCGATTTTCTTAATTAAATTTTAAAATAAAATAAAAAATAGTTGTTTGTTAGGCAGTGGCGTCTCATTTGCATGTTTAGTATCGATTGAAAACCGAGTTTTTTTGAAATTTCGTTAAAATGACAACTGTAATCGATAGGCTAAAGCTAAAACGCAGAAATGTAAAAAGCGAACTCACACGTTTTCAAAATTATTTAAATACCTTTAACGTAGATACGGACTCGTTTGAGCAGCTAAAAACCCGTTTAGAAACCGTCACACGCCTATTAAACTGCTTTCAAGAATATCAGACTCAAATTGAAGAAGTTCAGCTCGCAGAATTAGATTCCGTTGACGAAGAGCAATGGGAATCAGAGCGACTGGATTTCGAAAATAGGTACTACGCGGCTACAGGGCAGGCAAAAGTTTTAATAAAAAAATACGATGAATCTCAGAAATCTCAAAATATAGGGCAAACCTCAAATCAAAATATTGTCCCAAACATAACAGTAGCGGCTCCAATAAATCATAATTATGGATTGCCTCAATTAAAAATGCCAGAATTTTCGGGATCGTATGACTCGTGGCAATCGTTCCATGACAGTTTTAATGCGATGGTGCATAGTAAATCGATACCTAAAGTTGAAAAACTACAGCATCTTAAAAACTCACTTAAGGGCGAAGCTGCGCAAATAATATCTTCTATAACGATCACGGATGATAATTACGATATAGCGTGGAAAATGTTGAATGACAGATATGACAATCAAAAACTTATAATGAATGCATACCTAAAACAAATATTCGAGTTACCTCAAATTACGCGGGAAAGCGCAGTCTTCTTAAGAAGTTTTTTTGATACTTTTAAGAAAAATTACTTAGAATTAGAAAACATGGGAGAAAAAGTTGAATATTGGGATTCTATTTTGATTTTTTTACTAGTATCTAAGTTAGACTATAACAACAAACGTGAGTGGGAAATATTCTGTAAAAACATGCCCTATCCCACTATCGAAAACTTTACTGATTTTTTATCGCAGCGATGCCAAATTTTAGAAAATCTTGATGTTAAACCTACGGCATCTAATATTAACAGAAACAATAAATCTTTTTACACGCAAAATCAAGATAATAAAAATTTAAACATAAAATGCCCATACTGTAAAAACGATCATTACATATATTATTGCGAGAAATTTAAAAAATTGCCGGTGAATCAACGTTTCGAAGAAGTTAAAAAGTTGCGCATGTGCACTAATTGTCTTCGCACAAACCACAAATTTGTAGAATGTCAGACTAGATCAACCTGCAAGCGATGCGATAAAAGGCACGCGACTCTTTTGCACCAAGACAATTTCGTGAAATCTCAAACATCTGACTCGCAAAATAGTCCGAAGGCAGAAGTGCAAATCAATACGCAAAATAATTCGGTGCAAAATAGTAATCAAAGCGCAAGTACCCAAAATAATCAAAACTATTCATCATTCAACGAAAGCCTAAAAAAGGAACCATCGGTACTCTTGTCAACATCTATAATTAACGTAAAAAATAGCCTAAACGAAAACGTAAAATGTCGTGTTTTATTGGACAACGGCTCCCAATCGAATTTTATAACGAAAACCCTAGTTCAAAAATTAAACTTACCGATAAATAAAGTGCAAATTCCTGTATGTAGCATAAATAATGTTAAAACGAACATAACTGAGCAGACTTTTGTAAATATTTCATCTACAAACAGCGGTTTTTTCTCCAAAATATCGTGCCTAATAATCGGAAAAATATCAGATAGTACCCCGCAGCATTTTATAGACATTTCTAACCTATCAATACCTAGCGAAATAAACTTAGCGGATCCAACATTCAACGAGCCATCAGAAATTCAAATGTTAATAGGTGGCAGTATATTTTACGATTTGTTGTGTGTTGGCCAAATACAGCTCGGAAAAAATCTTCCTCTATTGCAAAAAAGCGTATTCGGATCGGATGGCTAGTTACCGGAAAAATACCACAATCTCAAAACAAAACATTTTCAAACTTAAATACAAACTGTTTCCTGAATATGAATCCATTTTCTAATGAAATTGAAAGCCTAGATAACTTGACTAACCAAATAGAAAAATTTTGGCGGATCGAGGAAGTTGAAAATAAGCCAGTTTTATCGCAGGAAGAACAGGAATGCGAATTGCATTTTGAGCAAACAACAACGCGAGACGAATCGGGCAAATTTGTTATAAAATTACCTCTTAAATCGAATTACGTGAACTTAGGTGAATCTGAGCAATCGGCAAAAAGCAGATGGTTATCGATCGAACAAAAATTATCTAAAAATCGTGAATTAAAGGCTCAGTATCAAAATTTTATGAAAGAATATGCGGAACTAGATCATATGGCTGAAATTACTTCGAATTTAGCGTCAAGTATTAATCCAATTTATTATCTACCCCATCACTGTATAGAACGACCAGAGAGTTTAACCACCAAGCTTCGAGTGGTGTTCGACGCCTCAAATAAAACTTCCACAGGCTTGTCATTGAATAATGTGCTAAAAGTTGACCCTACTATACAAAGTGACTTATTCTCGATTATTTTAAGATTTAGGACGCACGAAATTGCATTAA
This sequence comes from Ceutorhynchus assimilis, assembly GCA_917834065.1. NCBI lineage: Eukaryota > Metazoa > Arthropoda > Insecta > Coleoptera > Curculionidae > Ceutorhynchus > Ceutorhynchus assimilis. Next base: position 31,233,307 of record OU892282.1, on the reverse strand, counting down.
TCGGAGATATCTCAAAAATGTACAGGATGATAAATCTTCATCCAGATCAGCGCAGCTTACAGAGAATAGTTTATCGTACTGAACCCAGCCAGCAATTAAAACATTATCAACTTAATACCTTAACTTATGGAACAGCTTCAGCTTCCTTTATAGCGACTAGGTGCTTAAAACAAATATCAATCGAGAATAAAAATTCCTATCCCATCGAGTGCAAAATAATTGAATCAGACTTTTACATGGACGACTTATTAACAGGAAGTAGCGACCGTGATTCGTTAATTGATTTAGGCAAAAATATCTGTCAAATTTTATCCTCTTATGGCTTTGAGCTAAGAAAATTCCAATCGAATGATCCGGTTATCTTACAAAATCTAGCTCCAAAATTAACATCGATTCAAATTTCTAAAGATTATATAATATCTGACGACTCAAACACTAAAACTTTAGGAATTTCTTGGAAACCTAGTCTCGACTGTTTTGAATATCAATCTCACGCCTTTCCACAAAATAATCCGCCACGTATCACTAAAAGATCTATGCTAAGCTTTATTGCAAAACAATTTGACGCCATGGGTCTATTGTGTCCGATAACAGTCCGTGCAAAAATCATTATGCAGAGTTTGTGGAAACTCAATGTTTCCTGGGACGAAAGTTTACCGCAACACATACATACAGAGTGGTCCATGTTCATCTCGGAAATGTCTGAAGGCAAACTAATTCAAATACCGCGAAAAACTCTAATAAAATATCCGCAAACCATCCAGCTTCACGGTTTTTGCGATTCTAGCGAAAAGGCGTACGGTTGCGCAATCTATTTAGTCTCTATTGATTGCCAAGGCAGCACTGAATCACATTTGTTGTGCAAAGTCAAGAATCGCGCCTTTAAAGCAAATCACTCTAGCTAGGTTAGAGCTATGCGGAGCGTTGCTTCTCAGTCGTTTATTTAAAAAATGCATGCAAGAATTACGATTAAACATTAACTCTACATTTCTATGGACTGATTCCACGATAGTGCTGTACTGGATATCGAGCGAGCCTCAAACTTTAAAAACCTTTGTTGGTAACAGGGTGTCCGAGATTCAACAAAACACCCAAATTAAATATTGGCGTCATGTGCCGTCGATATTAAATCCTGCAGATTTCATTACAAGGGGCTCAAAATTAAATGATTTAAGCGAAAACAACCTATGGTGGCACGGGCCAAGCTTTTTACTTGAAGAAAACCAAAACTGGCCACAGCTAAATTTGCAAAAAACCTCAAATCTAGAGCCCGAGCTACTCGAAAAAAGAAAAATAATTTCTACATGTTTAACAGTTTTTGAAAATTATGATTTCATTCATCATCTAATCGAGAAATACTCGAGGTTGAACAAATTAATCCGAATCGTCGCTTATATTTTAAGATTTAAAAATAACATTTTAGCTAAAAGAAATAAAACTGAAAGATGTTTGGAAACCCCGCTTCTCAATGAAGAAATTCAGAATAGCCTAAATTTTGTGATTAAAATTATACAAATTCAAAACTTTGAAATTGACTATACTCGTTTAAAAAACAAAAAATTGATAAAAAACTCGAGCCAACTTAAAGACTTTAAATCCTTTCTATGATCCAAATACCGAGCTTATACGAGTAGGGGGAAGATTGAAAAATGCCGAGTTTGACTATGGCCAAAAACACCCGATTTTATTACCGAGCAAGCATAAATTGACACATTTGATTATTGTGCGCGAGCATGAGAGATCCTTACATGGTGGTCCCAATACCACATTATCTTTTTTACGTCAAAAATACTGGCCACTTCGCGGAAAACAAGCAGTAAAATCGGTGACTCAAAAATACATTATTTGCTTTAGGGTGAATCCTAAAGACTCAACTTATCTTATGGGCGACTTGCCAAGCGAACGCGTAATACCATCCCGACCATTCTTGAATACATCAACGGATTATGCTGGTCCTTTCGATATCAAGGACAGCAAGAATCGTAACAAAAAAATAATCAAGGGTTATGTTGTAATTTTTATTTGCTTGGCTTGTAGGTGCGTGCATTTAGAGCTAGTGACGGAACTTACAACTGACGGTTTTTTGGCTATGCTTAAGCGCTTCGTATCACGACGCGGTTTTTGCAATAACCTCTATTCAGATATCGCCACCTGTTTTGTGGGGGCAAATAACGAAATTTTAAAAATTCGAGATTTAATTGATGCCCAAAAATTTCAAGATTATTTACATTCGACACAAATTAACTGGCATTTCCAACCAGCCCGGTCGCCGCACTTTGGCGGTAATCATGAGTCAGCAGTTAAATCTTGTAAATATCACTTAAAGCGAACTCTGACCAAAAGCGCATTGACTTATGAAAAGTTTTACACTCTCCTAACTGAAATTGAAGCAGTTTTAAATAGCCGACCCTTAATTCCATTATCCGATGATCCGAATGACCTGGAAATCATCACTCCAGCACATTTTTTAATTGGGCACCAACTAACATCAGTACCCACACCAAATTTACTGGGTAGCAAAGTTAATCATGTACGAAGGTACTATTTTGTACAAAGGCTGCTTCAGCAGTTCTGGAGCAAATGGCAGTTGCACTACCTCCACAATTTACAAGAGAGAGGTAAATGGCAGTTTCAAAAGGACAATGTGAAGCTTGGATCCTTGGTGATACTGAAAGAAGACCAAACTCCACCGATGTACTGGCCTATGGGAAGAATAATCTGCATCCATCCTGGCAGCGACGGCACAGTGCGAGTGGTAACAGTGAAAACAAAAAACGGAATATTTCGCCGCGCGTTCACAAGGGTGTGCTTGTTACCCAGTGACGAATAAGTGCAAATTTCAAACAATGACAACAGTTGACATCTTCGTGTTGTGTTGAAGGGCAACCCTTCAAGGGGGCGACATGTTCGCACTCTATAAAGTTTTTTTGGTGAAAAAAGCATCTAAAGTGTTTGTGCGTCGTAGGAATCAGGGCGCGGTCCTGTTCGGAGTCAATCTAGCGGCAACCCGCAGTGTTACAACTAAAAATAAATCTGGCAACGCTGGTCATCTTTGTAATTGCGTCATCACTGTCACGGTGAAGAAAAGAATAAGCATCCAACAACAAACCGAAAAACACGTTGCTTTGTTTTGTAGCCCAAAATTATTGTTTTTCCTCAGTATTTTGTAATTTCGCTCAATAAATTATTGTTCAGGAAAGAAAACGTGACTAATCGATTATTTCAATCAGCGATTTTGCATCCGTAATAAAGTAAAGTGGGCAAAATCCAACAGCCGTTTTTTTTTCAAGAGACTTCCGTTTGGAATCTCATGTGCGCCGGAATATTTTGCTTTAAATTTTTCAAAAATTTTGCTAGGATTAGAGGGTGTGGTCTGTCACATGGACGACGTACTCATACATGCCCTTAGCATAGATAAACATGATGAGATTTTACATAAGGTTTTGACAAAAATACATGCCGAGGGTATAACCTTAAATAAAAAAAAATGTGAGATAGGGGTAAAATCTATTAAATATTTGGGACACTTAATTTCGGACAGAGGAATTGCTGTTGACCCTGACCGTGTTAAAGCAATACGCGAGTTCCCTCTTCCAAAAAATAAGACAGATTTAATGCGCTTACTGGGTATGATAAATTTTACGGCAAAATATATCAATAATAAATCTGAGCTTCTGGAACCCTTAACTTCATTACTTAAGAAAAATAATGACTTTCTTTGGGGTCCATCGCAGGATAAGGCATTTAAAACAATCAAAATGATTTTAGAAAAACCTCCAAATTTAGCATTTTTTGATCCAAACAAGATTATTATCGTGAGTGCAGACGCGAGCTCATTTGGGTTGGGTTGCTGCTTTATGCAGGAAAATAAAGATAAATCTCGCGAAATAGTTGCTTTTGGATCAAGATTATTAAGTCAAGCAGAAACACGCTATGCACAGATTGAAAAAGAGGCTCTTGCGCAGACCTGGGCAGCAGAGTATTTTTCAGAGTATATTTCGGGAGTTGAAAATTTAATTTTTGAAACAGATCACAAACCTTTGTTACAAATTTTACAAACAAAAAAATTAGATTCTTTAACACCTCGTTTACAGAGATTCAGAATGCGTCTTATGAGATATAAATATTCTGTTATTTATACTCCGGGGAAAAACCTAATCATTCGTTCGAGTCGTGGTCCCATCCAAACTAAAAATTTAATTGATGAGCTACAAGTGGATACCGATATTTTTGTGAAAGCAGTTATTAAAAATGTACCTATTAAATCCTATTTTTTGAAATTAATTCAACAAGTGATTTTATATGCAAAAAATTGAAAGAATATTCAATTATGTCTTGGCCAGAAAAATCTAAATTACCAATTGAACTTTTTCCTTATTTTCAATTTAGATATGAAATTTCGTTTTCTGAAAACCTACTGATACGCGTATCATAATTTCTAAAAGTCTACAGCTCAAAGTGCTTGAATTCATTCACACCGGACACTTGGGTATTGTTAAGTGTCGCGAGCGCGCCAAAATGAGTGTATGGTGGTTTGGACTATCGACTCAAATAGAAAATTTAGTAAAAAATTGCCCGAACTGCATCGAGAACCGACAAAACATAAGAGAAACCTTCTACAAAGATAAAACTGTCAGCAGATCATGGCAAAAAATAGCTGTTGATTTCTTCAAACATGAAAAGTGGTTTATGATAATAGTAGATTATTATTCGCGATATTTTGAAATTTTTGAGTTAAGTAGCTTAACCGAAGAATCTATTATTCCAAAAATGAAAGAAATGTTTTCTAGAATTGGTATCCCAAAGGTAGTGAGATCGTATAACGGAACGCAGTTTTCTCGAAAATTTAAAGAATTTGCACAAATCTATGATTTTATTCACGTAACTTGTATTCCCAAGTTCTCTCAAAGTAACGGAGGGGTAGAGAGGACGGTGCAAACGGCTAAGCGTTTATAAAAAAAAAAATAAAGACGAGGACATATTCTTAGCATTGTTAGCTTACAGGATAAGTCCTTTAGAACATGGTTTTTCACCAAGTGAACTGTTAATGAACAGAAAAATAAGATCGACACTTCCTATTTTACCGAGTTTTTACAGAAAGAAAAATATCTAAAAAAAAAACTAGAAACTAACTATAATAAACGTCACAATGCTAAAGATATGGACATTCTAAATGTTGGAGATTTGGTATGGGTTGTGGATATACGTAAGTATGGACAAATAATCGAAATTTGCGATGAACCACGTTCGTATATTGTAGAGACTGACGTGGGTCAATACCGGAGAAACCGGTGGCATCTAATCCAAGCCCCTTATCATTTTTCAAACACACATACTGAATTGCCAATATTGTCTGATAATTTAAGCACGGACTTATCTTTCAATACGCCAAACCAAGAGGCTTATGATTCTTCTGAGGGTTTTAGTGAAACAAATGAACAGAACAAAAATTCAAATGAGGAAACTGCGCGTGATTTGAAAGATGTTTCGATGCAACATCAAAGTTTAAGCAGTGAGAATGGGAATAAGACGATAAATCCTGATGTAGTGTTACCTTGCAGACCCAAACGTAATATTAAGAAGCCTGCTTACTTTTCCGATTATGTTAATTAGGTATGTAGTTTATAAGTTAAACTTAAGTATTTTTCATTGTTTATAAAAATATTATAAAAGGGGAGATGTGCCATTAGGCCTGATGTATAGCTACACGTCTTACTCCAGAGCTCTGGGAGTAAGCAAAGTTGGCAAGACAACGCGACCTGTCAGAGAGTGTCATGGGGTATCTCTAGTCAATGAGACATGTAATAGAATTTTGAATAAAACCCTTAATTAAATACACAAGTATTATTTCTCACCGAAGATAATACGACAAGTTTCATATTGAGGCAGTTTACATAATGACATGTTGACGGATCTAACACGAGGCCTCCAGTTCTAAATAAAGCATTATACAACTTAAAAGATAAAGAAAATATCTTCGCTAGTCCGAACCAACCAAGAGACTTCAACTTTTACATATTTTTAGCTGCCTCCCTTGTTAATAATCGTTTGATACAACATAAGCCAAAATGTATTTTTAATTGGCAAATTAAAAATTAATTTGCCACTTAACGACTTTCCACCCTCCTCGTCTGATATTTTTATGGAAATTAAATCTAAATATTAACGATTCATTTTTCTGCGAAACTTTTTTCACGGCAAAAAGCGTCGTCAGTTGCCTACAGCCGTTATTTAATTACCGAAAACATTGAATCAAAATAGCGAGTCTACATTTTTAATTAACTTGGCTGGGATAGCGGAACGGTTTCAATTGATTTTGTTTGTTTTTTAATGTAAATTCCTACGGCAGAGCTTGTAATATTGACTACTCTTTTCAGCCTGCAGGAGCCTGGACAATACAAATTTACTAGTTGGGGACGAAAATATTGTCAATTTGAGGGATTACAGACTATACTTGTTGAAAATGTCTGTATAGTATTTACAAAGTCAGTTCAAATAAGGTAGAGGTAATTTGCAACTGGTGGCTGACTAGTAGTAGTGCATTTCTTATGAAAATATGCAGTCACCAGTTGTAATTTACCTTTACCTTGTTTCAACTGACTTTGTAAATACTATACTGTATATTGGAACACAATTCCTTTTATTATTGCAGATAACGAAAATCAAATTTTAGTTCCAAATTAATATGCCCCGAGAACGACAGCGAACAAAAATAGCTCGACGTCGTTTTTAAAGTTAAAAATCGATTGCCGCAAAACGAAGTGACCGGGTTTAATCAACGTCATTTAGCCGTCGATTTCAGGTTGTTCGCAAACCCTTATCAGATTTTTGCCACCACTTTTAACCTCCGGAATCGGTCCGGGGGAGTTTTCTCTCTTCCTGGCAGTCGTTGAATGACAATTTAAGGGACCCGAGACCTGCTAAATTCGTATTTTTGCGGATTTTTTTTTTTTTTTTCTTGTTCAATCAAACCTTGTTACGATAAATTTATCATCTTCGTAACATGTTCCATTTCTTCTTATTTTCATTATAAATTTGTATTTTAGTTATTTCAGAAGCAGCAAAATAATAATTTATAGCTTAAGTAATTTGAAAAGTATCTAGTGAATTTAATTAATTCAATATAAAATCAATATTGCCATCTATCCATAAATAAATATCTGTTCCTGATAAAAGTACTGACGTACCGCCATCTAGTACCTAATAAATTTATTTTAAAATTGTGGTAGGTTTCTTCTATATTTTGATTGATATTTTTATTTAGAGAAGTTATGTTTATCCTGCTTCCAGCAAATAAATGTATTTCTGTCTTTCTCTAACTTTTGATTCTGAAATAACTATTTTATTTTTAACTTGACGACATAATTAATTAGTGGTTTTGTGTTTCTAACATAACCTTAATTTAAATTATTTTAATTTGTAAACAATTAAAATAATTCTAGTGTGTTTTTATCTATTCCCATTTATTCAGCGTGGTGTTTCATTGATGAAGTGAACACGGTATCTTTTGTGTGTGTTGAGTGTTGACTTCTGATTGGTCACAATGCAGTTAAGTATAAAAAAAACAAGACTGGTTTCCTACAGGGATTTTGGTTCTAAAAAGGTCTCTTCTTTAGCAGATAGCTGAACAGGCAAGTCGATTTTCACTTTGTAATTTTTTTTTTTCCTTCAGATTTCTAGATTTTCCCTTAATATTTTTCAATTTATTTCACCATCAGTGTCCACTATCACTGTTGGGTTTTTATTACCTGATAAATCTTATCTTATCTACCTTTGAATTATAAATATTGTATTTGGGGTCTGTGCTTTCGCTTGACACATATGAGATTACCTTTCTACCTTTCATTCGATTTCTATGCGCTGCTACTCTGATTTGAGGTGAATTCGTTCTCGTTCCTTCGCCCGTCCCTGGAATAAGCTGACTCTATCGCCGGCTAGCACCTCCTGCGGCGCGAATGGCGCGACGCAGTGACTCACATCAGTACGCTTTTATTTTTCGTTACGATAACATCGCTGCTGCTTGTTCCGTTTCTGCGCGTCTTTCTACGCAGCCCACGTGATTCATGTTAACAGTGTGTACTGTTCTGTTTATTCTTGTGGTGTTTGGCAGCATTAGTATTTTTGAAATACTGGATAACTGCATAAAAGGTAAGCAAATTTTGTAAATGATATTAGCAAGAGCATGGAATTATTGTAAAATCATCTAGTAGACTAGTCATTTTAGGGTTAAATCGGTAGCTTTTTGTGCCCATGATAATTATTTTTGAAGAGTTTCGAGCCATGAAGGCTCACTTCAAGAGCCCTGAAGGCTCACTTTGAGAGCCGTGAAGGCTCACTTTAAGAGCCTCGAAGACTCACTTCAAGAGCCGTGAAGGCTCACTTTAAGAGCCTAGAAGGCTCACTTCAAGAGCCGTGAAGGCTCACTTCAAGAGCCGTGAAGGCTCATCATACGAGCCGCGATGGCTCGTTGACAAGCTGTGAAGGCCTATTTTTCGAGCCGAGAAGGCTCATTTACGGGCAGTGGAGGCTCACTTTTGAGCCGCAATGGCTCATCTATAGCTAGTAAAAACTCACTTTTGAGCCGTAGAGGCCCACCCTTGAGCCGTAATGGCCCACTTTTTAGCCGTTATGGGCATTATGGCCCACTTTCGAGCCGTAGAAGCCCATTTTTGAGCCGTAGAGCCCACTTTTGAGCCGTAGAGCTTACTTTTGAGCCAAAAAGGCCCACTTTTGAGCCGTAGAGGCCCACTTTTGAGCCGTAGAGGCCCGCTTTTGAGCCGTAGAGCCCACTTTTGAGCCGTGGAACCCACTTTTGGGCTATAAGGCTCACTCTTGAGGCACATTTACTGGTTTCACGTGCGAGCCTATCTTTGGATTCGATTTGCAGCCATCAAAGCTCATCTTGTAGTTGTCAAGGAACATGCAGAAAAAGGCCTATCCAGTCATAGCTGCTAGGTGCCACTTTTGGAGCTGCAAGATATTTCAAGCTCTTCTGAGTTCCACTGTTGAACTATACAAATCATATTCAACCTTAAAGCGACTAAGCTAAACTTACAAAAAGCTATTTAGCCTAATTTTCGGTCAATCTGACTTTTCTGTTTGTTGCAGATGGCCCTTGCTGATCGAGCATTGCATGTTACATTGGGAGAACTACTCGAGAGAGTCATAGATGAGAATGAAATCCTAACAAGGCTCAAAAAGTTAGCTAAAGAGTATTTGCTAAATGGATGGACTGAATGGCAAGTCATTGATGAGGAGGAAAAAGAAAATTTTTCAGTAGACCAGCAGACTCTTAACAAATTACGGTTTTCTTTGCCTACGTTAGGGATTGCAAAATATTTCAATCCTAACGCAACATGCTTGATGGAGAAACCATATCGGGATATAAAGATTCAAATTCTTAATTGGCCTTTTTGTCGTGGCCTTGTAATTAGTCCTCCAGATTTATCCATTAAAATCAGAGGGTCAGTCTTACAACATGAGCTGGTTGTCCAAGCTACAGCACCCTTAAAGTTTCTATTCCTTTCAAGAATGGAGGCGTCGGTTCAATTGAGCATGCAATCTTCTGATGAGGAAGAGGAGTTCATACCAAGAAAAAGAAACCGGAGATCAAGCTCCTCAAGTACGAAGAAATCTAGAATTGATACCTTGGAAGAGCGCCAAGAAAGAATTGAATATCTGCTAGAAGAACTTATCGATCAAAGACGCGTTGGCGAAAACCTTTCAGAAGATGACCAAGACGAGGATGAGGAAAGAGAGACGATGGCCAATAGCGAATCGGACATAGAGTCAGGCACTGCTACTTCTACGAAACATGTGTGGCAAGCACCTCCTTGAATAATGGAAAACGAAGGTATCACTTTTGATTTCAAACCAGCTACAAAACAGCTCGATCCGATAATACCTGAGCCGGATGAAGCCTTGAAGACAGATGCCATTAATTGTCAATGCCTTAAGACTTTTGCTTGGAATAAAATTTGTTATGTGGAGGCTCAAAAGAGGTTACAAGCAAGTGGTGTCTTCTCTCAACTTAAGGTTAACCTACAACTTAACTCTCGGACTTCTAGTCAATATGTTAGTTACTGGCCAAAACAGATAATTCAATGGGTATCCTGTGTCATGGATTATCACTTCAGCGAAATGCATTAGTGGAAGGAATGCAGGAAATAATTAAGAAGCATCCAGAGGTTACGAATGATTTGAAAATTTTCAAAACATCTCAGACAATCTGATTCAATATGTTTGTGGTAAAAGGGCGGAGATCATAGAGGCTAGGCGCAAGTTATACGAGCCAAATAACAGCATTACTGCTCAGCTGATGAGAGAAATATCCCCATCAGAGACCCATCTCTTTGATGAACAGAAATTAGAGACCCTTTTATCAAACCCACCGAAATCGACTTTTCCATCCTACAGATATAGAAATCCGTTCTCATCCAAACATCTGGATGAAAAGAAAGGAAGAACTCGCAAAGAACCCAACAAGATGTCTTCAAGAGCTAGGTCTGAGAAACCAATGTTCAAGAAAAAGGCTAGGCCCGAATCCAAGACTAGCCATAAATTTGACCGTTGACGAGATTCCGGCAACAAAAAGTCATCTGGTACCAGGTTTCGTCGCCCCTGAGATACTTTGTTCCCCAAGCAATCAAGTTTTCCAAGGAGGTCAACTACTTTTTTACACAAAACAGTGGGAAATTCTAGGAGCCCCACAAAGTTTAATAAACATCATCAAGGGCTATTCAATTCCTTTTTCAAAACCGCCGCCCCTGATTTCGTTAGATCACCAAAAGATGCTTCGCTTTTCCACGAAGGTGGGTCATTACATGGATTTGGAAATAAAACGAATGATAGAGTCGAAAGTTCTGAAAACCACCAATCAGCGCTCAGGGTTCCTCTCGACTATGTTTCTGGTACCAAAATCCGGCGGCGGCTTCAGGCCAGTGCTAAACTTGAAAAAACTCAACGAATTTCTAGACTCAAAAAAAGTTCAGATTGATTAGTCATTACAAGGTACAGAGTTTCCTCCAAAAAGGCGACTTTTTGACAAGGATAGATCTTTCCCAAGCATATTTCCACCTTCCGATAAAGGAATCTCATCAAAGATTTTTGGCACTAATTTACAGAGACGAGTTCTTATGTATGACCTGCCTACCTTTTGGCCTAGCAACAGCCCCCCAAGTGTTTGCCAGCCTATCAAATTGGGTAGCCAGCTTTCTTCGGTCGTTAGGAATGCGAGTAGTGGTTTATCTGGATGACTTTCTTCTCGCAAATCAAGACAAAAGCCAACTCCAGGCATTTAGAAAAATCACGTATAGCCCCGCTATTACGGGTAGAGTTTTTGGGTATTCTATGGGATTCAGGTCAAAACAAAAAATGTCTTCCAGCAATCAAGAAAGAGGCAATATTAAAAATTCTAAACAGTCTTATCAGGTTTCGTCAGTGGAATTGGTCGACGGCGGCCTCATTATTAGGCAGCCTAAACTTCGCAGCGTTCGTTGTTTCTTCGGGAAGACTGCACTGCAGATGGATACAGACGAGCTTTCGCAGGTTACCAGAGGAATTACCAAGAAAACTGTTTCCGATCCCCATGAAGGTTCTAGAAGAGATGAAATGGTGGATAGAAGCTACTCATTTAAAGTCGGACATCTTCCCCAAGGAAAATCAAATATTTCTTACAACGGACGCATCCAATCTGGGTTGGGGAGCTCATCTAGACGACCAGCTTATTTCAGGGCTTTGGTCAGACCATCAAAAATGTTGGCACATAAACAGGAGAGTTCTTTGCGGTGAGAGAAACGATAGAGAAGAACACCGACTTTCTGAAGGGGAGAAATATTTTAATCCAGTCGGACAACAAAACGGTTGTAGCATATATAAACAACCAAGGGGGCACAAAATCAACGACTCTTTTGAAAGACGTGGAAAAACAACAAAATCCAAATGTCAGCCAGAAACATTCCAGGCATCTACAAGGGGATAGCAGACAATCTCTCTCGACAGAAGATGCTTCCCGACTGGCACCTCTCCCAGATAATAACAAACGAGATTTTCAGGATATGGGGCGTCCTACAAATCGATCTTTTTGCAACCAGATCATTGACAGTGGTTCCCAAGTATGCGTTTTTGGACGCGACGGACAGCAAGGCGCAGTTTGTGGACGCGTTCAGTCAACAATGGGACTATAAGCTGGCTTGGATTTTACCCCCTCCCCCACTTGTACCGCGAGTTTTACAACACCTGAACGCCGCGAAGGGCCTGTATATTCTAATTGTTCCAAGGTGGGAGAAAGTATACTGGAGACCAGATCCAAAGTCTCGAGCGGTGGGCCCACCTTTCTACATTCACAAACTGGAGCAACATTTGAAAGGCATGAACAACAATCTCCGCCCTCCGCAGGTGAAATCACTTCATTTGGAGGCCTGGAGAGTTCGGGGTGGCTTAAACTCCTAAACGGGGGAACATTGAGGACCGTGAGCTATTGCAATCAGCCTGGAGAAAGTCTACTTTGAAAACATATATCTCCCCGTGGAAGAAATGGATCAGTTGGGCGAAAAGAACAGGATCTCCCATGAATAATCCTACTGCAGAAAACTTGGCAAAAAATCTATCTTACTTGCATAGAGTGGAAAAACTCTCTTATAGCACTATATGTATCAATTAATCAGTAGTATGCACATTCGCCAATCCAGCTAAGGGTTCTGAGCTGTCTTCTCATCCTCTGGTTCGCCAGATTATTAAGGCTATAAACTTAAAACAACTTGAAATGAAACGAGAGATATGGGATCTAGAAATTTTGATTTCTTGGTTGAAAGAAAACCGTCCGAAAGAACAAAGTATTTTCGGAGTGTCACGTCATGTATCACTCTTATTGCTACTGGTGTCAGGAAGGCGAGTTCATGACCTTACCCTCCTATCCTTATAGGCAGATAATTTCCAGGATTATGGAGACTTTTTAGTGTTCTGGCCAAAATTTGGCTCAAAAACCTATAAGATAGGATATCAACAGTCTGGCTGGAAGTTACTTGGTCATTCAGAAGAAGGTCTTAACGTAATTTTTTGGATACGTAAGCTTATAGGACTATCAAAAATCCGTAGAGGTAATAAATTAATTGTCGCGTTATTTGTCACTACGAGGGGAAAACTAGATTCGTCATCACGTACGGTAATCGCGGGTTGGATTAGAACGGCATTCAAAGCAGCAGGTATTGATGCGTCACCAGGTAGCTGCCGTGCGGCGGTAGGTTCATCTAGATTCAATCTTGATACTCCTTTAGACACAATATGAAAACAGGGAAATAGGAAGGCAAGTGAGAATTTTTTCAAATAATATTATAAGCGAGTTACTTAAGGTCAAAAGTCTGCTTCCAAGCAACGGACGGAAAGTGTTTTAAATAGTTTTGTTACCTTATAATACTTTTTTCTCACACATAAAGAATAGTACCTATTTTTCGTTCTCAGTTGTCTGCCAAATCCATCACAGTACGCTTTCCTACCATTGGCCTCTATTACCAATGCCGGCAGAATACAAACAGGTCTCATATGGGTCAAGCGAAAGCACAGACCCCAAATATGACAGTTTTTCCCCCGAAGGGTAAAAAACTGATATTTTGGGTCTTGCGGAAGCTTGACCCATCAGTTGAAGATCTTGTCGGCTTCAACTAAGGTACTGGTGTGAGACGCCGCGTCGTGCCATTCGCGCCGCAGGCGGTGCTAGCCGGCGATAGAGTCAGTTGATTCCAGGGACGGGCGAAGGAACGAGAACGAATTCGCCTCAAAGCAGAGTAGCAGCGCATGGAAATCGAATGAAATGTAGAAAGGTAATCTCATATGGGTCAAGCTTCCGCAAGACCCAAAATATCAGTTTTTTTACCCTTTGGGGGAAAAACTGTCATATTTAAAAAAAAAATTATCTATTGTGAACCTCCATTTTGTGTGGTACCACATATTTCTAAGGAGAGTCAATTCAGAGTTTTGGAAAATAAATAGGTATTGCTGCTTTGGTATTTGGATTTAATTTATTTCACCTTCAGCTTTGTCTTGTAGTACCTACCAAGAGAAGGTACCTAAACCTAAAAGGAAATCTTATCTATTTGGGGAAAATCTAGAGTTTTTTTTTTCCATAGCTACTGGTAAAGTGGGCTTTAATCTTCTAAAAATAGTAGATAAAGTAGTACTTTAACCGCAGGGGTAGATTAAATGATAATTTAACAGTAAGGATAGATGAAAACGTTTATTTTGTCAAAAATATGTACATATTTTGTTTTTTATTTATTTGTCAAAGTTTGTCAAACAAATTTCTACTTATGCAAAAATGTTCGACTCAAATAATTTCTAAATATTTTTGATACTACAGGCGTCCATAATTAGCACGACGATAAAATGCCATTATCGTCTCCCGAAATTAATTCACTGGCGATTCTGCTTGTGAATTAACTTTTCCGGTCATCGATAAACTATCATTTTATCGTCTTGTATAAAAAATAACTATGATCTTGTTCAATTTTTCCTTCATTCTTTTTTTTTTATTTTTGTCTGTTCAGCGCCACTGCACGAAAAGCAGCATTCTGCTCAATGTTAACGAGCATCTATATTTATTCATGCTGTATACTTACCTAATTATTGCTACTTTATTTTACATATTTTTTTTATTATTCAATTCTTTCTTATATAAATTAATTTTCCAATTTGCAATAGTTAGGTACTCATACCTGATTCTGTTGGAAAGGAGTGTCTGCACAACAATAGTTTTACAATCAAGTGAGCCTATTTTTTTCTTTGCAAGATACTCGCTTTTTAAAGAATTCGGGAATTTAATATTCCAAACCTTGGTGAACCTGATACTTTTTATTATTTTCTGGGTACCCATTCCACATAAAAGATCACTATTTGGAGTCTGGATCAGCTTGAGTGACATCACACCAGTAATCTATCCTCTTTCCTGGATATAGGAAACAACCCGAAAAGCTTCAGTTCACGGAAGTGAAACCCCAAGATCAATTGAAGAGCTCCGTATTGGAAAAGTAGGTACATACTGTATCAGATTCACCAGAAAAACTAAATGTTCATAATTATTACTCCAAAATAAATTCAATACTTACATTTTTATTATTCACTGAATAAAGTTATTGTTTGTTGGAATTTGAGTGGTTTCATTTGCACATAAAGGGGCTACACATTTTCTTTATTTTTTGAATTCCACTCTTGCTCTAAATAACAAATAAGTAAATTTATTTCTAACAACCTATATGTCTGGTTTGAAATAGTGTATGACTATGAATAGTGAAATAAAATTTCGAATAATGTTGAAGATTCAGAAAACTCCATGTAATTTCAAAAAATTTTAAATCACGGCCCAAAAATTATTGCTAGATACTAATTCTTGATTGAATGGTCATAAAATCTCATAAGGTTTTCTGATGATACACAATTCATGTATGAAAAATATAGGATGAATATAACAGTTCCTAATTCCGCATTCCTATATTATTTACCTAATCTCTGAGATAGAAAGACTTGTAACTTTGAAACATTTCGTCTAACTTGTCTCATGAATAAAGCAAGTCGTATACTTTTGCCTCTCACACGAAAGGAAAATATAATCCTGTTTTTTCATTTTATTACGTTTTTAGTTCGGAGGGTTTTTAAAGTTTTTCAAAAGAAACGCGGTAGCAAAAATATGTCACATTTATTATTAAAATAAGTATTTTGGTTGCTTTTGCTTTCATGTAGATTATATTAATTCTTAGATGAGCTCTCAAAGCACACAAGTACGTTTGTGGATTTTAAGTAGGTAGGTATATGTCTCAAGGGTGAATTAGAATAGCAAAAAAAATTATTTGACATAATATTTGTGAGAAACTGAAAAAAAAAATACATTGATAGCATTTTGTTTTGTGGAAGCAGCTCCAGTGGCTGATGTAGTTTATTAGTGGAATAGCTATTAGGTCTGTTTCTGCATAAATCACAAACCAGTCAGAGCGAATTTCATTGGTTGCAAACAGTCAGAAAAATAGTTTCAGCCAATGAAATTCATCCTGATTGGTTTGTGATTTCTGCAGAAACAGACCTATTTATGTATCGAGGGCGCAATTAGGGTGTCTGCTGTACACTAAATAAAACCTAAAATAGCTATTTATACAATAAGTTACGAAATGAGCGTCTTTTAGGCACGCGACGTGAAAATTGTCCAACGAGGCAAAGCCGAGTTGGACAACACGTCGAGTGACTAAAAGACATCGTTTCGTAACGTATTGTATACAAGATTTTTTCTACTGGCATTTTATAATAAAAAAACACAATTTTATTTCATGTGAATAAGTCGATTACACCCAAAATCTTTGTTACCTGCTTTTACTTGACACCTGACACTTTTCATGCGATTTTCTTTTCAAAATTCGACATCAATAATTAAAATCCTAGAAAGTAGGTAATAACACAAACTTCTGTTTTGAGTAACCCAAACGTTCAATTCAGTAATTCCATTTTCAATATTCATAATAAATACAAAACAAAATTCAAATATGTGTTTAGTGTGTTTTTTATTTCTGAATAATGAATGACACTTTTAGGCACTAGTGCTTAAAAATTACTTTTACGCACTCATAAGTCACTTTTACGCATTCAAAAGTCACTTTTACGCACTGAGTGCCTAAAAGTAACTTTCACGCACTCAGTGCCTAAAAGAATGTCGTTTCAAAACTGAAATGACAATCGAAAAGTTGCTATTATGAAACGTCAGTAGAAAAATACGTTTTTGTCTAACTGTCAATTGGAAATGTTTTGTCTGGAATTCAAATTCTAGAAGAAAGATAAGTTTATGAAATTCCAAATAATTGATCCATAGAGATAGTTTTGTTCTCCAAAGTAAATATATATTTGTTCACTCTAGGGAAAACAAATTGCTTTGTGCGTAGACAAGAAAATTATGTTATATAAAGAATAAAAGCTCAAAGCAGCTATTTAGAGCCAAGGGTAATAAAAAGGACTTTTTTTTGGATAATGATGAAAGCTAATTACCTATATGAATACCAACATACACCAATGGAAGCACATATCACCTATACCTATGTGTTTTTATTGGTGACAATGAAAAACAGACTATTTCGTCATTGAACAATTTGCACTACATCTTTCTGTTTTCAGCGATATACATAGTGACGCCACTAAACTAAGTTTTATATCTCGTAATAGTTATTTATGATATAAGTGCTAAAAGTGACATTTTATTTTGTGAAAGGGGAAGTTTGGGACACGACGCCGAAGGAACAAAGTAAAATCACTTTTAGCACGTATATCATACACTATTTTTTCTACAAACGCACTAAAAGTGATTACTTTTAGCACTAGTGCTAAAAGTAATCACTTTTAACACCAGTGTCATAAAATGGCATTTTAGACACTGACAGCATCCGTTAAAAATGACACTTTTAGTGACGTTTGTAGAAAAATAAATTTTTCCATGACAGGCAGGCTTGAAAAAAAAACTAAAATCATAAATCAAAAATATCTGCTATATTTATTTCTAAAAAAACAATACTATTTATCCTTAGGGAACGTTTTATTTTCTTCACTTATTCCCTCCCGGAAACTGGCAGCGGGAGCAAACTGACGAAAAGAAGCCGACGAACGTGACCGGGTAGGGTAAAAGGATATTAGGGCGGCGAAGAAAAAAAAAGTGCCTTCTTATTTTTCGCTTTTGACGTCTTAAGTCAGCAAACCGATAGACGGATATTCAGAGATGTTCCCTTGTGGTTGAAGAGATTATGTCAACGCTGTTGACAGTTCCTTACAATATTAGCATTAATTTGAGGATTGGCTTTATATGATATGTATACTGGGAATGCCTAATTATATTTGTCCCAGAAGAAGCCTTAAAATAAATATAAATTAGTTATGTTATGAATTTAGATATTCCATATGCGATGTGACGAAGAAGTTAACACCAAAATTCTGCCAAATAAATTCTCCCCTTATAATCCTAGTTTTAAATACAGCACCAAGTATCATTAATCCGATTTATCTTGATAAATATTGAAAAAAGTCACTAGTTACTACCCTTCCTAAAAATGCTAAAATTGGTACTCTTAATGAACTGAGACCAAAAAGTAAACTAGCTATAGCAACCTCCAGAAGTTTTTGAAAGTGGTCTTTAAATAATGGGTTGCTGTTAAATGTTAAGAAATGTCTTTATTTAATTATAGGAACAAAAACGTCTAGGAAAAACTTTTTCACTTACAACTTTACAACATTGCACTTCAATAACGTTTAAATTCCCCTTGAGGATTGTGCAACAAACTTGGGAGTTTATTTTGATAGTAATTTAAATTTTGAATTACATGTGGAAGAAAAATAACATCTATTATGATTAAACTTAAACAACTGTATAATTTTAAGTATATTCTGCAAAGTGAAACCAAAGCTAAAGTTATTCTCTATTGCTATCTCAAATAGACTATTGTAATGTGGTTTATTATTATTACCTAACAAATGAATATAAAACCAAAATCAAAAAACTCAAGACTCTTGTTTGCGATTTGCTTATTGTATCAACAAATATGACCACATAACTCCAATATATATAAATAATAAGATTTTGAAATACAACCTCCGGGTCGAGTTGCACTTTGCCTTATTTGTTCGAAAGATCTTCAAAAATGAGCTCCCAAAGTACCTATACAGTTACTTTGATCTGCGTTTGGATTTGCTTGGTCTGAATTTAAGAAATATTGTTAGATTTGCTATTCCACAGCACAGAACAACTAAGTTTGAAAATTGTTTCTCCTATAGAACAATTAGCCTGCTTAACTCTCCTTTATATTTTAAATTAGCTAATGTTTCTAAGGGCGCTTTTAAATTATATTTAAAAGTTATTTTAATGCTTGAAATGTTGTGATAATATTATGAACCCCTAATGTACTATTGTTGATGAGTTTTGAAAGCTTTGTAGTATGTATAGCTTTGCTAGATATTATGTTAAGGTAACATGGAAGAATGCTTGAGCGAATGTTAGCCATTTGTATAATAATGTATTTTCATTTTATTTTACTAGGCAATAAATATTTTTATTATTATTATATATTATTATTGTAAATATGGTTCCTTTGCGCCGATAATTAAACGAAATATTCAAAATTATAGTAAGAATGGGTCAATGTCAATTCGTCGTAAGTCAATTCGTCTTACGTCAATTCGTCGTATTTCAGGTATAATGTTGAAATATAAAAATTTACACTTTTTCGTTCAATCAGACGTAACCAAACTTACCGATTATATTCCGGTTAGTTTGGATTGGTTTGCAATATTAATCAGACATTACACTGCAAACTAACCCATACTGACCGGTTTATTATCGGTAACTTTGATAATGTCTGATTAAAATTGCAAACTATTAACACGTTAATTCGACGTATACGTCAATTCGTCGTATTTCAGTATAATGTTAAAATATATAAATTTACACTTTTTCGTTTGTTACAAATAACACCAGTTATTTGCACTTTAAGACAAGAGAACCTAGGGTCGTAAATTTCAACAAATTAAGATAACGTGTAGCCCCCTTATGTGCAAATGAAACCACTCAAAATCCAACAAACAATAATTTTATTTTGTTTACAATATAGCAACAGTCAATGTTATTTTCTTTAAAATTTTACAGTTGACTGCTTGGTTGTTCCGGTGAGTCTGATGCCATGTACCTTTCCAATCCGGAGCTCTTCAATGGATGTTGTGGTTTCACTTTTGTGAACTGAAGCTCTTCAGGTTGTTTCCTGTATCCAGGAAAGAGGATAGATTGCTGCGGTGACGTCACTCCAGCTGATCCAGATTCCAAACAGTGATCTTTATGTCGAGTAGGTACCCAGAAAATAATAAGTCAGTATCAGGATCACCAAGACTTGGAATATTAAATCCCTGAATTCTGTCAAAAAGCGAGTATCTTGCAAAGAAAAAAATTAATATGAAATTGGTTAATTATAAAACCATTGTTGTGCAGACACGCCCTTCCAACAGAATCACGTAAGAGCAACTATTGCAAATTTAAAAAAAAAAAAAAATTAATATAAAAAAATACAATTAAATAATTGAAAAATAATCATCAAAATAGATAATAACAGCAAGATTAAATTAAAATGCTCGTTACAAGTTGAGCAGAATTCTGCTTTTCTGGCAGTAGTAATAACAGGCAAGAATAAGAACAAAATCAGATAAAAAAATGAGAAATTAAATCTCTAGATTCTCCCCCAAATAGACAAAATTTTCCTTTTAAGTCTCTTTCTCTGGCAGTGCTCTAGCAGGCGAGTCATTTTTATTTTTATAATTTTTTTCTTCACATTTTTAGATTCTCCCTTATATATTTTTCAATATATTTTGCATATTATCATATCATTGTTAAGATTTCACCTGATAAATCCTATCTTATCTATTCTTGAAATATAAATATTATATTTTAATTTTTTATCTAATTGTGGGCCTCCATTTTGATAATAAATAATGTCTTCCAGTATAACCTCTACCTCCCCTGATAACCTGAATACTTACTTTGTAAATGTGGCAAAAAATTTGATGACCACTATAGCTCCTTCTCGCGATCCGCTTTCATATCTTTCCAGTACCAATATGAATTTACACAGTTTCTTCCTAACACCCGTAGAAACACTAGAGCTTTTCAGCACAATTAAATACATAAAAAACAAAGTGTCATCTGGGACTGATGGACTAACTTTAAAAATGTTCTTCAATTTACCGGAGTGTACATTAAATCTCCTCACTGCTTTAATAAATAAATCTTTTCAACAAGGAGTGTTCCCAGATTGCCTCAAGAGGGCTATAATTATTCCTCTGCACAAGGGAGGTGATAAGGACCAAGAGTCGAACTATCGTCCAATTGCATTTCTTCCTACTTTATCCAAAATCATTGAAAGATTGGTTAAGAAAAGGCTTCTATCATTTCTGCATAAATATAATATACTAACTATCCACCAATTTGGATTTTTAACCAACAAATGCACTATTGATGCTATGTTCTCTGTCTTCAATAATGTCTTCTCTAGCTTGAACAATTTGCACTCCACAGCATCAATTTTCTGTGATTTTTCTAAAGCATTCGACTGTGTAAGTCATAATATCCTAATTAACAAATTGCAGCATTATGGAATTCGAGGCTCTCCTCTGGAATGGTTCAAGTCGTATCTTAACAACAGAAAACAGCTTGTGAGGGTTGATACGGCGATGTCTTCATGCAAGCCAATAGAATGTGGAGTTCCACAGGGTTCCGTGTTGGGTCCAATATTATTTTTGCTGTTTATCAACGATATGGCTAGTCTAGACATCAGCGGTAAAATCTGTCTTTTTGCTGATGATACTAGTTTCACTTGGAGCAACCCGGATATTGTAGCTCTTCATAGAACCATGTCCATCGACTTGATGGCCATTAAAACATGGTGCGACTCTAACTTTCTCTGCTTCAACGCTGCGAAAACAAAAGTTCTATCATATAGAAGTACGATGCAACCTATTGTACTTAATAACACTACCACTATTGACGTCGTTGATTCCGTAAAGTTTTTGGGCCTTATTATAGACAAATCCCTAAAATGGAATTCGCATATCGATTCTTTATCAAAAAAATTAAGTTCCGTTTGCTTTGCGATAAGATCAGTTTCCAAGGAACTCAACTTGTCAACTTCTAGAACAGTCTACTTTGCCCTTTTCGAATCACATCTTCGATACGCCCTTCCATTCTGGGGTTCGTGCTGTGCGACTCGATTTGACCGTATTTTTAAATTACAAAAAAGAGCTATTAGATATTCCCTAAAATTAAAAAATAGAGCCCATTGCCAAGATTTTTTCAAAAAATATAAAATATTAACACTTCCTTCCCTTTTCATACTAGAATCAGTCTGCCTTATCCGCAAACACCTACCTAGTATTTCAGAAAGGCCATTGCATAACTATCCACTTAGAAACGCGGAGCATGATCTTTATCTGCCAACTCCATCCTCCGAGTTAATTAAGAGCTTCATTCTATACAACGCAAAAAAAATGCACAATCATCTGCCAGTAGTCATCAAGTCCATAGCATCTCTTCCTAAATTTCGCATAGCTCTAAAATCCTATTTATCAGAGAGAGCCTTATATAAAGTAAATGACTTTTTTCTGACTTAATTTTGAGCGTTCCACACACTGGATCATAGTTTATAGGTAATTTGTTCATTTTTATATTTGTTCATGTTATATTTGTTTATGTTTATATCATTTTATTTTGACTTTGTATAAATGTAGATGTATATAATATATATTTTTAACTTTAAGGCTTTGTCTACAAATTATGTTATAATTTTTTTGATAATAAAGCATTATTATTATTATTATTTGTGTGAATGCCGATTGGTGGTGCCACGTTTTTCTGAGGTAAGTCAATTCAGATTTTTGGGCTAATAAGTAGGTACTGCTGCTCTGGATTTCAAAATCAATTGTTAGTGTGGGATTATTGGACCATTTGCCCTAAATAGAGTCGGTGAAAACCAAAGGACCCCGCACTAATCTTATGGAAATTCCCGGCTAAATTTTCTGCCACTCTGGCATATGATAGTTTTTGAGCTTCTGATCAAAACCTATCATTGCGCAAATGTGCTACCATTGCTAGTTTTCAAGTTATTGGGCCTTTTTTTTTTTAGTTTTTTGGGTCTCGCCACAGAACTCGCTCGGAAACGGTAAACGTCAAAAGGTTTTGACGTGTATTTTCAATAGATTTGTTCGCACATCGCACAGAAATCACAAACCAATCAGAGCGAATTTGATTGAGTGAAAACAGTCGCAAAACTAGTTTCAACCAATGAAATTCACTCTGACTGGTTTGTGAAATCTGCGCGAACAGACCTTACAGTACGTAATACAAACTTCAACAAAACCTAAAATGCAAAGAACTCCAATATAAATGATAACATATAAGCGCTTAGTAACACGCCTAAAGAAGTTTTCACTTCAAAAACTAATCAAACAGACTCGAGTTTTAGAACACGTCAAAAACTTTTGACGTTTACCGCTTCCGAGCGCGACTTAAAAAACCAAAAAAAAGGCCCAATATTTTGAAAACTAGCGATGGTAGCACTTTTGCGCAATGATAGCTTTTGATCAGAAGCTCAAAAACTATCATATGCCAAAGTCACAGAAAATTTAGCCGGGACCCAATTTCCATAAAATTAGTGCGGGGTCCTTTGTGTGTCCATCCCTGTCAACTCTTTCAGATAAAAAAAAATAATCCTTTTAAAGGGGGTGTGCGCCAAAAATTAAAGTTTTAGTGTAAAAAAATCTAAGAATAACTGTTCAAACCTCGTTATTCTACGATAAACCATCGCTGAGATATACCGCTTTAAAGTGTGGACGACGCTCTCGTGACGTCACGAAAACTTCGTCCAGCGGCGCTCTGCATTGTTAATTTGATTGTGCCCGGCACGCGTGAGTGGTTTTTGTTTAGATTATTGCAGGTAACACAGGAAAAACATTATGTAAATGCAATTAAATCCACTTTCTCGTGAGTCGCTTGAGCTTTCGTGACGTCATAGGGTGAGATGCGGTACCTTCATAGAGCCATATCTGCGGTATTATTTGTCATAGAGGGGTGCGGATTTCACTGTTCTTCTTAGATTTTTTTTCTCTTTTTTTTGAGATGAAGTTGTTTTTTTGGCGCACACCCCGTTTAAGGTAAGGTAGCCACCATAGGTACTACAAGATAAACCTGAGGGTGAAATCAATCAAATCCAGGAACTGTCAAAATTCTTGAGATGCTTCAATTAAAACTTTTTAAATTAATTTTTTTTGACCTGTCTGGATTTCTATTTTAGAAAATTACACCCTTTTTCAACACTCTTCTCTTGGAGAAGATAATAATTGAGATAATAATTGATGGAGTCAAACAAAAAATTGCTGATATGCTGATGTGTCTACTTATTCATTGCAATGCCAGTATTGTTCAATATTGGTAATAATCGTTTATCCTGTTGTACAGGAGACTAAATTAGAACAATACGACATGTTAATGAACTTTCGAATTATAATGTTATCAATATTATAATCGGTGTTATTCTTTGGCTTGACACTATTAACACCTCAATTTATCGTAATCGTCAATTCGTCGTATTTCAGGTATAATGTTAAGCTGTACAAAGCAATTTTTCTGTTCAATCAGATATCACAAAACGTACCAATCATAACGTTGAATTACCTATATTGTCTATAGTCTATGGTTGTATACGTCAATTCGTGGTATTTCAGGTATAATGCTACAATGTTAAAATTTATAAATTTGCACAGAGATAACCAAACTCACCGAAAATAACCAGGTTAGTTTGGGTTGGTTTATAATTTCAATCTAACCCAAACTAACCGGGTTATTGTCGATAAGTTTGATAATGCCTGATTTAAATTGCAAACTATCAACACGTTGGCTACCACATGAGTCCCAGTGATGCATAAGATTCAGTTGCTTTTATACCGACAGGGATGTTTGACCCAATTTATCCCTAATACTGACGTATACGACAAATTGACTTTACGACGAATTGACGTATACGTCGAATCAACGCTGCGACGAATTGACGTATACGACGAACTGACTTCACGACGAATTGACGTATACAACGAATTGACTTTACGTCGAATTTGCGTACGACGAATTGACGTACGACATATTCATTTTAAGACGAATTGACGGTGACCCAGTTAGAATAGTGTAAATTTCGGTCCACAAATGTATCTACTAACCGAGCTTTTGTCAAGATATTATAGATTCATCTATTATTTCCGAGTTTTTTAGAGCTGGATAAGAGCTTGTAGGAAATCTGCATTAGCTGTTTAGTTATCTAGATTCATAGTCTCATTTTTGACTAGAGGATTTTGTCTTTCTCTAGACATGTATTAGGTAATGTCAGAACTGCGCCCTCAAAAACCGTTTCTCTCGTGTTCAGAATTTATCTCTTTATCAATATTCTCCGGAAAATTTGTAGTTTTTCAGTCGCTCCATTGACGTCATGCTTAGAATTTCGCGGACTGATTGTCTAGCCTGGATTTCCACTGCCCCTATATCCACATAGCGATGACTGGTTCGCTGTTGCTATTTTGTTGACACTCACTGAACTGTCGTCTCTACCATCTCATGATACCGGAAGGAGGGAGGAGCTCTCGAACGACCCCAGAATTCTGGGCAAAGTTCCTGAGCCTCTCTCCAGAAAGATGATAGTGGTATCGTCTCATCCTACGTAAGAAAAGAAGAACTCTACGAATGATTCCAGTTAATCTTGCTGAAAGTTCGATGAGCCCAGCTTTCCGGTTGATGAGCTCTACCTCGAACCGAAACTAGTTGGCGCGAGCGAAGGACCAAATGTCTACCCTATCCCAGTATATCTGGGTAACGAATGAGTGGGGTATTCCGAAAACCAATAGGGGGCAATCCCGGTTCCAGACCTTGACAAGGGAAAGACGTCTTACATAGTGAGCCCATTTAACAGAAGGAATATGGTGCTAGGTCGACCACATTCCTGCACCGGTAAAAATGCTCGCCGCTATGCTGATTCCAGGGTTCGTGGTTGAAAGTCCCAAGCGTGTATTACTTGATTCGTTTATCTACAACTTCTTCTTTCAGGATATTTTTCATGCAAAAAAATGGATATTCGTACTGAAAAACGAGACAAGCTTTAGGCGTCGTCGACTTGGAGGGTCTGCCGAGAACATCGCCGCCGAGAGTGCCAGTGTGTAATGATTGAATAATACACAACGTATAAATGAGTTGAAGAAAAAATGATATATTCACTCAACAACAATAATTAGCAAAGATATATTTGAATACAAATTCGACCAAATTTCTATGCTTCTAGGCAACCGCACCGGCACTAGAAGTACTTTTAGTGCCGCTGGAGCGGCAGCAAAAGTACTTTTAGTGCCGCTTAACCATTCAGTTACCCCCCGAGCTTACCCCATTCGTTTGGAGAAAAAATAACGTGTTGCATACGGAGTAGAAGCACTTTTTTGTGCTTCAGCAGTATTGCAAGCCTCACTACGTTCGGCTCGCAAACCTACTGCTTCAGCACAAAAAAGTAAAGCTTCTACTCCTAATACAACAATATACTATTAATGATCTCAAATTTTCTAGCTTTTAACTAAAAGATTGACATTGATAAATAATTCACCCATGAAAAATACCAGATGCTTTTCAATAGCTGAAAAAGTGGGGATGGGCGTCAACTTCTAAAAAAAGAGAAAAGAACCTTCCGCGTTTACTTTTTGTCTGGCATTCGAGAGAATGAAAGGTTTTGTTGTGAAAATAACGCTGAAAAATCGCCAGACGATAATCGCAGTTCGAAATCGAGTTTTCCGGCCAAACATTCTGTGGACATTTCGAACAGGGGGCAGGCATTGAAACCACTTATATTCTCATCAGCTAACTAGCCACAATCATCCCTCAAAATGCCAGACAAAAAAAAAATTACTCCACTAAACAGGCCCTATCGCAGGGTCTACAAGACTGACGCCTCTTACTCATAGTCAGAACCACTCCCTCTTTATATAAACATAAACAAGATCACCCCATCATAGTTAGCACACCGTAATTTAGAGTCAAAATAAAATATACATATTGAAGATTGTCAAGCGATGCGAAGATTCGCCAAAAATCCACAACACTCGCCAATCATCATAAAAAAAAACAAATTCTTCAATAACCAACAAATAAGGTACATCTACTCTAAAAACTTCCTCAAGTAGTCAAAGAATCATTCTCTGAGACATTCTCCTCTAAGAATTTCTCCTCTAGCGATTTCTCCTCTGAGATTTCATAGTCTGAATCCGTCTCACTACTGCTCTGAAATGCGGCATTCAACGGCTTCATACGGTCAGCTGAACTGACACCTTCGAATCTCTTACGTGCACGATTTGACCCTGGCAGGTCCTCTACAATATAACGATCATGATCTAGAACCTCTTTAATTTGGTAAGGACCACTGAACCTAGGCAGCAACTTTTTGCTTTTACCCTCATTTGCAGAGCTCTCTTCAGAACAATTTGGTCCCGTAACATATACTTATGACATTTCTTTCTTTTAGCATCAAAGTATGTTTTTTGCTTGTCTTGAGCAATTTGAATCTTTGAAGCAGCTTCCTGCCTAGATTGTGTGATGTAATTTTCAATAGCGTCCTGTGTGACAGCTGTACTCAGAAATAAATCACCCAATGCTCTTGGTCTGTATCCAAAAAGCAGTTCAAAGGGACTTTTCCCAGTGGAACTGTTTACTGCAGACTAAATTCCAAAAACAATAGACTTAATTGACTCGTCCCACTTTCTTTCATCTTCGTAAGATGTTGAAATGGCCTTCAACAAAGTGCTGTTATATTTTTTCACTTGCCTGTTGGCACGTGGAGTGGCTGTTGCATTAAATACTAGTTTGATTCCTAGCTTGTTGTTAAAGCTGATAAAGGAGTTACTTGTAAAACAAGATCCTCTGCCATAAATGATGCGTCTAGAAGTACCGAAAGTCAGAAAAATTGTCTCTAAAAAGTTTATTACTGGTTTCGTTTTGGTACTTGGCATGAACAAACTTCGTGAAAGCATCTACTGCTACTATCAAGTATGCGTTTTTCCTCGTTCTCTCCACAAACGTTCCTACATGATCAATGTGAAGAGTATGCATTGGGATTGGTACCTTTTCTATTTTATGGAGAAATCCCTCTTGTTTACCTGTAGGTGCTTTATTGTATGCACATTGTAGACAAGCAGAAATATAGCGGTCCATATATTTTCGCATTCGTGGAAACCAATACTTACTACCCATGTTTTTCAGAGTTTTTTTGGTCGCAAAATGGCCCACATTGTCATGATGACACATTGTCACTACGCGTCTGCCCGCCTTGGGAACGTACCATCGTAAGCCAGCAGATGTTTCAGCGAGTATCTTTGTGAACCTGTTTATCGTCACTGTTTACTGGTTTCCTCAACAATATTTCAATCAACTTCTTGCATGTGCTATCTTCCAGTTGCCCTGATAACATCAAATCATCTTGTGTGATATCTACTTGAAAAATGTCAATAGTTTTTGATCTTTCATAAGGTTTATCTTCTGCAATTGGGTTTCGGCTTAATTCATCCACATGTGATATCTTTAATCCTTGCCGATACTCCACACTGAACTTGAATTCTTGGATGGAAAGCCACTACCGTGCAATGCGCGGAATCAGATCACGCTTTGACATTGTAGTTCTCAAGGCACTACAGTCAGTTATTACTTTGAACCATAGCCCTAATAGGTATACTCGGAACCTCGGTAATGAGCAAACCACTGCTAACGTTTCGAGTTCGTACGAGTGATACTTTTCTTCTTCCTTTGCAGTCTGTCGGCTGAAGAAAAATACTGGCTTTAGGTTGCCATCTTCCTGTTTTTGTAACAAAATTCCACCAAGCCCAATTTCCGAAGCATCGGTGTGGACCTCTGTTTCTAACCCAGGGTCATATAGGGCAAGTATAGATCTCTTGATCAAAACTCCTCTAAGTTTCGCAAAAGCACCATCCTGCTCTATACCCCAGTCAAATTGTACATCCTTTTTGGTAAGGGAGGTCAAAGGACGGGCAATTTGTGCAAAATCTCTCACATATTTCCTGAAATAGCTGCATAGACCGATGAATTGTCGAATCTGATGCACATTTTTTGGAACAGGAAATTTATCTACTGCAGAAATCTTCGAACTACCGGGTCGGATACTGGCAGCACTAATCTCATGTCCTAAATAATCAATTTGCTCCTTAAAGAAATTACATTTTGACAGTCGCAAAGTGACACCTGCATTTGGGCAGGTTTCAAATACATCCCCAAGAGCAACTAACCCAGACGCAACACTAGGAGAAGAGACCAAGATGTCATCCATGTATGCTAAGGCAGTAGAAAATCTCATGGAGCCTAGGACCTAGTTAATCGTCCATTGAAACACCGCTGGAGTATTTACTAATCCGAACGGCATCCTTAAATATTCGTAGTGACCATCAGGAGTTACGAATGCTGTTTTTTCTCGGGAGTTCTCCGTCATTGGTATTTGGTGGCAACCGCTCGCCATGTCCAAGATCGTAAAATACTTGCATCCACACTTGCATCCCTTCAAAATCTCTAAATGGTCGTCCACTCTTGGAAAAAGATAACAGTCTTTCATTGTTTTGGCGTTAACAGCGCGGTAATCTACGCACATGCATGTTTCACCAGTTTTCTTCTCAACCAATACAATTCGACTTGAATAAGGCGATCTGGACTCTTGTATAATATCGGCTGTCAGTAGTTCATTAACTATTTTGTAAACCTTCTCCCTTTCATGCATAGACAGTCTATATGTCAGGATTTTCACAATTTAAACGAATTTCCATTTCCGCGGATCCAATGTGACATTTTGAATTAATTGTTACCTTATTTTGACTGCGATTTCCGCCGCTTTCTAATAAATGGTTGACCAAATCTTCCAGTTGTCGAATTCGCCTCTGCGAATCACTTTCAGGCATGGTAATTGAACCACTACTTTGTGGTGATGATACGTTTGCATCTGTAGCCTGTTTCTTCTAAACCTGCTTGTTGTTGCGCTTGCTTCGACTGAAGACGTTCCATAACAACACAAGGAGGAGTTAAACTTCTCAACCCAGGTGCTTGAAGAAAATTTACTGAAAGACCTTCCTGAACATTTCTTTCGTTATTTTTGTCCTTTTTTGTCAAACAGCTACTATCTCGAGTTTTATCAGTTTTCTTGAACTCTCTAGTTGTTCTTTTATAGCGTCCAGCACAGTCACTACTTGTTGACGAGCTGGTTGAATCGCTTGAACTGCTTCTACGCCTTTTATTCTTCCCCATTTTCCAAAGTATGACGCACTCAAACTCTAACAAGCTGGCACAAATAAACACTAAACCACAACTTCAAAAAGTTACAAAACACAAGTCTATTCCGGTGGTGCAGATATATTCCGCCGCTGCAATGTAACGATTAAATAATACACAACGTATAATTAAAGTTAAAAAAAAATTGATATATTCACTTAACAACAATAATTAGCAAAGATATATTTGAATATTATTTCGACCAAATGTCTAGAATGCTAACGTAAGACTGACGCCTCTTACTCATAAGAAAAACCACTCCCTGAAGATGCAAATCCTTTTTCAAAATTCGTTGTATCGTACTGCGACTGATATTTAATTCCTGGCCGAGTCGAAGAGTTTGGATGTTCGGTAACACTGGCTCTCATGGCGGCGATGTTCACGGCAGACCTTCCAAGACGACGATGCTTGTCTCGTCTTTCAGTGAAAATGTCCGCTCAGATTTGTTGATCAAATTTTCAACATTGGGCCGCGACGGACAATTATCTACGTCGAAGTGTTCACGTAATCTGCGCATTGTCACTGTAAATTTTTCTTCATTTCTATAATGACTTTGAACGTTCCTCAAGAGTGTAACGCGGCATTTTAGTATGCTTGTTTTTGTTTTGTTTTCACCGTTTTCACCGACATACAGAATTGGTGCGCGATTTGAAAATTCAAGTTTTTATTGAGCCACCCTCTATTTATATTTGGTAGATACCGATAATTTAATTAGGAAAATATTAATCCTCTCGTAAAAAAGTCAGCTGTTCGATGTTACCAAGCGAAAAAAAAATGTAAATTAAATCGTTTTAAATTCATCAATACTTACTTGAAAGCCCCGAAAGTGAAAAAAAACTCCATTAATTCCAGGGCCTAAGAAAACGTGATGTCAAGAAAGTCTAAACGTGACCAACGTTTATAAAGCTTCCTCGTTCGTCTCTCGAAGAATAAGCGGCTGACTTAAATCAACGTCATTTAAATGTCGATAGCAACGTTTTTTTTTTTTTTGCTTTTTGCACCATTAACCTAGACCTTTTTTTCGACCCAAAAAAATAGCCAATTTTTGAAAATCCGAAAAATTGCCCTTCGGCTTAGATTTCTAATATAAATATCAAACACAATCAATCACCTGAAACTGATTGAGTTCTAATTCCATTAACTCCGACGTCGTTCCAGAGACTTGACGTTTTCGCCGGCCCATTTGTAACCGTTTCCCTTCCCTATCTATTGCCTTCGACGATTTCCTTTCCCCTCTATACTTATGCAAATTAAGACAAATGGGTAATCAATTTCGAACCTACCCCGTCGCGCTTTATTAGGCTGCAGATTATTTCTTTTGGAGGAGGAAGTTAGAGGGAGAGATTTGATTTTTGAAATCAATTTTCATGAGTTTCCGTTAAAAGGAATTTGATGTTGGTGTTTTAATTTTGAGAAAAAAATTAGCTCGTTTACTTCTTCGATTTCTGTTGATTAGAAATTTACATTCCAACCTTTTTATAAAGTTTGTGAGGCTTTCGCGGCCCAGGTTATGGCCGACGTAAGTTAGAATTTCTTCCTGACATTTCGCTAGCACGCGTGGCTAGCATCTTCAGAGGTGCTTCCATGTCCGATTCTGGTAGCAGAATGACGCGTTTCCGACATCAAGTTGTATTTATGTGTGAGAGGTTGTGGTGGGGGAGGGGCGGGGCTACGCATCACGTGGCTAATCTGAACTTTCTCTGTACTCAATGGGAACTTTTTCTGTACTCAATGGGATCTTTCTTGCGTTTTTGAGGATCGGGTTCCAAATTTAGTTAGGTTTTAGAATTTCTTCTTTTCTGTTGAAGTTCTCCGTATGTTTGTGGATTTCTATAGCTTCACGTACAAGACGATTGCGGTAACCGGAAGTCGGTGCAAGAAGCTTGACCTCACCAAATAGTATTTCGTGATTTCCTTCACTAAACGCATGTTCCGCTACTGCCGATTTTTCCAATGGCAGCAAATATCCAGTTAAATTCTCCAAAATTTTGGCGGTAAATGTCAATAGTTTTAAACCGTTTAAATTAAGTAGAAGGAAAGATGACTACAATATGAACAATGGACAATGAATAAATTAAAATATCTTCCAAAGCATTCAGTGGCCCTTAGAGAATATTTTTAAAATTGTCATCGTCAGCTTGTCTTGAAACCACACATCAGACTCAACTTTTGAGGATAAAATTACCATCATTTTTTTACGCGCCAAAATTTAAATAGCTCCAAGTACAGAAGCGCCCTCTTCAACTCAACTGTCAATATTAAATGCCATTGTCCTAGTTTGCAGTTTCTTCTGTGCTCGTTGTTCCTGGTTCCCATGGATCTTTTTGTTGTTCCTATGTATACCTTACCACATATGCATGGTATACGATAGACTTCAGCGCTTGACAGTGGGTTCCTCTTTTCCTTGGCTGTCATTGATTGATGTATTTTCCTTGTTGGCTTGAAGATCTTCTTTATGTTGTGTTTCTGCAAGACTTTCGCTATCCTGTCTGTCACCCGAGAAATGAAAGGCAGATATGCATTAGCCACTACTGATTATTCATCCACGTTTTGTCATGTGTCCGTTTTGGGTTGCATGGCCCTGTTGATTTCAGATGCATTGTATCCATTTTATAGAAAGGCCTACTTGAGGTGATCCGGAGCTCGAGATGTTGTGGCTCGCTGCATGTTCTGTTAACGTTGTTATTATTTCACGTTTTTGCCTCGGATGGTGGTTTGAGAGTGCATGTAGGTACCTGTCTGCGTGTGTGTGGTTTTTTGGTACAATGTGTGGCGTAGGTTTCCTCCAGATTTCCTTATGAGTACATCTTAGAAGGCGATTTCTTGGCTTTTCTCCTTTTCCATGGTATGCTAGGATGTTGTGCGTTCAGGTGGCCTAGGAACTGGTTAAGCTTCTCTTCCCTATGACTCCAAACCACAAAGGTATCATCTAAATATCGAAGCCATACTGTTAGTTTGTGGTCAAAAGATTCGATAGCTTTTCTCTCGAAATCCTCCATAAAGAAGTTGGCTATATCCGGGCTGAGCGGACTTCCCATAACTACACCGTCCGTTTGCTCGTAGAAATTTTACGGACTTTCCAGAATTTCTACGAAAGAAAGAAGAAACACTAAAACTTAACCAAATGTGGAACACGAATAACACGATCCTCAAAACCGCAAGAAATATCCCATTGAGTACAGAGAAAGTTCAGATTAGCCATGTGCTGCGAAGCCTCGCCCCTCCCCTAGCACAACCACTCTCACATAAATACAACTTGCGGTCGGGAACGCGTCAGTCTGCTACCAGAATCGGTCATGCAAGCACCTCTGAAGATGCTAGCCACGCGTGCTACCGATTACCGAAACGTCGGGAAGAAATTCCAACTTACGACGGCCATTAAGCCCGAATGAAAACACTTTATCGACAAACCTTCTTATTTCTGAATTAAAACAAAAATGTTGCGATCCAAACAATACAATTTTTATTTGAAATGAATGTCCTCCTTAATGAAATCGCTGACTTTTTCTCCAACCATCATACAGGGTGCGTTGGGGTGGTTGGCTACCAAAAAGGGGAAAATGCTAGCATCAGCTACCCGTAAATTCTTGATACCATGTACTCTACATCTTGAGTCTACTACAGCCCCTTTAGCTGGATCTGGACCCATGGGATTTGAACCTAAAAAAAAAAATATTTATACTGCTAAGAGCTTTGAATATAACAATAAAGAAAAACTTCAAATTTTTCTATGTTTGATTTCAATCAATCATTTTGGATCGCCCCAACTTCATACTTTCCACTAATGCAAGATTGGAAGTTGAAAAGTTGGGTATCTTTCAAACATTTGGAGTATCCAAAATTGGTTTTTACTTTACCTTGAAAATGGTTGTCAGGAGTAGAAGTATGTCTAATATAACAGAACCAATATTTTTTGGATAAATATTTATGGCCATTACATGCTGGTAGAGGCCTATTGATGAATTTTGTGTCTACACTTTTGAAGGGTGGGGTTTCAATGAGTTTTAAAGCCAATTTTACTCCTCTGTAGAGTTCTTCTAAATCTTCTGGGTCCGAAAGTTGACTTAAAGAGAAATAGGGTTAGAATAATTATTATTTCTGTTGATACATATACTATTTAGGATTTCTTACTTTGGATCAATCAAAGGATAATCATAAGGATCATTACTTTTTAGCCTTATAGTACCAGTAGATTTTGAATAAAGCAATATAGTTTGGAACGTAAACACTCTAGAACCATCGCCGGTTCCATTCCAGATAGCATTCCAAGTTTCATCATTATAATAGAAAGTTTTTCTGTAAGTCTCTGTTGGGTCCATGTAAGTATGTTCTATTTCAATTTCTGGATGAGGTGAATCCTGAAATAGTAAAAAAATGTGAATGGTGAACTTGAAAATGCTCACCTAAGTACAAAGAATGGCAGCACTTGGTACAACGGGAGCAAAAAGAAACACACCACTGGCCGCCTTAGAGGTTACCTATGCTGAATCTGCTTCCAAAAGGTAGAGTTGTTTGTAAGAGGCACAGCTGCAAAGGGAGCCCTTAGCTCTTAGACCAAGAGGATCCAAAATGTGGAAGGAACCGATCATGAATTCTGGACAATACTTAAACGGATACAGCCAAAATGATAGACCACCAAGAGGCCGAAGGCAACGAACTACATAGTGGCCCAATATTATTTCGACGTCAGCATAAAGGAGCGCTGAGTCTACTAAAATCACATAAAGTGACATCAAAAATATTGATGAGCTGCCGGAAAACGCTGTCCCGGATCAGGATCCATTAGTATCGAAGAGAAAGAAATGGCAGATAGACTGGCAAAGCTGGGAATGAAAAAGGACCAATCTGAAACAGACGACTCATCACAACCAACGATCAAACTGTTGATGGATTTAGTAGAAAAAACATGCACAGCAGGAGATGGAGCAGTCGCAATGACTGCGTAATATCATGATTTCTGTGGCCGTACGTACGTGGATATAGGGAAAACCAGAAAATTATCAAAATAAATAAATAAATAAAAAATCGATAAGCACCTTAGTAGGGGCAGTCACATGCTACTGTGAAGCTCCATACGTGGGACCGATGAACTATGTCAAGAATGCTTTGAGGAGGAAGAAACAATAGAGCACTTACTATGTCACTCCCGAGCCTTGCAGTGAAAACGCCTACACTACCTGGGACAAAGTTTCTTGGGGGGCTTGGAAGATGTGGGAAAGATAGGGACAATTGAAATACTGAACCTCCTAAAAACCATGCTCTGGCACAAAATGAAGAAAGGAGGAATAGGTTGAATATTTGAAAGGGAACCACCATGAAGAAGGGAACCAATAGGCCTCCGAGTGTAAGCCCTAGAGTTGTAGAGTGAATCACAATACATATTGTGAACTTATATTGATCATTATTTTCCGAGCGCCAAGGTCCGCAGCAAATTTTATTATTTTGACCTTGAAAGTGGACATTCTAAAATGTCTTGAGCTTACCTTATTTAAACGTGAAAATATCAAAGCATCACTTCCTGAAGCAGCCAGTAATCCATAACCTTTGACATATTCCTTTAATTTTTTCCGTTGGCTTTTTATCACGTTTGGGTCCGTATAGTTGGTGATAAAATACAATCCATACATTCCAGGTTGATCTCTAAACTTACTGCCAACCTCTAAATCATGAATAACAGGAATATCGACTTCATCCAAATGATCTTTAGGTCCAATGCCACTCTGGAGCAATATTTGAGCTGACCCAATAGTACCAGCACTAAGTATAACTTCTTTGGTAGCTGTAGCTGTATAAAGTTGACCATTTTTGCTAAATTCAACTCCGTAAGCTGTTTTTGTTACGTTATTTATGAGGATTTTTGTTGCGTGGCTGTGCGTGGAAATATTCAGATTTGGTCTGTGTAGAATGGGTTCTATGTAGGCTCTACCAGCATCCCAGCGTTGGCCCTTTTTATGGACTGCTTGAGATTTCGAAGCTCCAAAAGGACTGCAGCCATTGTAGTCTACGGATTTGTAGCCTGAGCTTTTCGCGGCTTTTATGAAAAGATCGGTGAAATGTCTAAAAGTTAAAAATGATGTAGATTTCTATAGTAGTTAGTTTTAAAAAAATATATATATGTATATTGTCAACTGGTCTATAAATAAAACCACTCTGTATATCAAAGACCCATTATTTAAAACTAGAACACGGTTTATCAGCAGTTTAAGCAGGTCAACGCGTAAACTAATGTTTAGACGAAATGGATATAAAAACCGATGCAACTCATGGTATCGGCACCCCTTTGGGTTCCTCTCGTCAGGGTGTCCTTACCCAAAAGAAGCAGTAGCTACACTTCTCTTTAGTGGTGATCGTTATCCACTTGCTACAATCTTCTCTTTTTTCGAAATCAATAGAGAGGGGATGGCAATAGAGATAGAGAAAGTATCCCTATTCGTTATAGAGTCCCAGTGCAGGGTCGCCTTATCCCAGAGAGTCTTAGAGCAATCCTCTTCAGGGTCGCCCTACCCCAGAGAGTCTTGCCCTTCAGGGCATCGCCGCCTATACGTGCGAGAACCAGTTGCATCCCCGTATATGTACGAAGAGCCCCGAACGTGAAAATCATGTGACGCACCTACGTAGTGCCCCTTTGGTGATGTACCCACTAGCAGACAATATACGTTAAGCTCCTTTTTGTAGTTGTGTGTTTTCCTGAAGAGTAACCAACCCCCAACCTGAGGTCCTACCCACATTAGCCGCGAGGCGTGTGACAATATCTATAATTTTGCAAAAGTATATGTGCCTTTAAAAATTTACATCGTAGAGTAGGAGAAAGGGGGGATCAGAGGTTCTAATGTAATGTGACGAATTGATTCAGATTTTTTCTAGTAGAAGTAGAACCGTTAAGTGTAGAAGTTGATCATTTATATTTTGCGCTTTTCCTTGACCTATATCATGATGTGAGGCAATACCAACAAGCAAAAGCAGAAGCTCGAAAGCAAACGCGAGCATTAAAGAACCTTTCGGAAACTCAATGGTGGATAACAAAATCAAAAGAAATGTGGCAACTAGCTGAATCCAACAGCACCAGGGCCACTTAGATGTTAGATACTGACCAAACCCTCAAGGACTCAATCCCTTATGATCCACAGATGGTACAAGCTTGCCTAAAGATAGTTCTTCCAATAATTCTCGTTAGAAGAAACACTTTCAGACTAATTTGCAGACAACTCTAAATTAATAATGACATCTTCAACGAAATTCCACAGAAACCAATACTACAAGAACTGAGCGAGGTTCCCAGATTAGAGGAGGCTGAAAAGGCAATCAGACAACTAAAGAACAATGAGTCAGCTAGTAATAATATTATTGAATCGTCCAGTCCCAACTGCCGAATAGAACCTCCGAGAGACACAGTGTGGCGTTCGACCCAAACAAAGTACAGATGACATGATTTTCAGTGCAAGACAAATGCAAGAGAAATCCAGAAAACTAAGGGTAAGCACATAGTGGAGCGACGAGCAAAGTAGTGAGCAGTGAGGAGAGCAAAGCAGCGAAAACTGACACACGAGATTAAATTGTTTGACACATAGTGAAGAGCAGTGCGGAGATTTAGCAGCGCTGTTAATATCGAGCAAAGCGACGCGTTCAAGCAAGTTTAATTTTTCTACTTTGCTCGTTTGTCTCTGTGTTGTAAAAATGGACGTTGAACAATTAATAAGTAGTATTTTTGTTAAAAATCCATTGTGGGGCCAAAAAGATCCCGAACATCATAACCGATACATTTTAGATAAGTGATAAGTTGTGGAATGATGTAGCAGGAGAAATGAAGTCAACAATTAAGTGAAAAATGTATTATATTATTAATTGATTGCTGCTGGACCAATTGGGTTTATGTTAAAGTTGGTCCATTTTTTTACCAATCTTTGTTCCAAAATGTAATCAAAGGTTTTAATATTCATTCGAAGATAAGAGTGAAATTTTTCTAGATGTTGCTGTAATTCCTCATATAAATGGTGATATTCACCTAATCGAAGTCTGCTTCTGTTTATATGGTGTGCACTACATCTTCTTTTCTTTCTGTGTGTGTTCATTAAATACCAAATTTTTAAAGACGACGTTTCAGTTTAAACCAAATTATTCATTTTTATCTTTTTCACTCGAGTATTAACTCGCCACTATGTGCATACAATTCTTTCATCCACTCTCTGCTCACTTGACGCTCTGCTCTTCGCGCTACCCGCTGCTCTGCTTACCGCTTCACTATGTGCTTAGCCTAAATCGCTCTCCATACATGGCGTTCATAAATTTAGTGAAAGCATTTGATTCGGTCAACAGAGAAGCTCTTTGGAAAAGATTGGGTGTCCGCATCCAGATACAAAGCCTGCTGCATCATAATATGAATGCAACCATCTTAAGAAACGATGGACAAGGAGAGTCTTTGGCTGAGTGCGGCTTTGCACTCTACGGAGCGGAATGGCATGAGCATAGATATCGGGACGTCATACGTGGTCATAAGCCCAACGCAGAAGAGAACACTCTGAGCGCTAAAACGAACAGGATCTTATCGTTTCCAGCGCGCTCAGAGCTTACAGAGTGTAAAGCTGAACCCAGCCTTCCTAAATTAGAGCGACGCTGATACGTGACACCGCATGAATGATCAAGAGAACAGAGGAAGAGACAATGCTGCCAGAGGCTCGGTGGCCAATACTGTAGCTCCATAATTGGTTTATATAGCTATCAGAAAACGCTCAATCGGCGACAATAAGAGTAGAATAAAGGATAATCATACTCGGGCAGGACTAAAATCAATATAGATTTCATCAAGGCACTGTGAATAATTCTCACCTATTCGTAGGGAAGTACTCCACACTAACAGGTCCCTTATATCCATGGTACGCAAAATCAACTTTAACATCATCCACGTTTTTTTTGAAACGTTCCAATTTTTTAAAATATGGCAACACTTCCTCATAGGACCATCCAGGGTTATCTATAGCCATTTTATCGTAATTATCTGAAAACCCATGGGAATAAACCATACCATTGACCAGGGAGGAACCTCCAATGCCTTTACCACGGCTGTAAGGACACCTCTGGTCAATCATACCTGAAAATCTCGTATCATGATATATTTTTTTTAAATTCATTTGTCGAAATTCTTACCCAGGCAACTGGTGGTTTGTGGTACCGTCCTGTAAAACCAATTAAATTCATTCAATAGTAATACATCTCCACATTTAGCGGGAATTCTAACAAAATCATTTGCAAATCCACCAGCTTCCACTAAAAGTACCGTAAAGTTTTTCATTTCGGTTAGCCTATTGGCTATAACTGATCCTGCTGAACCTGATCCGATTATTATAAAGTCAAATGTTCCATAATCTAAAGAAGGAATAACTTTTTTTAGAAATTATCAGAGATTTTTTCAGTACTTACCTTTTATATTATTATTTGTTGGTCTATATTGACTGGCATCACTGGGATAATGAAATTTTTGGATCAATTTTTCATTTGCATCAATTATATTTTCATAATATTGGATTTTTCTTTCATTCTTTGAACATTTCACCAACAGGAAAAGTTTTATCAAAATAAAAAATATAACTAAAGGAAATTTTAAAAGCATTCTAAGCGTCTATTCTGAATGATACCTTGCTGATAAATGGTTTGAAAGTTTCAACATAAATTTGCTTTTATAATAATTTTCTAGTAAAAATAATAATTAATTTTAAGTAGGTAAGTGATAAAATGTTAAGTTTTTTTCTGGGATTTTTTTTTTTATAAATTGATAATGCAAGCTGATGATGATATTATTCTTAATTGGGGAAAAAATGGGTTGGGTATCTCAGAATTTGACATTGTAAAGCTGTGGTGAATTTATCAAGAGAAAAGATTTAATTGAATTGATGGATGGTGAGAATTTCACCCTATTAGAAGCTTCAGTAGACTAGTTGAACTCTACCTTCCCTAAGTGCCGGTATTATAAAGCCTGACTGACTGAAGGTTGAGTTTCAACCAGCGGTCGAATTGACACATCCGTATGATTTTATACGAACATTCCAGTTCAATCGCTGGTTGAAATTCAATCCCTTAATAGAAAGAAAAATACAAAAAAAAAATTGTTGAGGAATCCCTTTGTTTCGTTTATTTTTAATTTTAGAAGTGCGTACAAAACTGCTGATTAGGATATTGTATTACTTACATAAATTATCGGTAATTTTCATTCACAATAAAACACACAAGTGGAAAATTGGTTCCAGTATTAATTGCTGTTAAATTTGCGCTCCTGCGTTTTCAAAAAGTACCGTAGAATTTGACGTTTTTATCTCGGATAATTAATGAGTCAGTGATGACTGTAGTCTTTCTTTTATGCGCTAATTCAGAAATTATTGAACTGGTTCTGGTTTTTGTGCTGTAGATCCTACACTGCACTGACGAGGTGCAATAATACCGGATCGCGGCTGTAGTTGGTTCCGCAGCAAAGACCGGGTACCGGTTTGCCCTGATTTGACTCTAGTATACGGGGCGTTTCTGTCAAAAACCGGAAGCTCAAGTCCTCGGACATCTTGTTTCTTCAAGACCGACTTCATGCGATAAACATTTTCACTACTATCTCACATTTGAAGTTTTGAATAAATCAGTTTAAAAAATAGAGCCTTCTATGACTTTATTGCCTTTTATGGAAATTGGAAACTCAAGTAATATTAATTCTATTTTATGGAATCTTTTCACAAGTTGATTTTATTAGTATATTATCACGGCTCTGGTGTACGTGACAAAAATCTTGGGTTCGTTTATTCCAAAATCAAAGTCCAACTAACACAACAATAATTTGTTCCACGTTACTACACACTCTGATTCTAATTACTTCACTAATTAACTCAAACAACTTAACTCTTTACAAGTCACACAATAATCACCATCTAAACAATATCACAGCCAATCTTAAACTTTAAAACTACTAACTAATACCGGCCTTTATTTATCTCTTTGCCCGAATGGGCAGTATTTTCTAGATTTCAAGTTAGATTCTGTACACCATGGCAAGAGCGCATCGCGGCACTGCCCTCCTCTTAAGGTTGATCGTCCCGATCCACTTCACGCCCATGATATTTCGTCAATCTGTTCAGATGTACAACTTTCATCTTAATCCTGGTGTTGCGCTGAACTCGATAAACCAAATTATTAATCCTCTTGATTATTCTGTAGGGTCCTTCCCATGCTGAAGTCAATTTCGGCGACACCCCTTTTGTTCTTGTTGGATTATACAGCCACACCAAATCACCTTTTTGGCTTTCAAGTCAAATATTTGATCACTGGCCCGCTGGATATGCTCCCGAGCAAAATTATGTATTCTCAGAAGTCGTGCCCTTACTTCGTCGGCATAATCTCGAATTTCTTTTTGTTCTTCTTCAGGTATTCCAAACATCAGATCGCAAGGTATAACCTGAGTTCCCTTCCAAAAACGATTCTAGCTGGACTTTCACCTGTTGACTCGTGAACAGCTGCTCTGTAAGCATAGACTCTGTGAGCCATTAACACGTTCGCTGCTCATACCGACGCAGTGTCGGTATGGGCATTCCAACAGCTGTGCCCGCACCGCATACGTGTCGGTAGGTCTATTAAACAGTCTGTCATTCAGCGGTTTCTCTAGTTACATTGTGTTTTTGTTGGGGGCACCTTTGAACGACTTAAGAGCGCGTTTTTTCACATGGTCACGTGCTAAGTTTTACGGTAGTGTGTGTGCCGCAAATGAGCACCGGTGAATCAAACGCCCTATATGATCGGCAGCGAACGTGTTAAAAATAGAGGCAAATGTTTGTACCAATCTCGCTGATTCTTTGCGACCACTTTTGTCAGTTGTTCCTATGCTCTTATTAAATCGTTCTACCATGCCGTCAGACTGTGGATATGAAGGTGTTGTCCTTGTCTTACAAATTCCCATGATCTCACAAATTCTTAAAGATGGCAGATTCGAAGTTTCGTCCCTGATCTGAATGCATTTCTACTGGCACACTATGACGACTGAAAACTTCGTGAAAACTTCTGACCATTTACTGAAGTAATCCATGATAACCAAGATGTATTTGTTATCTACCACGCTCTGACTCAGGGAACGGTCCGTCAACATTTATGGCTATTCTTTGAAATGGGAGACCGACGTTGTACTGTTTCATGGGCCCCGAGATCTTAGTTTAGGGCTTTTACCGATAGCACAGATATCGCATTTTCAGCACCAGTTTTTAACGTCTTCATGATAGTGAACCCAGTAAAATGGTTCCCGAATTTTGTTGACTCCAAAATGCGCCCCTGATGTTCCGTCCTGTGTTTCTTCTAATACATCGTCTACCCGATGCTTTCGAATAACCAGTTGGCTCTTAGCAGATTTCCCATCGGCACTTTCCCAAACTCTTTTTAGTAAACCATTTTCTTCGGCTCGAGAGTTCCACTGAGCCCACAACGCTTTGTAAAGCAAACTCTTGTTCGACACTTCCCTCCATTCTGGCCTACATTCATCATTTTCTTTAAGATGAAAAATTTGCTGGATATCCTGGCCTGCCTCTTGATTTTCTCTCATTTGTTTGGTAGTCCATTTATCATCAACGATAAAACCTGTTCTTCTCACAGATGAACAGTGTTTTTCTCAGGCATATCGATTCTTTGACGAAGCTTGCACTCTTCTTTGCATAATCGTCTAGAAAGAGCGTCAGCATTTTCATGCAGGTTTCCAGGTCGATGTTTAGGGCTGGCGTCTCTAGATCTCCAAAAGCGTTGGGAACGATCCCTAGATGGAAAGGACATCAATAGTCTATAATCCCATTGCATATGTCCAAGCTTATGGTACCGGTAACATTTTACTCAGTTTCTCGGTGCTGGTATTTGTTTGAAGTTGTTTTCCATTAGTCTAACTTCTAGTAATAGTTTCTTCATGAAATTTTTCATGACCTTCTCGAAGCTACGATTGACGATTGTGTATCCTTTGAGTCTTTAATGGATACTGCTCGTATTCTGGGTCGTGAAGCATCATAGAATATTTCCAGTTCCAGTTCTCGAACAAGGGCTTCGCTATTGTTTCTGAACTTAGACAATCTCAGGTTTTCCTGGATCTT
The DNA here is from genome assembly GCA_917834065.1 of Ceutorhynchus assimilis. Lineage (NCBI taxonomy): Eukaryota > Metazoa > Arthropoda > Insecta > Coleoptera > Curculionidae > Ceutorhynchus > Ceutorhynchus assimilis. The sequence continues at coordinate 31,190,329 of OU892282.1, read as the reverse complement.
GGAATCTCTGAGACAATCAATAAACGCAGATACTGCCGTCCATTCCTGCCACAGCTGCAGGAAACGCCAAACTCACTAGCCTTTCAACTTCCGATCCGAAATCTTGTGAACTCTCGCCGAATTTTTGAATTCTTGATTTAACTTGACTTCTAAATACTTCTTGTAATGGCTTCCGAAGCGCATTTCTAACTACTGACTTAGATGCTGGTAATTCTGTTGATAGGTTGAAGGAATAGACTAAAGAAGGTCTAAGGCAGGTCCTCGTGGAGCCACTATCAGTGCTCTTCTTGATCGTTCCATCCGTTGGTATTCAGCAACTTTATTGTCGGATATACATGGTCCAGGACGTAGTACCGTCAAAAGTTAATGGTTTTATCTTCATACTAGAGAATGCTCCAACACTACCTGGATCGATGGACTGTATTTCTAATTTATTCACCTTATCTTCAAGTGCTCTTAAACTTGGTCCTCAACTTCTTGTCAAAATTACATCGTCTTTAACTTCTTGAACATTGTATTTCAATTTTTGAACATCGTCTTTAACTTCGGCTTTCACTTCCCCAATCTTTTGTTCCATGTTAGTGACATATTTTTGTATGGTTTGAACTGTAGATGTCCAAGGACGTCTTGACGTTCTTGTTGCCGCCTAGCCTCTTCTTGTTATTTTCCTTTTTGTCGCTTGGCCGCTCTGTCTTGTTTTTCTTGTTGTCGTTTACCTTCTTCTTCTTGTTTTTTTTTTGTCGTTTAGCCTCTTCTTGTTGTGGTCCAGCTTCTTTTTCTTGTTTTTCATTTTGTCGCCTAGCCTCTTCGTCTTGTTTTTCTTGTTGTCGTCTAGCTTCTTCTTCTTGTTTTTCTTTTTGTCGTTTAGCTTCTTCTTCATATTTTCCTTTTTGTCGCCTGGCCTCTTCGTCTTGTTTTTCTTGTTGTCGTTTGGTCTCTTGAAGTTCCAACATTTTGCGCAGAAGTTTTTCAATTTTTTTGTTCTTCCATTTTTGTTTGTAGTCTCGTAATAGGCATATACAGAATGTTCTGGAATTTCCCTCAAACTTTTTTCAAATATCTTTCCTGCTCTTTCATTGGAGTTCCAAACACATTGGTGAAGTCACAAATTGGATAACTTGCTTCATTCTCGAATGGATTGTTCTAGAATTTTCTCGAAATATTTTCTGAATGTCGATTGATATAGCAAACACGTCGGTGAAGGCAAAAATTCGATATCTCCGTTGGTTTCCTGACAGAATTTTCTAGAACTTACTTGAAAATTCACTATCACAGTCGAAATCGGGTATACGGTCACTTCCGGGGTAATTTTCATAATCGGTAAGCCTTCGTTTAGTGATTGTAGCTGCTTGCACTGACTAACTGTCCTAGTGTCTACTCAATGTCCACACAATTCTGCAATCGGATTGCACTTTGCAGTCCTCGAATTATATCACTTCTGACACCACGGCTAATATATGTCAAATTTCGAGTGAGCGTTCGGATAGAATTTGTGTTGCTCGACACTTTGGTTATATTCCAGGTATTTTTTAGATCTGAAGAAACTAATTGTAATCACATAAGGTTTGTTTATGAGGCGTTAAAAAAACAGTTAGGGCCAATAAAATCGTTGTGAAACCGGATGACAATTGTTTGAAACAAACCTCAAGTTATTTCGATCATTTTGTTCAGATCGAAAGAATACCCCTATTAACAGATGCCACCTGTCAAATCTGTCACATGTTTGCCTCTCTCATCGCTTTATCTTACAAGTTACGACCACCAAACTCATTACATGACGGATACACGACGTGAGCTATCTGTCTGTGTAAATATTTTTTGACAGCTGCCAACGACAAAAAAGTTTTTTTTTATTTCCCGTTTTTCGTAAAAAAATAAATAAAAATAGCGGATAACTATCCCCGGACCCTAAAAACCCTCAAACAAAATTCACATCGATACCTGTGTCAAAAACTGACGGTGTGACCACGAAAAACGTAGTTTTTTGACACATGTTGAATTTCGAAGAAGCAACCGGATATAATTTTTTTCATTCGACAATTTGTTGACAATAATCGATGGCACCTGTCGTTATACCATATACGCTTGTCACATTTTTGACGTTGACAGCAATCAAGAATTTTTTTTGTAGTTTTCACGTGTTTCGCCGAGGCGGAAACTATACGCATATGTGGGGTATGTCAATGATTGTGAAAAAAATTATAACTCGATAACGCGGTTCTGACAGCTGTCAAAATAATTTTTTCTAAAAGTGACTTGAAATGTTTCGAAAAACTAATGTGCGAGACGGATTCCTTTTTTTGATATTGTACCTGCTTGTCACATTTTTGACGTTGACAGCTGTTAAAGTTAAAAACTAACGACATGACGATGACGAACGTCTTTTTTGACATATGTCAAATTCGAGGACGTAGTCGGATAGAATTTTTGACTAGTCGACTGTTAGGAGTCGAACGTACCACCTATTACATTTTTTTGACAGATCTTTAAAGGCGGTTATATACGGACGTGGATTGCTTGATACACATACGCGCATCTATCAACGTGCATATCACCTTTGTACAGACGGTCGCACAAAACTGTCAGTCTTGCTAAGGCGATTACACACAGGCGTGGATTGCTTGATAGATATATGTGCATACATCAACGTGCATGTCGCCTTTGTACAGACATTCGCACAAAACTAGCAAAACTGTCAAACTTGCTACTCTTGCTACAGTGTTCCAAGTGTGTATACAAAATTTCTAACGATTCCAGAATTCACCTGAGGGTCATTCTACCACCTGCATATTCAAAAACGCGGCAGAATTTTGCATACACATTGATGTTTTTGTTTGCGCATTCATGTATGTGCGTACATGTTTCCAGACATCCACGTCCGGGGCTGCGTTCAGGAATGGCTACTGCCAAGCCAAAATTGGCATTTTGCGTTCAAGTTTGGCTCCAACCTACGTCGTTCGGCATTACCGGTGGAGGGGGAAAAGTAGGTTTTGGCATTAGCATTGCCGTCTTTGAACGCACCCCCGGTGTAACCGCCTCTAAAGTAGTATTCGAAGCGTGCAGTGTGCATACAAATTTTCTGGCAATGCCAGAATTCACCTGAGCGTCATTCTACAGCTTGCACATTCAAAAACGCGACGGTATTTTGCATACACATTAATGTTTTTGTTTGCGCATTCATGTATGTGCGTACATGTTTTCAGACATCCACTCCGTGTGTAATCGCCTTATATCACATTTTCAATGGATCACATGGTCGAAATGACGTTTGACAAGTTCGATGATGGGTCGAAAAAAATCGAAAAAAAAAGCGTTCTTAAGGCCGCCTTAATGGCCGTCATGTTTAAATTTAGTTTTTGGAAATGACGAATGCGCCAGTCTACACATACGGTTTAAAACTTTATTTCTTGTTCAAAACACAATCTGCTTGCCGGCAATATCAGTGGATCACTTAGTGAAAGAGAAAGACAAATATAGAATTATGCTGCACCCAATGTAGCTTTTCTCGCTCGCTCTCTTATGGTGCTACTCTCCGAGCGGATCGGCAGATTCTCATTACGGTCGGACATACTGGAGGCGTATTCTGTAAACGAATAGAAATAGACATAGAGAAGAGATAGACATAGACAGGAAATATATAAAAGTAATTCTGTAAGCATTTTTCTAAGTTGATTCGGGTGAAGTCGATATAGAAATACCGTAAATTATCCGACGTGAAAACATTGCGCTTTTCTAGAGAGTTTCATTTTTTTTTGTGGTGTTTTAAGTTGTCAGCTGTTATCAACTGTTCAATGTCTATACCTATCACACTGTGATATAAGCCATTATGGACCCTAAATTCATGCATTTTGTGGACGAGGCGGAAGAAGAAGAGCGTCAAGAATAATTAAGGTTGGAAAGGATAACCTTGCGAGATGAGTATAATGCCTTCCATATGCCCGAAAGGGAATTCCGGAGGTGTTTCCGCCTAAGCAGGATCTCGCGCAGCGGCTGATCACGGACCTCACTCCACACATGACTCCTGTGGTTGGAGTCGGAAAAATTCCAATTCAAATTAGAGTATTGGGTGCTCTAAGATTTTTCGCTCAAGGCTTCTATCAGAAGGCGGTAGGAGACGACTTCAATACATGTATGTCTCAGCCCACATTTAGCAGGGCATTAAGTGATGAAGTATATTTGGCTCTAGAGGCCATTGCTCCTCAGTGGGTTAAATCTCCCCTAACCAAAGCTGAGTAGTAGCTCAAGAAAGAGGCATTCATGGCCCAATTCGAATTTCGAGGAGTGATACGGTGTATCGATGGTACCTACCACTTATCATTTTGTGATTTGCGCCATTTTACCACAGTATTTTCACTAAATGCTAAGGCTAAAATAATATTTCAGGGAAAGGGAAATATTAAAGGCGGTTATTTTACTTCCCAAATACGGAATTAGAAAATATCTATGGGAAATATTCAAAACAGAACTATTCAAATTATGACAAAACCTTTGACAAAACCGGACAAAACTACAAAACATAACCACTAATAAACAAAACATAAACTCTGAGAGAAATAAAACGATTCACAATAATGTGTTAGAAAAAGATAGAAACAATTTTTCCATTACAGAAAGACCTAAACGGGTCTTTCTATTTCTCTATGCCGACCGATCATCGAACGGGACTCGAGTGCTGCCGAACTGGCATACAGAATAGGGTTTTGTGATAATAGAAAGAAATTTCTTGCCCAGAAAGAATTTTCTATGTCTATGGCGTTACAGAATACGCACTCTGGAAACGTTTTGTCTCTTTCTATCATGGTATTTTTATATGAAAATAATTTTGGAGTTGCTCAGTGAATATCAAGAGCTCTAAGTACAGGAACGGTGCGAACTAATTGTGGAGAACTCCTGAGTATCTCAAGTGGGTCACTGGAAAGCATCTAAAGAACAGTTTTAGCGCACCTCATTCGAAGTTTGGTTTTCTCAAAACATCGAATTTTTTCTGTTTTTCTACTGTTTTTCTAGTTGCGCTTTTTAGCTAACTACCTACCTACAAAGATTGTTGAAACATCCAAATTTTTCTAAACTGCTGGACACTTGAACTTACACATACAGATTTTAAAGCAAAACTGAATTTTATCACCCGTATATCGTAACCCTATGGTCCTATGAGAAATTTACGTCAAGCTTTATCCGCATAAAACAAGCTATTCAAATCCACAAACCGCGTTAAAAAAAAAAAAAAAAAACTTTACTCGTGTCGAAAATATGGAATTTTGAACCAAATGTCTGTATGTTTGAGGTGGATTTATAATACCTATTACCTTGCATTTTTTGGGACTTACACCTCAATTGAAATTAATACCAGAAGTTTCTTGATTTTGATACGAATTACTACAAGCTCTCTGATTAGAGCAATTTTACCTATCAGATTATTTTTATAAAATAAATTAGGTACTCGAGTCGACTTTTTATAAACGAATCGAGTTTTATTATTTTAATAAAATAATACTTGATTAGGCTCGGTGGTATGAGTTCTGGATTTTTTGCTGATGTTTCGGTACCAAATCTGCTACCGTTGTCGAAGCTTGGGGGATTGAAAACCTAAAAAATAAAAAAGGCAGAAAATTGTTCGGTTTTTTCGTAAATTTGTTTGAATACTCGAATTTGAGTTATCAAGCAAAAATTACAAATTTGACTAATGTCGTGTCAAACCTGTTGACAATAATCATATCTAGGAAATGGTGGTATTTTCTAAAGGTGAGATTTTTAATTAATTTTCAATTTACCTTGGTTTAGGTACTTCTGATTCAAGCAAAGGAAGCCACGTATTACTAAATGATGTTGAGCATGAAGCAACACATTCGTCTTTATTTAATAAAATTAATGCGCTCTCTTTGATAATAATAAAGACGAATGTGTTGCTTCATGCTCAACATCATTTAGTAATACGTGGCTTCCTTTGCTTGAATCAGAAGTAAACCAAGGTAAATTGAAAATTAATTAAAAATCTCACCTTTAGAAAATACCACCATTTCCTAGATATGATTATTGTCAAAAGTTTGACACGACATTAGTCAAATTTGTAATTTTTGCTTGATAACTCAAATTCGAGTATTCAAACAAATTTACGAAAAAACCGAACAATTTTCTGCCTTTTTTATTTTTTAGGTTTTCAATCCCCCAAGCTTCGACAACGGTAGCAGATTTGGTACCGAAACGTCAGCAAAAAATCCAGAACTCATACCACCGAGCCTAATCAAGTATTATTTTATTAAAATAATAAAACTCGGTTCGTTTATAAAAAGTCGACTCGAGTAATTTATTTTATAAAAATAATCTGATAGGTAAAATTGCTCTAATCAGAGAGCTTGTAGTAATTCGTATCAAAATCAAGAAACTTCTGGTATTAATTTCAATTGAGGTGTAAGTCCCAAAAAATGCAAGGTAATATGGAATTTTGAATTTGCTCTAAAAATCTGTATATGTGAAAGTTCGAGTGTCCAGCAGTTTAGTTGCACTCTTTAGCTAACTACCTATAGTTTGTTTTGTGAAAAGTGTGTTGTTTTTTGCAAAATGGGAAAAGTGAAACGTTCGTACCATTCCAGTTTTCTAAATAAATCTTATTGAACTTGAAGCATGATATTTATTTATCATACATATCCGTACCTAAATTTTATTCTGCAGTATTTTTTCCCCAAATGTATGTTATTTTTATTTGAATGATTTGTTTACAAAATAAATAAAAAATAAAAAGGGTTAGGTTATACCATATACCATACCAGCAGCACCAGTTCTGTGCATTTGTGCATTGAACTGAACAAGCAAATTTTGATATATGCAACTTAGCAATACGGAGGGATTATTGTCTCGCTCGCACTCATTGTGCTTAATGTAAAAGAAAGAAGAGCTTCTTCATCTTTCTAACCTCAGTGATCCAAACACTTCAAATACCTGTTCCCAATAGCCGCCATAGTGCAGAGAGAGATACAAAGCCCTCTTGTTTGTTGTCCTTCCTGGCACAAACCCTTGCGTAGAAACAATTATGCAGTCACCGTTCCAGTGTGCTTGTTTAGTTCATTGCGTACCAGAGACCCTAGATTATTTAGGGAAACTTGTGTGTACTAAGTGAATTTGTATCTTTTTCTGCAATCATGTAGAGGATAGAAATAATTTTTTTTTTGGTTCTGGTATTTTTAAATTTGATTAGGAGCAGCAAAATCTGCTTGCATTGTTTATTTTTTTTGCACTAAGCTGCACCAGGTGTAGAATGAAAAGCAAAACCTTCAAATTCAAAAGCAGAAAGGCAGACCAAACTGACAAAAATAAAGGACAATCAAAACGCGTTTGGTGTAGATGGTGTCAGAAGTAAACTTATGGCGTTTCCGATTGGTAGATCTAGTGCAGAACTAGTGCAATTTTTTCTATTCCTGTCTTTTTCTTCTACAGGTCGAATAAAAGGATGCAAATACACTCAGTGCGCACTGAATCTACCAATCGGAAACGCCATACAAAGCTACTTAATGTAATGTAACATGTAACCAAGAAAACGCTGTTATGTTGTGACGCCATCTACTTGAAATTGCTTGAACTGCAACTGTCCATCAATTTTCACATCCAAAATGCCTTTTAAGGTCATCTCTAAAAATCCGCAATAATTTTCAAAATCCTTTGGCATAAACATTATTTCATAGATTACATATCTACAATTCCCTTATTTTAGTTTTTCGTGATTATCAATAAAATTTGCTTTTCACGAATCCGAGCTTGATAAACATGCAAATATGCAACCACCGACACATTTAGTTGTTTTGGTGGTTGAGAACATGATTTTTAAATAAAAAAAAAAAATAGGCAAAATATCAAGAAACTGAAATAAGCGAATTGTAGATAATCGATGAAAGAATGTTTACGCCAAATTTGAGCCAATTCTGATGTGCCGATTTTTTAAAGTTCTTAAAACAAGTTTCAAAAAATCAACCAACCAGAGCACAGCATTCTCATCGTTGTTGCGGCCTTAAGGAATCAGCAGAAAAATAACGACATTTGAGAAAAAAAAAAATAGTCTCCAAATTGAAGTTTTTTAAATTAAGAAATCGATTATTCGGAAAAAAAATGACAGATATCAAAACGAAACCTACAGATATCGAAGATCTCGACGAGATCTACAAACCTCGTTTTCGTTCCAACAGGCTAAGTTTAAAAATTTTGAAAAATCTTCCATGAAATCTCAACTTTGACAGCCCGCCTTTCGGAAACTATCAGAGCGATCAACCTTTTAATCCTCTTTCGAACAAGGAACATTTCAATTGGATCGGTAGAGAAATAACGGAGTTATCGACGATCGAAGAGCGCCGTGTCGTGACGTCAAAAATTCCACTAATTTTCGATTAACGGAGTCAATAATTCAAAAAAATAAATTTTGTGAAACAAAAAAGATGGCAGTCGAGGGAAGGACGAAAAAAATGATGATGTGTTATTTTATCGAGACGCAGACTGGATAAAAATCGAGGCGAAGCTGAGACGTCATAACATTACTGATCCGAACTAACACGAACCAACCCAAACCCTGTCAAATTTAACGAACGAAATCGCACCGCGAACTGGTGTGCGTAACAGAAATCTAGGGTTCGCAAAATTTTGCTTATTATTCTACAAAGCACACCGCACATTTTTTATGGAAAAGTGATCTATGTGGAATTTTGCTGAATTTTTGATATTGTGTATAGGGAGTCGTCCTTAACAAAAGTGATCATTGCGCTAAAGTTCAATACCCAACCGTTTTCAAGATATCAATTAAAAACTTTTTTAATTTGATACTCTTCAGTATGACGTCACCAGTATACTCACAGCACCGAAAATTAGAACTATCCTTTTCACTTTTGACTTTGACTACCTATACTTATACTCTTCTCCTTTTAACATTTAGGAAATAAAAAAAAACAACAACAGGTACAAATGAAATCGCTATATGACAGACATCATGACATGAAGTTGACGATTGCGGCAGGAGCTAGGTGTTGTTTACATACCTACCTATTTGTCATTAATCGCTATCGCTATCTTTTTTTTTTTCTTAATGTTAAAAGGAGAAGAGTAAAGTCAAAGTAAAAAGTGGAAAGGATAGTAATAATTTTCATTGCTGTGAGTGACGTCATACTGAAGAGTATTATTAAAAAAGTTTTTAATTGATATCTTGAAAACTATTGGGTATTGAACATTAGCGCAATGATCACTTTTGTTAGGGACGACTCCCTATACACAATATCAAAAATTCATCAAAATTCCACATAGATCACTTTTCCATAAGAAATGTGGGGGGTCCTTTAAATTTAATTTATTCCACGTTACTCCACACTGAAAATAATTTTTTTTTTAATACTTCACTAATTAACTCAAACAACTTAACTCTTCACAACTCTCATAATAATCAATATCTAAAAATATCACAGCCAATCTTAAACTCAAAAACTACTAACTAATACCGGCCCTTATACCTCCGTAATTCAATCTTATAAAATCCAGAAAAAACGCGATTATTTATCTCTTTGCCTGAATAAGGTAGTATTTTCTAGATTTCAAGTTAGATTCTGTACACCATAGCGAAAGCGCATCGCGATAATATGTTTCACAAAAAACATCTCGCCCCAGTTTTTGAATCAGAAAAGTTAATTGTTCAAGTACCTCTGGATAAACCATCATAAATGCAATATGTCTATTCAATAGTGGGTCTATAATATTTTTGTGCAACCGTCCGCGAAATGAGCTTTCGCGGCCGCCACACCTTACGTACAAAATGTGTCAAATCCTTGTCAATTCCATACAGTTTTTCGGTAACTTTACATACATTTTATAGTTGCATAAAAAATAGTCTGAATACCATGACCGCGAGACTTTTTAGAGTCCTCGAGATTATCTTGCCTCGGCCGCAAGCTCTTCGTACGCTAAAAAGGCATTTCGCGGTCTTGATATAGAAATAACTATTATAAGCATTTTTAATTTAAACTTTTAAACATCTGGGTGAGTTCATTGGTCCTTCTGAAACAACTAGGACGTTGTTGAATATTAAATGTAATTAGAGGAAGAATAGCCTTTTGACCCTTTTCTGGTGAGTAATTTTCTAGGAAAACTCAAAATCTAAATCTTGTGGTTTCAAATTTTTTATGTAGAAAAAGCTTGTGTTGCTAACATAGCTACTAAATTTTTCACTTGGGGAATTATCTTAAAAAAAAAAACAGACTTTACTTTCTATTTAAATATAAACTTGGAATTGGACCGTGTGAACATAGCTTAAGCCAGGTTGACACGGTCCAAGTGTTGGGTTCAAGTAATCAGAACTTGTACCAGTTGGCAGCCAGCCTACTTACATAGATGCTAGGACCTTTCCAACTGAACTTGGATTTAAGCCAGGTTGACTCGTTCCAAATGCTTCATGCAAGTACACTTAGATGAGTACTTGGACCAAGTAAGTTGGCAGCCAGGCTACTCGCTTGGATGTTAGGACCCATCCAACTTGCGCAGCGTCCTGGGTTAACAAATGATACGATCCAAGTGAGGCGCATGCAGCGTCCAAGGGTACTTGATCCAAGTACACTTGGACAGTGTCAACCAAAATTTAAACGAAAACTTGACCTGAAAAATCTCCAAGTGAAACACTCGGATATTTTTCCTCTTGAATGTGACACTAGCAAAGCAAAATTTGAACGAAGGGCATTTTGAAAAATCACACATTTGGATATTTTTCCTTTTGAATGTGACACTTGCAAAGCAAAATTCAAACAAAAATGCTTTTTGAAGAGTCACCAACAAATGCATTCGGGTATTTATCCTTTCGAATGTGAAACTTGCAAAGCAAAATTTAAACAAAATAGTTATTTTCCTAACAAGTGCGGAAAGTATCATTTTTCGATTGCTATCCGAACTCCGCTTCGCGTCGTTCGGCTAACGACAATCGCGTGCGGAAAAATTACTTTCCGCAAGGAACACAATTTTTCCTACGAGCAGGCAATAAAAAGCAAATATTAATCTATATTGAGCAATTTACATTTTTTATTTATTATTGACAACTTTAATGATGAATGTACAATTTTCAGCAGATTGTATTTTTATCGCTGATGCAAATTGATGATTAAACACATGATGATGGTATTGACCATCAGCGATTCCTCCTCAAAGTTTCTACTGTCTACTATTAGTGATTGCTTCTCATATAACGGGTCTTCAAAAAAAAAAAGATTGCTATGGTTTTTACATGTATGTCTTAGCAATATTTTTCTTCAATTTTATCAATGAACTTTTAATGTCAAAATGTCATGTCAAAAATCCTGACCAATAAAGGAACAATATTGCGACGTACGTTCAAAAAAAAACCATAGCAATCTTTGATTGCTTTTTTCTTTTTGAAGACCCGATAGAATCTGCAACATTGGTTTATTATTTGCTTTTGCTAAATTTACAATCTGCTGAAAATTGTACATTCACCATTCACCATTGTTTGCATAACGTGGGTATTTCTTCATTCAGGACGCGACGACGTGCGGAAAAATTACTCTTTCTACAGGCCAATGCGCGCGGTAAAAGAGCTTTTTCCGCACGCTCATAGGAAAATGCCTTTTAGAGAGTCACCAATTAATACACTCCGATATTTATCCTTTTAAATATGACACTTGCAAAGCAAAATTTAAACAAAAATGCTTTTTGATGAGTAACCAACAAATGCACTAGGATATTTATCCTTTCGAATGTGAAACTTGCAAAGCAAAATTCAAACAAAAATGCCTTGTAAAGAGTCACCAATTAATAATTATTCACTAATCCAAGTAAAATTAAAAAGCGGCACATTTGAATATTGACCCGCTCAAGATGTTCGAGAAAACTATTGATAAAACTTATTAGGCCAGCATTTTTAATTTTCATTCTCATAATAATTTCCACAAAAATGTATATCTTGGTGCAAGTTAAAACTTTAAAATTAAAAACGCCTTGCCGGTTTCAGTTTTAAAAAGCATTTATCTAGAAACTTCTTTTATAATAAAAATTTTACAAACTTTAAAAGCAACACAAACTTTACCTAGTTTTGGGCGTAGAATCTTTTGTGTAAAGTTCCCAGTTTTATTACTTAACTATTGCGGACGTTTTAATTATAAAAAAATTATAATCAAATTGCTCTCGTTGAAAATCTCCACCTCTCGGCCAAATCGAATTTTTACAGTAATTTTTCATCCTCATAAAGTTTTTACCACAGGAAATCATTTTTCCTGAAAGATTTTCCAAAGGTGTGGGTGGTGTTGAAATTCATATCGTAGTCATCTCATTACGACTTTCAATTTGTTTTATTTTTGGCACAAGCAAGGCTTGAATTTTAACATTTTTAAGAGTGTGTTTTATAGAGGGGCTCAACTATCTAGAATAATGGTAGTTTCAATTGAAAAATTACATAGCAATATTTCAAACATGCATTTTACCAGTATTCTTTCCAACAAACGTGCTATTTTTATTGATGAGAAAACAATTACAAGCTAAAAACATTCCCATTAAGTATAATAGTATTATCATTACCTATTATTTGTTACGTTCAAATATGATGATTACAAAAAAAATAAAAAATAAAATACCAATAAAAGTCCAGCCTTGATATTAATATCCAATAAATTCAAATACAAGTCGGTTTGTGACGACGTAACGTGAAATTCTCAGACAGTTATTAAAGTTACCCCAATATGTTCTTAAAAACAAATAGCCGGGCGATATTAAAAATGGCTCTCTGATCTTTCCCAATGCTTCTGACAGTTTGTCGATGAATAAACGTTATTAAAAAAAAATACCCTTTTTTCTGGATTCTGACAGCTTATGAACGATTTTTTGGTAGGGGAAGAAAGATCAGGAGTTTTTCCGAAGATTAAAAATTATATTTCAGCAAATCGCTGGTAATCTCAAAGAGAATATTAAATTGTTACATGAAAAAAAAAAAAGAGTAAACTTGAATTTTGAGCAATGGGAGTTTTTTTCAAGAAAAAAGCTTTATGAATTTTGATTAAACATAAATAGGTGGCTTTACATATTAAGTAATTTTTTTAACTGTTTATTGCTACCGTTTGCCCCGTAGGTTTTGATCAATTAGACATCAGTCTATTAACGTGGATTAGAGATCTAGTGCAACGATGGCCGGCGGTACAGACATGCACACTTAGCGGATCCATGTCCCGGAATTGATAATAATGCCTTGGTGGAATTAATTTTCAAAGTCTGTACTTTGGGAAACAGAAGCTTGGGCCAAAGTTTGATGGTAAGCTCGACAGCATTAATACTAAGTTAACTTAACAACAGTGTTGAAACCAAAAGAAGGGAATTAATAGCTTAAAATGTTAGGCGGGGCGTTTTGGAAAAGGAAAGTATTTGAAGATTAGAAAGGTAGCCAACGATAAGAAGAGACCGATGAAGAAACTCTTTATGGATATGTCTCAGGAAACATTTGTGAGAACTTTTACGTGAACAGTACCATCGACGATTGGCCAATATATTTCGTTTATCAAAGTATAGTGATGGGAATGTGTCAGGAAGAATATTAGCTGGATTTATAAATATAAAATATTTATGGAAACCAAATGGTTTGGTTGGCATACAATTGTGTTATTGATTCTATAAATGATTCGAGGATTCGGATTCTTGATTTCTTGAGTGTTTGGAAATAGTTCTTTGTCTATAAGTGATGGTGAGGATATCGATATTTTTTTAACAAAGAAGTTGCACAAGTGTTTCTAGCATGCAACTTGAAAGATGTCAAGGATTAAAATCGCTTTAGCATCGTGGATAATACCAGCTGAATGAAGTTCTTTCGTAAAAAAATACAGAAGACTGGGGCTGCGTTTGGGAAACATATGCAGTTATGTGATATAGGAAGGTTCTATCTTAATCACACAGATGACACAGATATCAAGCCCAATGGTGACAATTGTCTTTTTTTGAATATATACATGGTCGGCTCATAAAAGACAAAGTCTATACTACCAAAGCAGTACCCTGAACGGAAGAAATTAAGAGAGGATTAACCCTCCTTTTGAACACGTTAAGGTTAAATCGTTCAGGAAATGAAGTAGGAGGCAGGGAGCTCGAGAGGAGTCACCAAAAAGAAGCCCCATATTTATAGGTCCTCGTCGTAGCGAACATCACCACATACGGATGGAATGCCTGTGAGGTTCTTGGGGTTCTTAAATAACTTATCCTACCTGGAATGAGACTGGCCAGATCATCAGAACATCTCTCATGGTAATTGCGACAGAATAACGACAAGTCGCCAGAAGATTTTTTATTTGAGAACTCGATTGTGAAGGTCCCAGTTGGTAATTGTATCAAGATCACTGTTGATAGAAATAATCTCTTTGCGGGCGAGGCTTGTGAATGTGGTTTATCCGAAGATAAAGATGCCATTCAGCTACAATCTTCCGCAAATCTGTACATGGTGCTTCTTGTCACATTTAATAAATCATTTATAAATGTGAGAAAGAGAGTGTTGGAGATAGAATTCAGCCTTGGGGAACACCAGCATTTATAGGCAGTATATCAGAAGACACACCATCGACCGCAACATGCAGTGACCTGTCTTCCAAAAAACTCCCCAGCCAATGGTAAAATTCGTTCGGAAGACCATATTATGATGGAAGTTTGCTGAGGAGACCTTTGTGCCATACCTGATCTCGAAAGCCTTTGGAGATGTCCAATGCTACAATTCAGGATTCGTCATGTTTTTCGAGAGCCAAGTTCAAAATATAACTTACGCTACCAGATCCCTTGTGAAGACCTGAAGCCAATTCTTGTGCGCAAGTTTGGGTTAGTTTGGGTTAGTTTAGACCATTGGTAGAGTGCCATTGGGACCACAAGATTTCGTAGTGTCAAGTTTTTCCTAATAGTCTCAGGTCTAAATACAACGTTATCCATGTAAGAACCAATGTGTGGCAGTACCTGTGGCGCTCTGCCATTGTTCACTATCGTAGAATTGGATGCAAATTGTTTGGCAAAGGGATCTACTTCTTCCTTTGACGATACTACAATGGAATTTTTGTCATCAACTAAGGGTGCAAAGGAAGAAGATATGAAATGTTTTCCTATGGTCTTGGCAAAGGACCAGAAGGACCTTGATCCACTCAGACACTCCAAAAGTCAATTAGGGACTTGTGGGTTGTGTATCTCCTCAGCCTCGTTGGTTATACGGTTCCAAACATTTCTCGCATCCACAGGCACAAAATTTGATGTTCTTTTTTGCAACCGATCGGATACACTTGTTTGTTAAACCAAGTTTTTCCAGCACGGTTTGTTCAATTTAATTGGCCAGATTTTCCAACAGAAGCTCATAGCTGAAGCTGTTGGGTTAAAGATATACGCATCAAACCAACTTAAATGTTCGTAGAAGTAATTTTTATCCAAATAACATCTTGATCAGGTGATTCGAGATCATTCTCTCCGTGGCAAGACAGCTCACTGCGAGAAATGACGCAAAGTCTCCCCTTGGAGCGAAATGGAGTTCATAGATGAGTAATGGGTTGACAGAGGATTTTATTTGCGTCTGCGTTAAGACCAGCATATGTGTTTTTTTTTTGTACTCAATATGTTGGTGCACTAAGTTGACGTTAATAACTTTGAGGTTCGAGAATTCAATTACTAAACTTGATGTAGACTCGCTTCGTACACCATCCTCCAGGAGATTCGAATGGGAGAGTATTTAAACTCCAGAATTCCTTGCTCCAAGGATATGTCCATCCAAATTATCACAGTCTAACTACAACCTTTTTAACAATAGATAAATCCAATCACTGAAGTCCATATTGTCACATGCCTCGCGGCTAATGTGGGTAGGACTTGAGGTTGGGGGTTGCTCTTCAGGAAAACACACAACTACAAAAAGGAGCTTAACGTATATTATCTGTTAGTAAGTACATCACCAAAGGGGCGCCACATAGGTGCGCCACATGATTCTCACATTCGGGCTATATGTATCTATAAAGGGATGCAATTGGTTCCCGCACGTATAGGCGGCAAGCCTCTCTGGGGTAAGGCGATCCTGAAGAGAAGTGTAGCTACTGCTGCTTTGGGTAAGGAGACCATGGGGAGAGGACCCAAATGGGTGCCGATACCATGGGTTGCATCGGTTTTTATATCCATTTCGTGTAAACATTAGTTTACGTGTTGACCTGCTTAAACTGCTGATTGTTGATAAACCGTGTTCTAGTTCTAATTAATGGGTTTTTGATATACAGGATGATTTTTATTTATAGACCAGTTGAGATATGCCCCTCCTGTGGAAGCGTTATTGGTCCCAACGCTAACAACCATGTGATCATGCCTTTACAATAATCCTACTTATTTTATTGTTCTAAATACAAAAACAAAATACATATAAATAAACCAACAAAATCGTGAACCATAATGCAATTATTCTAAAATCCGTTTAAACCGAAAAAGACGTAAAAATTAAACACGAAAGGTGTCTCCACTGGCTTCTTGGGTTCTGCTGAATCCAGAACGGAAGACCCTGGATATGTTAGCAGAACGACTGCATAATCGGGAACTCTTCTCTATGCCTTTTGACTGGGGTATTTTCTCGCTTTTCAAATTGCTGCCGTTCCGGGACTTCTAGCTTCTAAATTGAAACCTGGAATGACTTCTTCTCACTTTCCTATACGTATACTCTTGCTCTCATCTTCAATAACTCTACGGCGTGGTCCTGAATTTTTCCATGACGGTTTTCAACTCATTGCGTTTTTTTAGAAAATTCAACCGTTCCTAATTTATGGTTGCGGATTTGGAGGACGAACAATATTTCTCGCTTTTTTCTATGTTCTATAGAAAGTTTGTTTTTACGTGTACCCTACTTAGTTCAGCTAACGACGTATCATCGGCTGAGACACGGCTATGTCGGTGTCCTTGACATATCGGTGGATGTCACTTTTATGAACAACTATCAGTACATTCGAACATAATTCCTGATACAATGGCGACAGTCCATAATTTCGTTTGGGCACTGTGCTCTCGTTTAGGTACTTCGACGCTTAATAGGGAGATTCAGCGTCCCAAGTTCTTCGAACGGCGCCTCCACCATAATATGTCACATGCCTTGCGGCTAATGTGGGTAAGACCTGAGGTTGGGAGTTGCTCTTCAGGATAACACACAACTATAAAAAGGAGCTTAACGTATATTGTCTACTAGTGGATACATCACCAAAGGGGCACTATGTAGGTGCGCGTAGATTCTCACGTTCGGGCTATATGTATCTATACGGGGATGCAACTGGTTCCCGCACGTATAGGCGCCGGTGCCCTGGAGGGCAAGACTCTCTGGGGTAAAGCGACCCTGAAGAGGATTGCTCCAAGACTCTCTGGGGTAAGGCGACCCTGAAGAGAAGTGTAGCTACTGCTCCTTTGGGTAAGGAGACCCTGAGGAGAGAAGGACCCAAATGGGTGCCGATACTATGGGTTGCATCGGTTTTCATATCCATTTCGTGTAAACATTAGTTTACGCGTTGACCTGCTCAAACTGCTGATTGTTGATAAACCGTGTTCTAGTTTTAATTAATGGGTTTTTGATATACATGTTGGTTTTTATTTATAGACCAGTTGGCAATATTATTATTATTGTTTACTGTTTCGTGGGTTATGGGATAGGCAAGAAAAGACTAATTATTCTTTGGGACGTTTCGGTGCTGTATTGCGCCTTTTTCAACCCTAATGTAACAAAACACTCTTATTAATCATATTATGCAAATAAATGAAAAGCTTAACCACTTACATTAGAAAATTAAGTCAAAAAGCCTGGCTTATTTTTGGTGTGGATGTGAACCATCACAAAGTAACAATGCTATTACACATCTCCCAATCGTGCAGAACTAGGTGCTTGTTGTAATTATTTAATAATTAATCGTTGGCAATGATCCGCGATTTTTTTATTAGCGATTTTTTTAGTAAAATTCCTTGTTTATACGAAAAGTTAGGTTATGGAGAGCCATTAAGCTGTATTCACACAACAACAGTGTGACGTCACAATAAGTGCTACATCATACATCACCATCACAACAATTGCGAGACGTTCACCAAATTAAATTACAAAAAACGAAAAAACAAGTGTCAAGTGGGGATGTTAGGTTGTTTTTGTTTGTCAATTTGTTTGATAGCGATTTTAATATTGGATTATTGTGTATCTTCTACCTCTGTATCTGGGAGGGTGGTATATACCTAACGTATGCTACAGCACTTAGGCCACAATTATGCCCATTGTGCGCCTCCACAAGAGGAGAGGTCATCATTAGCTCGTCACCCAGCCTAGCGATTCTACGTAGGCGATGACGTCGCCGAAGGCGGTGCCTCAGATCTCTTCTAGTGATTGGTACGATTGACCTAATCTGGCTCTGAGTATTGGCGAAAGAGCAGTGCAGTCACAGAGAATGTGCTCTATCGTCTCGTCTTCTTGATACAAGGTGTATCTACTATAATATGGAAAACTTGATGAATGTGCTGGCAATTCGTTATTTGGAAAACGCAGAGATACGAAATCGACGCAACCATCGACATAACCGCTGTGATCCATTCGTAGAGCTAAACCAAAGGGCTTTTCTCAATAGCGAGACACCTCCGGGTTGGTTTTAACTCCAGGTTTAACGTGTTCAGTTGCAATGTTTACCCTGGAGTTATTCTTAACCCGGGGGGCTGACTTGTTATTGAGGAACCGGCCCAAAGACAGTTTATTAAAGGGTGTTGTTTGTTGCTTGTTCAACCTGCTCAAAAAATTAGGAAGATCTGCTAGAAGTTGCTATTTATGAGCTTATATGAGACAGGTGAACGCTGATCTGCTGCTGAGATCTGCTTGAAGCAGGAAAAGAAGTACAAATTACAAATAAACACCCTATTAATATGTTCTGATTGTCGAAAGAGCTTGTTAGATATTTGGTTGAATGTTTAGAACCTCATACACGTCTGGCACAACGACCAACAGATTTAGATGTCTTGACTAAAGTAGGAAATAAATGTTATTTAGAAGGTTGTTTTGCAATGTTTGTTATTCAGTTAGTTTAATGCGGTACTACTCATGGGTCTTGATTACGCGTTGAAATTTTTCGCAAGCGGTAGCTATCAACCGGATTAGCTGTAGCTTGCTTTTCACATACTTCACAAGTTTCTTTTGCTTTTCACTGGCATTCGCACCCCTTTTCTTTTAGTTTTTGTCACTGGCTTTCTTCCATAATTTACCACTATCGTAAACATCCCCAATTCGTCAAATTTAATTTAAAAAGGCAAAAACGCGTCAAAAATTTGTCAAACATTATAAAATTTCCGACGTTGCCAAATCAATTATACGTATGTTTACGAATTCGCAATATCTACGTTTATCCATTTACGCACACCGGTCAAAAATGGGTTTATAGATACGTATACGTTTATTTTTGTTCGCAAATCTTCGAATACGCAATTTAACGTATTTTGTCAAAAATTGGCCACCAAGGGGTTTTTCGCAAACATCAAGGATACTTATGGACAAAGCATACTCTCACTAGAAAGCAATTGCCAAACAACACAAGTAAATTGGCAAATTTAAAAAACCGACGCATCTTTTTGTTGAAATGCAGATCAAGAGGTTTAATACCGAAACATTTAAACGTACACATCAAATGCATGTACCCATTACAAATGGATAACCACCCATTCACAAAACAGGTGGATAAAATTGAAAGGAAATTCAAGAAATCAGTACTGAACCTTGAGATTGATATAACAATATGGAAACTGAAGAACATAAATAAAGAAATTGAAGAAACAAAAAACTTATTGAAGAATTTTATACCTCATGAAACTTTTCTTCATTGCTTAAAAGAAAATAATACAAGGTACAATGTAGAATTTAACGAAGTAAAGGTAACCAATTTAAAAAAACTAAAAAACCTTGAAAATGAGCAGAGTGAGGTTTGCATTTCAACACAGGATTAGTTTTTGTATAATTTCATGGACACAGAACTACCACAGGATGTAAGAACAATGTTAAGCCTTGGTCCTAAATTCGGCCTACCTATAAAAAATAGTGAAATACCTATCCCCACTATCATTAAAGATCTGGAATATTGCATATCACGACAAGTAACTACAGAACAAAATAAGTAGATCATACGAGCCCAAGCTACAAATATAATAACTAATCATTACTGTAGAAACAGTGAATCTCAAACTACACTACAAGCAAGCCTACAACACAAAGAAAAACTAACTCAACAGTTTATAAAAGAACGCCCAAGCCTATGGATTATGAAATCTGACAAAGGTAATTCCACAGTAGTTATGTAAAAAGAAGAATACCATACTAAAGTTTCTGAAATGCTCCAGGATACAAGTGTCTACCAGCCAACTAAAAAAGATCCAACGAATAGATTTCAGACAAGAGCGAATGATATCCTTAAAACTCTAAAAAACCAAGACCTGATCACTGCATATAAGGAAAAGTCAGTGAAGACTACAAATGCTGTACCACCAAGATTATATTGCCTCAGGAAAACTCATAAACCAGGGTTACACCTTCGACCTGTTGTAAGCTGCTTAGGATCACCAGGGTATAACTTAGCAAAATTTTTACATAATGTACTGTCTCCCTTCCCTAGATATTGTCGACTTCTGCTTTGATACGAGATTTCACTTTTGATCAAGATATTTATTTACAAAAAGATGGAACAGCTATGGAGAATCCAGCTAGTCCCATATTAGCTAATTTGGTTATGAACTATGTTGTAACTGAAGTAACACAAAAATTACCATTTTCTCTACCCTTTTTTTTACATTTTTGTTGATGATTCGTGTCTTGCAGCACCAGCTGATAAACTAGACTTTCTACTAACGACTTTTAATAGTTTTCATAGATCTTTGCAATTTACAATGGAAGTAGAAACAGATGGCAAGTTGTGTTTCTTAGATACTGAGGTCCACAGAGAAACAGATAAACAGATGGATATATTTCAACTAATTGGTACTCTAAACCAAGTAGTTCAGGAAGGATCCAGAACTTTTTTTCTAACCATCCCACATCCAATAAAGTTGGTATGATTAATGGACTTTTGTATCGAGCTACTAAACTAAGTAGCCAAAAATTTCATAATCAAAACATGAACAAAATAAAAACCTTACTAAGAAACAACAATCACCCCACCAAATTTATTAACATTTTTATCAACAAATTTAACAATAAAACACCATCCCTCCGAGATAATTCTAAAAAATACTACAAATTTCCTTATATCGAAGGCTTATCCCAACAAGTCGAACGTTGCTTCATAGACATGAATACAGAATTAGCATTTTACAATGTGAAAACCACAAAGAAGTTCTTTACTAGATTGAAAGACTCTACTCCCATGGATAAACAATCTAATCTCATATACCATATTCCCTGTGAATGTGGAAAAAGCTATGTTGGACAGACCAAGCAATTTCTGGAGAAGCGTATTAAACAACACAAGAATGACTGTAAGAATGACAAAAGATATGATGAGGAGAAAATAGCCCTCTCCAAACATCATTTTCAGTTCCAACACAATTTCCGATTTCAGGACACAACTATTTTAGATAAAGAACCAAACTACTCTAAAAGACTTATCAGTGAAATGATTCAGATTCATTTACATGACACCATCAATTTAAGAACTGACGTGAGGGGATTAAGTACTTTATATTGCAATATTTTGGATAAGTATAAATCTCAAATTAACAAAAAATAATTATATCTTAGCTGTGATAGCATACCATTCTCAGATGACGCTCGTCCCTGTAACTTTTTTATTTTTTTGGATTTTCATTTCATATTTTTTAGAAGGTATAAGTCATTGGTGTGCATTGTTAAGTACCTTTCTGACACTTGCGGTTTCTCCGGAAACGACCCTAACTTTGAAATTTTAAATGGAACACCCAGTATATTTTTAGATATTTAAATTCGCCTCTTTATTCTGAATATGGAAATGCATATCGATTTAATTTTTTGACATTGCTGAAACCGCAATTAGGCAATTCAAACCACGTGACTTTCAAGATAACGTGGCGGCCACGCATGGGCCCAAAAACACAAAAAAAATATCTAGATTCTGCCCGATTTATTAGTTTAGGTACCTAGTCAACCAATATTTTATTAAATAATCCAAATCAGAGTTGCAAGCAAAACTCTAAGCAAAATAATTTCAAATACGCATAAAAACACATTCAAAACAAACTTGCTTGGCTGCCACGCCATATTGAATTTTCCTATCTGACAGATGGATTGAATTGCCTAATAGGGCAAGTACACGATCTGACAGTTTGACACTATTGACAGTCGCCTTGAGGTTAAACAAAGATATATTTACAGTGGTTTTTTAAGTTTTTAGTTAGATTTTTTTAATTAAATACCTTTTGTGTGGTCCAGAAGTTTCTTGGACATGCCTAGAGTTTGTTTAGTTGTTAATTCTGACAGTATAGCGCAAGGGATGCAATATCCTTCCATAGGTTTCCATCAATTTTAAATAACAATGGGAGGTTTGATTTGTTAGCTCAAGAAAGAAGAGAAAAATTGATTAATGTTGTTAAAAGAGAAGATCTGACAGAAAAATAGATTAAATTATAGAGTAACTATACTTATATATTTGTTCTTGTGACACTTGGTTTCGATTTTTGTTGAAAAAACCTTGAATTTAATCCATTATAGAAAAACCTAGCAAACTTCTGGATAAAAGACCACATAGACTGGAACATAAACACTTTACTTTAACTTTTTTAAAACAAAATAACACAAAAATTTGCAAAAAAGCTGTGAAAACCGCATAAAACATAACCGGCCTAATCTACACCAATGTAAATAAATGATTTGTTTTACCTCAGGGCGATTGTCAAACTCATTTGTGACGTCACATGGACATGCCCTATTACCAATTGACACTTTTCATCTAGCGTGCTATGAGTGGCATTAATTGGTAGGTTTTGGATTCAAATAACTGTTGAAATTATTATTTGTTTTTATTATTGCAAAATGCAACTTCTACAGCCATTGGACATTTTTAAATACTTAAAAGTTGATTTTTTCTTATGGAAAGGGCATCAGTGGCTCACGGAATCAACTAAACAACTTTTTTCCGACTAATAGATTGATACTACACAATAATATCTCCTTCCATTTTAAACTTCTGCTAGATTGCTTAACTTTGAAAATACCGTCGTAAAATAAGTTGATCACCTGAAATAACGTTAAATGATGAGCACCTTTTATTAGAAATTTGACATATCCAATTTGGCACAAAAAATAAGGCAAAAATACACTAATACACAATGAAATTTTATAATGTAAAAAAAAACACATTTTAATATGATATTAATAAACTTGGTAACTTTGGTTCGCCGCTTTTTGGATAACGGTGGGAAAAAAATAATAAGAACTGAACATTGTACTTACACAGTACATATTTCTACAATCCAGGTATTCTTTCGATCTGAACAAACTGATTGTAATCACATAAGGTTTGTTTATCAGGCGTCGAAAAACAGTTAAAGCCAATGAAATTATTGTAAAACCGGATGACAATTCTTTGAAACAAACCTCAAGCCTCAAGTGATTTCGATCAGTTTGTTCAGTTCGCGAGAATACCTCTAATATCGGATACCTACTTCAATCTTTTCATCATTTTTCATGAAGACAGAACCAAAATATTTATTGAAAACTGTTAAAGTTAACGAGGAACCTGAAAATGAAATAAATAAATACAATATGAATACATTAAAAACTAAAAGATAATTGTACAATGAAATTCTATGGGGTGTGATGCTCAAAATGAGCTTTGTTCCGCTCTTGGCAACGTTGGACCCTTTCAATAGTAGACCGCACTACTGCTGTCAGCTTTCCTCTCGTAATTCCTCCAATTGATCTTCTTACCTTCATTTCTAGTTCCTCCCGATTGGCTGAAGAGGTGTTGTAAACTTCATTTGTAATAGTACCCCAAACAAAAAAATCAAGGGGTGTGAGATCAGGGGATCTTAAAATGTTTTTGGATAAAATCTATTTTTTGCGATAAATAATCATATTATTTTTACCTTGGGGGCCATCTAACAGGACCATTGGTTCCCATCCAGTTGTCTCCAAAAGCCCAATTTAAATGATCTGCTACAATTCCAGCATTATGGGGGGGTGCTCCATCCTGCTGGAATAAAAAGACTCGGCGTTCAGCCAGAGGAACTTCGTCAAAAAATTTTTCAACTTCTCGCTGGAGAAAATTCAAATATCTTTCTCCAGTAAGCTGACCATCAAAAATAATTGGTCCAATTATTCGATCACCAATAATTCCTAATTGAAGCCAAACCGTTGCTGGAAATGCCCCTGTTCCATAAGATGAAGATTTTTTTGCAACCAGTACCTCTTGTTCTGATGTCGATTGAACATGCCTAAATTTATGAAACGACTCTCATCAGAGTACAATATTTGGGATGGAAATCTGTTATTTTCTCTGTACTTTTGTAAATATCAGTTGCAATATTCAAGGCGTCGATCATAATCAGTTGGATACAAGTGCTGATGTAGCGGCTATTTGAATGACATAAATTTATGTTTATTGAGAATTCTCCAGCCTGACTTATGTCGCATTCTGCAGCGATTTCCCTCGTTGAAGTTGTCCTATTTACAGCAACCATAGCCAACACATCAACTTCCTTTTCCTCACTTAAAACGAATGGTTCGTTAACGTTATCTAGTTCAGTCCTCGGTGGTAAAACGCTTTAGTGCAACACGTAGTTTCTTATAAGATGCATTCCTAATGTTGTAGTTAGCCTTTTTGGACCGATTTCAATATAAAAATATGCGGATTATATTAGTTTTCAAGAAAAATCTATAAATTAAAGTGGTTCAATTTAAAGGTGTGTTAGTTTGGGTTAGTTTGCATAGGACTAGTACGCATTACGTGGACGGGTTAGCTTGGGTTAGTTTGCATATTTTTGGTTAGTTTTGGTTACAGTTCGTATCTACTGGTTATAAGTGTACTGATTGAGAACACAGCGCGCGAAGCGGGCTTTGTTTCTAAATTGGTATGATTAGGGCTCTCGGGAACAGGGTAGAACGCATACTCCGATTGAGTTCATTTTTGGTATACATATAAAGGCCGCTGAAAGAAATTTTTACAAGAAAAAATTGACCTTAGCCGCGACCTTGACCGTGACCTTGACCAGTGAAATTCACATAAATATCAATTTATCGTGCTGAAATTATGTATAGCGCCGAAGAGCATCATAAATAACCCACACACCGAGTTTTAGCCTTCAAGGTCATACATATTCAGAGATACGGCAACCCCGCATTCTCAGTTTGGGCTCTCGGGAATGGGCTAGAAGGCGTAGTCCAATCGAGTTCATTTTTGGTATACATATAAAAGCCGCTGAAAGAAATTTCCCCAAAAAAAAATTGACCTTGGCCGTTGGCCGTGAACTTGACCGTGACCTTCACCAGTGAAATTCACGTGAATATCTATTTATCGTGCTGGAATTATGTACAGGGTGGGCCAATTTGGACACTTTTAATAGGAAACATCATGATATTGAATATTAATTACTTATCTAAAACTGGATACAGTGTACTGATTAACAACGACAACCAAGCGCGACAAGCTAGATAAAATAAAAATATTCAAGGATACTAGCATGCATTTCAAGAATGGGTTAATTTGGGTTGTTTTGGATTATTTTGTAATTCTCGATTAGATAGGTTTACACGCAGTACAAAGACGGGTAAGTTCGGGTTAGTTTGCATATTTTTGATCAGTTTCGACATAGCACAGTTATTGTCGGTTAAAGTGTACCAATTTCAAAATTTCAGTAGATATTATACGCTTTATCATTACTCAAAACAAATAAATTTTTTTCCAAAAATGGTTTGAACACTTAGCTCTTCTCTTCATTCGAATATCTACCACATGTTGCTTTTTACGTTTATTAAATTTTTATCTGCTAAACAGAGCGATTGTGATATTAAGCTGATAAGAATAGATATTATATATTGATCTGTGTCAAAGGTCCCAGAAGAGGATTCATTCAATATTTATAAAATCCAATTTATAGTTATTTGCGCCAACATTTTCGATCATAAAACAATATTTTGGGATCAAACTAAACTATCTATAATGAAAAAGCATGATAATTTTTTTTGAAGGACCTTCACTGAACTGTTACCTTTTACGGCCTAAATATGTATACCAAAAATTAACTCAATCGGACTAAGCCTTCTACCCTGTTCCCGAGAGCCCAAACCTCGGCCCAAACTGAGAATGCGGAGTTGCCGTATCTCTGAATGTGTATGACCTTGAAGGCTAAAACTCGGTATATAGGTTACTTGAGATGCCTTTCAACACTATACAAGTTTTCAGCACGTTAAACTGCCATTTACGTGAATTTGATGGTCAAGATCAGGATCAAGGTTACAGTCAAGGTCAAATTTTTTTTGGAAACATTTATTTTGACGTCCTATATATGTGTACCAAAAATGAACTTGATCAGAAAACGCCCTATAGCCCGTTCCCGAGAGCCCAAAAATTACCTTTAAATTCAATATCCACATACAAGGACTCGCACGCATTACGTGGACGGGTTAGTTTGGGTTAGTTTGCATACTTTTGGTTAGTTTGAGTTACAGTTCGTTCAATATCTACTGGTTATAATATCTACTGGTTTAATATCTACTGGTTATGTGTAAGTAATTGTGAATGTGAATATTCGCTTACTACGGCAAAAAACGTCAATATCCGCACTTAAATTGATACAATACCAACTGTATAAAGGATATATCAACTAATTTTTATAGAAAATTTGTTAATTTTTGTTGCACTAAAGCGTTTTACACCCCAGTCCTCATATCGCAATCTGCCTGCACTCACCGAATATTAAAATCATGTCAATCTTTTCGCTGCGTGTGAAATTCATAATTTTTTTTTATTGATAACCTATTTCACTTATTTAAAGTACTCCTCAGCGTGTTTAAATCCAACATTCAAAAACGCGCGTGTTTTAAAGTTACCAATGACAACATCAACAACCAACAACCCGAGAAAGGTCTAAATGTCAACTTTTTAATTATTGATTTGTCAGGAGTAGGTTAGGTACTTGTAGATAACGTCAAATAAAATGTAACAAGTGTCAAGCACAAATTTAGCATTCTACAATTATTAGTAATTTATGATTTAAACGTATACCAATAAAAAAAAATAGTGTAAAGTATTCGTGGATAACTGGTCTTTAAAACACTTGCTCTATTTCGAGCACTCGGCTGCGCCGTCGTGCTCGAAAAATTGCGCGTGTTTCAAAGACCTTAATATCCACTTATACTTTAATACCTATACTATTTTCTCTTTCACGAAAAAAAAAAACGCTAAAATACGAAATTAGTCTGACAACTTGTGTCAAATTTCTAATAAAAGAAGGTGCTTAACGTCATTTAAGGTAGGTAATCAACTTGTATTACGAGGGTGATTTCAAAGATTTTATTCCAAAAAATTAAAGTTAAGAATCTAGCAGAAGTTTAACATGAAAGGAGACATTATTGTGTAGTATCAATCTATTAGTCGGGAAAAAATTGTTTAGTTGATTCGGTGACCTACTACCCTTTCCATAAGAAAAAATCAACTTTTAAGCATTTAAAAATGTCCAATGGCTGTAGAAGTTGCATTTTGCAATAATAACAAATAATAATTTCAACAGTTATTTGAATCCAAAACCTACCAATTAATGCCACTCATAGCATGCTAGATGAAAAGTGTCAATTGGTAATTGCGGTTTCAGAAATGTCAAAAAATTAAATCGATATGCATTTCCATATTCAGAATAAAGAGGCGAATTTAAATATCTAAAAATATACTGGGTGTTCCATTTAAAATTCTTGCCTATCCCATAACCCACGAAACAGTAAACAATATATAATGGAGGGATACGAAAATCAAACAATTATTATTATTCCAACAATAGGGAGAAAAGCTGAAATCGGAGCATATTGTATCGAAAAATAGCATGTCGATGTACAATGTCAGTTTACCATCCAATTTTTTGTTGTCTAGTAGCATTAACGTGAAAAGCATGTTCTAATCAAACAATGCGATGCATGGAGCAAAACTTGTACAATCTGTCATCGGTCACTATACTCAACTGTAGGTATATTTCAACAATTAGACCATTTTGATTAGCGAAATGTTATTATTAGTTTGATTATTGCAGTGACAGCTTCTTAATTAGAGCTACCGTGCTGCAAAACAATCAAAATTATTAGCAGAAATTGTTTTCATTGAATTATAATTTCTACAAATGGATGTAAATAATTTCAATATTATTTTCCTTTATATTGTAACCAGAACTGCACTCATTAATTGTGCGATTTTAGAATTCGAAACTCCACGAATCGACACTTTCAGCAAATAATCGGCTTTTTCAAATTAAATTTTAGCAATAAGTAACGATGTTAAAAATCTGGTTCGTAAAACTTTATATTACTCGAGTGCAGATATGCACTATAACAGCCTATCGAAAAATTATGAAATAAAAAAAAAATAAAAAAATAAAGCTCTGTAAAATCGTTTTTCTTACAAGCCACAAGAATTCCAAACATAGTAAATGAACTTTCGAGGGGCAGCAAGCCGCGTAATAGCTGTCTGGTGGGGCGCATTTTTAAGCTTCCGGGTCCGCTTGATCTCCTTTTTGTTTTATTGCAGCTAGATTTTCTAGATGGCCGCACAACAATGTTCCAAAGCGTCCTCTCTCGATGGTAAAATAAATTTTTGTGACCTCATTACATCCTCGGAAGTTTTTGCCAATTAAATTAGATTGGAATGTTTCATTAAAATGCTTTTGTCGTGCTGATTATATCATGATTGGGTTACCCTCTAGTAGCTCGTCATGTTATTGTGTCAGAGGCAACTAGGCGTAGATGGCAAGTTAAATTTTATGTCCAACGAGTATAAAAGTAAAATATGAAACTGATAAGTGTTATTGTAGTACGGGATTAACCAGCAAGAAGAATAGAATATAGAGAAAGTTGGAAATTGGAGTCAATGGAAACCGAAACTTTTGGACTTCATTCGAAATTCGAACCCACATGCCGATGAGTGGCTTCGAATAAACTCTTTTTTTTTTTTAACCTGAACCGACAAAAATTCTTTCTCTGTTCAAGAAAAGAAAATATTAAATATTTTCATTTTACTTCTAAGCGAGTATTCTCATTAATCCTGTATATTTGCTGATCAGATACCTAGAGCCTTGTTTTGTTGGATATGCAATGTTTGGGTTAGTCAAAACCTACTCTTATCTAAACTACAGATCAAATATTGCATAGAAATACATGATAAATACTATTCCAGTTCAAGATCGAATGATTTCAAGGGATTGTAACTACCATAGTATTCGAATAATTGATACATAGAGAGACGATAAAAAAAATTGACCATATATAGCTAGCTACCTATACTTTTGAATAATTAGGAAAATAATTTAATTATAAATGATAAACCTACATCAGAGTTGCGTTGAGTTTTGCACAACCTTTCAAATTTTGATTCACTTAAGTTTTGTGATTAATCATATCATGATATTTGGAACCATCTGTTTAAGAGAAATTTAAATCTAATTATTTCACATGCTCCTTAGATATTTAAAAAATTTAATATAAGTTTATTAGTAATGTGCCAAAATTCAGAAACTTTTATATTGCTTATATTTGATGTCCAGCAGTTCGATTTAAATACATATTTCAGAAAATGTGGTCTACTTGAAAAGAAAATTTAATTTACCAACCCTTACAGTCAAGATTTTACCGAGGGTAAAAATGTATTTCAAATATGTACTTCAACCCTAATTTCCCGAGTATAAAGCCCGTATAATACACCTCTACCCTACGTTGCTGCCAATGTAAAAGCTCCTGCTTCGAACATGGATATTCGCTTTATATTGAATATTTAACGGCGAGGAATCAGCAGAACTCGCATGTGAGTATGAAAATGTCGAATTTATACGGTTATTTCGTTTTCAATAATATTTGCAGTTTAGATTTATTTTTATTGATTTGGCAAATACGGAAATTTTGCGGTTTAAAATTATTATTATTTTGCGAATCGAGTTTTAAATAGACCTACACGGGTATGTCGGTATAACTTCAAGAATGGAGTTAATTCGTATAGTTGATCTATTCTCAATCGAACCACCACAAAAAATAAATCTCCATTAACAGTCGGCATTTTCTTTATGAAGCATAGGCGGTGAGGTTTCCAAAAATGTTTCATAATAAATAATAAATCAATATAATTTAGATATTATTCTATGTAAAATTTAATTTATATTTATTATTTATTTGAGATATTTTGGAATACACATGCCCTAGTGCCGTTTAGGAGATATTTTTTAAAAATTTTAAACAATTATTTCATAAAAATATATACACGTATAAACCTGCCTCCTCCTCTGACAAAAAAAACAAACTACTGTGAAAGTACACCGGCGACGCCGCGCCGTCGCGTCACGTCGCATTGCCCAAGCAAATAAACATGAAGAAATCTTTTCGAAATTTCGTTCCGACAACCAGTATTTCATTTTGCCGATTGTAGTTTCTAGTAGGGAATATTCAAAACATTTATACAGTAAGGGGCAGGCTACTAGGTATATAGGATCCAACTTGACGAATTTACCACCGTCCGCAGCCGTTTGAACCCCTGTCACTGTCGTTCGTTCAACAACTTTGACGTTTGTTTACTTCAGTACGATAGACTTAAGCACGGTCCAGACGCTACGGTTCAGCTTACTGATCAAAACGTTTTGCCTGCAACGTGTTTAACTGTATGCAGACAAAACGTTGTGCAAAACGTAGCGTCTGCGCCATGCTTTCAGATATTTCGTCAAGCTTTATTTATTTATAATTAAGTTTACGCGTGTAGATAGCTAAGCGTTGGTTATCATTGTAGACACTACACACTTTAAGCAAACTCTAAATTTTCCTACGTATCCGTATCCGCTTCTGTAAACGCATCGACTGACGTTGACCGCCTAAAAGTCCTTTCATGGTCATACATTACGTAAACGATCGTATCCTTGGATGACACGTTTTTTAACCACAAAAAGTTTTGTTTTGATTTTGTAGCTGTGTTTGTAGGTTTTATTTTTATCTATAAGTACTGTGTTTATGTTGTTGAAGTTATTTTAGTAATAACTGACAGGTAGATCCCTCAATAGTGTCAAATGATTGAGATACGTTTTCGGATACAGATACGAGTCTAGGCCCGTAACGATACGGACAACGCAACGCAACGAGACCACCGTATTTACTATCTATCCTGCGTTAGATACGTCTGAAATTCAGGACCTGCTTAAAGTGTCTACTTGCTTATCCTGAATTTCTATATGTATCCGTCTCCGCATCGATCTGCTCACGCGCAGAATAGATACGGTGGTTTCGTAGTCCGCATAGT
This sequence comes from Ceutorhynchus assimilis, assembly GCA_917834065.1. Lineage (NCBI taxonomy): Eukaryota > Metazoa > Arthropoda > Insecta > Coleoptera > Curculionidae > Ceutorhynchus > Ceutorhynchus assimilis. Next base: position 31,158,890 of record OU892282.1, on the reverse strand, counting down.
TACAAGCCTAGTCTCGTATCCGAAAACGTATCTCAGCCATTGTGTCTTTAGCCTTAGTTTTTTGAGTGACAGGTCTTTTCACGTTTGTTTTTACTTGGTTGTCATGAGTTAAGGGTCATTCACATCCACTTAACTTAACTTAAGGTACGGAAAATTATAACTAACGTACGAAACTGAGAAGGTCTCTGTTAACAATGAAGTAAATTATCTTACGTGACGTATGCGCACTTATAACCTGAACTGTCAAGTCAAATTATATGCACAGAAATGAAAATTATTATTTATTGCACGGATTTTCTTAAGTTGGTTCAACTTTTCCGTGTGTCACGTTAATTTTCTTAATTTTTAAGTGGATGTAACAACTATGTGATCTTCAACTTTTTTTTATTATTAATTTTCCGTACGTCAAGTTAAGTTAAGTGGATGTAAATGACCCTTTAGCACTAAATATATTTGTCATTTTGCCACATGCGGACGCCCGCAAATTCGTCAAGTTATATCCTATATACCTAGTAGCCTGCCCCTCACTGTATAGGTTTTTTGAGTATTTATTCACGCCAAATAGGGTTTCCATAAAGGTTTTTCGGAATTCAGGACAAAGGAGTCAAGAAACCCGGACAAAATCCGGACTTCGCCGAAATAGCTATTTATGCAACAAGCGTGTGAAGTGAAAGGCGAGTGCGACAAAATTTACATTCATGAAAAAAGGTTCACTTTACACACGTATTGCATATACAGGGTATACCATTTAAAACGAAACAGGCTAAATATCTGATGTCACTTTTATTTTTTTCCTAAATCGTTCGTACCTATACGTAATTTGATTGTGTGAGTGTTTGAAACATTTTCAGCACTAACTTAACCCTCTAGCGGGGGTGGAACCAACCCTTACCATTCCAAATGGAACAGGCGTTCGAGTGATAGCTGTTTCAAAAGAACGCTCAATTTTCTTCTAGTGATTCCCACGAGACCAACGAGACGAGACTTTCAAAAAGTCTTTCTTGTCTCGTCTCGCCGATAAATAAAAAGTCTTGTCTCGAGTCTCGTCTCGCAGCATTAAGTCTCGTCTCGTCTCGCGTCTCGTACGAGAGTCTCGCAAATGTCTCGGAGTCTCGTCATGCATAATCTTGTTCCAGTTTAGAGTCTATAGTTGAACCAAATCCAAGCGGCAGTAATGGCATAACTGGTCATTTTCATCACAACCTATCAAATGTTCTCCGTGCATGCGCACTGGTCCAGGTAGGGCGTCTCAACCAATAGAAAGTCTGGATTACCAACACAATTTAGGTTATTTAATGAGGAAGTTGCATTCAATCTCAATCTCAATCTCAATAAGCTTTATTGTCTCAAAATAAACATATTTCATTGACAAAGCAATTCTTATTACTAATAGGTAAGCAATTAAACTTTAATTTTCTTAATTAAATTTTATTTTGATGGAAAATGTATTTAAAGTGCAGCAAAATACTCAAGAAGTATATTTCTATATTTGCATCCTCTTTAAACTGAACCCCTAATTACTAATTAATTATTCAAGTATTCAATAACAATGGGCGCGAAAATGCTCTAAAATTGGTTATGACGTCATCGAACGATAAACAAACAAAAATGTGGTTACGTTAACGTGAAACGTAAGCCGTCAGACGCTTGTGTCTACATCGAATTCTACCGATGGATCCACCATTGTATGTCGGTCATTATCATTTTCCATTCACTAAACAAAGATAGCTAACTCATTGGTGAAGCCACCGATTAAAATAAAAACGAGGGGAAACTTGACAACCTAATAAACCACACATGTAAATCGCACTAACAATGACATAAAACACAATTGACAATGGATAAGACAGGGAGGGAGTACAGAGACTCGTTTTGACGCTTGGAAGGATATCGTCTTGTGACGTCATTGATTTACGGCTGCGTTTTGGCGCGAAGAGAATTATTTTGAATTTCTATATTTTTTTACAGAAAAACTATTAGTTGAAAATCTAAAATTTATGTGGCAAGTGACTTTCTACAATGTGAAGAATTTAATAAGAGAATAAGAAAAAAATTTGCAAATTCCTCATTGTCATTACTGCCGCTTGGATTTGGTTCAACCATAGTACAGGATACTTAGGTTCCTATGTTGCATCCCCCTTTTCCCTGATTCATCAAATTTGCCGGGGTGCAAGAAGCCCTTTTAGGTAATAATGATAACATCCGAATTGTGTGTTTTGGAGTTACTCCGAGGAGCTCTAGAGCGACAGGTTCGGTGTAACTCAATGTATAAAAGGAATACAGTATTATGATGTATCCTCTCCTGTTATTTTTAGTTGTGTTATAGCTCAAAGTCTATACCTGTCTCTATTTTTACGTGTAGAATAAGTGACACAGATAACTTAACGTTGCTGTTAAAATAACAGAAAATTATAAATCATAGGCCTGGGGGGCTTTATTTGAAATTGATGCAACTTTGCGTACACGTAAATGACGTCATTCGTGATTAAAAATTGGTGCACGGCTTATTTGACATGCACTTTTTCATTCGCATCTGACGTCATTTGCGTCATTTTTGCGTGTGCGCCAAGTTGCATCAATTTCAAATAAACCCCCCCAGGATGGCGGTAATTTTAACGCACCTAATTATAAAATATTGCGTCATGTGAAAACATAAAATAAAAAATATTTTGTAAAAATATAAAATATTCGCCCACCGTTATATATAGGGCTTCACGAGACCACAAGACTAGTCTTGGTCTTGTCTTGGTCTTGGTACCAAGACCGAGACCGAGACCAAGACCTGATAAATCTTCTCAAGACCAAGACCAAGCCTTGAAGTTCAAGACCAAGACCAAGACTCTCTCTCAAGACTCTCGTCTTGGTCTTGGTCTTGGTCTTTAAAAGAAAAATCGACTCAATATTTATAAAAATATGCATGTCTATGTCTTCTCTTAATGTCTTTTAATTAAATCAATTCATCAAATTTATTATTTTTTGAAATTCACGAGAAGGTATTATAGGTTTTAAAAATACATACATACAAAGAACATAGTGCTGTAACATTCATTTACTCAGAACACATCGATATTTTCCTATCCCTCTACATAATACAATACCTCTATCCTATTCACAATCCGATATCCACCGGTACAGGTAAATCTATCACCTTTCCTTATCAAATAGCATTGAGAGGTGATACATTTTACCTGTACCTGTGGACATCGGATTGTGAATGGATAATAAGTATTGGAATTTCCAAAGATAATTCTTAGGTAACTAACTAACTAACCCAAACTAACACAAACCCCACATCTCACCCAAATCTAATTATTGTGAATGGGCCAATAAAATTCAAATGAGGTATATGACTATGTGAGGGTTCTCGAAAATCTTTCTCTCGCCTAAATGCTCAGGTAGGTAAGGTAGGTTTAATCTATGGTTCAAAAAGAAAATTATTTTTTTCCTCAGTACAGAATTTTACGATGTGTGTCAACTTTCCTGTTCCGTTAATAAAAATTATAATTCAAGAATTGATGTTTGTTTGTTTCTCTGTGTTGTGGAATGCTTTATGCGGTATTTTTTGACATAAAACGCTCTTGGTGGTAAAAATAGACTGTGAAGAAGACCAAATACATGGTCGGCATAATTTTTTCAGAAAGGGAGGTTTATTTTTTATTTTTGAAGTCCTGAACTCATTATCTCTGCTCTGTCGTTGGATGTTATGTATATTTTAAAAATTTGGTATACATTTTTTTCAAGACTATCAAGACCAAGACCAAGACTGGATTTATTTTTCGAGACCAAGACCAAGACTGGCGAGTCTTGGTCTTGGTCTTGGTCTTGCGAAGCCCTAGTTATATACGCCACTGCCAACAGAGTTCTGATGGGAGGGGTAGGCAATGAACTAGGGTAGGCGGTTTCGCGAAAGTCCGGCTACTGCATATATTTACATTATATGTGTTCTTTGTCTGCACGCAGAAATATTCACCTGCGAGACTTTTGCACGACACACGAGACTCTTGCACGAGACTCGAGACGAGACCAATAAAAGTCTCGTCTCGTCTTGTCCGAGACAGTCCGAGTCTCGTCTCGAAAACGAGACGAGACCATGCGAGACTCTCGAAAACGAGACTCTCGAGGGAATCACTATTTTCTTCAAAATGACACCAAATAAAAGAGAATTGAACACTCTTTTGAAAGGGGTATCACTCGACCCCTTGTTCCATTTGAAATAGTGAGGGTTGGTCCCACCCCGCCTAGAGGGTTGAAGATGATATGCTGAAAATAATTGCAAAAAACTTTCCCCTTTGAAAATCAAATTACGTGTACGAACGATTTTTAAAAAAATAAACGTGGCATCAGATATTTAGCCTGTTTCGTTTTAAATGGTACACCTTGTATAAAAAAAATTCTACTATCAATAAAATATATGTGTAAAAAAATAAATTCACCAGTGCGTAAAGTGAAGAATTTGAATTAACTAGAAAAAAATGACTATGTCCACATCTGTCATTACTGCACGCACGCACTAGTGTGTAAAGTGAATACTTTACGTACTCATGAGTGAAGTAAAATTTTACTGTCTTTTAAATAGTGCGCGAACTGAGTGAGTATAAATGTTTTCACGATGTCTGAGTTTTCCGGACATTGTTCCGAATTCCGGCCGGACTTCCCCGGACACCCTAAAAACCCAAACATGTCCGGGTAAATCCGGACGTATGGAAACCCTAACGCCAAAGGTGCCTAATATTTGATCGTACCTTATACATAGCTTGAAAATAAAGTAGTTCAATTTAGAATAGATAAACTATAATTGAATTATCTAGAAATTTGTCCTTCAGGCATTCTGCCCAAATCTAAAAACTTTTGAAAAAAGTTTATTATTTTTTCATGTCGGAATGAAAGTATACCTACATGGTGATAGCTTCACTAAGGTTTTCTCAAAGTTCTGCGCATATAAATTTATAAGACTTACCTACATAATCAATCATTGTTTAAAGATATTCTCTTGTACTCATTCGATCAATGAGTCAAGTTTTTTGGTCTTTCTCCCTTTGACGCCATATAATAGCATCCTTGGTTTTTGTAGTTCAACTCTTTGTTCTGTTACCTTTTATCTTCAGCAATTCCATGCCGTTCTCTATTCAGCTTGGTGGATTTTTAGAAATGGTTCGAACAATGAGGAGAATGGGAAAATATGAACCCGAAGACAAATATTGCTTATTTACCTACTTATTATACTTTACAAAAAAAAAAATAAAGAAAATCACGGAAGTTGGATTTAGAATAAAAATATATATGTATTAGTAATTTGCAGAAAATACCGTACATTTTATTGACTATTTTTACATTAAAGTGTTTCAGAATAGAGCGTCGGCAAATTATCAACTTTGGAAGATTTCCAAGTGTCTATATACCTTTCCTCTTTGCTCCAAATCATTTGTTTCGGTTGCATTCTTCTACCAGAGTTTTTGGCAGAAAGAAGGAAAAATAAATAACATATTCACCTGGCCAACTGTCGTTTTATTTACAAAATAGATAATAAAACTACCATTTCCTTGGCACTGACCATTTTATCAAAAAATTACCTTACTTCAATTTAATTGAGTACATCACTGACGTTACCTCAAAATTTTTATCGGTAGCTGCATTTATTTGAGAGTATTTTATGCTTTCTAAAATTTCGTTCGCATATTATTACTTATTGTTTTGATATAAACCTTGAAATTGAAAATAAACGCTGGTTTGTGAGAGGTCATCATTTTCGTAAATTGACCATACATTGCCAGCCTGATATCCTTAACTGGATTGATTGATTGATTGATTGATTGATTTGAAAGGGCCTTTACAGGCAGCACGTAGACGCGCATGTGGTCCATTGTGCTATCCCCCTGTTGGTGCAGCCCTGTCTTACCTTAGGAGCCCGCAACTATTAGGAAAGGTGCAGACTACAGTGCCTCGTGCAAACCAGCTCAGGACGGACAAGCTTTATATCATCAGGTTTCAGGAAGCTGTACCCGAGGTAAGGTAGCCTGCGACTGACGAGGGAATCACATTCGCAGACTATATGCTTGGTAGTTTCATCTACTTCGCTGCAGAACCTACATTCCGTCTCATTGCTGAGTCCGATTTTGTGTAGGTGGTATCTGACCCCCACATTAGAGGCCCCTTCGGAGCTCGGTTTAAGGGTCCCTCCTTGCGAAGAGTCCTTCAAAGATTCATATGTTTTTCTGAAGTCCGTATCAATCCCACGAGTAGTCCGGAACTAAAGGTTCGCCCACATAGCGCCGGTTTGTGTGGGTAAGGCTAGATACACTGGAAGGTCGCCTGGCCTGGTATCTCAGAGGCACCGTTCGAGACACATCACCTTATGCCATACAGTTCTTCAGCCCGGTAGCTAACACTTTGAGCTTGGGGACTTTTTATTCGAGCTTTACTGCTCTAGATCCGCCACCTTTAGTAAAAACAGGTTCACCTCGTGAAGGGTAGTGGTAAAACCACTCGTGGACGGTCTTAGGAATTCCCCTGGGAGGATGCAGGTTCTGGAGATCTCTAACTTGACTCCTAAACAACTAAAATACTGCAACGAAATAATACTTGTTACAAATAAAACCAGTTATTTGCACTTTAAGAAAAGAGAATCCATAAGGTCGTGGAATTCAAATAAATTAGTGTAGCCCCTTTATGTGCAAATGAAACCACTCAAAATCTAACAAACAATAATTTATTTTTTTACAATATAGTAACAGTCAATGTTACTTTCTGTGAAATTTGATAGTTGACAGCTTGGTTGTTCTGGTGAATCTGACACATGTAGCTTTCCAATCCGGCGCTCTTCAATGGATGTGGAGGTTTCACTTTCGTGAACTGGAGCTCTTCGTGTTGTTTCCTGTATCCAGGAAAGAGGATAGATTGCTGGGGTGACGTCACTCCAGCTGATCCAGGCTCCAAACAGTGATCTTTTATGTCTAGTAGGTACCCAGAAAAGAATAAGGCAGTATCAGGTTCACTCAAATTTGGAATATTAAATCCCTGAATTCTGTCAAAAAGCGAGTATCTGGCAAAGACAGAAAAATTAAAATGAAATTAGTTTATTATAAAACTATTGTTGTGCAGACACTCCTTTCCAAGAGAATCAGGTATGAGCAACTATTGCAAATTAAAGAAAAAAATATTTTAATATAAAAGAAAAACAATGAAATAATTGAAAATAATCATAAGATAAATAATATGTAGTAAAATAGATAACAGAAAGATTAAATGCTGGTCGTTTCAAATTGAGCAGTGTGCTGCTTTTCTGGCAGTAGCAATAAACAGGCAAGAATAAAAACAAATGCAGGGAGAATTGAATCAGATAAACAAATTAAGAAATTAAATCTCTAGATTCTTCCCCAAATAGACAAAATTTTCCTTTTAAGTTAAGGTAGCCACTATAGGTACTACAAGATAAACCTGAGGGTGAAATCAATCAAATCCAGAATGTGTCAAAATTCTTGAGATGTTTTAATTAAAACTTTTTAAATTAATTTTTAACCTGTTTGGATCTATATTTTAAAAAATTATACCCTTTTTCAACACACTTCTCCTCGAGAAGATAATAAAAGAGATAATAATTGACGGAGTCAAACAGAAACTGGCTATATAGGCCTCTGCCTGGATTCAATAAAGAGTCGATAGGGATGGACACACAAATTTGGTTTTCACCGACTCTATTTAGAGCAAATGGTCCAATAGTCCCACACCAACAATTGATTCTGAAAACCAGAGCAGCAGTGCCTATTTATTAGCCCAAAAATCTGAATTGACTTACCTCAGAAAAACGTGGAACCACCAGGCCCACAATTAGATAAAAAATTAAAATATAATATTTATATTTCAAAAGTAGATAAGATAAGATTTATCAGGTAGAAACTCAACAGTGATATTGTAGTATGCACTAATGACAAAATGAATTGAAAAATTATAAGGGAGAATCTAAAAATATGAAGGAATTATTATAAAAATGAAATTACTTGCCTGCTAGAGCACTGCCAGAGAAAGAGCCCGTTTTAGAAACCAAACCCTATAGGAAACCAATCTAGTGTTTCTTATACTCAACTGCGTATTAACCAGATCAACCAATCAGAAAACTACACACAAAAGACCGTATTCACTTCACAATGAAATACCACTTGGATTGAAAGCGAATATATAAAAATCCACTAGAAATATTTTGATTGTTTCCAAATTACAATAATTTAAATTAGGGTTATGTTGAAAACAACAATCATTCATTTCAGAATCAGAAGTTAGAGAAAGACAGAAATATATCCATTTGCTAAAAGTGAGATAAATATAATTTCTTTAAATGAAAATACAAATGACTGTCAAATGCGAAATAATTAAAATCATACTTTGAAAAATAAATCTATAAGGTACAAGATGGCAGAACCTTTTTTTTAATATTAGATATTTTGCATTTTATGTTGATGATGGATAGATGGCAGTACTGATACTATATTGACCTTTGTAGATACTTTTAGATTACTGAAATTATGAATTATTATTTTGCTGATTCTGAAATGACAAAAATACAACTTTATAATGAAAATAGGAAGAGATGGAACACGTTACGCAAATGATAAATTTATCGTAACATACTTGAAATTGATAGGACAGAAAGGGGTCGTAAATTTCATTCTATGAGAGGTCAGCCTCGAAATGGATTTTTCCTACAGCCGTGCGGAAAAACCGATTTCCCGCACTGATATGCGTGCGGAAAATGAGTTTTCCCGCACGGTGCGGTAAAACTTTTTTTTTTGACATATCAGTGCGGAAAAAGTTTTTCCGCACGGCTGTCAGTGCGGAAAAAATTTTACCGCACTGATATGTCAAAAAAAAAAGAAAAATTTTACATTTTTACGCCTGTAGGAAAAATATTGTACCTAACACTTGCGGAAAATATTTTTCCGCACTCGGCTGCATCACCGAACTCCGCTACGCGTCGTTCGGTGAACGGCAGCCGCGTGCGGAAAAATTCATTTTCCGCACTTGTTAGGTAAATAGCTATTTTTTGCGACACTATTGTCTTGTGATAGAATCAATTTATAGAAATTACCGGAAAAAGCCCAAGTATACCAAATTGCCTGAAAAGAAAAGTATTTAACCAGTATGTCCTCACCGTTTTCACTTTTGGAGTAGAAATTACTTACAAGAGGATGTACTGAAAAGATACGAGAGGCTCAAAGAAAGATGGAGAGGCGATGCTGAGCCTTTCATTAAAAGATCGAGTACCCAATGAGAGATTGCGCCTGTCTCTGGGAAGACAGATGCAATTGAAAAAATAGCAACATTGAAGTGGAACTGGGGTGGTCAAGTGAGAAGATTGACTAGGTCATGTGGGAACGATGGACCAGAAAAATTGTGGAGTGCAGACCATGCCAGGACGTCCTTAGAACCCGAGGCCGTCCACCAACGAGGTGGAATGACGATCTGAAAAGGACCGAGAGTAACTAGATGAATACAGCACAGGATCGAGACGATGGAACACTTTAAGGGAGGAATATGTTCAGCAGTGGACGCAGATGGGCTGATTGATGATGATGATGATTATGATAAGGCTCTGTGAGTTATGTACTAACCAATAATTCCATTATTCTAGGGATAAATACCTAAGCACTCTTTGTAGAGCGTCTGGTTCCTGTAAAACTTAGTGTCGCCTAAAGTTGGACTAGACGACGTCAGGGTTGTAAGGATGCAGGTTTGATTTTTTTTTTATATTAGTTCGCCCACAAAAGACAAAGTCTAAACTACCTAATCGGTATCATGAATATGTTACGGTTAAATCGTCCAGTAAATGAAGTTGGATGAAGGAGTTACAGAGGTAGGCACCACCAAAAAGAAGCCCTATATTTAGAGGTCCTTGGGGTAACCTACTTTATCACATACGGATGGAATGCCTGTGAGGTTCTAGTGGTTCTTAAATAATTACCTCTAGCTAGAATGAGGCTGGCCAGATTGTCAGAACATCTCCCATAGTAATAGCGATAGAATACCGACAAGTCGGCTACCTTTCGTCCATGTTCGAGAGATTGCAATGAATCGGTGAGTGTTCGATCATCAATCATTTTCATTAAGGGTACTCTTCTTTGTACTGCATGTCATAGAGCCAACGAATGCTTGGGCGCATCGCTCCAGATGCGGGAACAGTATTCCATCTGTCTGATTTGAGCCTTATAAAGCAGAAGAAGTACAGTTCAGGTTCAGAAGTGAAGAAGCTTTTTGTACAAAACAGAAAACCTAATTTTTGCGGTTATGCGGTCATCACAAGGAGATATACTGATAAAAAGATTTTGTTCCGATGTCCTTAAAATTGGATTATAATGGGCAGAAGATTTTTCATTTGAGAATACTGTTGTTTGAGTTTTGGATTTGACTAGGCTGTTGTTAAGGCCCCAGTTACTGATGGTTTCAATATCACTCTTGATAGAATGCATCTTCTAGGACGAGTCGTATAGAAGTGGCTGCAACAGGCGGTTTGTCAGAAGAGGAAGATGCCATCAAGCTATACTATCGTCTGCAAAGCTGTACGTGTATGTATATAGCTGTATATCTTTTTTTATAAAAATAAAAAACGGTGTTGGGGACATAATTGAGCCTTGGGGAACGACAGCATTTACAGACACTTTATCAGAAGACACACCATCGGCCACAACATGCAGTGACCTGCCTTCCAAGAAGCTCTCCAGCTAATGGCAACTTTGCTTAAAAGACCCCTGTGCCACACGTGATCAATAGCCTAGGAGATGTCCAATGCTACAATTCTAGATACCCCATGTTTTTCGAGAGTCGAGTTCCAAATATGACTGACGTACGCCGACAGATCCCCTGTTGATCTTTCAGAATGATCTGTTTGTGTTCTTATGTGAAACAATCACCACTCTTGTCTTTGTGTATCTGATAGTCTATAGTGAGCTTAGACTGTAGGATCAACCAAACAGGTGGCGCCCTCGCCCTATTTATTAACCCACCGTTTTTAGCAGCTAGTAGGCAATACTGTTAATGGATTCTTTTCAGCATCAGTCACCCAATCACTTTCTGATTTCGTTTTTCTTTCTCTCCCTCTTCCAGCTTTCTTGCCCTGCTTAATAAAAGGGTATAATTAAAAAAGAAATAAAGTTTATTGTTGTGCATTTGTTTGCATAAATAAATTGTTTTGTATTCTATTTTTAAGCTGGAAAAATATGCGATTTCCTCCATCAACTCTAATTTAATATAATGCTGATGTTATTTTATTAAAAAATATTCTTTATTAATGCCGTGTTTAAAACTTGATTATAAACATGCAAAATTACAAGAAAAATTCATCCACTGATCAAAATTCCAAGCGCAATAACCACGATAAATTGATACTGCACCTAACCTAATAATGCTTAACCAACAAGTCGTGCTTTAGCATAAGAGATTTAAATTAAGGATCCATCTTGTCAATAAACGACCCAAACGAAGGGCCATTAACTTGATGATGACCACATTAACCTTGGGGTTAAGTATCTATCATGTTTCAATAACGACGCGGGATATTAAGCGTCAGACATTACCCTTTCAGATAAATTGAAACTTGTAGCACGAAATTACTCCTAAATAGACATTTAACCCATTTCTGCGTGGGTAGTTATAATAAGTTGTATCTTTATTACTTCGAGTAAACAAATTTTCTTAAAAAAAAAAAAATTGTTACAATCAAGCATCAGAAATATTGATTTGACTTTGAACAAGTAGGTATTTGAATATTTTATGGAAAAAAAAAATTAATCTGCATTAATGGAAAAATCTCAAATTTATTATCGTCTCAAGTATCAAAGCAATATTTTGCTCGAGTACTTGATTCAACCGAGAGTTTTCTGTATACAATAATACAAAACACCTTTCTTTATTGCTGCCAACATAAAAGCGCCTGCTTCGAAAATGTAATTTCGTTTTCATATTGAATTTTTAATGGTGACGAATCAGCAAAGTTCAATCGGTTTTGAATAGCTTTCATGTATTTTTTTTTTTTTCAAATAAATATTATCAAAGTTTATTGTTTCTGTTCCTATAAAGAAGTCTTTTTCTTGCAATACTATGCATGAACCGATATTGGAAATCATCATCAGTAGCGTCACAACCCTGGCTGGGCGCCAGTTTAACATGCCAACCTTCCTTACGTCCAATGTGACACTGTCTTGACTCTTGCCAGCGGAGCTCTGGCCTTCATGGTCTTCTGGTGCCATCAGGTTTAGCACTCGCTTTGACATGCTGGAATCTGCCGACTGTACTATCTGCTCCCTCCATTGAAGGCGTCCTGTTCTTGAAATGATGAAAGTTTTATCACTTCTTTGGGTTGCCCTACAGCTGCACAGACAAAGGTTTAGGAGGTAATGGGCGTGGGTTATCTTTATTTGATGTTGTTTTTGTTGGGCGCCAGGCCTACAATAGGCCAATTAAAATAAAACCAAAAATTTAAAACAATGTAAATAACTATTTATTTAAATAGAATTCCCTCAAATAAAATCAATTCATTAATCAATTCAAGCAGTTAATTGAAAGCAATTTGCATTGAATTGCAAAATACACAATAATCAGGATTAGCAACAATGCACGTTGGAAACCAAGGTCGGCTTACAAGTTGCTAACCTACTTTATTACATAAGACGTAAAATACAAAGTTTAAATTCTTACATTCAATTAAGTTGATATGTAAGAAGAACGAGCAAATTAGATTTTACAGTGAATCTGCGTAACCTAAATCCGAGCCTAAATCTAACAAAAGTCTCTAATATAAGCTAAATCTTACATACAATGAGGTTACTATGTAAGACTTAAGAAAATATTCACCGACGTAACCTGAACATAACTTTGAGAAACGACAGTTTTGGTTAATGAAGAAATGAGAATAAGAGAAAGAAACTTAAAATTTTCCCAAAGTTAGCCCAAAGTCAGTCAGTGAATTTAAAAAAAAATAATAATGAAAATACAATAATTACTGCCGAACCAATATTGGACTGTATGATTATACCAAACTACCAAACAGACAGATATAGTTATAAAATTACATAAAATTAGCTATAGTTATAGTACAAAATGGTCAATAATAAAAGAATGTTGGTTTCATCAGGGAATCAGTCACAAGGAGTTAAAAGTTCAAGATGTTATTAAGAAAAGTAACTTATCTTGTGCAGTAAATTTTGAAGGTCCTGGCCTGAATCGTAAAAGTTTGCATATGTAACATCCGCGAAGTTTCCCTCACAATAACTCGTCAGGAACTTCCAAAATGCCACACAGCAAATGCGGTGTCCACGAAAACTCCCCACAAATTTCTTAAAGCCGCTACTGATATTGGTTGACGAAGTCGGCCACCAGCCAAAATAAACGTAGACTCGTCGTCAAAAGGACTGCTTTCAAAGAAAGAAACCAAGGCTTCTTGATTCTTAGCAACAAGTAGATAACTTTTAGAGGCTCAAGCTCGTCGATTCATCCAATTATTGGCATGGAAGTTAAAACTGGTTTTTTGACTGTGATAAAATCTGACTAATACCCATAAATTCAACTGGAAATAAGCTTCAACCAGTGGATAAAAAATTTAACTTGAAGTGGAACAGGTAGTAAAAACCTGATCTGAAAGGTATTAAAAGTAGTTAAAAGCCTGAAACAAAGGATTTCGCTATAAGATGGGCACGTGCCTTATGAAGATTAATATACCTGTTGGTCTGGCTTTTGCGGATACAATTATCCACCAAAATCCCATTTCTGGTTCAAAATAAAACTTTTATTCAATCCAGCAAACTGCTGTACTCTCAATGAGAATTTTTTTTTAATTTTACTTTAATTTTGTGGCTTTAATCGCCTATGTAGGTATCAGATCACTTCTCTTTAAGTTCTGGAAGCTGAAAAGGGACGATATTTTTCAGCTTTTTCCTTAAATAATCTCTTATTGTTAAAAAAATGACATTTCCACGCTGAAATTGCCAATAATTAAGGTTAATGTGTGAATGACTTTTGAAGTACTGCTTTGTCGAAAAGAAATCCCTTTGCGGAACTAACAAAACCACTCGAACAGTGGTCCGAACACTAATTTACAAAGGTATTCCGAGCGCGCTCGATAACCCTACTCGGTGCAAAATTCAGAACTGATTTGCATCATTGGAACGAGCATATTAAAATGCTTGTTACATTCTTACGGTACTTCGTGGAGCTCATGGCGGTATCTCCTCCTCCTAATTCCGTCTTCTTGCACACCCTCAACGATAGTTATCAAGACTGTTCTCGCAAAGGTGAGTAAGAGATTAGCGTTCTGCTTTAAGGTTGTCTAAGTCTCCGAACCATACGTGAGGAATGGTACTAAAGCAGTTTTGTACAGTTGGACTTTTTTGTTTTTTTGGTTATGTTGGAGCTACAACGTTACTTATATAGAGCCTAGGAACTGCGATTGGCGAGCAGTATTCGTCTCTTGATTCCATCTGTTTCGTTGTTGGTGGGCTGACCAATGATCCCAGGTTATCCGATGTTCCTTTCACATTGGTCGTTGGCGTTTGTAGACGCTAGCCTGAACTTGGTTTTTGTTACGTTAACCTTCAGACCGACGCTCTCTGCAGCACTTGAAAATGATACATAGGTATTGGAGATAATCGTGGCAATTTGTACTTCGATGCAAAACTAAGCCCTGAGATAATTTAACTATACACAATACTCTAGCTTGAAGTCTCCTGAACTACTTCTGCTGTTCTGTGTTCTCTCAAGTTTCGAAATCGTCATGTTAGGTAAACTACTACTTCCACTTCCTCTTCAGATGAATCGTGATAAATTTTCCTTTTTTTTTTTTGATTTTTCATATTGGTCAATCTCAAGTGTAAATAAGTGGATGGTTGAGGGAACAAAATATTCTGTTGAAATGGTTGGGTGAAGTTTTAACTCAACTTGGGATCAAATTTGTTCCAAGTCCGGCCGGAGCTCAGCAGGAAAAGCTCTGAGCTGAAATTATTGAAGATACCAGAATCCATTAGGAAATTAATGATATACAGTAGACAACAAATTCATTCAAAAGAAAATGCTTTTATCTGGCCATTAAGTGATACCTTTCAAAATTATATTCATAATAAAAACAACGTAGGTACTTAGCAAATAATCACTTTTCACGCAATAAGTACCTATTGAAAGCAACGATAGGGCAAAATTTAGGACAATTAATCATGATGCACGTTAATTATGATAGGCCACTTTAACATTTTTCAAAACCATATTAAAATTATTTTTTTATTCACCTTAATAGCATCTGTATCCTTTTTAAAAAACGCTAATACTTGAAAAAAAAAAAAAAAAATGCAATTCGAATGTTTGAACTGCTACGAAAACGCTGGCAAGGACTATGACGTCAGATTCTGTAAAATTAATAGAAATGCAAGGATGATAAATGAAAGTTAGTACGTTCCAACCTGTTTGCGATTTTATTTTTGTTTATCTTCATTCTTTATGCGTGGTTTTCTTTGTAGTGAGTCTTAACTTTAGACACTGAGGCCTTTTTCTATGAGCTTTTTCATCATTGATTTGTTGTTTTTCCTGTCGTCTTCGTGAGTTGTTTGTATTTTGTTAAAAATTAAATTGAACTTTTTTTCAAAGATTTCTATGTTCTCAATATTAGATAAAATATGGCTCATGTGAATAAAACACAAGCAAATGCTTTTACTTAAATTTTTTGAGATAAACATATTCAGCTTTAATGCAGCAAAAAGAGATGGAGATAGAGTAAAAGCATTTGCTACACTTTATTCACATGGCTGAATTATTTAAATTTTAAAAAAAGTATTTACCGCGGAAATACCTGTTCGATAGCCTATAAAAGGTGCATGCGCGCAGTTCCGTACTCGAGAAAAGGGACACATGGGTGCAAGATTTCGCCGTGTCTCTCTGAAATAGATCATTTTTACCGCGAAAAAATTTAAATTAACGTTACCGGCAAGCCAAAAGTTGTGTAGTCTGGATGGAAAGTGCACCAAGGAAAAAGGTAAGCGAACAGAAACGATTATTTTCACTTTGATTTTTTTGACAAATTTAAAGATTTTGAACCACACCTAAGCGATTCAAAGATCGAAATCATACTTTTTTTATATTTTTTAACATAAAAATAACATATTTTATGTTCTTATTGATTTTCCTATATATCGTAGTATTTCATTTCCCCATCAGTTGAAACACTTTTAAATGAATAATTCCCTTGTTTCAGGGCTGATCCTATTTTGTTCTTCGTTTAACGGTCTTTCTTCTGTGCAACTTTCGTTAATGTTTCTAAAATTTTTTCGCTTAATCTCTCATGACATCTTCTTCTAATCCTGCTTAACAGTGATTTTCAAAATTCCTTTCCAAGCACTTTTAATTGATGAATGTCAAGCTCCACTTTTGTATCGAACAATTTTTCATCAATAACCATACGGTGACAGCCTAGTTCGCACCCATAGTCATAAAGGTTGTTTATAATAATTCTGAAATTCCAGCAAAATTGCAATAATCATGATCCTAAATCTTCTTCAGTCCTACATCAGCGCTGATATAGTCATCCATGATTAAATTGTCTTTATATTGGTAACTATTGATGTATTTGCAAGTTTTACTTGCGTTTGGTGTTTAATAATGCTCAGAACATTAAACAATTCAACCGTTTTCGATGTTTTGAGTGTAACGTGCAATGACAAGAAAGAAGCCTTACAGAAAAATTCTAAGCTTCTACTTTGCTATAATACTATATTATTATTTGAGTAGCAGCGAACGCATCAAAATATTAACCACATCAAATCAAACCCTGTTACTCGATTTTGATAGGCTATAAATCTTATCCTGGCCAGACATCTAATGGGCTTTGCGATTATAGGTAAATTACTGTGTCAATGTTTGGAGCAACGGACGCTTAAATGTATTTAGTACTTCGTGTAGATCAAGTTGAATGGTTAGACGCAATATCCCTCTACATTATTTTGGAACAATTAGCTTTCGATTATATGTATATAGGGCAATCACGATGGTGTTATCCATGTAATTAGTTTGCTTATAATTAGATAAGATCGCTAACAATTAGTTAGTATTATTGGATGAAGTTTGCGTCTATGAAGTCCCGCATTGGTACGGCCATTTTCTCATTCAGGAAAAATCGTTTTTAGAGGCAAAAATGCAACTTTTTAACAAATAGAATACGAAAATATATCGGCCTACTTTTAAAGATGTAGTAAGAAAAATCTAATGTTTTTCCTCCACTTTGCTGTACACCTTCTTTAATAAGCCTTTTAATTAAATTGCGTATCCCGGCCATTCCTCTTCTAGCTCCTTGTTTTGTGTATGGCCCTTCTTATTTTTTTCTGGCTCTCCTAATTATCTGGTTCTCAGAAAATCCATTGACACTGAAGGTAATCTTCAATGTTTGCGATTTTTTGTTGCTGTCGTCCTTGTTGCAATAGTATTCTGCCTCTGTGTTATAAGATGATAACTCCTATGTTTAGTGGGGTATAATAATGCAAGTTCAGTTTTCTGGCAATACGAGACAATGTGAATATTAACACCTCTAGATAAGTTCTGTTTCAAACGGTTTGTCATATAACTGTAGAGCCTGTAGTCGGCCTTTTGACCCATTGTATTCCCTTCTTCAAGGTGGTTCCCTCCCAAATTTTTAGCCTGTTCCTCCTTTCTTAATTTTGTGCCAGTACATGGTTACTATGAAGTTCAGTATTTTTGTTGTCCCTATTTTTCCCACGTCTTTCAGGTCGTCTAGGAAACTTTGCCCCATGTGGTGTAAGCGTTCTTCCTGCAAGGCTCGGCAGTAACATAGGAAGTGCTCTATTGTTTCATCTCCCTCAAAGCATTCTAAGGTCTCACTTATGAAGCATTGTTCCGGCTTCACAGTGTCCTGTGATTGCCCCTACTAAGGTACTTATCGATCTTTTATTCAATTTTAAAAATTTTCAGGTTTTCTCTATATCCCTCCACGGCCACTGGGCTCGTAATGTTGCGCAGTCATTGCGATTGCTCCATTTCTGCCGTGCAGCTGCGTTATGGTTTTGTCTACTAAATCCATCAACAGTTTGGTCGTTGGTTGTGATGAGTTGTTTGTTTCAGCTTGGTCCTTTTTCATTTCCAGTTTTGCCTGTCTATCGGCCATTTCGTTCTCTTCGATATTACTATTTCCAGGAACAGATTAGTCCGACATCATTGTTCCATATCCAGGACAGCTCATCATTAGTTTTGATTTCACTATATGAGATTCTAGTAGTCACTGGGCTATGCTTTGCTGTCCACATGTGTGGTGACATTGCGCATCGCAATGCCCATTGCATTGTCCTCCCTCAGTCTTGCTGCTTTTTCAATAGCAGTTATTTCGGCACACGGGATGCTGTAATCATCCCTGAGTTTGTATGACTCTTGAATGTTTAGTGCTTCTGAGTACACTCCGGCTCCTGTGCCGGTTTTTGCTTTTGCAGCATCTGTGAAGATTGCTATATCAGTTTTCCTATGTAGATGTGTTTGATCCCATGTTTCGGCCTCTTTGGTGGTTCAATATTTTGACTGTATCCTTAAGTATTGTCGAGTGTCCATTATCAGCTTCCTTCCACAGTTTGGATGCTCTCAGTCTAAGGGCTTCCTTTGCCTCTCGTTGTACCGAGTACTGCCATTCTCTGTACTTTGGTGAGCATTTCCAAGTCTACCTTTCTGTCCATAGCCTTCCGCCATATTACTGGTCCGTAGCTTATAATGGATCTAACTATCACTATCGTATGATCCAATGGATGATGTGCGGTTGCAGCTCTCATTTTTTGCCGAATAGTTTTCTGCAGGTATATTCTAATCAGGCCTTTTCTAATCCTTTCTTCCGTGTTTCTCTTCTACAAAAGGTTGAAGTCAAGTATGAACTCTAGATACTTCGCTTCTTTTGATAGTTCGAGGGTTTATCCCCCAACTGTCGGCATTGAAGTACTAGGGATTTTGTATTTTCGTGTGAACAGGACTAGCTTTGGAAATGAATTGAAGAAGACTTGAAGGAAAATTGAAGGATTGAAAAATTTAGGCCCTGGACGCTAGACGGGATTCGAACCCGCGCCTCTGCATTGCCGGTGCGTTGCTCTACCAACTAAGCGACCATGACCATGCTGTCGAGGCAGGAAATCGTATCTGAATATCCAACCACCCTGAACAAGCAATGGCATCAGCATTATCATTGTCGCAATGTTGCTGACTTCTCGAGAAGAAAATGAGAGAGTCAAACAATAAATGGCTATACCGGCCTCTGCCTGGATTCGGTAAAATGTTGATAGGGATGGACACACAAATTTGGTTCGCACCGACTCTATTTGGAGCGAATGGTCCAATAATCCCACCCTAACATTTGATTCTGAAAACCAGAGCAGCAGTATCTATTTATTAGCCAAAACTCTGACTTGACTCACCTCAGAAAAACGTGTGACCACCAATCACAAAATGGAGGCACACAATTAGATTTAAAAAAATAAAATTAATTAGGATTTATCAGGTAAAAACTCAACAGTGATATGATAGTATACACTGATGGTAGAATAAATTGAAAAATATTAAGGGAAAATCTAGAAATCTGAAGAAAAAAATTACAAAAACTGAAATCGACTTTCCTGCTCAGTGGTTCTGCCAGAAAAGACCGTTTTAGAACCGAAACTCTGCAGAAAATCAATCTTCTGTTTTTTATACTTAACTGCGTAGTAACCATCGACCAATCAGAAGACAACACTCAACACACACAAAAGACCGTATTCACTTCATCAATGAAATACCACGGTGATTACAAGGGAATAGATAAAAACACACTAGAAATATTTTAATTGTTTACAAATTACAATAATTTAAATTAAGGTTATGTTGAAAACACAAAACCACTAATTAATTAGATTATTAAGCCAAAAATAATTATTTCAGAATTAGAAGTTAGAGAAAGAAATATATATATTTGCTAAAAGTGAGATAAATATAATTTCTTTAAATGAAAATACGAATGACTGTCAATGAGAAATAATAATAAAAATCATATTTTAAAAAATAAATTTATCAGGTACTAGATGGCGGTACCTTCTTTTAATAACAGATATTTGCATTCTTATGCTCATTATGGATAGATGGCAGTACTGATATTATATTGAATTAACTAAATTTTGTAGATACTTTTAAATTACTTAGGTAAGTTATGAATTATTATTTTGCTGATTCTGAAATGGCAAAAATTTAACTTTATAATAAAAGTTAGAAAAAATGGAACATGTTACGAAAATGATAAATTTATCGTAACACACAAAGCTTTACTCATTCTCACAATCTTCAATCTTCCTAGACTTTGCTGCGCTTTATCCAAAGACGCTTTAGAATGCACTAACAGCTTCAAATTTCATATTTTTGTAATATTGTTTTTATTTTTGTGCGTTAGACGGAATAAAAGCAACATTAAATTAGCGATGTTTTATCAAGCATAATTAATTGTACAATAAAGAATCGAATGAAAAATATTTAATTATGAAAGCAAAATCTTGTCTTCAATGAAATTTAGAGAAGAGAAGCGCCAATGAAAAAATTTGGGCTCAAATGAAAATTGGAGTAAATTAAAAAATATTTAAATGAAAAACACTTATTAGTTATTTCAATGAATATGCAATTAGCCATTTTTAGAAACCTATTGCTTATAGTAGCTGAGTTGTATAATGAAAACGACTGTCTGCAGTATTATAAGAATAGTTCAAAAATTATTTCCTCAAGTTCTTTAATCGATGAATAAGACTTTCTAATCAATGAACCACTTATTATTACCAAATTGATTAATTTATAATTTAGCCAATTTCTGAACGCTTTAGTTACCAAAAATGCCTTCCTAATTAGCTTTAATAAAGTAGCTTATCAAAAGAAAACTCAGTGGGGAGTAAAGAGGCAGCCAGGTATGGGAGAAATTGAGGCGACATAAAATTTTGTGGATCTACGCTGTTAATGGGAGCTTCACGTCCGCATTGGCGTGATGGGCCGTTAAGGGGATTTTCTTCAGGATGAGCTAAATAGGTGTGAAACATGAGAGATTTTAACTGGGAGCGAAAACTTATGATGTGAGCTGACAGGATATCGAAAGAGCTGTGTTGTTGAACAGAATTTAGAATGTATGGAAAGCTTTGAAGTTACAAAGTTTTAAACAGTTCTATAATTTGTTCAATATATAAAAAAATATTTATTATGTTTATCTTGAACAGAAGATTTGAGTAAAACGAGGGTCAAAAATGATGAAGCAATTAATTATATTGTCAACTCATAAAAGTACACAAGACACTCTCGGAGTATCAAAAACAGACTAACCCAACAAACACAGTACGTACTGAAGACGTACATTTTAGGTCCGTTTTACGTCGGTTCGTCGGGGATGTAAAAATACGTTTTGAGTACGTACGTAAAAGGCTGTATTGATATACAGACAAAAAAGTACGTACTAAGAACGTACGTGAAAATCTATATTGTGTACGTCTTGTAAAAGACGTACATGTTCGTTTCAAAGACGAACAATACAGGACGAGCTGGATCATTCCCATCTATTCATAATTTTTTTATTAATTGTTGACTCGATTTCTGATAATAATATATTTTTTAATAATATGCAATTTCCAAGGAAAAGATTCGAAAGTGATCCTTCCAAATTAATCTCTAAACCCTAAACCCAAAAATGCCGGTCAGGTTGACATGGAAAATTCTTATTATTAAACCTTAGATCCAAACTTAAATAAGGCAGGTCATATAATCAAGGATTTATATTTCATCTAGGTACCTGACCTGTGACCCTAATAAATTGTCAAATGTTGAAATAAACATGAAATAAACCAATAGAATGGAAAACAGGAAGGGACGCCGGCCACTTGCATCGGCAGGGTGCAGTGTTGCCAATGACCCGATAATTATCGAAATCTATAATTTTGACTACGATTCAATAATCGATAATCACAAGCTAAATCTACTATAATTCTTGGAAACTACAATTTCAATGCATATTTTTAAAATTTTTAGTTGAAAATTAAATTAAAAATTTATTTGGTTGGTGGTTTTGACGTTTCCCAGCTAGAAATGGATTGAGCTGGCAACACCGTTTGCCTCCTTTGAGTTGAGGCTGTGGTTGTTCCTGTCTGATTTTGCCTTTTTGGTCTTGTATGTGTAGCGTGTAGCTCATTTGTAGTGTGGTGTGAGGTCGTTGTTTTCTTCTATTTTTTTTTTTTTTTTACCAAGTAAAGTGACGCGGGAACCATTTTGTTTTGTAACGCCAGCAACGTGTTTAGCTTTGTTTTTTGTGTATAATAATAATACTTTTACCAAGATTTTTACTGTGTGAAACTTTTCTTGATTTGTGCCCGTTTACAATTCTCTCAATGTTTGTAGGTTATACCTACCTATTTTTTTTATATTTACTGTTGTTTAAGGTTAAGGTTAAGTTTAAGGGTATGTTATATTTTATAAGGTCAGTTGGGGCAAGTGCACATTTGGGGTAAGTGCGACTCTGTGGATTTTCTTTGTTGATTGGAGTGAATCGATACTCAAATAATAATTTTCGATTAGCACATGTCTAATCCCATCTACCAAAACCGTTTTGGCAACATTGCAACATTCCTTCTGACATTGACTGTTGCAAACGTCAATACATGCTTAGATAACCTAAAAACCGGGTTCGCAGAGAAAATTTTGGAATCAGGTAATTATCATTCAATTTGATATTATTGTCTGTTTTGGTAGTTCTATAATGAAAGCAAGTGTTGAATTATGATGTGTAAAATAAAGGTAGCTTGTAATTTGATTTATTACGAGAATAACCAGGGGGTCGCACTTGCCCCGGACAAAAGTGAGGAAGAGGCAAGTGCGTACCCATAGGGGTGCTCTTGCCCCAAATACTCAATTCATGGGACTTAGAT
The DNA here is from genome assembly GCA_917834065.1 of Ceutorhynchus assimilis. NCBI lineage: Eukaryota > Metazoa > Arthropoda > Insecta > Coleoptera > Curculionidae > Ceutorhynchus > Ceutorhynchus assimilis. The sequence continues at coordinate 31,135,968 of OU892282.1, read as the reverse complement.
TTGTATTTGTTCCAGCGAAAAAGATGGTGAGAAACTATAAGCGAAAAACGACTAAAGGAACGGCTTATTCGAAAGAACAATTGACTGCTGCTGTCAATGATGTTGCAACGGGAAAAATGGGTCTTAAAAGAGCCAGTAGTTTGTATAAAATTCCGAGAAGTACTTTAAGAGACCACGTCAAAGGCAGAAGGGGTATGAAAAGCAACACATTCGGAAGAGGTGCCGATATTGGTTACGAAGAAGAAAAGAAAATAGCCGAGGGACTTAAAACAATGGAAAAATGGGGTTTCGGGCTGTCAAGATCAGAAGTTCTAGAAAATGTCGCACATTTTGTTAAGCAGAATAAGCTTAAAACTCAATTCAAAGATGGATATCCAGGTGCAGATTGGTTTATAAACTTTCGTAAAAGACACAAGCTATCTATTAAGAAGCCACAAATGGTTGAGGTTGCCAGAAAGAAGAGTTTAGATCCTTTCCTTATTTACGAATATTTCGACCTATTAAAGACAACAATTGATCAACTTGATCTAGCAGACAAACCAAGCCACATCTGGAATTTAGATGAAAGTAGCTTCTGCAGTGATCCAACTAAAACCAAAATAGTGGGTCAAATAGGATTTCCATGTACCCGTACAACAAGTGGTCCAGGTAGAGAAAATACCTCCATTTTATTAGCTTGCAGTGCAGCTGGCGACAAAGGTACAGCATTAGTAATTTTCAAAGGTAAAGATGTTTATGATCAATGGACAGCTCCAGAAGTTCCTGATGGCCCAAAACTTGTATATGCAGCAACGAAAAAAGGATGGATGGAAAGAGACGTGTTTGAAAATTATTTTACAAAAGTTTTGATAAAAGACTTCGGGGAAAGACGTCCCATACTTCTAATTTACGATGGACATTCAACCCACCTGGGAATAAATTTAATACAGGAAGCCATAAAAGAAGGTGTTACGATTTTAAAACTACCTCCTCATTCCAGCCACCTTTTACAACCATTGGATTTGGCAGTTTTCAAATCATTGAAGGATAAATGGGATTCAAAGCTGGTCCATTGGCAAAGACAGCATCCTGGTAAAAAAATTATTAAACAAACATTTTCTACACTAATTCAAGAAGTATGGAATGATGCAAGTCCTACTATAATTCAAAATGGTTTTAAAAAAGGTGGGATATATCCTTATGACAAAAATGTTATTCAGCGTCACAGTTTCGATCCGTTAGCCCTGAAAAGATGGGAAGAACATAAAGGCATCACCACCCATATAACTGCTAATAATTCTACCACTACTGATCTTTCCACAACCGCAGGACAGCCAGATATATGCCAGCCATCAACTAGCACCGCACATCAATCCCAACCATCTACAAGCACAGTTCAAGAGAAAGCTAAGGTTCCATTTGAGGAAATTCTACTGGCTACTTTAAAACCTAAGGCATCGGCACAAGAGCTAGAAAAGAAACCAAAAAAAAGAATAGCTGGAGGAGCCGAAATTATTACGAGAGAAGACGTCTTCCAGCGTTTAAAAGAAAAAGAAAGTGACACCAAAAAAATAAAAAAGAAAAAGATACAAGAGCCTGTTGTTTCCTCAGATAGCGAAGCTGATATTGCTGATAATAATATTACTTATGATGATGAAAGTGATGAATATGAGACGTTTGATCGGTTTGTGGAGAATGAGAAGCAGTTACAGAGGGACCAATTTTATTCCGACAGGCAAGTTTCAGAAAAAGCTGTGGGTGATTGGATTCTCGTGAAATTTGCTGGAAAGAAGTCCATTAAGTATTATGTCGGTCAAGTACTACAAGGAAACAACATGGTGAAATTTGCCAGGAAAAAAAAGATCTTAGACAAAAAATCTGTCTTTAAGTTTCCGGATATAGATGACATTTCTGAGGTGGATGACCCGGATATTATAATGCTGTTGCCTCCTCCCACCATCGAAAGAAGAGGCCAAATCTCTTTCCAAGTCTCATTTGATGGGTATGACATACAATAAAGCATTTGTCTTCTTATATTATGTTCATTTACATTGAAAATAAATGTAAACAATATTTGGCGTGTTGTTTCATTTTCACGTTTGGGTTGATATCTCGGAAACTAATAAAGATATCCATGTTCTGCAAAATCGAGAAAAAAGGTAAAATTTAGGGTAAGGCGCAGTTGCCCCGGTTTGCCGCTGCTTGCTATCAGATTCGTTTTAGCTATAGGAAACGCACTTGCCCCGGTTAGCGGGGCAAGTGCGCCCCTATGACATTAAAAAAAAAAAAAAAAATGTCATCCACTATAAAACGTAAATATATGATGTTTAATAACAGATTTTACTTGAATATATTACCAAGTTGCCATATAAAAATACACAACACGAAAACTCATATAGGTACATTTTGAACATCAATTAATTCTGAACCCATTAATTTAGGGGGTGCGCTTGCCCCAACTGACCTTAATTGATCTTATGTTATTTATATTTTTTAGTTTTTTAATGTAATTGTTAAATATTTATTGTATAAAAATTGCCACTTTAAAATACAATATGTATATCCTGTTCACAATCCGATGTCCACAGGTTCAGGTAAATTTATCACCTTTCCCTATCAAATAGCATTGAAATGTGATTTTACCTTTACCTACCTGTGGACATCGGATTGTGAAGGGATAATTGTTTTATTTTTCGCTATAAACATACATATAAATACATATGTGTGATGTTTATGTTTGCCATATATTTTTGCAACCCATCTGAACAGGTTAACTGAATAGGAACCTATCAAAAAGGTGTAAATACAACATTTGTATTTACATCTTTTTGATACCTACCTATCCAATCAACCAGTGCCGGTGGGGTGTAAAAATATATGGGAAAACCCTGTACCTACGTCCCAAACACATTCCTAAAAAGCTATACTAAATACGTACGTTAATGTACGTCCCAAATACGTACCTAAAAAGCCGTACTGAGTACGTACCTAAATGTACGTACGTGGGACGCACTATTTTGTGGAAAACGACCGTCATAAAGACGTCCTTCGTACGTCGGCGGGACCTAAAAAGTACGTCCGCGGACGTACTTTCGTCCGAAAAAGTACGAATTATGGATTATTACTAAAGACGTACTTGTGTTTGTTGGGAACTTTGCTTAGGCCATCAATAGCTAAACAAGGAACGGGTCACATATACTCTTGTTGTTTTGCTTAATAATTATGGGAGTGTTTGTAATTTTTCAATTGAATAATAATATTTTATTTGCCACCATATATGTAATCTCGACATTACTGACTTTTTAAAAATTTGAAAGTGACACTTTACCTGTGTCACTTTCCTCTTCGATTTCCCTCCCTCACTGTAATTTATTTACCTTTGCTGGCAACAATGAGAACATGTCAGGTAAAAACGTCAAAATAGGTGATTGACAGATTTTGGCATGTTTGTTTTATTTTTTTAATATTAAAAAAATTGAATGACTAATAGTTGGGGAGCTGGTGTCAAAAACATGCAAGAGTTTTCGCAAGGCGGATATTTTCAAAATAGGTCGTACTTTAGTGCTAGAATGCTAGTGTACAGTCAGCACTCACAGTTCCGGGACAGCTGGCTCTGGGACGCGGGCAAAGTTGTGATTTTAAGAAGCATCTAAACTGTTTTCTCAAAGCTCAAAATTTATAGAAATTTTGCACATTATCTGTTTGAAGGTCACAGATAACGTATGTAAATCGTCAGACGTCTAGTTCGTTGCAAAAAGGGGGTCAGACGTCCTCAAAGTTTTTATTTTATGGCATTTTCTTCGGTGTCCTGTCAAAATATATTTTTGCAGGTATTTGACAAATATAGTTGAAGAAAATGCCATAAAATAAAAACTTTGAGGCCGTCTGACCCCCTTTTTGCAACGAACTAGACGTCTGACTATTTACATACGTTATCTGTGACCTTCAAACAGATAATGTGCAAAATTTCTATAAATTTTGAGCTTTGAGAAAACAGTTTAGATGCTTCTTAAAATCACAACTTTGCCCGCGTCCCAGAGCCAGCTGTCCCGGAACTGTGAGTGCTGACTGTACACTAGCATTCTAGTACTAAAGTACGACCTATTTTGAAAATATCCGCCTTGCGAAAACTCTTGCATGTTTTTGGCGCCACCTCCTGGACTATAATCATAATTAATGGTGTGCTTGCAAATAAAATAGTATACAAACCTCGGAGGAAAGTTTTCATTTCTGTCTCGAGATTAATAGTCAATCTCTCGACAGTAATGAAACACTTCCCTACTCGGTATGTAATATACTATTAAAAACCTCACACCACCTTTCATTTCTCTAAAAGAAATGTTCCCAAATCTAAATAAAGCACCAGGAAAAGTAGGACAAGTAACGACAGAAAGACAAGGTGATAACACAGCCCTCTTCCAGTGTATCAGATTTACAAGAGAAACCCCGGCATTAAGAAATCTATACAGATGTTGGCAAAAAACAAAAAGTTACGCACAAGAAAAGCGAATCAAGTCAATAAGCATACAACGAAAAGGATGATAGGGGCTAAAAGCTAGAACCTGGCAGTCGATGAAGCAAGTCATCACTGACGTATTTAGAGACACAGACATAAAAATCCAGATACACAAGATCAGAAAGACTACGCTCGTACAAGAGGATATATTGTGTAACATAACGGTCGATGAGCATCCAAGGTACATGAAACTCGGTGTAAAGGAGGATCACTCCTGGACTACACAAGAATCAAGAATAATAGAACTACCTACCAACAAAAAACACCAGAAAAAACATCACATTCCTCCTTGCATCAAATTTTTTTATTGCTGATTTCGATAGTCCATGAAAAATAAGTCAACACGTGTTTTTTCTTTTTCTTCTTAGTCAAAAATTTACAGAGATACAACGCTATGAAATCTGCCTATGACGTCACTTATCTAATAAATAAGTGACGTTGCACATGCTCAGTATATCTATATATACAAAACTTATTATTTGTATAACTTCCGGAATAATCATATTTGGGCGAAATAAAAAAAAAGTAACGATTTTTTTTCGATTTCCTATAGTTTGCAATAAACAATAATCAATTTAATTTTCCATGCAAGTACCCTATTCAAATACGCTGGTCAGAAAAGCACTAAATATAGAATCACAAATATACTCAAAAGGCGAATCATTATTTATAGTAGTCGAATCAAGTCGTCAAACGAGCCTACGCAGTGACACAACAATTGCCTTCTTAGAGGAAGAACAGGAGAACACAGGGAAACCGTGCAACATGTTAATTATCGGAAAAGAATCAGTAACAAGAGAAAACCATCACTTGGAAAACATAGAGGACCATAACACAAAAGGGAATAATAGGCTCCTTGCATCAAATTTTTTTATTGCTGATTTCAATAGTCCATGAAAAATAAGTCAACACGTGTTTTTCTTCTTAGCCAAAAATTAACGGAGATACAACTTTATAAAATCTGCCTATGACGTCACTTATCTAATAAATTAGTGACGTTGCACATGCTCAGTATATCTATATATACAAAACTTAATATTTGAATAACTTCCGGAATAATCATATTTGGGCGAAATAAAAAAAAAGTAACGATTTTTTTTCGATTTCCTACACTTTGCAATAAACAATAATCAATTTAATTTTCCATGCAAGTACCCTTAATCTTTGCCAAATCTCCGAAAAACATGGGCAATACAAACTTGACAGAACACAGAATAGAAATAGAGCAAGAAGGTAGACAGTGGAAAGGCGACCTTACAAGATATCACAACATGAAAGAGAGAAGATAGACGAGCAGATAACGGAAATGTTGGAATACGGCATGTCAGGCCATGCCACTCTCCATGGGCAAGCCCAGTAGTGTGGTAGGTAATCAAAAAAGACGACGCAACAAGATATTGCGTAGACTATAAAAAACTCAATAGTGTGACAAAGAAGACAATCTATCCATTACCTCAAATTGATGACATATCAAGTCACTTGGGAAAATCAAAATATTTCAGCAATTTAGACATGTTCTCAGGATATTGGCAAGTACCTTTAGAAGAAAAATCAAAACGATATACGGCATTCGTAGTACAAGGACAAATTCAACGTCCTCCCATTCGGATTGGGTGATGCTCCCTCTGCCTTCCAAGAACTCGCGGATATGGTCTTTTGGGATTTAAAATGGAAGGAAATATTAATATAGGTATATGGATGACATCATAATTTTTTCAGAAACCGTAGAAGAATATATTAAAAAGTTGAGAAAAGTTTTCGAGAGACTAAGAGGAGCAAATCTCACCCTAAAATCAAGTAAATGCACATACATCCAGGAAGAGATAAAAATGCTCGTATATATAGTCAATAGTAGAGGGATAAAACCAAGTGAGGAAAAATTGAAAGGCATTAAGGAGTTTCCGAGACCGAAGAAGCTAAAGGATATACAAAGCTTCTTAGGGCTTTGCAATTTTTATCGAAAGTTTATAAAAAATTTCTCGGTAATTGCAAAACCACTACACGAGGTAACAAGATGAAATAATTTCAAATGAGGTCCGAGCCAAGAAGAAGCATTTAGCATCTTAAAAAAAAAAACTAACGACATCTCCACTACTAAGACACTTCAACCCCGACGCAGGATGCACCCTTCATACCGATGCATCAATAAATGGAATAGGAGCAATCCTGTTACAGAAAGATGAGGAAAATAATTTACACCCAGTAGCGTATGTAAGTAGAAGTTTGTCAAAGGCGGAACAAAACTGTGCCATAACAGAACTAGAACTTTTAGCAGCAGTTTGGAACTTAGAATATCTTAGACACCTAGCATATGGACGACCGATAGAAATTATAACTGACCATCAAGCATTGTGCTGGTTGGACTCAATAAAAGAGAATAATAGGACACTAGCGAGGTGGGCAATAATTTTCCATACAAGAAAATAGATAAACTCTAGAGTTTAGCAGCATAAAACATATAAATATATAAATCTTTCAAATTAGCTTAGCTTAATTTACCCAACCGAGGTACAGATGTAATGAAATGCAAGCTAGCAAAAAAACTAATTTATTTGAAGAATATGTTCAGGAAGATTTTTTTGATCGGTTTAGAATATTTAAATTTTCACCAAGAACAGTGGAAAGGATAGTTGAAGAAATTACAGATTATTTTCATATTCCTTGAAATCTTTCTTGTGAATATTTGTAAATCTTGACAAATTTATCTTCGATTAATTACACTGAAATCGTAAAATCAAAAAACACTGCTGACAAACTAAGAAAAATCAGAGCAAAATATTGGTTAATTGACCAGCATAATTTTTTTCGCTGTAAAACGCTAATGCCTTAACCATTTGGTTACTGTAAACGCATTAGTTAAGTGACGAAAAAGTCAACAGACATGAAACTGGGCCTAAGATGCTAATATTGAATTATACAAAATACACACATCAAAAAAGTCTAGGGAACAAGAAATATTCGTCTTTTAATTTTTACACAGAATAACTTTTTTTAAAAAGATACCATATTGTATTTGTTGAACAAATCTTGTAAAATTTATCATACCTGTTTTTTCAGCAGGCTTTAACAAAATTTAAAAATCTTTTAAAAGTATATTTTGTTCAATTTATAAATGTATTCAGTTGCAGCTTGTTCCCTAGACTATTTTGATGTGTGTATGATTTTCGTACCTCAAGCAAAAAGGGGAATAAATCAAAACAACGAGAGTGCATAAATCATATTTTTTTTATATAATTGTCGTAGTTCAAAGTGTAAATAAACGAAAACCACTATATGGGAAAAAAATTTAAACATTGTTGAGGATTTATCAAAATGGAAATAAATTACAAATAATCAAAAACAGATATCTGTACCTATATTAAAAATCTTCTTGATCGAATAGCATCAGTTGTATTCCTTTCAAGAGTTTAGAACTGTAGTATAACATATCCGGGTTCGTTCAGCAAGATTGAACGCTGTGAATTTTTATTACCTACGTTTCAAACAATAAATGATCTTCTGAAAAACAAATAGGACGTACGTTGTGGAAACTAACTCAATTTTACTTAGTAGACATGCGCCCAACATAGCAAATATTAGGAATATTTAAGGGAGGTTGTGATATGTAAATGAAACTAAAAATTTGTGAAACGTCTACTTTATTTTTAAAGTAAATCGTACCGTTCTCGACCTGAAATTCTCGAGGGGAAAGAGAACAGCAGAGAAACCCTGCGGATCGAACATTCCTCAAAAATTAAAACATACTGTGTCATGTTAATGATACTTGTGAGTCATTAATTCAATAATTTAAGTCAATAATTCAATAAAAGTTTAAATTAGGTACCATCCTTTGTCTTTGTACTAAAATTTTAATTCCACACACAACATTCAATCAACACTACCTATATTCAATACTGAAGAGTTTTTGTTAGTTAGCCAGTTTCACCAGCAGGTACTGAGGTCTCATACGGGATGCAACCCAGCTATAAATGTTATTTTGAGCCTATATCTATTTCCTTTGTTTGGTAGGATATTCGCTCGTCAGGGTACGAAAATGTTAGTTAATTCAACAAGGTCCTAATGCACGCTCTGAATCCAAAAATCAAAATCCCAGCAAAAATAGACAGCACATAATTTATCTAGGTTTTAATTTACTCTTTATCTGTGTTGTTTACAGCATGAAATGATTTTTGTTAAATACATAAACAATGCACATGTTATAAAAAATCTTATAAACACACAAAAAATCATAAAAATGAAAAAAATAAATAAAAAATACTTGTATAAATTGAACTCTCAAAAACCAAATAACAATTAATCAACTGCTCTGTGAATTATCCTTCATGACACACAAACTAATCATAAATTGGATTGAACAATCAGTTTAATACAAAATAAAAATAAAAATTGAATAATGAACAACGGCAAACAGCGTTTTAAGGGACCAGCCCAGTTTCTTCTCTAGTCTAGTCGCTCATTTCTTCTGTCTCCCGTTTGCAGTAACGTTCCTTGTGGCTCGAACGCGTTCACCCCTAAACTTGACGGCGCATACATGGTTGCAACATTTACTTTTATTTAGTAAACGTTTTTCTAAAAAGTTAAGATTCAAAGAAATAATATTTTAAATAGGTGGTTTTCCTCAGAATACTAGAGTTACTCCCACGGGTATTAGTCGACTAAGATTTCAAAGGAACAGATGCGCTGTTTTTCGTGCATTTAAATGGTTTTTTTCGGGCTTGAGCACTTCAGGCACAACAAACACTTTTCGAAAGCAATAAACACGTAACGCCCCGGAGTTGTTCTGGAGCTCCTCCTAGGTGTGAAAGGAATTCAACTATTAGTGACAAAGACAATCTGGCGGGTGAGGCTCTGCACGTTCAGTACATGATGTCCAGGAGAACAAGGCGGAGGCCACACGCACACAGAGGAGACTCTAATCTAGGCAAATTCAAACCTAAGTCGCTGAAAGACACACAGGAGGAATAACGAGACATAAAGGGAAAAAATATAATAAAACCTACCTTGGATTCGGAAATCCTGCGATGCAGCAGCCGCAAAATCCTTTGATAACCTGGTCTATAAAAAGAATTGGAAGAAAATAATAAAAAATAATAAGAGGAAAAAATAGTACAAAGACGAACGAAACTTAGACTCACCATTCATGTTCAAATCAAACAACTAAAAACTGGCGACCTACTTACGCATAAATCAATAATTTTAGCAAAAGTACTCACAAGGCTTACATTTTACAGCAAATTATTAGGGAGGAGTGGCAGTAACAAAAACAGTTAACCAGGGGCAAAATAAGGATCAGGGGACCCTAAACATTAAATAACAATAGTCCACAAACCGCTACAAGTGTCCGCAACAAAGGCAAACAATCCGCAAGCCACCACGACTGTCAGCAAACAACTGCTACAGCGGACAAAACCACTACAAGTGTCCACAACCAAGGCTTACAATCCGCAAGCCACCACGACTGTCAGCAAACATCTGCTGCAGTCGACAAAACCTCTACAAGTGTCCACAACAAAGGCAAACAATCCGCAAGCGACCACAACTGTCAGCAAATAACTGCTACAGCCGACAAAACCGGTGCAAGTGTCCGCAACGAAGGCGAACAATCCGCAAGCCACCACGACTATCAGCAACCAACTGCTGCAGCCGACAAAACCACTACAAGTGTGCACAACCAAGGCGAACAGTTCGCAAGCCACCACGACAGTCCACAAACCAGTACAATAGACGACAATCCACTACGACTACCACGAACCAATGGAACAGCCGACAAAGCACCAAGAAGGTCGACAAAGCACTGTCCACGCAGAAGTGGGCACAAAAACGTATCAAGCACACAACTGAAGTCTAGCACACCTTTCAAGACGATACTCTACATGAAGTACAAGGAACATAATTATATAGCACAGCCATAACAGACCATCCAGACGAGGACAACGATCCGGACGAAATAGAAGCTCTAATTTTAAGTTTTTCAATTGTAAACCCGTGAGATATTCTTCCGCTGGCATTGGGAACCAATACTTTCACGAGAGGGGCAAATGTCAACTCATAAAAGTACACAACACAACGCATTATACAAATTAAGTAAATTTTTAATTGAGGTCACCCTCGGACCATTAAAAACAGACTAACTTTGCGTATGCCAGCAATAGTTTAATATAAATTCACGTACCGCGGCAATGCAAGGCCTGATAAGGTACGAGCCTAAAAGACCAGCCTTCTTAGGTGGTTACGACTTGGTATGGTCGAGATTATGAAACTTGTGGATGAAGGTCTCGTCTATAGCGGCCGTGCCTCAGCGTTCCCAAGTTTAGACCTACGAGAACTATGCCCTTGGGGGGCCCGTTCTTTCGATGCATCTGGGGTTGATAAAACATTCTTATATCACCGAGGGGCAATAACGAATTGACAATCTAACATGTTCCATCAGGGACGAACATCTGCGGTGTTAAGATTTTGGTAAATCTTCTTGAACATTACGGTGAAATTAAGGTTTAGTAATAAAGCATATATGTACGTATAATATTCGTGGTGGGAATCCTTTCCACATACCCTCTCTTTTCAGATAAATCCTTAGTGGACGCAGCCAAGTGTAGTAAAAGTGCCGGCACCGCTGGCCACAGCCAACCTAAGCGTGACAATATTCTTGTTATAACAGAAGTGAAAAAGACAATAGGTTAGAACAAATTAAAAATTTAAGACGAAATAATTAAAGATACAAACGAAATAAGTAAATAATTAATAGGAGAGAAAAAAAAACATGGGAATATTTAAAAAGCATTTTGGTAGAATACAGCAAAAATAACGTGTAGAATAAGTTAAACAAATTAAGAAACCACAAAAGAAAATATTATATAAGGCCGAAATTGCCGCGAGATGGAGCCCAAGAGAAGAAACATTGAAAACAGACATGCTCAAAAACACGTAACAAAAAGGAGAAACAATCAATAAGCTGGAAATAGAGAAACATCAAGAACTAGTTAACGTTGAAAAGGAAAGTTACTTAAAATAATGCGACAATTTATCGAAGAATGCCACGGTGAAACATTTTAATTAATTTATCAGAGAGAAATTGACAAGTTTGTACACTGCTTTTGGATTGTGTTTAAGCATAAAAAAGACTGGAAAGTGAAAATTTAAAGATATAATAAAAAAGCTTTATCAATCATCGACGCGAAACTTGATAATAAAAACCGTAAAAAAAACTTTTAAAGAAACACCGCCCCGAATTTTTTATTCAATACCCCAAGGACAAATGCTTTTCAATATTAAATTTTGTATCGAAATAAATGATCAAAAAGTTGAAATATTTTACGCAAATTTTGAATAAAGTATTTTGTATTTCAAAGTAGTGAGTATTGTACCTGGCTTCGTTCCAATAATATATGGAAAACGAAAATTTGCATTTCAGCAACGCTTGCCAAGATTTAATATTGGCCATAGCCACCTGAAAGAGATTCTATTTACAGGAGTGCATACAAAATGCCAATAATAGAATATTTTTGTATATAAAAAATTAATTAACTGTTAAATTCGTGGGACCGCAGCTTCAAGATTGACCCGATTAAAACATCTGTGTCGACAAGGGAACTTTTAATTAGTGGCCAACTCTTAATGAAACTCATAGAGACAGAGAATAAAAAATATATGGAAATTAGATGAACTCAACGAAAAACAGAGGGCAGGAATATTTTAGTAAAAGGTGGTCGTTTGGGACTTAATTAAAACGCCTAATTATGATAGCGTATGCATTTTTGTATCGTTGCTCACATCAGTGTCTTTAGACTAGATTTCGGCATTTAAAGTTTTCCTTAATATTATAGCACAATTATTTATTTGCAAAAATTGAGTCAAAAAATACAAACCAATATGCTCTCTAACTAAAATTTAAATACATTATTTGAGCATAAAATCTTGAAGGAGGGACTATTTTAGGTATATTTGCCAACAAAAAAAAAAGATCTACCAGCTTGAGTTTTCTACAGTCAAAAGTGGAAAAATTTAAAATCTTGGAACGCGCCAAAGGATGACGTATAAGGGATATGAGCATCTTCTACGAATAAAATTTAAGAACAGTCCATCGATTAAGCACGAACAGCTGTTCCGGTGGCTGCTGGCTTAAAGCTTTGACTGCGCTGTTGCCAATTCTAATCAAATGTAGTGCGTCTTGAAAAAAAAAAATATTTAAAACTGATGACAAAAAATAAATTTAAATTGTGTGATAATAGTCCAAAAAAAAGAAAAAATTGAACTGTCGAATCCCTAAGTAATCAATTCACCTATTTTCCTGTGTATATTGCCAACTTTTAGGGATTAAATACTGTTGAGTTTCGTCTACGCGCCCTGTATCTAGTTGTAGGTTAAATTGGGTATTAAGGATGTGAAATCCTATTTGGGAATGGAAATTGATTAGTTTTTTTTTCTTCATTATTGCTTTCTCTTATTTTAATTGAATTGCGCGTACTCTATGTCTAAGAATTGACACGGTTTTGCTAAATTTGGCTTTTAAAAATGCGCGCTTTAAACACTGAAAAAGGATACCGGCAAAGTCCTTACACTGCCGACAAGTAAAATCAGTTGCCAAAAACACTTTGCCCGTTTCGTGTGATTCAAGAAAATAGACACGCGGTTTTTCGTCTGCCGCGAGTGGTTAAATCAAGGCGGTTTCGTTGCACTTCTACGCATGGGACCTGAACTTCCTGAATGAGCTGGCTAGCTGAGTGGAGTTCGGAAGTAGAGCAAGGTAAGGTGAAAAAATATCCTTTTCAGTTTCGATATCTATCAATTTCATTTCAAAATCTTTCATCGATTACCATTCTATCAGCAACCTGTGGATTTTCCAGTTTTAATTTCGCACAAATACATTACAAATTTTCAGTGCTGACAATGAGTGGCAACACAAAATTCAAGTTTTGACGTACTACGAATAAATTTCATGTTTTTATTTACAGAGTTTTCTTTTTTATTTATTTTCTTATCAATTAGGACTCAAAGGTTTTCAAAAGTAAGGGTGCAGAAAATTCTAATTTTAGTTGCTTCATCCAATTATGCTAATTTCAGAAATTAGTGAAAGAACCAATAATTATTGATTGTGATATTGAAATCCAAACCCCAGATGAGAAAGGAGGATAAGGGGTTGTTTGTTTGATGCTGATAGCAGCCTTTGTTTCGACTTCATTTTTATTTTTAATTGGCCCTTCTAATAAATATAGAAAAAAGAAAAAGAAAGTACGAAGTTTAAATTGAATTATAAAATTCATTAATTCACACCATTTAGGTACTCCAGTTACTTGAGTGGTTACTGTTCAAAGGCACGCTTATTTTAATACGATCAAATGTTCGGTTAACTACTTATCAACATTCAGGTACGAATTTTTTATTTAATTTCATTCAATTTTCTCCTGTGTGGAAATATTATTTTTCAATTCAAAATCACAAAGGAATGTTGCTCATTGTTATGTAATAACAAGCTGAAGGTTGGAATGTTTTTAAAATTTAGAAAAATTAAATAAGGTGCTAAGAAAAATGGCTACAAAAAAGAATAAACAATATTTTTTTGCGATAACAAATAGAAGAGGAATATTTTTAGGAAAGAGAAAAATGAATTAAAGTGCTAAGGCCCTTGGAGTATTTTTAACTTAATTACCAAAGTAAAATAGCATTACGCTAGTTAAATAAACGACGGGTAATTTACATGCCTCCGTCATGGCAATTTCGGAAAGTGAATTAAAAAAGTTTTGGATGAGGTTTTTCTTTTAAGGACTATAGAATTTTTATTCCTAAAAAAAAAGGTCAAAAGTTCTATAGGTTACTTTGGAGTCTCTAATCTATTTTGGTTATTGCAGCGAAACGAATCGGCCATTCGGGAGGAAGATTGTGCTCTGTCTATATTAAGAAAAACTGCAATGGCTGCTGCATAAGATACGCAAGTTGGCCTTGGAAATCTATTCAATTATTAATGTATTCTTTAAAAACAGTAGCAGCAGTTTGCTGAATAATTCAACACTGTACCACAATTGGAATTTTGATGAAAATAATCGTCCGCTAGGTCATCTATTACTAGTTTTCAATATTTCAATGTTAGGAGAAATCGATAATTATTAGATGACTCCGTGATAATCATTCTGCTGTTTGCTGCCATTGGAGTTCTTAAAATTTGAACTTTGATGAAATTGTTGGTTAAATATTGCTGCGTAGGTATCTCAATAACTGACCTGAAAAAAAGAACTTCAGGAATTTGTTCAGTCAAATTTAGTGCTAAGGTAATTGATAAATCAGTTCTCTTTTAACTTACTTTCAAGTTACCCCCACATAGTGTTGCAGGTATTTCTTGTTCTTGTCTTGCTTTTTCTTGTTCTTGTCTTGTTCTTGCATGCAAGAACAAGACAAGAAGTGGATTAGCAAGAAATATACAAGACAAGAAACTGATGAGCAAGAACAAGATTTCTTGTGCAAGAAATTTGCAAGAAGCAAGACTTCTTGCATAATTTATTTTCTATAATTTAAGTAGTTAATAAATATTATCAAAAAATTATACAATCACTTATGTTCGAGTACGAAGAAGCAGATGGCCTCGCAAAAGAAGGGGCCTCAACACCATACCATGGACCAGAGCCCTACTGTTGCTTGATGAAAAGCCACATCATGGAAGAACTCAACAAATTGGATAAAGACCAACTGTCATCATATTGGAGGCACACTCCGGGACTCAGAGAGTCAAAAAGGTTTATTACCCTTTCAACAAAAAGAGCTGAACACCTCCTAAACATGAGCAGACATTAGATTGGTGGTAGGACTGCTCATAGAACACTGCCTGGTAAAATACCATTTTAGGTTAATAAACAGAGCAGAAGACGATCTTTGCAGATTCTGCTCAGACGCAATAGAGACCGCAAAGCACCTGCTCTGCGGATGTCCAGCCCAATTCTGCAAGAGGCTCAAATTCCTCGAGGGGCAACACTGTCACCAGAAGAAGTGGGCCAACTGACACCCAGGAAAATAGCTTCCTTCGGCACAAGTCTACGCCTCCTGGAGAGATAACTTAAGATATGTAGAGTCACGTACAAAATATCTGCGAAGGTAGCAGTGCTGAGCGGCTGAAAAGCCGAAACGACTACCCCACAATCTACAACCTAACTTGAACAACAAAGATAAGAATAGTAGTTCTTATTTAAATCCATTTGCTAAATATTCGTTAGATTATGCCTGTATGAAACAGCAATTTCTGTCAGATTTACATATGAGCATACGCTTATATTAGTAATATTGAATTACAATCAAAGAAAAGAAAAATGATTATTGTCAAAAAATGTGTCGACTCGAGCCGACTGTACCCGAATGAGAGTTACAAAGCCGAGCGTGACGGCTCAGTTTCATTCAGTACCCACAAAAAACTGTGCTGGACGGGCCTAAATAAGTTTTCACTTGAAAAATATTTCTTGAAGTTCCAATATAATGAAAACTTTCAAAAATCAAACATTTTCATTAAACATTTAATTTCGTTGACTTGTCTGATGTAATCTTCTAATGTGATAAAAACGTTTGAGTTTTTTCAAGGAAGTTTAATCATTATTTTGAAACTTACCTTGCTCTAGTCTTTGAAAAAGGACCATAACTAATGTAAAATCTATGTAGGAACTTTTTATGCAGCAAGAACAAGAAATAGCAAGAGTCTTGCAGCAAGAACAAGAAATAGGCTTGCAAGAAATTTGCAAGAACAAGCAATTGGAAATTTCTTGTCTTGCTTAGCAAGACAAGACAAAAAATAGCCGAGCAAGACAAGATTTCTTGCGACCTGCAACACTACCCCCACATTATATGTGAAAAATAGGTTTTCCAAAACTCGACTAACAAAATAAAGTAGCCTTGTTTTCAGACTGTTGCTCAACTCTCATCTTCAGATATTTCGAAGTGTAGCTGTGAATCATAATCTATTGCTAATACTTCATTTGGAATATCCAGGATCCAGTATGACTCTTTTTCTGTTTTTAATGGAATCTGATTAGCATGAATTCGTTGTGTTCTATCATCACAAAATATCCATAGTCATGGATAAATTTTTCACTATGTTCCACTTTGGTCCGGAGCACAGGATACGATATTATCTCGATATTGGACGGAATATTTTTTGATGCAGATCATTTCTTCAACGTGGGTCGGAGATATTCGATCATAAAGGTGGTCTTTGTAGTAGAGAACATCTAACAATCGTCTATAATAGTCCAAAAGTTTATCTCTGTAATTGGAGAAACTTAATATGGACTGAGAACTTGAATTGTTAGTTTATTTGCATCCACCGTTTAATACCATATTTTCATTTCATTTATCGAAGCAATGCCTTCATTGATTTTGTCCCGGAATCTCTAAAGTTGATTTTTGATTCTGGATTCGGTGTCATTAAAAGTGGATTGAGCATGTAGCATGAATTTGGTTTGGTGGTTGGATGCCTTGATAAGCTCCTTCTGGTTTTTGTGTAGTTCGTCAATATTCATGTAAAGTCCGTCGATTTTAATCTGATACTCCAAAAAAATGTGAACTGGTGGCTACGTTAGGACGCCAATGGTCACCTGAGGTCACATCTGTTTTTGCCATATACTTCACCCCCTCGAACCTCATACGGAAAGCGACAGATTGAAATCGACAGACAATAGATCTCATCGTTTACTCCGAATACTGCGGGTAATAGTTTTCCCAAAACTCTTCTTTTTCCACGTTTGGATACCATGGTTTGTAGTCCGTTTTTCATCCATTGTTTTTCCTTTTCAAATGATGGATCAGTGACATGCATTGTTTGTTCATTTCCATTGAATTCACTTACTGACAGAGGTCCTCTATTTGATAAATTTCACCTTGAACGTTCATAGAATTGTTTAATATTTTGTTTTTCTCATATTTAAGGTCAACTCTGAAAGTACCTCTGTCTATTCGGGCACGTGCTCAATGTACAGTCCTGGTTGAGGATAATGCATCGAATATTGATTATCTTTGGACCCTTGGAGCATCACAATGAATAGAATGGCCTCGTTTATTATTGTTGTGAACTGGCTGTTGTTCGGTCTCGAAATTTGACAATATTAGAATTGAGTGACGCGTAGATCTTTTGATCGGCCCTCCTTCTGCTCTCTTTATAGTGACCACTCTAACATTTGTATCTTTACCTGGATGCACTTCAGTGATTCTTGCTAGTGGCCATTTACTTGGGATGATATTCTGATCCTAGTACTAAATCTCCAATTTTGAGTGAATCCTGGTGATTCTTCCACTTGTAACGCTGCTCAACTTGATGGAGAGTTGTCCAGCTCTTCCAGAAATCTTTCTTAATTTTCTGAAGTTGTTTCCATCTTCCAACAACGTCCGAGTTTATTTTTGTAGTTATTAGATCGGGAAAAGATATAATTTTTCTTCCAATTAGAAAATCACCTAGAGTTAATGTTCCTAAATCATCTTGATCATCTGATAATGGGCACAGAGGTCGAGAGTTGAGGCAAGCTTCTATTTGGTGAGTTAATATAGTCATTTCTTCATAAGTAAGTAGTGTATCGCCAATTATTCGTTTTGAATGGTACTTCATAGACTTGACGCCCAGCTTCCCATAATCCTCCAAAGTGAGGAGAAGCTGGGAGGAATGAAGTGCCATTGGGTTCCACCTGCAACTAAGGTATCTTGGATCACTGACTTTTGTATTGTATTGGAAATTTCATCATGTAGTATCTAACTGGCTCCTATGAAGTTGGTGCCATTGTCACTATATAGATGCGCACATCTTCCTCGTCTGGAAATAAATCGATGACATATCACTGACAACTTCTATATGAATTGCCTTTGTAGCAAGCCAGACAAAGATTGAAATATATGCTTTATAGGATTTGTAACATCTGGCCTTTGTAGTTTTGATTTGGATGGGTCCTGCGTAGTCAACACCGGAATGCAGGAGTAGGTACTGTGTAATTCTGGGAACTGGAAGATTTCCCATCTGTTGTTTGAGCCTTGAATCGCAGGCATCTTACACAGTGGGTAATATTCATCTTTACTCGGCATTTTACATTTATCATCCAGAAACGGTCTCTTGTATAGGATAGTGTCAACTTGTTTCTTCCATGTAGTGTATTGGCCTGAGCTTTCAATATTACTAGTTTTGTCAAGTGACTCGCATAGGGTAAGATAATTGGATGTTTGCTATTATAACGTAACATTGAGTTTTGTAACCTGCCTCCAACTCGTAAAACTCCTTTGTTGTCCAGCCATAGGGTAAGATTGAGCATTTTGCTATTACTGTTTAGTTGAGACACTTTTTTCAGCTTTTGTATTTCTGGTTTCAAATGTTGGATCTGATCAATCCTGACTAGGTATGTTAGGGTGTCTCCCATTTCATCAACTGTGAGTAGAGTGTGCGGATTCGTTTGTCTCCTGTAATTTTGAATAAATCGTCTGCAGTACGACACAACTCGAATCATGTGGTTTAATGAAAAAAATCGCTCTATAATTTCATTTTTGGTTTCATTGCTTTAAGTTGCAATTGTAACATGGTGACAAGTTCTGGCCTCCTCTGTGTTGAATCATATCTTGTCCGTCGGCGTTATGGTAATCGATTTCAATCACGATGGGTCCATTGTATCATGTTTTAATAGAGTTGGACTTATCCCTCTTGATATAATATCAGATGGGTTGTTGTTGGTTCGCACGTGGTGCCAATGTTGATGTGGAATAAGTTTATTGATTTCTGCTACTGGGTTGGCTACAAAATTCTTCCACCGTACGGGTCCCCTTTTATCCATGATAGTGCTATTGCAGAGTCTGTCCAGACATGTACGGGTGTATCTTGTAGTGATAAGGTTGTATATAGCAGTCTTTTTTAGTAGATGTTAAAGAAGCACGGCAGAACATAACTTGATTTAATTGCTGAAATTTCTTCTTTAAAAATATTAAGTATTTTTATTTATATAATTTTTTATGTTTCTATTGGACTAACTGTGTCATATAGTCTTGGTAACGTAACCTTCATTCTTGCTGGTGCTACTTTGGATTTCGCTGTTAGCAGAACTATTTTTGTTTCATCCTGAAAATTCTTGACTTTCATGCAGACTACGGCTGCCTTCTTGGAGGCATCACAAAAGATATGCCAATGCATATTTAAAGCGTAGTGAACCTAAAATTTTATTCATGATTGACTGGAAGATAGTAGGCGCATTGACTAGGCCAAATGGTACTCTCAGGAACTCATTGTGTCCATCGGGTGTTACAGAAGCTGTTTTTGGGATAGACTCTTCCGCCTTCCTCCACGTGACTGTTTTTTACTTGCTCGGTCCACCTAGATATAGTGATTTTCTCCACATTCTTTAGTTCTGTTCGGAAAATTTCCCATTTGCTCTCAATGAAGAGTGGCACTAGATCATCCCATATTAGCTCTTGCAGCCTTAATTCTTGGATAAGGAGCTTCGCCCTGATGATTATTGGAGCTAACCATCCTACTGGGTCGAATAACTTAGCAACCTCTGACAGAATGCTCCTTTTAGTAATGTTATCACTGATCGATATTTCAGTTTTGAATTTAAATGTGTCATTATACGAAGCACTTTTTTATGTCATCTTCAGTTATTTCCACGGCTAATTGATCTTTAAGTTCCTTTGGAAGTTTCTGTAGTAACTCTATGTTGCTGGACCATTTCCGAAACGTGAACCCTCCTCGTTGAAACATTTTGATGAGTTCATCTTGTAGTGATAGAGCTTCTTATATGGTGTAAGCACCATAGAGCAGTATGGTGCCGCTCTTCCCATAGGTTACAGTTGTTAAGAAATATTGATTAATTGGTGTGTTATTATCAAATAATCTCCATAAGATTTTCTGATACCTACTTCAGGTCATCAACGTGAATCGTTATCTGCCTGTACATTTTTTCAATGTCAGATGTTATCACTACCTTATGTGACCTCCAGCGTAGCAGTATATCTGACAGTTCTGGCTGTAGTCTAGGACCTGCATACATAGTATTGTTGAGGCTCAATACTTATGAAGTTTTACTGGAAATACCGAAGACCATCCTTAACTTTTTTGTAGTGCTGGGTTGATGTGGGATAATATATTGATGCTGTAGTTCTGTATGTGGGAGCTTTTCTATGTGACCAAGGTTTAGATATTCTTGCATAAATTCCTTATAAGCGATATCCAATTTTTTGTTACCGCTCATTCTTTTCTTTAACTGAACCAGTCGTGCGATGGCTCGTGATCAAGACACTCCTAAAAGACTCTCTTTTCTATTGAATGGAATTCTAACTGTGTATGTTCCACCTGTATTTCTTGTAGTGGTGGCTTCTTAATGTTCTTCGCAATATTGATCATCTTCTGATAACGGATGTGTTTGTAAGACCTCTTCAAAATTTAGTTAGTTGACAACTTGTAGTTTGCCTCCCGAATTTTTTTGTAGGTTTCCGGAAAGAATCCATCCTAATTCTGTTTGTTGGCCAAGGAGACTATCTTCAGTTTTTCGCATGCCTTCCAAGATTACCTGGGCATATTCTTGGGCCCCGAGAAGTATATCTACTGGACCAGGTTTATAGAATGTTGGATCAGCAAGGTCGTCGTTCTTCCATTGTAATAATATGTCTACGTCAAGATCTACTCCAGGAAGAGTTCGTGTTACTTTAGGTAGAACGATTCCGAGAACATAAAGCTGGAAAATCTCAGCTCAATTAGTAGCTGTAACTGAGATTTTGACACTTGTGGTTCTCCTGCGCCAAGCCCTGTAATTTTTGCTTGAATTTTCTGTCTGGGCAAGGCGAGTAGACTTGCAGCCTCTTCGGTTATAAATACTGAGAGTCGATGAGAACTCTCAAATTTTTATAATCTCCATTTCCAACTTTAATGAGTGCTGTTGCCAGGAATACCATCTCATCTTATCGGTTGATATGGCTTGTTATTGTTTCGGTTCTTTGATCATTTCTGAGCGCTGATTTTCTGGACTGTTGTGGTCTAAACGAATCGACGTGTAAGTATGTATGATGCTGGTTGTTGCAAATATGCCATTTCATTGACGAACTGCATTTGGATTTTTAGTCATGGTTCAAGCAGTTTAAACATAGTTTTTTTCTTTGGCAGCTTTTAGCCGAAGTTCTGATGAAAGGCTTTAAATTTTGGGCAATGGTAAATCATGTGGGCTTCATTAAAGTACTTGCAAGCATCAGTACTTCTGGCTTTGCAATTATTGAGTTGGGGAAAATTTTCTTCTGTGTGTCTGAAATTGCTTCTAATGATTGGAATCTTGCTTGAAGAAATGTCTTTATTTCCTCTATTTCATGGGGCTTGCTTAGCGATTGTTCATAAAACTTGTTGGTTTCATGATCCCATTTTCAGCAGATGATGCGACTGATAATAGGACCCCAATTGGAAGTATCGATATATAGATTATTGATGGCTTCAAGACATTCCTCAACCGTATCGTGAATCTGTTTATTCTTGAATGATGATTCGTGATTAATCACTGGAAGTTCTAAGATCCTATCTAGAAGTTTGGAGACTAAGTCTGTTGTTGCTGTATCTGTCATTTAGAATATTCCAAGCAGGGCCATAGTTGGTTTCTGCTGTAGACAGGTTCTGGATCAGTCTTCCATCTTCCCATGCGTTATAAGATACTGCATTTTCTCTATTGTCGTAATGTTGGATTTTCATGAACCACTTTGATGGAAATGTCTCGAAATATAACCCATTCTTCACATCGGCCTTCAAAAATGGGTAGTTTGATTTGAGGTAATGTTATATTGCATTGTTTCACAACTTGTTCTACTCCTTGAATTATTGTCCTGAAAGTTTTGTACTGTTTTTTCGTACCGCTTTTCAAGGTCTTGAATGGGATTTCTGATAGTACTGACAATTCCCTCAACTTGATGCTCGATGTATATTTCAGTGATAACGTCTCATTACTTGGATAGCTTCTCTAATAGAAACTGGTAACGGTTGCCAGACTGCTCACTGATTAGGTCGTTTGAGATGTCCCTTAAGGTTTGACTCATTTGGTTCATTTGGACCTCTTCTTCTTTCAAACGATTTTTTGGTGCCTGATACTGGTTTTGTCGGTTTGGATCGTAATATGAGGCTCCTTGTTGTGCCTTGGTTTGGTTGCCTTACAAAGCTTTTGTTTGGAATATGTAATGTGTTTTGTGATTTCTTGGAATAACACCTGTAGTTAACGAAAATAATCAGCAGTATATCAAGCCTCACTACGTTCGGCTCGCAAACCTTCTACTTCAGCACAAAAAAGTAAAGCTTCTACTCCTAATACAACAATATACTATTTTCTCTGAAAGATTCTATAAAAATATCAACAAAGCACAGTTATATCCAAACAATAGATTATTATACACTCGATAAACCACCCAAAAAATAAATTATCCTTCCTTTTTTCCCGTTAAACGTCGGATTAAGTACTTTTAACAAAAACAAACATTTTCAACTAAAACCCCCGTCAAAGGGAGAATAACCGAGAACCGCTGCTTGCTCCCCGGGCGAGTTTTATTTTTAAAATAATATTTTTGGGAGCTTTGCTTGGTTACAGAAGTGTGAGGCTTAAATAAAGAGATTACAAAACAGTAACAAATTACTGCCCAGGGGAAATTGTAACCAGTTCCGGTTGTTATAGTTCAGTATTTTTTTTTTTAATTTTAGTACTTTAAAATAAAAAACCAATTTCAGTATACATTAATAATACTGAGGTATTTCACTAGATATTTCTAACTATTTTTGTTTTGTTTCAGAAAAAGGCGAATTTTCGATTCTGTTTTACATAAGGTAAGCAAAAAAAGAACGTCTATCCGTTATCCTTACAACAAAAGCATCCGGCTGTCAGAATGTAAAATTTGCCCTTCTCTGCCATAACAAGATAAGGGGCGACGTGTCATCCCTGAATCCGTGTGAGATAATCACCACCCAGAGTCAAACGTATTCAAATAGGATCAGCCCTTCCGGTAATCTTTTGGGTTGACACTTGCATTTCTGACTTGGCGACGGTTATAAGGAATTTCTGCATACAAGATAAAACCGATTCATACGGATTTGGATCTTTTTAAAAAAAGTATAACAAATATTTGTAGGTATATTGCGATGTTGGTAACTTCACATTTGAATTTACTAGATAAAAGTTAGGAGCTCTTTTTGGAGTGGAACTTCCTAAGCGGCGGTCTGATATTTGGAAGAGAATGGAGAGTGATTTGAAAGACGCGTCACGTTTAGGCTTATTTCGTTATACGAGAGAGAAAAAAAATATAATGTAGAGGGAAGGAGAGAGAGCTATAATCTAAAACACAGGCCTTCGTTGCAAGACAAACTAGAGAGCAGGAAAAAGAGAGCTTAAGCTTGTATCTAATACACGGTTTCCCTTATGTGCGGTCCTTTGTCTTTAACCCCCACTCGTGCGCTAAGTCCAAAAACTCAGTTGCTCGAAGGCAGAATAGTTTAGGAAGCATTGTACAAGCAAGAGAGAGAGCCACCTATTCACTGAATACTAGGTAATCGAAGAGAATAGAGAGGGTGTTGCGCAAAAATTAACCCTTAAACTGTTCAAAATGAATTTGAATAAATAAACCCTAATAGGCCTTGGTACAGTAAGACACCCTTAAGGAATGCGGCCAGTGCAACAAAGTGGTCGCGGCTACTCAGTGGTGTGGGAGTAGGTTCATTATATACTTTTAGCTTTATAGGGTGCCACTGGTAAGAGTCTAATATAAAAACAATGATTATAAATCTATTTAATATGTTATGGGGGAGGGGGTATGTTTAGATTGGCAATTGTATTCCTGAGACCAATAGGAAGCAATATATATAATACCACAGTAATTATTATTAAATGTATTTGTCAAAATTACCAAGAGGTAGCAAGGACCAATTTGTATTGGTCTTATAAGATACTCCAATAAATTCAAGATTTACCAATAAAATGTTTAACCACCTTACCCCAATGAGAATAAAAGAGAACAATTGAGGAATAAAAAGATTAATAATATTGATTAAAACCTGTGCACGCTTATACCATGGTATACCGGAGCGGGTTTGTACAAAAATGTCACCTTAAATATAGTACATTAAAAATCATTGGTACAGTACACCCATTGTAATAATGAAAAATGTAAAACAGACTTGGAAATGTATCAAGTTAAATATAAGAAATACTATAAATAATAATAAAAAAAATAATCAAGAAACATTAATAACGAACTAATAAAAAACGGGTACATCACCCCCTTGTGGTCCTGTCTGCAGTCTAAACATCCATTTCTATTACTGTCTCATGACAGCCTCACAGCCCTGATAACAGACCCATCAACTTCTTTTGACTTCCCTTCTTAAATAGGGTAACTTTCGGTTCCAAGTTCAGTGTTGTGTGTACGCTGAGACCCCAACTTCGAGACTAGCAAACCATCGAAAAGGAAGAACCCAATGGTAAAGTAAAATTTAAAATCCTAAAACCCTGGTTACAATTCGGGCTCAGTTGAACACAACCTGTTCGCTTCTCGCCTTGACAATTGAGGACTCACGACCAAATCCAAGTTCTCACCCCAAAACCAATTAAGCCAGCAACCACTTGAGTTCCCAACGCCTCTAAAATCCCACAAACGGTGGATGTTCCAAGGAACGCAGCAAGAGGACCGCAGGTAAAATCTGCCAACTACTTGTTGCTTGCTCAACGTGCGAATCTAATCCTTTTTCGGCAATTTATTAGGTGAGCTCATATAAAAAATTCCCCAGAATTCTATTTTTTTTTTTAAGATGCCCTCTGGTGCCAGATTTCCGGTCTTGACCAGGAAAACGAGACAATCAGCTTAAAACGAACAACCCAAACCAATTTTCTCCCCTAATACTAATTAATTAATAAACATTCATCATCTACCCAGTTTTTAGTCTAAAAACTATCAAAATGACCACTCGTTCAGTGAAAGCAATGTAGTAGCAACGCCCTAGCAATAAAGGTCAAGAAACCTCGGCAACAGCGCTGCCTGAAACGGATCAACAAATGTCCCATAACCACACTTATTCGGCGAAAATAAATAACCGGGAAAATGTAAATATTAGTGCAAATAAGGGTGAAAAAGGGATTTAAAGGGTGTGAAAGTGATTTGTTGTGTTGCAGAATTTTTAATAATGGAAAA
The DNA here is from genome assembly GCA_917834065.1 of Ceutorhynchus assimilis. Taxonomy (NCBI): domain Eukaryota; kingdom Metazoa; phylum Arthropoda; class Insecta; order Coleoptera; family Curculionidae; genus Ceutorhynchus; species Ceutorhynchus assimilis. Next base: position 31,110,341 of record OU892282.1, on the reverse strand, counting down.
TACGAGGCTCGTGAGGGTTGCCAATTGATATTTATTCGGAAGTAAACAAACATTTTCTTCAACAGTTAGGGCTTTTTAGGCAACTTTCGTAAGCTAAATAAAATAGATTTCGATCTTAACAGTCGGGCTTTATTATCCTAAAACTACCCTGTTCTCTGAATACAAAGAATTAACTCAGAATTACCCCGAAAATTATACCTTTATTCAACACCCACATATTGTTTCGCATTCAACAAAAAGGTAGAAACCTAGCAAAATCCAATAAGAAACCTATCAATCACCGAAAAATATTAATTCCGAATCATTCGAAATCTCAGTAACGCACTTGGGCAAAATTTGTACGTAACAAGGGTGACGCGCATACGCGGCAGTAAAACTCTGATACCACGGGAGTGGAATAAGAGAGAACGACGTATACGCTCAATACGAAGCGATAGAAGTTTCACTTCTAACATGTATACAGCGCTATAACTATTCCGGCTGAAGAAAACTATTCTATACAAATTCAAATTATTTCACTTATTTTCGTTTTGTTTTTTCCTCCTTTTTATGATTTGCTTTCATGGAGGTTAGTGCGGGTTAATGTGTATATTTCGCTCGACTGGCCAAGATCAGGGGAACGTGTTGTGGAAGGCAGAGGTCCACTGGAGATCCCAAACTTTCCGTTCGTGAACTGTTGCCAAATTTCGGGATGATGTTGTTCCGTATGTTGCATTGAAGCCAAATGCAAAGAAAGCAACCGAACAGTCTTGATGATCATGTGCAAAGAAGTACTTCATAAGGGATTGTGTAGCTGTTAAATGTAGGCGAAAATCGTTTTGTCTGGTCGTACGAACCAAGAGCAGAATGGTTTGAAACTGTTTCAAGTAACTCATCACAAATTCTGCATCTTATTAGGACTGCCTTCGTGTTAGGAAATTCTATTCTGAATCTCTTTATTGCTTTCTCTTTGAACTGGATCGCTGACTGCTTCGAGTAGACTTGGCCCTTAGCCTGATTTCTTGAGGACTGCGACTGATATCATTATCGTAATCCTCTCCTAACGATCTGGCTATTTCCTTCAAAGAATTTCCAATATCAGGATTCTTGATTGCTAGCTCGTCAAGATATAGTTGATATAGGGCTAGCGATATGACTACGCATCAAGTATATTCTTCCCAGTAAGAATTTTCGATACAGAAGTTGGAGAATATAATCCTGCTTCTTTCCAGGCTTGTTCAACACCACTTCCTTCTATTTATTTTCCAAGAGCTACCAAAGGCCAAAACACAGTGTGAAGTTCACCTGGCCGGAATATAAACTGTTTCCTGATATCTTCTCTTTCTACCCAAAGCTTCATAAGATCAACAGTCATCACACACATGTTATTAGGCCCCATTATTTGTCTATTAGTACCTTGTGCTCTCATTTGTACTGTGAACAAAGCATCGTTATTGGTTGGTATTGATCGCAAAAGAGGGACACATAGTGATACGCTAGTGCGGGTTTGGCTTGCTAATTATTGAGTTATAAGCACTCCATGTTCCTGGGGCTTTACTACCGTTATCAGAACAATGCTGAATACAGTCTATTACCCACAGCAAGTCAGTTTGATTCCTGTATTCCAGATTAGGTGCGATCGAATTTACACGAAGGTCACATGCAATTATATGTTTCGAAGGAACTAGAGGAACACAATATGAAAGCTTGCTTCTGGTAAGGCTCCTTCAGCAGTTGTGCGATCAATAACCATCTGATCTGTAATGAATTTACCGCGTTCTACCTTGGACTGAAATGTAGCTAGTGCAGTGCCATGGAAAGTGTTCATCTCCGATGGAGTTGCTTCAAGGAAGTCAATGTTGTCAATTGCAAACCACACAAACTCATTTTTCATCAAAGCAGATGGTATAAATATAGCGTCGTTGATTTCACTTTGCCTTTGAACAGCCTTAGAGAGTCCTGTTTCATTCTGCATTAGTTTAGGGTAACTGATGCTTAGATCCAGATCATGCAGCTTTTCAATAGGCCTTTTGGATTTTGTGAGCTTATGAATGTCCAATGCCAAACCAATTGAAAGCGGAGTCTCACCACTTGAGTGGTTCTTTGGACAGTATGATACCTGTCTGTCGGATTTGAATGCTTCAACATGTTGTGTTAGAATTGAGGAATGAGTATCTAATGCGGCGTCCTTCCTCCCGGTCTGGATCGTCTTGCTTCCTTGAATTAATTGTCCACAGAATATGTAGAGCATTACCGGAGGAGTGTAACTATCGAAAGACCCTTCGAACTCCCATTTTGGTGATTCTGAAATCCATTTCCGAAGTATTTGTGATGCTTTCATTAGTACTTGAACATATCTTATTTAATTTGGCTCAATCCATTGCCATCGCCACTGCGATTTCCCTTATTTTGGTGGATAATACCTGCTCCGGTTTCCTTTTCTACAATGGTTTATTGGAGTGTACATCCGAATTTTTTTCTGAAATAAGCTGTTTATGGTACTCAGGAGGGTCATTCACTGTGCAACCATTTTCTCCCAGAATATTTGCATTACGTTGTGTTGATGTCGTTCATATTAAGTACAACACATCGTTCATCTTGGAGATCTTGGCTTACAGCATCAACTATTTCAATGTCTGATAGGATATTCCCAAATCTATCTTGTAAGGCCAAACCAGTGTATATCACTAATAACTGTCGCTTTTGCTTTATGAGACATGGGAGATGATATTTGATAGCATCTGCTGTAAGAGCATCTGGAGATGCTACAATGGTTACTGAGATGCACTCTTACATTTTCATCTTTTGTTTTCTCCCCTATCTCCCTCATTTGCTTTCCCATGTTTTCTGACATGACTTCATAAAGATTCACGCTGCTACTTTCCTAACACAAAACCCATTTGTCTCTATCATAGCTCTTTCGTGATATTCTTCCACATGTAGATCTTTCTACTCCAAATTGCATATGAATATATAGGATTTGATGGAACCAATCAAAAGTAGGACGGCAATTGACGCTACTCTGAATGAAAAGCTTTATCAAGTCACTGTAGAGCTTTCGCGAATCAAAATATGATGTCAATCTGGAATGATCAATGCACGCATTTTAGTTATGTTTCAACGTTTGATTTGGAAAGTAAGAAGATTTGATAAAAAATGGCAACAGGGCCATTTTCACTACCAAACATATTGTTGATAATGTAAAATCAACAAATCAATTTCAACACGCGAATCTAGCCACAGCGTGAATTCTTACAAACCAAGTCACACTACTTTTTGAATGAATGATTTAAACTTGTACTTTGTAAAAACATGAAATAAATTATCAGATAGGTATCATACAGAGATATGTATTATCCATAATCTTCCGTAGAAAAATCATAATACACTACACAAAATAAATCAACCAGAAAAAAAAGGATTATTCCCGCATCGCTCATATATGGCAAGGGCAAAAGAAAGGAAAATATTAATAGCCCGGCATCTGAACCGATTTTTCAGCCTGATTTTGTCGGGCCGCCATTTTTCCGGTTTGATATAATACCTAATTGGGCATTGTGACAGAAGAAAAACCATCGTAGTAACGGAATTTTGTTTAGGGTAGATATTAGTTTTGAGCCAGTGTAAAACTAGAACGTAATTAAGTAATTGTAAACTAATATTATTTGAGCACAGTGAGAAGAGTTGGTGGGGCGACAATATCAATTCCAATTAAAACTTTACTTGAAGGTAAATATTGTATTTAAAACAAGTAGAACGTTATTAGTTTCAGGTAGAAAAGTAGCACTTTTTCTGCACTTTTTGGGTGAAATGGCTGCAACAAAATACAAGTTAGGAAACGTTGAATAAAACTATAACTGTCTATTCAAAACCTGGCATGAATCACTCATATATTTGTAAATTCCTATTGTATTCTTCTGAGGATTATATAGCCTCTTGTAAGCTTGACATGATCATGTCAGATACATACTGTAATTGTTACAAATAAATAAATAAAAGTTATTTGCACTTTAAAACACGAGAACCTAGGGTCGTGAAATTTAAAAAAAAAAGATAACGTGTAGCCCCCTTATATGCAAATGAAACCACCAGAGATGAAACCACTCAAAATCCAACAAACAATTATTTTATTTTATATTTAACAATATAGTGACAATGCCACTTTAAAACATAACAGTTGACAGCTTGGTTGTTCCGGTGAATCTGATACAATGTACCTTTCCAATCCGGAGCTCTTCAATGGATGTTGGGGTTTCACTTTCGCGAACTGGAGCTCTTCGTGTTGTTTCCTGTATCCAGGAAATAGGATAGATTGCTGGGGTGAAGTCACTTCAGCTGATCCAGACTCCAAATAGTGATATTTGTATCCAGTACGTAACCAGAAAAGAATAAGGCAGTATCAGATTCACCAATATTTGGAATATATTCCTGAATTCTGTCAAAAACTGAGTGTCTTGCAAGGAAAAAAAAAATATATGAAATTAGTTTATTATAAAACCATTGTTGTGCAGCACTCCCTTCCAACAGAATCAGGTATGAGCAACTATTGCAAATTGAAAAAAAAATTAATATTTTAATATAAAAAAAATACAATTAAATAATTGAAAAATAATCATAAAAATAGATAATAACAGCAAGATTAAATTAAAATGCGCCTTACAAGTTAAGCAGAGTGCTGCTTTTCTGGCAGCAGCAATAACAGGCAAGAATATGAACAAAATCAGATGAAAATTAAGAAATTGAATCTTTCGATTCTCCCCGAAATAGACAAATTTTTTCCTTTTTAAGCCAAGGTAGCTACTATAGGTATTACAAGATAAACCTAAGGGTGAAATCAATCAAATCCAGAATATGTCGAAATTCTTGAGATGTTTTAATTGAAACTTTTTAAATGAATTTTTTTGACCTGACTGGATTTCTATTTTAAAGAATTACACCTTTTTTCAACACTCTTCTCCTCGAGAAGACAATAATTGATGGAGTCAAACGGGAAATGGCTATAAAGGCGTCTGCCTGGATTCAATAAAGAATTGATAGGGATGGACACACAAATTTGTTTTTCACCGACTCTATTTAGAGCAAATGGTCCAATATTCCCACACTAACAATTGATTGTGAAAACCAGAGCAGCAGTATATACCCATTTATTAGCCCAAAAATCTGAATTGACTTACCTCAGAAAAACTTGGGACCACCAATCGGCACTCACACAAAATGGAGGCACACAATTAGATAAAAAATTAAATAGTAATATTTATATTTCAAGAATAGATAAGATAAGATTTATCAGGTAAAAACTTAACAATGATATGATAATATGCACTAATGGCAAAATATATTGAAAAATTTATAAGGAAGAATCTAAAAATGTAAAGGAAAAATTATAAAAATAAAAATGACTCGCCTGCTAGAGCACTGCCAGAAAAAGTGAACGTTTTAGAAACTAAGCCCTATAGGAAAACAATACTGTGTTTTTTTACACTTACTGCGTATTAAGCAGATCAACCAATCAAAAAACTATATTCAAGAGACCATATTGACTTCACAATGAAAAACCACGTGGAAGAAAAGAGAATAGATAAAAATCCACTAGAAATATTTTAATTGTTTACAAATTTTAATAATTTAAATTAAGGTTATGTTCAATACACAAAACCGCTAATTAGGCAATCCAACGATGTGTCAAATATGGCCGACTGTTGGCACACATGTGCCCATAACCCTAAATTTCTTTTCAAAATATTTCTAAATTATTGTGAGTGTGCGTTTTTTAGGTCTCAAAACTCACAAAATTATGTAATAAGCAGCAAAATACGCAGTCAAAACAGAAAATGACACACCGTGCTTTCGGTATTTTGATCAGAGTTCTCCGAGCTTGAATTTACCGTTCGTTTATTCAAAAAGTGTACTCGGAGCTAGCTCATTTGCGTTCGTTTATTAAAATTTCGGGCACTCGGATACTGCGTTCAACTGCTCTGTTCGCTCGCTGGTCACGTGATTACGACTCCGCTCAGCACGCTCTGCTCTTTGAGCAAAATACCGAACGCAAGGACAATATTAAACCAAGAAAATCTTTTGTGTGCCAACAACCCGTCAAAAAAAGTCACGTGGTTTGGATTGCCTCATTAATTAGGTCATTAGACCAAAATTAATGATGTCAGGATCAGAAGTTAGAGAAAGACAGAAATATATCCATTTGCTAAAAGTTAGATAAATATAATTTCTTTCCATGAAAACACAAATGACTGTCAAATGCGAAATAATTATTAAAAACATACTTTGAAAAATAAATCCATCAGGTACTAGATGGCAGTACCTTCATTTAATAATAGATATTTGCAATTTATGCACATGATGGATAGATGGCAGTACTGGTATTACATCGAACTTTGTAGATATTTTTAGATTACTTAGATTATGAATTATTATTTTGCTGATTCTGCAATGCCAAAAATACAACTTTATAATGAAAATGAGAACAGATGGAACATGTTACGTAAATGATAAATTTATTGTAACACGATCCAGCAAAATGAATTATAAAGTAGCTATCAAAGGGCATTTAGGAACATCCTGCATATCTTATGAACTTCCTATGTTCTCGAAAATCTTAATGCTAAATAGAAATTAAAACATGAAACGGTTAAGTGAAGCGTGAAACAAAACTTAATTGATCGAATCAAGTAAATGAAGTAGACAACTTTCAAAGTTCTCAAATACTTATTGGAAAAATTTAAATTAAATCAAATAATCAAATTTCAATTATAAATCTCCAATATTTAAAAAGAAGTTCTGATTTAGTAGTAATAAATTGAAAATATTTAAAGATTTGCTAATCTCATGACATCGCGAGGTTCCTGAACCTGAAGATGAACCCATAAATAAGGTAACAGAAAAATATGAAAAGCAAGGCCCAAGTAATTAAATTGAGGGGACTAAGTGCTAGATGCACATAAAAAAAAATTCATTATTTATGGTCGACACGAGTTTGGCATCCTTTGATACCTAGGTCCGTGAAAAATTTGAAAATGACAGAAAAGTTTATAACAAAAACAATGCGTTAGACATAGATGCAGAGAGCATCTCCATGCTATTTACCTAATCTTTTAGCAGAAATATTTCTTGTTTCGATGCACTATTACATCAGAGGTCAAAAACTACCATAAAGCAGAATAAAAAGTTCAGGCCCGTATTAAAAAGAATAAAGTTGATAATAGTGGCCCATATACAATCTTGTTACGGAGAAAAAGTGGTTATGATGAAGTGACACTTATTTTGAAATATCTGATCCGTCGACCAATAGAATTACAGATTGCGTTTTTATCCGTCAAATTGCATAAGTGACAGTTTATTAGAAGGTGAATAAACCGGCCCTAAATTATATTGGCCTACGATCCAAATGATAACGAGGCTTCACCTCCCCGAATTTTTACCATAATGTAGACGTCAAATTGACGTCAATAACACAACTTGACGCGTCATTATTTTTTCGGTGATATTAATATTTCCCCCAAACGAAGTTTCAATCAATCAAAAGAAATAAAAGAGTACGTGTCGTTTGTATTTTTGTTGTTTTGGCAACTTTCCAGGAAAAAATTTTTTTTTTTGGGAAAAAAGAAAATTTTAATGGAAAAATTCAATTACTACAACATGATAAATCGATCTAAATATCTAATGCTCCAATTTCGCTGCAAACATTTTGTAAATTTCTATTACCAATTAAATTATTTCAGTAGAATTTGAATCTCATAAACCGATACAAGCGGATTTTGTTGGTGGTTATTAATTAAACATTTGTAAATTACACACATTGTTGTATGAATCGATGAATTCTGCATACAGGGCAATTGTATTTGAATATAATTTCAGTTGCAATTTGCGACAAAATTTAAAACAAAATAATCACCGATTTATCAACCAAGACAAGCAAATAAATTGCTATTTATTTTGCGAAAGCTTCAACTTGAACAAAAATTTGCATAAATTTAGATAGAGTTCGTAATTGTAAAACATTTATTTTGCACCGTGTTGTGGCAGGTTTTGCCCTTAGTCGCCATTCATTTTAGGACGTTCAAATGCAAAATGGATATTGTAACAGCTGTAAGGATTAGGTATGATGCAATATCCATATTTCTTGCATTCAAATCAAAATATTCTAATACTGAATGGCACAGCATGTCTGCATTTAGAAAATACTACTTGTGCTATTTTAGGGCTCTGGTTTTGTTTTAGAAACCAAATTAATTTAAAATTTGAATATCTGAATATCTTATTTCTTACATGAAAATCTCATTGTACGTAAGAATTTGACGTACCCTAGTGAACGGTCGAGAGATATTATAACTGTTAATCGTTCATTTTCATTTGGAAGTAAATAAATAATTGATTGGTCTCAGTAATCCACATTGTACCTACTTATTAGGATGTGACTTTAGACACTTACCTTGCGTTCCAATATCCATTAGCGACGTATAGATATATTATCACGTGATTTTAAATTGATTTGAAATGAATTAACACGTGATAACTGTCAAAATTTTCATCGGGTTGCTCATAGATTGGGTTCTTGTTGTATTAGTTCCTCTGGACTTTGTAGAAGATGTCATTATTAATTTGACTGAAAGTGTACCTTCCAACGAGAATTAATCGAAGAACTGTCTTTGAGCAGCCATCTTTGAATCGTAAGGGAATTGAGTCCGTAAGTGGTTGGTTTGTATACCATCTTGTTAGCCTGAAAGAAGGCCCTGGTGCTGTTGAATTCAGCTTGTTGCCGCATTTCATTCCACGGTATATGACAAACAACTACCTACTCACAATGCTATAATACCTCCAAAGATTGCTCATCAATAGGATCAAGGGACAATGCGTCAGCAACCCGGTTCAATAACCGTTTGCGGTCGAGAGTCGTTCGTTGCACTGGTAGTGGACGACACGGTGTGCGTATGGTGGGGTTTCGGCTATTGGGTCATTTCCCCCATATATCGACTCCAATGATGGTAGTGGCCGTTTCGGTGCTGTGGTAAGGGGTTTCGGTGCTGTGGTGAGGGTTTGCGGTGCTGTGGTAAGGGGTGCGGCAATGGTAGTGTCGGTTATAGCCGATACATGGCTGAACGTGGCGAGAGTATTGAAACGCCGGCCGTATTGCTTCACAGCCTGTTTTATCTTGTTGAAGCGAGCCTGGACTTCGTAATTCTTTTTCGCTAATTCCTTTTTCATACACAAAACATGGCCAGGCTTCGCCCCTTTATGCCTCATTCTAACTTGAGCGAAATTCGTTCTTTTTGCGCGAAATTCGTTCTTTTTTGACATTGCTTCGACAATTTGACATTTTATGCATGTATCAAACGTCAAATTATCGAAGCAATGTCAAAAAAGAGCAAATTTTGCGCAAGTGAGAATTATGCCTTTAGGAGACTCACTGGTTCGGGCGCGTCGTGGCATCTATAACAAAGAAAATTACTTTTACGCGTCATGTAAGGGTTTAAGGTCTTTCACATGAATGCGCGGAGTCTTTTACCGGCATCGTCTTTCAAATCGTACACGACCGGAGAAAGCACTTTTGCTACGGTGAACGGGTCGGAATATTTCGGTGCGAGTTTTGCGGTAAAACCCTTGACTGCTGAGGAGAGCGGGTTATCCTTCTTCAGTACCCTGTCTCCTACATGGCACCGCCATTCGCGTCGCCGAAGATTGTAATGGCGACTTTGATTCGAGAATGCTCTTCCTTAGTTTACTCGAACCAATTCATAAACTTCGTTGAGTTTTTGAAGCCTGGTAGTGTGAGCAGTTATGGAGTCGGGTTCTAATTCCGGAATTGGTTCGGTACCGGTGCAAGAATAGTAGTTCCGATACATGGCACCAGGCTGTTTAAACTCTCGGCCAAAATTGAGAAAGGCCGGTGAAAATCTAGTAGAGTCATGTCGTGAGCTGTCCTGAAACAAAACGCATTTATCTCTATCATAGTTCTCTCGTGATATTCTTCCACATGTAGATCTTCCTACTCCAAATTGCATATGAATATATAGGATTTGATGGAACCAATCAAAAATAGGACGGCAATTAACGCTACTCTGGATGAAAAGGATTATCAAGTCACTGTAGAGCTATCGCGAATCAAAATATGACGACAATCTAAAATGTTCAATGAGTGTCCCATTTTCTGTGATCATTCCTACAAAATTGAGCTACCATTGTTCTGATAGTCTTTTTAGTACGTTTGACCGGGTTAGCTTGCGGAGTATATGGCGGTGTAAGTCGGTGTTCAATTCCCATCTCCTTAAGAAGTCCCTTGAAATGCTGTCCATTGAACTGTGTTCCGTTATTTGATATAACGATTCGAGGGCATCCAAAGCGGGTGATAATATCTCCGTACAGAGCATCGTGAGCCGCTCTGGCCGTGGCTTTCCTGATTGCGCGGCACTCCACCCATTTGGTAAAACGGTCCTGTATAGGATCAACCAAGTTCCCATGGTCGATTGTTCCTTGAGGACTGTATTTTACCAGGCGTCTGCTGTTGAGAAGTTTTGTATCGCTGACATGATTGACACTTGCGAACATACTGGGCAATGTCTCGAAACATGCCTGGCCAATAGTAGTGAAGAGCTATTCTGGAGGTTGTTTTGGCTATACCAAAATGACCAGCGGTAGCCCTATCATGATTCTCCATCAACACCGAGTTTCGGGCGGATTTGGGCACACAAAGCTTCCATGGATTACTTAACTCAACTTCGGTGAGGTCGGGTCGGACATATCCCAGAAGTGACGGTATAGTCGTCCGTCCCGGATGCAAGAATCTTGAAACAAATTTACCTCAGTCTGTTTAGTTTTATACCATGAACACGTAACAAATTCATCTAAGGAAAAGATCGGCTCGATAAACTCCTCCAAAGATTGCCCATCAATAGGATCATGGGACAATGCGTCAGCAACCAGGTTCAATATTCCTTTGCGGTATTTTATTCCGAAGTCAAACTGTTGTAGGTACATGCTCCAATGAGCCAGGCTTCCGGACGGGAATTTATCCACCGAAGAAATTGGTGGTCGGTGACCACGGTAAATCTGTAACCCTCTAGATATGATCGCATCTTTTCCATTCCTCAAACGATTGCCAAACATTCTTTCACCGTAACCGAGTACTCTTTCTCACTTCCATTTAAACTACGGCTGGCGTGAGCGATAACGTCCGAGCCGTGTTGAATTAGAGCAGCACCCAATAATCCAGTATCGGGAGCATCTGTCTGTAGAATGAAAGGTTTAGAGAGAAATCTGGGCAGGTAAGTACAGGCGCTTGAGTCTGATATGTTTTCAGTTGTTCGAATGTGGACTGTAGCTCGGGATTCCATTTTCAGCGGACACCTTTCTTGAACAGTTGGTTCACTGGAGCGGCGATCTGTGAAAAATTAGGAACAAACCTTCTGTACCAGGACGCCACACCTAGGAATCGCCGTAGACTCTAGGGTGCCGGTAATTGCAAAATGGCGGAGACCTTATCTGGATCGGTACGAATTCCTTCGGATGTGACCAGGTGACCCAAATATCGGAGAGATCGGCGTCCAAATTGAAATTTATCCGGATTTAGTTTCAATTTAGCATCTCGCAGACGATTGAATACTTCCCGTAGGTTGTGGAAATGTTCTTCAAATGTTTCTTCAAGTATGATGTCATCCAGGTATGCGAAACAGAAGGAATAAAGCTCCGGTCCCAGAATACGATCTATTAACCGCTGTAATATAGCGGGAGCGGAATGAAGTCCAAAAGGCATGACTCTACCCTTGGCACGGTAAAAGCTGTAACGGGTTTGGATTCTTTTGATAAAGGTATCTGCCAATACCCAATTCAAATCAAGACTAAAAATATACCGGGCTCTTCGTAGCTTATCTAGAATAGCATTTATGAAGGGTAGAGGGTAGGCATCCTTCTAGGAAACAGCATTAACTTTCTTCAGTTGATACACTCAACTTACTCGGACGTCATTAGGATCGCATAAGCTAGGGCCAAATATTGCGGGTAAAGTTATCGGGGATATCGGCATAGTGAAGGGTGGACTAATGGTGACTACTACAGGTGTTGTAATGCTAGCACTGTTGGTATCCGTTGGGTTAGCATTGCTGCCGGTGCCTCCTGTCATCGTGCTTCCTACTGCTGAGTCAAAACTGTACGGTAACGGTAAACGCTTTGCCAACGGAACGGTAGGCAGGTAAAAATAACTCCGTAACAAAGGTAGTTCACAGCTAGTCAACCCGATGACTACTATTGTTGCTAGAAGCTTGGTGCATCCTGGGGGGTTGTCGGGTTTAAATTCTCCACTTGTTAGTGTCTCGGTTGAATGTCGAATTTCAGTGCGCCCTAATTAATGATCTTGATAAAATTATTAGCTAACCGGTTTGTTTTTGCGATCCCAATTTCTGTAGTATCTCGGTATTTCGGCAGCTGGATGGAACACCTTTGGGTGATTTTTTGATATTTATATTCCTTTTCGGTAGGTACCTCCCCACCATACTTGAAATAGATGGTAGGAGGAGTATGATCACGCATCCTCTTTTTTAAAGGTTGTTTACGCATAAGTGTACTGGTAAGATTCCTTTTTCCCAACGGGAAGCTTTCGGTATTTTGACGAAAATCGTAATATTTCTTGGATACTTCTCCTTTCCAAATGAAATCATCTCCTCAATCGAGTCAAAAACGAGGTAGGTACGACTCAAAACTTAAGTGAACGTATGCGCAGAAAGGACCAAAACGGAGCATTTTATTTTATTCAGCAATAAGCGATAGGGAGTCATATTAAAACGATACGGTAATGATCCACCTACCAAAATAAACGGTTTTGTAGCGCTATTTTAGGTCTCCTTGCATATCGTGATGTTTTAGGGATTTTTCGACTTACACTCCAACAGTTATCGGGCGCCACCCTTTGGATTATGATGGTGAAGGGCCCACCTGCACCAGGTTGCTTTTATATGTACAGTGGAGAAACGGAATGCCAGGGGTCAAAGATACGATATGGGTAAAAATAAAACCAACAATTAAGAAAAATAAAGAATCGTTCGTGTTTGCCAAAATATACTTTCAATAAGCTAAACCAGTTCTTCTTAATTCTAATCAGTAATCTCCTGTATATTGTAAATCCTCTAGAATCTACGTCAGAGAGAAAGGAGAACCTGGTTCCTTTCGGTTACGGTAAATTGTGATCGGAACCGGGGTTACTTGTGAACAATACGGTATAATATTTAGTGTACAGACGGTTTAGTGACGTCCGGCGGTAAAAGACTCTCGACCGCAAATGGATAAAACGACACAAACATGAGACAGAGAATAGAAAACGAACCACCGTCGCTTCCACCTGGTAAACATGATTCGCAAATATAAAATACGCATGCGCGTCTGAGATTGTTGAACAGTAGGTTGCTTACAGGTAAGAAACAGAATAAAACGACGAGAGAGAAAAAGCATCGCCATCCTCGCCATACGAACTGTAATACGGGGCCTGTTGGCATGGCGAGATGGCGTAGCTGTACCCCTCTCCTTGAGTCCGATGTTGCATGGGTCCACAACGACGCAAGGACAACAGAGATGTGTGTAACAAGCCTAATCTACGCCGTCCTACCATTTGTAATACGGGGCCTTATGGCATGTCGTCACAAACTTTGTCCGCACTCATCCCCTCGCACCGGACTTAGTACGTGTCCGTACCGAAGCAAGAGGCAAAGAGATAGACAAATCTCTGTAAAATATAGAATGCTGAATATTCCCTGCATTCCATCGTACGTAATACTGGTCCATAACGATGAAATGCAGGCAATCTACCATCGGTTCTATACCATGTCACCATGGCATGGAGAGAGACGATAGTATCAGATATAGTCTTAAATCAACCACTAACCTCTACATTTGAATTCGGCGTGATGACGTGGAAGCGGCGTCGGCGTGCGTCTGACGCGAGGGCTTGTTGTTGAGTACAGCGCGCGGCGATTCCGGAATATCGCGTATCGACGTATAGTCAAGCAGGGAAGTAATTAATATCGAATTATACCGTAAGCACACATTCAACCCCAGGAAATTTAAGTAACATCGTTACACACCCGACTCCATAACTGACTATCGAGTTGACTAAGGTTAGATTAGATACTTCCGGTACCGTGGATATTCTAAGAAGGCGACTTGTAAACTTCATCCGATTAGGCAAAGCTACGCCCGCACCGACAAGCCAATGTTTTCACTTTCCGGCTAGCCCTGGTAGCACTATGTGTTTGGCTTCTACATCCAGCATACTTCCCGACAATCGTCTGGAGAGTGAAATAAGCCACAAAAATTAGCGAAGGGCACCGCCGTCTCACTGTTTCAGGTGCAGCAGCAGCAGCAGCAGCAGCAGCAGAGCGACCATCACCTACCGAACGCCGCTTAGACGATATCACGTCGGATTCATATGTATAGGTTAGTGGTTGCATTAAGGGTATGTCTAATACTGCCGTCTCTCTACATGCCATGGTAACATGGTATGGAACCGATGGAAGATTACCTGCATTTAATCGTTACGGAACCGTAATACGTACGATGGAATGCAGGGAATATTCAGCATTCTATATTTCACGGAGATTTTTCTATCTCTCTGCCTGTTGCTTCGGTACGGACCCGTACTACGTCCTATGCGAGGGGATGAGTGCGGACGATCACTGGTTAGAGAATTAAGAAGAACTGGTTATTATAAGTATATTTTGGCAAACACGAACTATTGTTTATTTTCCTTTATTGTTGGTTTTATTTTTACCCATATCTTATCTATGACCCCTGGCATACCGTTTCTCGACTGTATAAAAGCAACCTGGTGCAAGTGGGCCCTTTACCACCATAATCCAAAGGGTGGCGCCCGAGATAACTGTTCGACTGTAAGTCGAAAAATCCCTAAAACATCACGATATACAGGGAGACCTAAAATAGCGCTACAAAAATAAAGATATTATCACGCTCTGGGGTGCGTGACAGAAATCTTGGGTCCGTTTATTCCAAAAATCAAAGTCCAATTAACATAACAATAATTTATTCCACGTTACTATACACTCTGTCACTAATGACTTCACTAATTAACTCAAACAACTCTTCACAACTTTACAATATTCACTATCTAGAATAAACGCGAAAATCCTCTTTCTTGAACAAGACAGTGTTTTCTGGAATTTTAGGCATAGATTCGGTATACCCTGGCGAAAGCGCACCGTCACGATATATTAATATGGCATATCTTCCTATTATTTTAAATTAAAGTCTTACATATTATTGTGTATAGTGATACCTATAGTTTTTCAATTATTATCGACTTCTTTGACGTAGGTGAAATACCTTCGCACCGCCCTCCAAAACAGACAAAGTTTCTGAGGTTAAATTTCAATGTTAAGCAAAACATCTCTCCGCGATTTACATAATAATATACCTAGGCAAAATCCATTCCGCTTTACACCTCTTCATTACCAAATGGGCTCTAAATTTAATATAAGCGTACCTACATTATTTTTTGGTTTGTATATGCATTCAAAGGAAAATGTTAATTTACACTTCAATTAACATTTCAATGTTATCATATGAATTTTGGATGTTGAATTGGTGTGGATAATGAATAATTGAAGAAATATAATTAAGCTTCAAATACAAAGTATTTACCATTCTATTGATTTACCATAATGAAATGCTTCGGTTTTACGACTTTTCAGTCTGCTTTATTGCAGAATTTGCCAGTAGCAGCTTAATTTTTCTGCTTGTATCAGCTTGCAGTTTATTATTAGCAATCTTTTACATAAAACTTTTGGAAGTTAATCTTCCTTGCCAATCTCGTCGAAAGTATTGAACTGCTCTGTAAACTTCCCAGAAATTTATATGATGAGAGATGACAGCAAATACCAAATTTATACTCCAGAACGGAAGGTTATCATTTACATATGGTATATAATCAGGTGTGGATAAATTTAATTAAACTGGGAGAAGAGATGAGGCTGTGATCTTTGTGTAAATCTGGGGTTTAGCGTCAAGCTTAAGCACTTGCGAATTTTCCTTTTGCAGATTTATTGCCAATTACCATGTAAGGCTTGCCTTCGTTGATATTTTTTAAATGAAATAACGTTGGTAGACATCATTTTATTGTATACAGGGTGTCCCACGGTAGATGGCGTATTAGACGTTGTTTAGGAAACTCTCAAAAGAGCTTTTTGCCTATTTTAGTTTGTGCATATATTTTTTTTAACGACTTTTTTCGTTTATCATATGCGCACACGTCACTTGCGGAAAGCAGCTGCATTTTATGCTGCCTTGTCCGAGATTTAAAAATAATATATTCTCGGCCGCAGAATAGACAACACACTCTCGCTACGCGACCCGTACCCGGGCTTAAACATTTATTTCCTTTCTTTTCGAATCATACAGTCCACTAAACAATTTTCATATTTTCCGCAACAGACGTTTATGGAAAATTAAAAACCAGATCATTTTGATAATTTGGCAACCGGGTTAAACGACCATAACCTACACTTTGAAAATGTTTTTGTTTTGCGGTGTTTCTGCTTCTACTCTAAGTGCGCGTTCACATTGACACCGCTCGAGCGGTGAGCGTTGCGCGATGCCGCTGTAGCGATGCCCAAAAATAATTTTACCATTATTTCAAATGAACATGTTAACACCTCGCGACGCACCGGTCCAGTGTGAACATGTTCATTCGAAATATAATGTTAAAATTATTTTTGGGCATCACTACAGCAGCATCGCGCAACGCTCACCGCTCGAGCGTTGTCAATGTGAACGCGCACTAAGCCAGTGGCAGCATCGCTATTTTAAATTAAACACCCTGTATGTGATTGCATATTTGGATTCTACGTGAAATTTTAAGCAGATTTCATGTGATATACCCTATACCTAAGTTCAACTCTTTTGGAAATATTAACAGTTGAAAATTGACTTTTTGCAACTTTAACAGGCTGTAAACCTTGAACGGTTAAGAGGAAAACCGATTTTACATTCCTATCTTAGATTTTTATAATCTATCATTTGACACCAACTATAAATTTAATCCATGATTAAAAATTCCAATTAAATTCAATCTCCGGCTAATTTCAAAGTTGGTGTCAAATGATAGTTTATGAAAATCTAAGATGCGAAAGTAAAATCGGTTTTCCTCTAAAATTAACCGTTTAGGTTTAACAGCCTGTCAAAGTTGCAAAAAGTCAATTTTCAACTATCAATATTTCCAAAACAGTTGAACTTAGGTATAGGGTATATCACATAAAATCTGCTCAGGATTATACGTAGAATCCAAATATGCAATCACATACAGGGTGTTCAGTGATTGCCAGATTTTCAAAATGATCCGCTTTTTAGTTCTCCATAAACATCTAATACACCATCCACAGTGGGACACCATGTATAGTGTGGCCCGAATGGGGCCTACAATGTATGGGAATATGGAAAACTGTAGGACAGTGTAGGAGATACAAAAATGACCGAATGAGAATAGTTTCAGGCAATTACATCTATAATTTAAAAATATTTGGTGCAGAACCGTATTTCTTCTGGATTTTGAGGCAGTTTGGAGAGACCAAGGAGGTACGTTTTGTAGAAGCTCTATTTTTCTTATTTTTCAAAACCTGTAAGAACTTTTCAACTCTTGTAATATTATTTTTTTTGATTGGCTTGTCCTGTCTGGTTAAGTCTAACGTCATTGGGTGTTGGATTGAAATTAAAAAAAATATATTGTGTCCCCCAAAAACCAAAATTCGAGATTCCGAAGGATTTTCACTTAACAAAGGTAGCATCTAAGAAAATCTGGTGGAAAAGTAATCGTGGCGCACTCTGTATGTAGTTTACCTAGAATTTGATATGTCGTCAAAGTTTTGCATGGGCCAAGGTCTATAAGTATGATGTGGTTAGAGCACATTCAAACCCCTGATTATTTTTAACAACTGTTAGATGAGAGCAAAAGTACAGGCATCTAATTACTCATCTGTGCTACTCGTTTTCAATTACAATGTTAAGTTTTTTAAATCAATGTTATCTTGAATAGAAAGTTATCACGAACTGAATTTATTTCGAGTATTCTGTGTGTATTACTTGTTTATGTGTCAAGTAATATTATTCCTACCGTAGAATAATTTAATTTCTTAGCTTATTGATAATCTATAATAGCTATTAATTAGCAAACATTTATTTATTATTTTCACAAGAATTTGTTAGGTTTGGCAATGAATAATTTATAATTTCATTTCCCATCAAAATAATTATTGTCCTGAACCACAGAAAATAATAGATTTTGAATTTCTGGAATTGGGTTTAGTATGGCAAATATCAATTGTTTTTAATTAGATTGTTTTGGTTTAAATTGAGTTATTTTTATTGATTTACTCAGAATCAGATTAGTTTTCGAAATGAATAAATCAGAAGCAAAGCGGTGATAGCAGATATATGTCCTAAAAATAACAGCGCAGGTAAACTCTCGTGATGAGTCAGCTTTATAGCACGACGACCAAGAGAGTCCAAGATACGTGTTGGGAAAAGATGGCAAGTAACATCCAAGGAATACAGGAAAGAAGTAGATACAAACAACACTTAACAGAAAAAGATCTGGGCATCTAGAAATAAATGAATTGGAGCTGGAAAGAAGAAGATCATAGTATTGTGTACAGTTTCCTACCTCTATTGATTCTGTCTGTCAACATTTCTTTTTTGGTTCATATTTCCTAGACATTTGTCGTTCTAAATAGTGAATAATTTGTGTATTTTCTTGTTCTTGAGAGTTATTTGAGAAATAGGAATTTCGACGACTCTACCCTTAGGATCAGTTTCAGTAGCTTTTCAAGGTTTTATTAAAGTTGCACATCGTAGAATTATATTGGATCCATATTTGTGAATAATGAGTTGATTTATGCACTACAAACAATATAAGATATTATTTGATAGGTAGGTACATGAATAACCAGAAAGTCATGACTATAACTTCTTCTTCTTCTTCAATTCAATTATCATATTATAATGGTTTTCTGTTGAAGTAAATTTGAAATAAAATGTAAATAAACAATGCTTGAAATCAATCATTAGTTCATATTTATTGGGTTAGAATGAACGAGCTACTGTTAGTTCGAAAACAGTTTAAAAAAATTATATTTCGATCGTAGTTCGAAGGCATCAATTTCTCAGTTTTCAATTTTAATTTTCCAAAACATCAGTTTCACGATCCCACTAGCTAAAAGCGAGCCGCCCATAAAACGCATCGTTTATGATGCTCGGAGGTTTTTTTTTTGAAGAGCGCCAGGCAAGAATGCACCGGTTTAATCAGGTCAAAATCGACTATTCACGGTT
This sequence comes from Ceutorhynchus assimilis, assembly GCA_917834065.1. Lineage (NCBI taxonomy): Eukaryota > Metazoa > Arthropoda > Insecta > Coleoptera > Curculionidae > Ceutorhynchus > Ceutorhynchus assimilis. The sequence continues at coordinate 31,091,033 of OU892282.1, read as the reverse complement.
AATAAAAGAACTAAAACGGGGCTGATTCGGCTGTTTCGGTTTTTAACTAGGTTGCCAGTTTTTTTTTTATAATGTCTGTCTAGAGGTTTGCCTCATATTATTTACCCGTGTGTTGTAATCGTCAATCGATAAAAATATTGGGGGGTTTTGAAGAAAGTGAAAGCTAGGCAAGATTTGAACACTTAAGTCAGTATAATGAAGTAGTTGATGTTTAAATTGAATCTTGCTGATATTGATTCTCCGAAACATACATCCAAGGATTTCAGGTTTTCAAAAGGGATGGCTGTTCAATCACAGATCTTCATAAAAACAAAAATTTCCTATGATAATAATTTGTAAATAGGACAATACCAATTTACAATTGCCTTGCCTTGACATTTCGTTAATTAAATGATAAAGGTAACAATTTAAATCATGTTGAAAACCAATCCAGACATTATCCAAAATATTGTCACAACACTCACAACCCCTATACGTTTCGTCCTGGGACGTCACAACAGGAGCATGACCTGGGGGCGTAGGTGGGGTTCAGGTAGAGGGAAACTTGCTTGGTATAGGTATAATAAGATAATGTATTGAATAATAATAATACTACCCTGGAAATAGTATCATGACGTCTCTTCTACGGAGGGACGTACTACTTATAGGCCACTCTGTATTATGTACCCTCCGTACACTTGGCCTGACTGAAGACTGAAGCTAGGTTTGAGACAGGTCTAGAAGTGCGTTTCCCATTAAAGGTAGTTTGCACTGGACCTAGTCTGCTGCGTTCAATACTCCCAGAAGGAGCTTGGTTTGAAACAGGTCCAGAAGGGCGTTTCCCATTAAAGGTAGTTTGCACTGGACCTAGTCTGTTGCATTCAATACTCCCAGAAGGAGCTAGGTTTGAGACAGGTCCAGAAGGGCGATTCCCATTAAAGGTAGTTTGCACTGGACCTTGTCTGCTGCGTTCTATACTCCCAGAAGGGCGTTTCCCATTTGAGGTAGTTTGCACTGGAAGGAGACTTAGCTAGAGGGGCTTTCCCCATTTGAGGTACTTTGCACTAGCCTTAGTCTACCGGTAATGGATTTCGGCGCTGTATTTATACCAAATAAATGCTGACTCGTAGACACACTTTAGTGAAATTGATGTACAGAGTGGTATTTTCTTAAGTAGTTGACAATATTTATAATAAAATTCAAAGGAAAAACTAGTATAATTGAAAATCTGAAAAGTGAGCTCAACTCATTACCTGTCTATGAACTTTCCCAAAGAAAATACAAAATATAAATGTCTTTAACAAAAATATGCCTATGGTATAGTCACGGATTCCGGGTTCACTAAAACTCACTCCACAGACAGCAACAACTTTTATTAAACAATTTGACTTAATATAAAATTCACTACGGTATCGCTTATCAAAACGTAAGCGAGAAATATCGAATTTAAAGCTAAATCATCGAATCGAATATAATGGAATTTCCTCCGAAAAAGCACGCTGTCCGACGTAAACAAGTGGATACCTACCTAATTTTTCTTTTAAATTCAATAAGCTTTATTGGTTCCAAGAAAACACAAAAAAATATTTTATAATAAGAATCAGCTTAGCCAATGATAACATACAAAACACCAATCTACTTTTAGACCCTAAAGTTGGCAACTAAAATCTGGTTCGAAAAATACATTATTTAATACTTATTATTTTTAAAAAACTCACAGGACGACTCGACTATACAATATACTTATACTGTACAGGTTTTATTTATATTGTACTATGTTTTTTTTTTTTTTTTTTTCTTTGGTCTAATTAATGTAAAATAGAAATTGATATATTAGGCGTATTTTAGCGAGAGTTTTAACCCAGTAGTATGTTATATTTACTTGGGATACTACATTCTAGCGATCATGGCTGGCATACTATGACGTCACAACATAAAATACAACATAAAACTTGGCTATAAACATGTAACCATTCTATGAGGGATAGTTACTGGTTGTAGTATGTCAGTGCATATTTTTCTTATACACGAAAATGAGCATATGGGCAAAACAGCTGACTACGATTACCGACACAGTTCTTTCCATTATACCTAAATAGAGGATTGTTTTTCCTCAATTTGCCATGGTTTTCTGTGATTTTATTAGGGGTTTTTTGCAATCTTCACTTGTGCACAAAAATGTATTTTTTTTTTTTGCATGGGGTCCCCATAAAATTCAAAAATACCACAATCTATCGAAAATATTCGAAAATCTTCACTGGAGAAATAATATTGAAACTCGAAAACGCAAAATTTTGTAAAATTCAACAAACCCAGATAAACAACGATCATAGCGTCCTCTTTTAGACCCTTTGTTAAATTGGCGAAATTCCTATACCAATAGATGGCGCTAAATTACGCGAAAAATAGCAATATGTCTGCCGAACTCAGTGAACAACAAAGCCAGTGTTTTGAGGTTAGTTTTTGTTAAATTGTGTTTTAGGCCGGGGTTATCCAATTCCTTAATTCTTAATTTTTCTTCTTAATTCTTAATCGTTAAAAACCCCAATGTTAAATAAATTGAACTTTTTAAGAATTAAGAATTAAGGACAAATATTAAGAATTAAGGAATTGGGTAACTCCGGCCTTATGGTGTTTTTGTGATTTATATAACAGAAACAATACATAAAATGAATAATATTCTGTAGAAAATTGAAAAATTCCAGAAACAATGCCGGGGGCCAAATGCAAACTTGCTTTGTTGTTCACTGAGTTTTGAGTACCAAAGTTGATCATAGATGTCGCCTACTTCGGGGCCTTTCGCGAATAGACTCCACCTGTTATTTGGGTAACTATGACGTCATGAATCGTAGTATGTGTAGTCACGTGTAATATTAGTTGGGGAGCTGGCGTCGAAAATATGCAAGAGTTTTCTCAAGGCTGATATTTTCAAAATATGTCGTACTTTGGTGACAGAAGGCTAGTGTACAGTCAGCACTCACAGTTCCGGGACAGCTGGCACTGGGATACAGGCAAAGTTGTAATTTTAAGAAGCATTCAAATTGTTTTCTCAAGGCTCAAAATGTATAGAAGTTTTGCACATTATCTGTTTGAAGGTCACAGATATTGTATGTAAATCGTCAGACGTCTGGGTCGCTGCAAAAAGGGTATCAGACGCCCTCAAAGTTTTTATTTTATGGCATTTTCTTCGGTTTTCCTTTCAAATATATTTGTCAAATACCTGCAAAAATATATTATGACAGGACACCGAAGAAAATGCCATAAAATAAAAACTTTGAGAGCGTCTCACACCATTTTTGCAGCGACCTAGACGTCTGACGATTCACATACGTTATCTGTGACCTTCAAACAGATAATGTGCAAAAATTCTATACATTTGGAACTTTGAGAAAACAGTTTAGATGCTTCTTAAAATTACAACTTTGCTCGCACTGTGGGTGCTGACTGTACACTAGCCTTCCATCACTATTCCTATTTTGAAAATATCAGCCTTGAGAAAACTCTTGCATGTTTTCGACGCCACCTCCTGGAGTATATGATGTTCACTGGTCGCTAAAATACGTTTATTGTTTCAGTCTTTATTTTTTAAATGGAGTTTTATTGCGGATTAACTTCAAACATTGAGGCAATTGGTTATACAATTTTACTCCGTTACACAATATTGACTTTTGGCCAGTATTCGAATTAATTTCTGGACAATACAAGTTGTGTCCTGGACGAGTTTAATGGTTATGGACTTCATTAACATTTATAAATTTGATGATTGTCCTCTTGTTCTTCATTACAATATAATGGATGGAAAATAGTATCTTAAATCTATACAGGGTGTCCCCGTTCAACTAGTCAAAAATGCTAGGGTATGTAGAGGAACCATAGAGAAGTAATTTGAGATAGGACACCGATGGTCGAAAGTGCGTCGTTTCCAAAATACAGGGTTTTGAAATTTAAACAACCCTCTTTCATATCATGAATGATAATGATAATATGAAAGGGGGTTGTTTAAATTCGAACACCCTGTATTTTGGAAACGACGCAATTCCGACCATCGCTATCCCATCTCAAATTACTTCTCTATGGTTCCTCTAGATACTTTAGCATTTTTTACCGCAGTTGAATGAGGACACCCTGTATATATTTCTTATATCAAACATTTATTTTTTTTGAGCAGTATAGCTGTTGAGTAGTAGAGAAGCGAATTGGCAATCGATAATGTTTTCAATTGCTTTATTCTAGATTTTGCAATGGTTTCAAAAGAGAAATTTCAGCAGTTCCCTAGACAGAAATCAATTAATGTAAATGACTTATATGTGAGCATAGTGAAGTTTTTTGCGTATAGTCAACTTCAAAAGGTATCAAACTCTATACAAGACTTCTATGAAGGGCTCAATTTTTTTCCTTACTAGCTTAATGGGATTTGCCCAAGACAGTGACTGTTGGACCCCAATTACTACGACACTATGTTTTGGTTATTATTTAAATTTCATTTACTTAACATCAAATAAGATGATTTTTTAATATTAAGCGTTAATTTATGAGCTATTAACCAATCGTTCACTACTACCAGATCCCTAGCAATGTCCGCTCTGTTAAAATCGGCGTCTTTACCACAATACACAATTGTTGCATCATTAGCATACAACTTGACTGTCCCACCCAAGTTCAGTTTACAATGGAGTTTACATTATAATAGAAATACTTTAGGCTCTAACACTGACCCCTGAGGCGCCCCACATTTAATGTCACGCACAGAGCTTTTCCCGTCATTGATGCTAACCATCTGCCTTCTATCTGCAAAATAACTCTGAAACCAAAGCAAAGGTATGCCCCTTACTCCAGCTTGCTCCAGTTTTACCAACAGTATGCTATGGTCTACAGTGTCAAAGGATTTTGTAAATCAAGGTACACTATAAGGAAGGCACATATTTGACCACTATCTATTTTAAGCTGTATATCTGAAATTAAATCTATAACTGCTGTCTCAGTGTTGTCCTTACAAAATTAGTATATTTCATTACCAGTCCAGAAAAAAGGATTTTTCCGTGCGCGCGTGACAAATTCTCGTGTGAGGCACAGCCGAGCACGGGAAGTCATGCAAGAACGGAAAAATCCATTTTTGGACGTGTAATGAACGATATTTTTTATTATACTTATCTGAAAACGATAAAAACAGAAAATTCCCATTTTTTTACAATGGCATGAATTACAGAAAATGAAATGTCAAAAATGGGTCCAGTCGTGGGCATTGAAAGTGGGACACCCGACTGACAGGTCTTGTCATTTTTTGCTTTTTTGGGTAAATCAGTCTTTTCTCTACAATGGATTTTCTGCCAAATATGACAATCCCCGTCATTGTAGTACATAAAAGTCTGTTTGTGCAGAAATCACAAACCAGTCGGAGCGAATTTCATGGGTTGAAAACAGTCAGAAAAATAATTTCAACGAATGAAATTGACTCTGACTGGTTGGTGATTTCTGCAGAAACAGACCTATTGTATAGCTGGTGAGTTCGTTTACAATAGGAAAAATCGGGTGTCCCACTTTGAATGCTCACGACTGTAATAGGTATATGATGGTTGTCACAGAAACTTAAATCGTTTTTCATTTTTCGGGGTGCATTTATAATATATCTTTGTTTAATTTCTAATGAATGACAAGGATGCAACATTGACTGACACGTCTTATCTGGTTAGCGCACGGAAACAGAGATCGGGAAAAAATTTCCGTGCGCTGTTCTGGAAACGCACCTTTGCTTTATTGTAACGACAGGTGAAAAAGAGGTGTTATCAGGTAAGTATAATAAAAACCATATTTACTCCCACTCAGCTAACTAATAATTTTATAAGTATTCAAAAAGACTTGTAACCATTGATTGACACTGTAGTATAAACATACCCGGGTTCGTTCAGCAAGATTGAACGGTGTGAATTTTTATTACCTTTTAAACAACAAATCTTCTGAAAAACGAAATAAAAAACAAATAGGACCTACATTGTGGAAACTTATAGTCCAAGAGCCCAGAGCCGTCAGACACAACTTATTTTCTAAAGGACAGAATATGTGGGATTGTGTAGCACTTATATGTACTATGAACGTATGTATACCCGCTAAGTTGGATAGACGGCCAATTTACCGACACCAGGTGCGAAAGCTTAAAAAGTACTTTATCTTTTTTTCTAACGCTTGATTTTTATACATGTTATTGGGGAGACTATTTCATAACTACGTGTGCTCAGCCAGACCAATCGCACCGTCCAAACATCCCCCCAGACGCAATAATAGTTTTTCCGTGAGTGTGAGCGCGAGGGTACTATGCATGCGTTTGAGAGTGAGCGAGATATCTATTTCCCCCTCTTAAACTTACAGTCTACTCCAGGCTAGAGTAGAAATGGGATTCGGTTTTTCCCATAATGGGAAAAACCGTTATTTACAAATAACAGTCAACTGGCCGTCTACCCAACTTAGCGAGTATACATACGTTCATAGTACCTATAAGTGCTACTCAATCCCACATATTCTGTCCTTTAGAAAATAAGTTGTGTCTGGCGGCTCTGGGCTCTTGGACTATTACTCAATTTTACTTACTGGAAATGCGCCCGACATAGCAAATATTAGAGAAATTTAATGGAGGCTATGACATGCAAAAGAAACCAAAAATTTGTGAAACGTCTTCTTTATTATTGAACTAAATCGTACCGTTCTCGACGTGGAACCTTCGAGGGAAAAGAGCACGACAGAGAATCCCTCGATCTAACATTTCTCAAAAATCGAAACATACTGTGTCATTTTAATAATAATTGTGTGTCATTAATTCAATAATTTATAAAAGTTTAAATTAGGTACCATCCTAAAATTTTTATTCCACACACAATATTCAATTAAAACTACCTATATTTAATATTGAAGAGTTTTTTGGTTAGTTAGCCAGTTTCCCAGCAGGTACTGAGGTGCCATACGGGAAGCTACTCAGCTATAGTTGTTTTTGAGCCAATATCTCTATATTAATTATTTTCAATTTGTTTGCTAGGATATTTGCTCGTCAGGGTAGGAAAATGTTAGTATATTCAACAAGGCCCTAATGTACGCTCTGAATAACCAAATCAAAATTCCAGCACACAAACTAATCACAAATTGGATTGAACAATCAGTTTAATACAAACTAAAAATAAAAGTTGAAAAATGAACAACTGCAGACAAGCGTCTTAAGGGACCCGTCAAGCTTCTTCTCTAGTCCAATCGCTTATTCTCTTCTCTACTCTTCGCTTCGGTACTTTCGTTTTTCTCTGGCGCGCCAGCGTTTGCCCCTACTTGACGACGCATGCATGGTTGCAAAATTTATCAGTTATTCAGTAAACGTTTTTTTAAAAAGTTAAGATTTAAAGCAATAATATTTTAAATAGGTGGTTTTTCGTTTTTCTCAACACATATCTCCACAATCTTGGATAACACAGGCAAAACGGCAAAACTGACACAGGTCTATAATTTGCTACTTAACTTATGTCACCATCCTTGAACACAAGTCGAATCCTAGCAATCTTCAACTTACTGGTTGCCACCAGCTTCAAATGACAAGTACATTACTTTTTCAGAATTACTGCCGTTTCATGTTTGAGCATCTGCACACTGTTTACATTGAGTCCATCAATCTCTGCCGATTTTTTTTAACCCTTGTATTACGCATTTCACTTCGGTGATGGTAACCACTGGTGTCAAGAAAAATGTGCCGGCTGGCTGGTGTTCTGCTTGTGGTATTATTGATCCAGTTTCTGGATGATCTAGGTCCAATCTCAATAAAGTATTGAAGGCATTGGCTGTGTCTCGATTGTCTGTCAAGGTTGCTCCATTTTCCTACATCATGGTAACAGTATTCAAAATATTATCTTTGCGATAAACTACTCCCACTTCACTTATTTTTTTTATTTGTTTTTTTTTACTTTGTCATTGTAATAATTATATTTTGCTTTATAATATTCATTATCGACTTCGTTCTTCAGTTTCTTATAGAGTAATCCCTTTTTCAATCAGTAATAGAACCTGATTTATTATGTATTATTTGCCTTCAACCTGCTGCTTCCGTTTGACAACCACTCGATTGTTGTCCACAAAATCTCGCTCCAAATCACCATAGAGTATATCCGTATCTATATAATGATCCAATCCTTCCATTATTTGTCTGAGACTTTTTCTCGTTGCCAGGATGCTCACCCTTCTGGGCCCGTATTCTCGTAACCGGGGAACAGCGTTCTCTCGAGAGAACGATTGCTTTGTCAGTATTATGGAAATAACAATATGGGTGACTGAGACGGAGCAATCGTTCTCTTGAGAAAACGCTGTTCCCCGGTGACAAGAATACGGGCCCTGAGCACTTTCTTTTTTTCCTTGCCGGATTATCGATGCATTTTCGTAACACTGTCTCTCTCCTAATTCAGGTCGTCTCGATCTGACCATTTATTCTCGTAATAAGCCTTCAGCCTGTTAGGATGTACCACCTTCGTCTTACCTTCGGGGCCGCATTAGATTCGATACACTACGTGTTGAGTATCTTTATAATCGTGTACGGCCCATACAAGTGTTAGCTTAGGACATCTACCTTTCTTCCTTTGAGGGTTATAGAGCCAAACTTTGTCATTCGGCTGCTCGTTTTCATTCGACCACTTACAAACTATGTCCTCTCTCTAACTACCTAGGCCGTAATGCATGTCAAGCAGCCTTCTCTGCAGATCGTCAGTATAGTCTTCGGCTTCCATGTCGGCGACATTGTAACGTTTTAAATTACTTTGGATTAAAAAGATGTTATTACTTACGGAAGCTGTTCATCGGAAAGTATTTGTGGTCGTGTTTTAGGTATGTGTATTGAGGGCTCCACGAAATTTTTGTTTAGAAGGTCTCAAACTTCGAAATAGACCTCAATATAAAATCTGAAATATAAAGTATAAAAAGAAATAATACAGCAACGATCTCCACTTAATTATGTTTAATGAAAGTTTAATGAAAAATTACAAAATTTAAGATGTCAATTCAATGAGAATCATAAATGTAAAAATAAATAGATTCCAACCCAGTACTACACTCAACTAATCACTATTGTGTAAAATAATAATAATGATAGATCATTTTATTTAAATTGGAACCCTTTTTACTGGTCTATCTACCCTTAAAACTCATATGCTCAACCGGACAGCGAACTGAACAAAGAAATGAGTCATTTCATTTATTAGGGAATGCTCAATAAAAAATATACAATATAAAATAACCTCGTTGGGTGTATCTGCTCTGAAGATTCATATCTTTCACCGAACAGCGAAATGAACATAGAAATGAGTCAATCCATTTAGGTAATGCTCAATAAGAAACGTAAAACGACTTCGTTGAGTCTTCTGCTCTGACAATTCACAAGCTCAGCCGAACAGCGAACTAAACATGGAAATGAGACATCCCAATTAGGTAATACTCAATAAAAAATATGAAATAAAAGGTGAAAATTAAAGTTAAAGAAACCTGTAGCCACTACTTCCATGTCGAGGTGTCATTAGGGACGATAGGCACTATCCATCAGAGACCATGAAAGTGACCTCACAATAAGGACACAGGAAGCTTGAAGAAGCATGTCGTCTTTATTGAACTGGCCCAAAACTAGGCCTGGATGTACGGGTAGGAGTAGGACCCTATCAGAAAATTAAATTACTGATGGTCTCTTTTTATTTGAAAAAAGGTGAAATAGACAAAAAGCTTGTCTATAAAGTTTATAATAAGACGCAAAGTACATGACTCACCCTGGACAACAGGTTCCTATACCATGATTTGGTACGCGATACAGGCACTGGCATCACCAGAGGTTGTTGCAGGTCACAAGATAGGTTGAAGAAATAATCATAAACTCAAGGGACGTTCAAGATAAAAGAGGATTAGTCACATACGCATGTTCCAATAAAATCACAAAAAAGTGGCCGAGTCGACGAATAGGGCTCGCTCACGTCACTGACGTCGACTCGCTTAACCAAGCCGCCGAGAAAGAGTGTCTCGTCCTAAAACAAGGTCGAGCGCAATTCGAAAAATTGCAGCATGAAGCTAGCCAAAAAAAGGTGGCGTTAGCAGACGGAGGGATCGGTATTAATCGAAAGGATATAGAGCTGGGCGAAAATTTTTAACTACAGATGGTATGGTTCCACCTGAATGGAAGCAGTACTAACATAAAAATCAGATTGACCTCTAATTGCAATCTAAACCTAAATTTAAATGGAAATAAGTATATTTGCTTTAAATGCATTACAATAATTAATATATACAGCAATGCCAGTGATTACAATTAAAAACACCTAAAATATAAAAAATGTACATGCTTAAAATAATAATAAAATGACAAAGTAGCATAATTGCTACAATATTTGGTGACCCGAACAGCAAGGCACAGGGTAAACAAAGCTCCCTTCCAAAGAAATTTTGGCTGGTGTAGTTTTTGTTGTGTTATGTACGGCCAGCAGCCATCGGAAAAAGGGGTACAGGTATGCTCATCCGAATCATCTTGATGCTCGTCAACTACTTCGGAGAGATGTTTCTCGATTCTCTTGTTGAATCTCTCAACCATTCCATCTGATTGTGCATGCAATTCTGTGGTTCTGGTCTTGTGAATGCTTAGCAATTTACAATGCTTCTGAAATAGTCGTGACTCCGAATGAAGTTCTAATAGGATTCCAAACCTAGTAAAAACATTATTGACGAGGTCTTTTGCAACTGTAGATGCTTCTTGATTTCGAATACCAAGCAAAAACTTCAGTCCACTTGCTGAAATAATCAATGGCAACCAAGGTGTATTTGTTGCCACTCCACGTAGCAGGGAATAGACTGGGTATGTCTATTTATATTCGTTCGAAACGTTTCATTTATCCCTTATATCGTGTTTTGTGTCCCTAACTTGCTGCGCATATCGCACGTTGTCGGCACGCTGTCTTGACATTCTGCCTGGTTAGAGTTCATCCAATACAATCTGTCATGGATCTTGTCCAAGGTCTTGTTGACGCTCAAGTACCTATGCTCTGGATGTCCCATTATGAACTTCTTCTAAATAAATACACAAATAAAATAGGGTAAAGTATTTATATCGCAGAGCATTAAAATTCTATTGGAATCGATTGAAGGTTTTTAATTATTTCCAATGTGCTATGAAGGAAAATAAGCTCATTTGCATTTCTGGACATAAAATAAGTAGACATGCCATTGATGAAAATAAATAAATATCGCAAAATAAATGCAGAAATTTTACATTGAAATGGTTTATGATTACTGGAAACATAACAATATTATATTCAAAGCAGGTTTCATGCGTCAGCTGTTTCAAATAAGGATGATACATTTAATAAAAATTGTAGGTATTTTCAGGGAAGTTGTTAGGGTACCGATAAGATTTTCAGGCAATTTTACACCTAATACAAGTCTGCTCTGATAATCTTACTGTAGAGCAACCTAGCGGCTCTGAAAACCATGGCTGACTGTTTCAAAAGGGTCCACTTTCTAGACAATCGGCCAGACTCTGGGCGCAATTATCTGAGTTTCAGGTAATGGACCAGACTCGGTCAAGGTAACGGTGGGGCCTAAGGAAAACAGCACCTTTCAACAATCAGAATCATCAAAATCTTACGTGACGAGGTCAAAATTGTGAAATAAGTTTTAATGTGTAGTAAGGGACTCTATTAATATTGACTTGTCATTCTCAAAATTCGTAGGTATGTTATATAAGGGGTTCAAAAATGGCGAACTTGACAGATTTCGAAAATGCTAAGAAATTTAAATAAAAAATTACATAGCTAAGTTTTGTAAAAAAAAGTCTTGAAATTTATAACAGTAAAGTTTTAGTAAAAAAATCAGTAGTAAAAGTAGCTACAGGGTGATCCAAGATAACCATACAAGCAAATTCCTTGAAAACCGACTAGAAAGTCCTTACAGAACTATGATTCCATACCCTTTTGGGCAAGCTCTCAGAAAAAGCTATCAATTCCAGGATCCTACAGGAATCTGATGACATGGAATTGATTCCTGAAGAACAATTTGAACTTACAGCAGACTAGCCGATCATACCACAAATGAATTTAGTTGGAATAAGACATATGGGCTGAGACTTTGTAATGAATAAAGATATTTTCCCTATCTCTATCGACGTCCCCTCTCTATTTATTTTGAAGAAAAAAGAAGACAGCAAGTGCTATAGCGATAGGAATAACGATCTCTATCCGTTACAGAGAGAAAGACTTGCTGTCTTCTTCTCTCTTTTCGAAATCAATAGAAAAGAGACGTCAATAGAGATAGAGACAATATCTCTATTCGTTACATAGTCCGCCAGCTGTAGTCTTGTTAGATGTCGAATGACAGATTCTGGCAGGAAGGATTTGTTCACAGGAAGATTCAAGCCGAATATCAAAAAATGGCTTGCAAACTGGATCAAAATGATTTGACAGCAAAAATTTTCAGCGTAAAGATTGGCAAACACCGTCCAGGAACTAGAGAACTGAAAGCGGGTGTTCCATAAGGATCGGTGCTTTCGCCACACTATGATCGCCACAATCCCTGAATCACAGGGCGTGAAGAGTGTATTGCACGTAGCTGATTCAGAAGTTCTGAAGGGGGCAGAGAGAAATTCCCTAGGCAGAAATAAGCTTGATTCCAGAATTGTGCATCAACATCAATGATCCTAACTAAGACCCAAGTCATCCTTTTTCAAAGAACAACAATCTATTTTGGTTTTCAGTACTCTTCCGATCCATCAAACCGTCGACCCATGGTTGCATCTTAATTTAGGTTATTCTGAACGTGCGATTTTCACGTCAGCTTCTTATGCATGGTTAGTCCTGGGTGTTGTCCTAGATCCTCTCATCCGATATTGATATCACCTTTGACCACCTTTAGCTAGATTCAACCATTGCTTCAACTGTTTGACAACAGTCAAGAAGTACTTGAAGCAACTGGAAGTGACATGAGGCTTTGAAAAACATTCAACTCAGAGGGGCCGTTAACACAACCTAGTTTTTACAGAGATACTTGCGATGGGAATCTCCAGAAGACTTTATGCGAAGAAAAGCAGAGTATAACTGCGTAAGGGTGGCCACACATTGGAATTTGGTTCTGAAGGTTAATACGACTCTGCAGAAAAGATGCTCTAGTTAACCCAAATAAAAATTACGAAAGCAGCAGGCATGTCGAGTAAGCCGGTGGAATGATTTGGCCGGCATTTTTGCTGCTTTACGAAACGCTGCTTATTTTCCTGAAATTTAAACACCCTAACAAACTTGATGTAGAATCTACAAATTTGCCAACGCAGCTATGGTAATGGAATATTCCGAATAAATTGCCTTTATTATGAAAGCCAGATAAAACGGTACTGAGCCACAGAGGTTCCACATCGTAATATTCTGAGACGAACCCATTTTTAGAACATCTGAATTAATAAAATTAATTAAAAAATGATGAATAAATAAATAAAACGGAAATAGTTTGGCCTCCATCCCTTAGGTCAACGAAGACAGGGTAAATATAAGTAGGACAAAGCGAAAATAATTCTGTTTATTTTTGTTAGCTGCTTGCAAAGTACATACATCTCGCAATCGAAATCTAGTTAATTAAAAGGTCGAATGTACAGTATGCTTTTCTGAAATTCTGGTTGGCGAAAGTCCTATGCATACATTTAACATGAATAAAATTTTGCATTTGAAGTTAAGTTTCCTCTAAAATTAAATATTATTTGCAATTTGTATTTCATAATATTATCCTTGAATGAATAATCGGGAGAAGTGTCAATTTCCAATTCGGCTCACAATGGACAAATGGACAATTAAAGTCTGGTTGTTACAACTCACATCAATTATGGGTTAACAGACCATAACGAACTCCCTTTAGAAGAGCAAACACGAGACTTCACGGTTTAATCAACTCCAAAATTGATAGAAGCCGATGATGTTTGCCAATTTGAAACCCTACTACCTCTAAATTCAGTCTGATACGTTTTGCAATAACTGAGCAATGTTTCTCTATATTTTGATTAATTCCAAAGCAAAATTAGATCGGGTAAAAGCGAATTATGAAGTCCGTTATTAACATAGAACTCAACTGAATATACTCTGAAATCCGCAGCGTGCAATCGTGCTCGCTGGATAATAAAATTTCCAGTTTTAAATCCTGGCTCAATATATCGTTTTCCATCGAGCTTTCGATAATAATGCATATGTCAAGTATTTATTGCGATTCTAGAGATAAATAATGATTTATTAATGGATTTTGCTCTGAATTTCTGCTTATAATTTTGAGAAGTTATATCATCATATTATATTGTTAGCCTTTTCTAAGTTATTTTATTTGTATTGCTTTTAAGACCTTGATTTGGGTTACTTGGTAGATCACTGCGATTTCGATTTTAGAAGTGAAATAGGGCAGCTGTAGCATTGAAATTTATTTATTTATTTATTTACTTATTTATTTACGGATCAAGCCCATTTACACAATATAATTGAGTAATAACAAGTTCTAAAATTATCAAATTTTGAAAATAATGAAAACAAAACAAAACAAAACAATGGAATAGAAAAGAATGTTTCCACCCACATTAGAAATCTAGAAAATAAAGAAATTGAATAAAGTTAAAGTTTAAAGTTAAAGTTAACATCCATCAACCACCAAACTAATGTGTAAGACAATCCTGCTATTAACAATTTTGAAATATGAGAAAAAAAAAGAACAAAAAAGAAGAAACAACAATATTTTTTAGATTTTTATAGGATTTTTATAAGGTTAGGCCTTTGACCGCTCGCACAAATGGTTCGCAAGGACCAAAGAAATCTAATTCAGATAATTCATTGCACAGTCTGAGGGTTCGAGAAATGAATGAATGATAAACATAATTAGTTCTGTGAAACTGTTGATGAAAAGTTGGTGTAGTACGAGTGTTCCGGGATGGAACATGTAATCCAATTCTGGAAGTTAAATAGGGACAATCAATTCTAGAGTTTATGAGCTTTTGAATTAGTATTAGTTTCTCTGCTTTATTCTACATGAGAGAGTTGTTAGGTTTAATGATGTGCATAAGTCAGAATAATGAAATTCATTATTGTTGTGAAATTTGTAGATAAAGTATCTGTAGAATTTTCTCTGAAGAGCTTCAATTCGATGGATATGGCATGCATAATTAGGACACCACACTGAAGCAGCATACTCTAAATGCGATCTGACATAGGAATAGTACAAAGTTCTAATGGCATTAATGGTCGAGAAGTCCCTTGTGCTGTGTTTCAACTGTTTCACAAAGCCAAGCATGCGTAAAGCCTTGTTGATTGCATTGTCAATATGAGTTGAAAAATCTAGATTTGACGTTAATAGCACACCTAAGTCTTTGATTTGTTCCAGGCAGCCTAATGGACTATCATCAATGTAATAGACAAAATTATTGAAATTTCTGGACTTGTGGAATTTAATGACCTTGCATTTGAGAACATTAAGATCCATGCCATTGGCATGCCACCATTGTGACAATCTGTTTAGATCCTCTTGAAGTGGATACCTTCAGAAACAGCTTTAAGTCATCAGCAAACAGAAGAAAGAGACTATGCTTAAAACAAGATGAGATGTCATTGATAAAAGTGTTAAATAGTAACGGGCCAAGATGGGAACCCTGGGGGGCGCCTGATGATACTGAGATTTGAGAGGATGTAAAGTTGTTAAGGTGTACTATTTGGGTCCTGCTTGTGATATAACTGTTTATCCATTGTAGGAGAGAACCCGATACGCCGAAGGTCTCCAGTTTTTCAATTAAAACTTCGTGGTTCACTCTGTCAAACGCCTTGGAGAAGTCAGTGTGAATAGAGTGTATCTTTTCACCTCTCTCCAAGGCGCCTGTCAGGATGTCCACATAAGTGAGGAGATTTAGTTCGGTAGAGGAGTGTTTTTTGAAGCCAAACTGCTGGTGTATAATCTCAGGTCCAAGGCAAGATGTCAAGAATTTTGTGACTATATTTTCAAATATTTTTGGAATGGCATTGAGGATACTTATAGGGCGATAATTAGTCACATTTTCCAGATCACCTGATTTGTGAATGGGTACCACGAAACTTGATTCCCATAAGTCTGGAAATATTCCGTCCTGCAGTGATTTATTGAAAATCATATGCAGAGGTCGAGATAGAGCAAAACAGCAGTTTTTTAGAAAAAGTGGATGAAACTTATCAGGTCCAGGCCCTTTGTTTGGGTTAATATTTTTTAGTTCAGTAGATATCCGAAATTGCAATAGTGAGGTTACAGAGGTTGAGAGGCCCGAAGAGGGGTTGATTTGGCAAGTCCAAAGAGTTTTCTGTATAGACTGAGCCGAAGTACTCGGCAAAGAGTTTAGCTGCTTGAGGGCCCATAGGAGCTGATTTTTCGTTTAAGGTGTAGCTAAATGGTTGTTTACTGGAGTTTTGTAGGGAATTTCTGTATGACCAGAAAGCCTTGGGATTGTGTCGAAGAGATGCCTCCGTTTCCCCGATATAGTTTTGAACACACCGCTTTGACAGAAAATTACATTGAGATCGCAAATTAGAATATGTTTGGTAATCGCGGGGAAGTTTGCTTACCTTAAATTTTTTATAAGCAATTTTTTTTTGTATTGTGAGTGATTTCAGATCTTGCGAGAACCATATTGGAAATTTCCTACAAGATTTTTTTTTCTTTGGCACAAAAATGTTAAATGTATTATATAAAATATCGTAGAACAGTCCTAACATCTCCTCAACCGTCCTCCCAGCGAACAGATCATCCCACAAAAAGAGTCCCAGGCACTCATTGATGTCATTGAAATTTGCTGATTTGAAGTCATAGTAGCAATCATCTCCCTGGGCACTTGGCTTGTTATACTTTGGATTTAGATCAACTTTTAAATACAATAGTGGATGGTGGTTGTCCAGTGGTAGCAGGTAATATTCAGGGTCAGGATGTGTGATTGGCAGCTTTGAGTGACATAAAACCAGATCAAGAATGACATTGTTGACGTTTCGAATGTCATTAATCTGGTATAAGTTGTGAAATGATCGAGCAGATCTCAGATAATAGTTGTATTTTACCAGATTCGGCGGAAGGCAGGTAGCCATCTTGTGGACGTTGAGCTGATGAGCAGAGATCTTTCATCACCCATGTGCAGAGACTGGCATTGCTACACTGCTGAGATATTTCTTCGAGGTTGTTTCCAAAGCTGTCATACTTTTCTATCGGTGAGCTGGGTGGTATGTATAGGCTGCCAACTATCATTTGCTTTTTGCCTGAGCCTACTAGATCATAGACTTGTTCAATATCGTCAGTTGATCGTATCAGACGTGTTGGGATAGACTCATGCACTGCAATAAGTACACCCCCAAACCGCTCTGCTGATCTATCACAACGAAAAACATTGTATAAATAAAACCCAAGCTCACCTGTATGAAATTGGTCGCTTAGCCCTGTCTCTGTAAAAGCAACTATCTGGTAATTATGCACTGCAATGCTGCAACGAAGCTGCTCCAACTTGGTTCTGATACCGCGAACATTTTGATAATATATGTAAAGGTTTAATTATTTTCTGCCAAGGCTACTGTCAAATGCAACTGTCAAATATTATTTTATAAGTTGGATTGTTACCTTCAATGTCGACAGTCTGGTGACTGGCATTTAAAAAAAAAAAAAGGGAATGGAAGCTGTGCCTGTTCATTTTCGTCCTTTTCTTGATCCCTTTCAAATTTTGCCGCCCAATTGAAAGGTCGAGCCTGACTTGGGGGCTGCCATCTTCCTCAACTGTGATTACCGTTCACGTGAAGAAAAGTACCTTATCGGCCATCAGGCATTAGTTTGGCAAAATGAAAATGCGCAAGGCAACGTTCCGTTAATTACCGAAAAAATTTAAATCAAATATCTCGTTTTACCGTTTTTTTCAAGTTTGAATTTCGAACCCCCTCGTGGTGAGTCTTTCTTAATTTTTTTCTACGTAATGGTTCATCGAATGCCTGTATTACTTAGAGTTTTCTGAGGAGCTGTTTTTCCGAGGAGCCATTCTCTTAGATTCCTAGAGGAATCAAGTCCCTCACGTATTGAGTCCTGTAACTCCACATTTGACAACTGAGAACTTCTAGCCTCTATCTACCTTGATTCGAGGCTAAAATCTGCAACTTCCATGTGCAACTTCCCTCGTCAAGTGAAAATGGGTGCCTGGATGACTATCGTAATCCACCTTTTGTTGGAATGGAGGCTTGTATAAAGTTTCATTAATAACGTCTCAATTTATTATTTTTTTCTCTTTATTATATATTTTATGTTCAATTACCATAATTGATTGAACCTTTACTCATATGACATTTGAATATTTAAAATTTTATTTTCGCTTTCTTGACACCGACGTGATGGTGGAATAATTGATTTTATGGATTTTTGATTTATCGAATTTATTTAAGATTTATCATTGCTTACATTTTATTATTGCCATATTTTAGGCATGTAAATTTTATTATTCATGATCAATAATCTGAACTGAAGTCAAGGTTGGACAACATGCTCTAACATCGTCGAAAACTGATCCATTTCTACGTTGGGTCCTATACTTATATATTTGAGGATTTCTATTATATCATTTAACCCAACTTTCAATTTCATACAGATGTAAGTTGATTTTATTGAATTTATTTTTCTGGCAGCAGTGGACCATATTATATTATAAATTTCATTCAGTAATTCTTTTTCCATCAATTCTCTGGAAACTTAAATCCTTCATATTTCTATTTCAAATTAATGATATGGCCTGACACTGTTAATGAACTGGCAACTATATTGATGTACATTGTAATATTATTTTTTTTTGGAATGTGATGAATCTGATTGAGGGTTAACCTCATTTATTAATTTTTTTTTTAGTGTTCCACCAATAATTGGCTTTATATTTTAAAATTTGATGCTTGATTTTTGACTGACTGTGAAAATATACACTAATTTAATTTGAAACCTAATTGTTTTATTGGTTTTACCTATGTCGAGATTTGGTTGAGTTATATGCCCTTTTTATTTCCTTTTCAGAATTATCAATTACCGTTTGCTGATAATTTTTTTTAGGGTGTATTTCTGAATTTTCACCCTTCAATATTTTATTTTATTAATTATTTTTTTTCTACAAATTCAGTGACGCCCTTGCCATTCTGTACCTATTAAACTATTGACTCACCCCTAATAATTATTCGCTGAGCAAACTGAGCATATTATGGGCCTCTTGTTAATTCATTAACAAAAGGGGTTACACAGTTCCATTTCTTGTAAAAATATTAGACTCATAAATATATTTCATAATCTTTAAAATAAACTGATTTACTTGTCTTTTTTTTGTTCCACAAAATCTGTGAACACAGAAAAGCACTTACCTACTACTTAAAAAAATTTGGTGGCAGAGACTATAACAATTTTTTGACATAAACAAGCTCGAAAAATAAAACAAACTAACAAAAAGATAATACAAAATTATACACATCTCCATGAAGCTCAACTTTCATTAGAAAAGTGTTGTTGGTGTCTAAACCTGTTTATTTTGAAATTTCCCGTTCAATAAATTGTTCTCTGTTTTTTCTTATGCTATCAGACGTCAAATTTGTGGCGTCCAACTTTAATCAAACATTTTTTAATCCGCATTTTCTAGTCGAACATTGAAATGCACCTATCGAGGTAGAAAATGACATACAATACAGCGCTGCGGACTAAAACCGGAAAGTAAGCTCCCAGCATACATGATTCGGCCTGGTGTTTACGGAAATTTTAGCGGAAAGCCTGTTGAGGTCGTGTATAAAGAATTTGCGCGTTTAGTTAGGTTGATAAATGAAATCTACTATTTTACCACAACCTACTTAGTTTCTAAAAAAAAATTAAATTAAAACGTCAAGTAACCCAAAAACCGAATTTTAAAACTTTTTAATGAGTATTAAACTGGAAAAAGGTATTATTTAGTTCTAGCACAACCTTTTAAGGGCAACTTTTAAGTCGGATTTTCTTCATTTTGGCTCTAAATCAGTAGTGGTTTAACTTTTCATCTAAGGTTTTTTTAATCGGAGAGTCTAATTAAGGACTGGGAAAAGTTCATGTGGAATTCAAACTTTCAGTTTGGTTTATAATTATTAGCAATTAATCTTGAAAAATAAACATTTAGCTTTCATTTCATGAGTACCAAGTACCGTTGTTTCGGATTTAAATATTCATATTTTCATTACATTCAAATTTTGAAGTTATTGTTCAAAAAAAGAAAAACTAACCTGCAAGAAATGGTTTCGCCGTAAAAAGGGTCACACAATTACTTGATAAAATGCTACATGATGCTATGGGTTTCAATGAATGATTGTGCCTATCTGTTAAGAAATAACCTAGCCTAGCATGCTGCCGTTCTCAAAATGAAAATAGCGATACTTCATCGATTAGTTAAATCGCCTGTGAGCTTGATTCATGATCTTCAGCATACCAGAGTCAGCAGAATATTTTCGGTTATTCATTCTTGGTAATTTTTTTATTATTATTAAACTTATTTTAAAGCAAATATCCGATCAACCGGACAGTACCTACGTAAATTAATTATTTTAAGAAGTTCGTATGTGTTATCTCAACATCCAAGATTTTCAAATAAATCTATTCATTCATGTCAAGAGTCAAACTATTTACGATCCCTTTTTTTTTCAGCTACTCCCTTTTTGCTCGATTTCAGTTAGGCAATCAATGTCAAACCAACCCTCTCTCTGATATATTTAACGTGATCATCTGATTTATTTTAAATATTGTTCTCGGCGATTTGTTTTTGTTTGTCCTCCAAACTCTTCCAATAAAGTCGCCGATTTTAGAGTGATTGGTTTTTGAATAGTGCCATTCCGGCACTGCTGGATGTTTCTTTCAATTCGTCCGGAGGCACCAAAATCGATTTTCATTGTCCGTAACTCACGGGCCGTAATGTTGTCGGCTGGTTATCGACGCATTTACCGGCTTCTGTTTCGACGCGATGTATTTATTGTTTTTGATATGCCAAATTTGTTATTTACGACCCTCCTGGGGGATAATGTGTTTCGCGTACAAACAACAAAATGAACATGGCAGAGGGACATTTGTTTTCGGTCTTTTTTTTTAGTTTGCTATTCTGTTACAACAAAATAATAAATAACGTTTATACCGCAAGCAAAGCTAAATTTGCTTTAGGTGGAACAAGCGCATCAGCCTTTCAGCGTAATTTGCAATAAACCTTGGTCTAAATCACCTGGAAAATGACCTCTCTCCGGGGTTCGCCATTATTTCTCGCAAATTGCACATAGGGATCATTCATGCACCTTCCAGTCTTCTTCCGGAAAAGGTCTGGAATAGAGCAAATTTACCGATGTAGTGGGCTATATTAAATGTTCGAGATACGTCTAGATTGAGTTATAATGTGTAGTATAACATACCCGGGTTCGTTCAGCAATAATAACTGACAAATAAATAATTGGGATAAAAATTTAAAGATTTTTCATATGCAAACACGCCTACAAGGCTTAGCTAGAGATTGGTATGATGGACTCGATAACTACAAATTCTCATGGGCGGAGTGGAAGCGCATGCTTATTTAAGCATTTCCTGCCCATCAAGACTTTCCTACTGCGCTAAAGAATATGATAGAGCGTAAAAAGATGGCCGAAGAATCGTGGACAGAATATTATTTTAGTAAAATGCAACTCCTTCGCCAGTGCGAAATAAGTGGGAAAAATGCAGTGGCGATGATTATAGATGGTATCCTCAATACTACAATAGAATCTGGAGCAAAAGTGGGCAGCTATCTTACATCAGAGGACCTATTTCGTGAGTACCTCTCTTCTTTATTTTCGGTAAAAGTATCAGTCAAGAATCGAATAGCATTACCCAAAAAGCAAGAGAGCCGTTACGAACACGCGCAGAAGTCTGACTTGAATCAAAAACTCAAACATAAAAAGTGTTTCAATTGCAAAGACTATGAACATATATTTAGGGACTGTCCCAATCCTAAAAAGGAATGCTCAATTTGCAAACAGATAGGGCATTTATCCTCAAATTGTTACAAGAACGGGCCAAGTGCTTCACATAAAGCGCTAATGTGCAAAACCAAACCTGATTCAAAATCAGACGGTTATTATGTGACTTGTGAAGTAAACGGACATAGTTTGAATGATTTTATTGATTCCGGATGCGAGGTCGTATTAATTCGTGAATCGGATGCAAAAACTGTTGTCCTTACTTGGTTCACTTGCAATGTTACTCTAAATGGATATGGAGGGGTTATTACGAAGGTTTTGAGCAATGTCAAAACAAATCTAAGAATAGATTTATTGGAAGTTGAAACTCTAGTCTTTATTGTGCCCAATCAATCGCAGAATATGTCAGTTTTGATTGGTAGGTAAGTATTGAATAAAAGTGATGCGATAAGAGTAGTTCGCAAAGGAACTGTTAGACTTTTTAGCAGTGGTTCGACTGACTTACCAAAAATTGATGAAATTCCACCTAAAAAGATAATTTTGATGGTACATATTTCCAGTAGTAATATAACTAGTGCATAAAATATTTCCGGAAATTTTTGAAAATTTTGTCTGAAGCCAATTTTTTAACAAAATCATGAGTGCATAGCGCCTGAAAAAATCCCGAACCCGAAGGGTGAGGGATTTTTTCTTTCCGGAAATATTTTATGCACATGTTATATTTTGATAGGAAATTTCCCGAGTTAGAAGTTTATTTACTATAAGTTGTTTCGAATATTTTAAATATGATGATATGTTCTGTGATGGTGATTTTTATTGATCTTCCCTATTTAAATTGCGTTTGTCAAAAATATACACTTTGACAGATTTCTGACATCAATGCGTTTTAAATGGAAAAGCTGGTCTCAATGCCAAAAATGACAACTTAAAGGTGGGTTTCCGACGGACGCCGCGCGGCATTGTCGCATTGGAAATTGCACCCGGAAATATCCCGCACACCAGGGATATTTCCACTTATCAATTTTTGAAAATTACGAGGTAATTTTCCAGTTAAATATGCACAAGGGAAATTTCCACTTAAATTTCCCCAAACCATATAGGAGTGGTGAGTTGTATGATGAAGAATGACTACCAAGGTGATCTTTTTGTAAATCTATGTCAACGTTTTGAACCAGGCAAAGAATATGTTTTGCCCAGATATGTCATATCTTCAGGAGATTTGAAAATTCCAATTTTAAATGTTTCAAAAGATGTGATCTGTTTCGAACCAAATAGGGTAATTGCGAGAGGTATTCCTTGCGTTTCTGGAGACGAAAATGTAAGTACCTGTTTAAAAGTAGATACTTGTAATACGGAAAATTTTTCCTTAAATGATTTAACCACTTGTGTGTCAGAAAAGTTATCTAGAACCGATTTAAATAATCTTGTATTATTGTTAAACAAGTATCGCGATTGTTTTACGGAAAATTTAAAAGAACGAGGTTGTATTGGATCCGCGGAAATGAAGATTTGTGTGAAATTGTGAAAATCCTGTGACATATAGACCATATAGACTTTCTATGCATGAAAGGGAAAAGGTGCGCAAAATAGTTAATGAACTACTGTCAGCCGATATTATACAAGAGTCCAGATCACCTTATTCAAGTCCAATTGTATTCGTTGAGAAGAAAACTGGTGAAACTCGCATGTGCGTAGATTACCGCGCTGTTAGTGCAAAAACAATGAAATACTGTTATCCTTTACCAAGAGTGGACGACCATTTAAAGATTTTAAAGGGATCATAGAGAAACAGACTAAAAAGAGAGTAGCGAATTAAACGAGAAAGATCGGCACCACTGTATCCCTGTAGCGCCTCCATGAGCTACAGGATGAACTAAACTTGTGGGACGCATGGCGGGAAATTTAAATTGGTACTGAAGATTTTTTGGTTTTAATGGAAATTTTTAGGGAAAAAAAAACAATACCTAATTCTTTATCAAGCTAGTTTTATTGAAAAAATTATTAGCGGCATTTTTCAAGCAATAATGAAATAAATAATAACTCTTAAAATATAAATAATATACACAAACTCTGAATTCTTCAAGTAGTAATGAAATAAAACAATAACTCTTATAATACGAATGATATCAACAATAGTAATGAAATTAATAATAAATACCTCTCCAAATACAAAAAATATGTGATAGGAAACGAAAACATTGAATTATCCTCAGTCTGAAAATAATAAAAATAAAACAAGTAATAAGTATAATGTAATTATTTATGCAATATAAAAAAAATACAACACTGACCTGACACACATATGAGAGCTCTCGAAAGCCCTTTGTTTACATTTCTTATATTACAATTGTTGACTTGATAATTATTGGGAAAATAGAATTATTTTTTTTAAATATTTTTCCTAGAAGTGAACAGAGGTTATGTTTATCTACGTAAACATCAGCATGCGTCAGTTAATATGGAAATATCTACCGTTCTGTTTCCTTCTTCTTCTTCTGTAGTGCTTCAATGTTGCTAGAATGAGACAGAAACGAGCACGTAGGTCGAATCACGACGCGATAAATAAAGGGACAACTTTGCGACGTCTGCGTTGCGCTACAGGCATAAAGGAATGCGGTGCCGATCTCTCTCGTTCAATTCGCTACTCTCTTTTTAGTCTGTTTCTCTATGAAAGGGATGCAAGTATTTTACGACCTTGCACATGGCGAGCGGTTACCACCAAATACCAATGGCGGAGAACTCCCGAGAAAAAACAGCATTTGTAACTCGTGATGGTCACTACGAATATTTAAGGATGCCGTTCGGATTAGTAAATGCTCCAGCGGTGTTTCCACGGACGATTAACCAGATCCTAGGCTCCATAAGATTTTCGATTGTCTTAGCATACATGGTTCCTTCTCCTAGTGTTGCGTCTGGGTTGGTTGCTCTTGGGGATGTATTCGAAAACTTCCGAAATGCAGATGTCACTTTTTGACTGTCAAAATTTAATTTCTTCAAGGAGCAAATTGATTATTCAGGACATGAGATTAGTGCTGCCGGTATCTAACCCAGTACTTCAAAGATTCCTGCAGTAGTCTTTAGCCGACAGACTGCAAAGGAAGAAGAAAAGTATCACTCGTATGAACTCGAAACGTTAGCAATGGTTTGCTCGTTACAGAGGTTCCGAGTATACCTATTAGGGCTATCGTTCAAAGTAATAACTGACTGTAGTGCCTTGAGAACTGCAATGTCAAAGCGTTATCTGATTCCGCGCATTGCACGGTGGTGGCTGTCCATCCAAGAATTCAAGTTCAGTGTAGAGTATCGGCAAGGATCAAAAATGTCAAATGTGGATGCATTGAGCCGAAGCCCAATTGCAGAAGATAAACCTTATGAAAGATCAGAAATTATTGATATTTTTCAAGTAGATATCACACAAGATGATTGGGTGTTCTCAGCGCAACTGAAAGGTAGCACATGCAAGGAGTTGATTGAATTATTGTTGAGGAAACCAGTAAACAGTGACGAAAAACAGGTTCACAAAAATTACTCGCTGAAAGACAATAAACTTTATCGGAAAATATCTGCTGGTTTACGGTGGTAAGTTCCCAAGGCGGGCAGATGGGTAGTGACAATCTGCCATCATGTCAATGTGGGCCATTTTGCGACCAAAAAAACTCTGAAAAACTTGGGTAGTAAGTATTGGTTTCCACGAATGCGAAAATATGTGTACCGCTATGTTTCTGCTTGTCTACAATGTGCCTACAACAAAGCACCTACAGGTTAACAAGAGGGTTTTCTCCATAAAATAGAAAAGGTACCAATCCCAATGCATACTCTTCACATTGATCATGTTGGACCGTTTGTGAAGAGCACGAGGAAAAGTATATACTTGATAGTAGCGGTAGATGCTTTCACGAAGTTTTTTCATGCCAACCCAGTTCCAAGTAACAAAACGAAATCAGTTATAAACTTTTAAGAGACAATTTTTCCGACTTTGTGACAGAGGATCTTGTTTTACAAGTAACTCCTTTATCAGCTTTAACAAGGAGCTAGGAATCAAACTGGTATTTAATGCAACAGCCACTCCACGTGCCAACGGGCATGTGGAAAAATATAACAGCACTTTGTTGAAGGCCATTTCAACATCTTACGAAGATGAAAAAAATGGGACGAGTCAATTAAGTCTATTGATTTTGGAATTAATTCTGCATTAAACAGTTCCACTGGGAAGAGTCCCTGTGAACTGCTTTTTGGATACAGACCAAGAGCATTGGGTGATTCGTTTCTGAGTACAGCTGTCACAGAGGCCGTTTTTGAAAATGACATGACACAATCTAGACAAGAAGCTGCTCCAAAAAGTCAAATTAATCAAGATAAGCAAAAAAACATAATTTGATGCTAAAAGAAAGAAATGTCATAAGCATAACCAAATTGTTCTGAAGAGGACAAGCTCTGCAAATAAGGGTAAAAGCAAAAAGTTGCTGCCTAAGTTCAGTGGTCCTTACCAAATTAAAGAGGTTCTAAATCATGATCGTTATATTGTAGAGGACCTGCCAGGGTCAAATCGTGCACGTAAGAGATATGAAGGTGTCAGTTCAGTTGACCGTTTGAAGCCGTTTAATACTGCATTTCAGAGCCAGTAGTGCGACGGATTCAGACTATGAAATCTCAGAGGAGAAATCGCTAGAGGAGAAATTCTTAGAAGAGAATGTCTCAGAGAAACATTCTTTGACTACTTGAGGAAGTTTTTAGAGTAGATGTAACTAATTTGTTGGTTACTGAAGAATTTGTTTTTTTTTTATGATGATTGGCGAGTGTTGTGGCCATTTTCGCATTGTTTGACAATCTTCAATGTATATATATTTTATTTTGACACTAAATTACTGTTGTTTTTTTTTTGTGTTTTAGAGATCTGCAGCTAGAGGATTTTTCCGGGACGCAAAATAAAGTAGCATAGCCAGCTGTAGAAGAGCGTTTCTTTTCGAGTTTGTTCATAAAGGATATTTTCTTTGTTAGCCTATAGAGGTAAAAACTAAGTATGCTAGTTATGATTGGGTTGAGGATCTTGTTTATGTTTATATAAACAGGGAGTGGTTTTTCTTATGAGTAAGAGGCGTCAGTTTTGCGCTCGCGTTCTACAGTCTATTTTTTCGCAAGATAGATTTCGGCATTGTCAACTTTGAAACATAAACAATACTTCTTGGCCCTGCTTGGTCGCAAAATGAGGTGTCCCTGCAGGTTGACATCAGTTTTACAATGCATGTCGTGCAAATGGCATCTTGCGACCAATAAGCGGCATTAGCGGCATTGTTTATGTTTCAAAGTTGACAATGTCAAAATCTATCTTGGGAAAAAAAAGACTGTAGACATTTGGTCGAATTTATATTCAAATATATTATTTTTTCTTTAACTCAATTATACGTTGTGTATTATTTAATCGCTACAATTTAAATAATAATTGTAAGTCAATAAAAGTTTAAATTAGGTACCGTCCCCGTCCTTGTGCTAAAATTTTAATTCCATACACCACATTCAATTAACACCACCATTATTCAACACTGAAGAGTTTTTGGTTAGTTAGCCAGTCTGCCAGCAGGTACTGAGGTCCCATTCCCCTCAGCTGTAGTTGTTATTTTGAGCCAATATCTCTAGACTGATTTTTCAATTTGTTTGCTAGGATATTCGCTCGTCCGGGTAGGAAAGTCTTAGTAGATTCAACAAGGCTCTAATGCACGTTCCGAATACAAAAATCCCAGCACAAAAGACAGCACATAATTTCTTAGGTTTTAATTTATTTTTTATCTGCGTTGTTCACAGCAAGAAACGATTTATGTTAAATACATGAACAATGCACATGTTATAAAATATAGTATAAACAAACCAAAAAATAAATGAAAATGAAAAAATTAATACTTGTATAAATTGAACTCTCAAAAACAAAATAACATTTATTCAACTGACCTGTGAATGCTCCTTATGACACACAAACTAATTACAAACTTGATCGAACAATCAGTTTAATACAAAATAAAAATTGAATAATGAACAATGGCGTACAAGTTGGTTCCCTCTGGTCTCTTATTTGCTTCTGTCTACCCTTTCGGTAGGTATGCTTTTCGTGGCGACGTCCTCGTTCTCCCCTAAATTTCATAGCGCATACATGGTTGCAACATTTACGATTTGCTTTTTTATAGTAGACGTTTTAAACGTTAAGATTCGAAGAAATAATATTTTAAATTGGTGGTTTTCCTCATATGTAATAACAATGTCTATCTACAACATATAACAACGAAATACTCACTCACTCCCTGACTCATCACGAAATCCCCAAAACTATACCCCTGTTTGACGCGAAAGTTAGAATACATACCTGCTCTTTTCTCGCCGTAAACCCCGGCTATTCGGACATCATGCACCTTCATTCTTCATCCCCAGCAAACATCGTTATATTATCATTACATAAATGTTTTATATTTTCCTAAATTTGTCTGAAACAAGTAATATTACCAGTTCATAACAAATTTGTAATGGTTCTGTTACTATTTCCCACTCAACATTACTAAGACGCGATGGAATAGTTATAGAACAAAGTAATATAACACGGACGTTAATATATTGTAACAAGTAATATTGCAAATCACCCCTTAGAACCAAGACGAGACACACGTCAACCCCAAAAACTCACCGATTATTATTAACTCAACGCCGGCCGTCAGCGTTACCTCTACCGTGAATGGATGATCTACTACATGTTGCAAAACATACCGCTTTCATGACAAAGGCTATGGTCCGAATATAACCAAAGTAACCGAATCGGTTGACAGATGGTTACTGAAAATTCCGGTTACTTGGGGAACGCAAATATGAAATAAAAAATAATTGACAGAATTTACAGAACCGACATCCGATAGCCGGTAACTATTTTGACATTTGGTTAACCAGATTTCAGGAAACCAAGGTCCAAAAGTAACCGCACTTTTCCAGGAACCAGAATAATTTGATTACTTTCGGACCGCGAAACCACAACCCTGGTTATACTCGGACCACAGCCTAGTGTACAAACACAGTCAAGCAGGGGGCGGATTACGAACTCTCGATTCGAAACGAAACCGCCATGTTACACCAAAATTTTGATTTCGAACGCACCCCATGCGAATGCATTTCGACGAAAGTCACTCGACTGTTGATGTCTGTCAAAAAGCTATCGAAACGAAATCGAGTCCAATAAAGTTAAGTTATGTTGGATTTTTGGGGGCCAAAATTCGTTTGATTCTTTGTTTTGTTTTGACGTTTTGTAGTATTTTGAACTTTGAACAGAAAAATCGCTGAAAAAAAATGTCTTAAAATTAATGATGTCCATTGGCAGGTTTTATTATCTTTTATGGATAAACATTCTCTATTTGCTAGAGGTCAATTTGCAGGGCCCAACGGCAAAGTCATTCAAAGGAAACTCTGGAACAGCTTACAGAAAATAATGAATCTGTGGATAATTGTAGATGAGGTCGTACCAAGTCAATAAGGTTCTGGACCAAGACTTTGCTAAGTCTAAATAGTTCAATAAACCTTGCCTCTGGGTCTTTTTTCTTGAAACAGGGGAGCAGCGTTCCCAAGAGAACGAGTGTTCCGTCTTTGTACCTACTTATGCCGTTATCATTTGCATATCATTGAAAAAGACGGAACACTCGTTCTTCTGGGAACGCTACTGCCTGTTTCAAGAATAAGGACCCTAGATGTAAAAAGGAATCATAACTTTCTCTGATTTCTCTTCTCATATGAATTAATGCACGATTTTCTCGTCTTCTTGCATCATTTTGCCTTCGCCGCCTTATGACTCTGATTATGGTAAACATATTGCTAACTTTTTCCTTTTATAAAAATTTTTAAACACTTTGAAATTGCGAAATTAATCTTTAAAGAACACAAATAACCACAAGTCAATGTCAAAAAATTGACAAAATTTGGTAAATTTGAGCGAAAGGCGTCACAAATCTCCGAAGTTACACGAACCCAAAACGAAACTTGTACCTAATCATCTCTGACGTTTCGAGCACAATCGTTGCGTATTCACTTTCGTATCGAGTGTCCATTTCGAGTCGTGTTTTCGTAATCCCCCCGCAGGTATCCGCTTACCGGTAACCAGCGCCGACTCGCGCTTATAAGCGCGAAAAGTGAATGCATGTTTTTAAATCGGCTAGAACACAGTGAAAAGCAGGTACTCTACCTGTTTGTTACTGTGTAAAGTTCAACAAATAGTTATTTGTTTTACTAGGCAGAAAAGTACAAGATTTAATGCCGCGGCTGGTGTTTCATAGCCGAGGCATAGCCGAGGCTAGGAAACCAGCCGAGGCATTAAATCTGCTTTTCTGCCATGTAAAACATATAATTTTTTCTCCGAATCTTCAAAATCACACATGGACATCTTTTTTATATTTATTTCATTCATTATTATTATCCAAATAATTAAATTATTTTTTGTCATTGTCACCATCAATTTCAAATACCAAATTGAGTGAAATTATTACCTGGAACGTTGTGACACTGTCACTTTTAATGCCTAGGCAGTAAAAGTCCACTTTTACTGCCTAGGCAGTAAAAATACAACTTTTGATCATGTCAAGTGTCATTAAAAGGCCGCTTTTACTGTCATTCGGAGAAAAATACCATTTTAAAGTCACGTGATTTTTCTCTATCCTTGTTGAATACATCTTAAACAGCGGTGAGAGTAAAATTGACAAAAAAATTGGTGTCTAATTATTGTTCATAATATTCTCACCTGAAATAAAATCCGTCACAGTCATCAATTAGTTTGTCGAACTTATTTTCGAAAATGATACAAAGAACAAACACAGCTAATAATTTTGACTATATTAACCTTTTTCCAACTCGAAAAGACGCAAATAGAAAACGGGTACCCAATTCAAGTTCAGAATGTATTACAATGGACAGCAGATGCGACAAAAGTGAGTCTGGCAACAATTGCAAGTATTAAAATTCCCATCTGATTGGTCAATACTACTTCAGAAACGCATTTGTAAAATGCTAGTGGGAACATATCCTAAAATTCAATAGTAATTAACCACCAGTAGCTTTTTGTAGGTGATATCAACGACATAATCAATGAACATACGTTTTTTGCCACCAATATCACGTGACTTTAAAATGGTATTTGTCGGACTTTACTAGCCGATTTGAAAACATGCATTCATTTTTCGCGCTTATAAGCGCGAATCGGCGCTGGTTACCGGTAAGCGGAAACCTGCTTACACTGTGTTTGTACACTACCATAGACTTACGATCTGGTTATCACCAGATTAGTATCCGCAAGTGTGACAGCGATAAGACTGCTTTCACCACTCCATTTGGAACGTTCCGCTATTTACGTATGCCATTCGGGTTGAAAAACGCTCTGGCGACTCTCCAGCGTTTAATGGATTATTTTTGCCGTGGACTCACAAACGTTTCGATTTTGGCTTATCTGGATGATATGATCGTCTTGTCCTCTGACTTTGAGACGCACCTTACTGATCTTCAGAAAGTTTTCAACAGCCTTAGACAGTTCAACTTGCGCGCAAATCGGCAAAATGTGTGTTTGTTCGTCCGAGTGTTCGATATCTGGGACATTAAATAACACCCAATGGTATATCAAGTAGTCCTGGGAAAACTGCTGCCATTGCCAATCTGCCTGCCCCTCGGAACTTGAAAGAGGTACAATCGTTTCTCCAAGCCTCCTCATGGTACGCAGGTTCAATGAGAACTTCTCTGAAATCGCACGCCCTTTAAGTTATTTGACCAAAAAGAATATTATTTTTCACTGGAGTGACCAACAACGCCAAGCATTTGACACCTACTAAGCGCACCAATATTACAACAGATGAACGATACTAAGTCATTTAAGATTAGAACGGATGCCAGTTCTTATGAAATTGGGGCCATATTGCTTCAAGGAGAAAGACCAGAAGAACATGTTGTGGAATATGCGTCGAGGTTGTTACGGCCAGGTGAGCGAAATCATACTACAACTGGACGAGAAGCTTTAGCTGCTGTATGGGCTTTAGATAAATTTAAAAGTATGTAGAGGGTCTAAGGTAACCCTTTCCACTGACCACTAACCATTAAAATGGTTTTTAACACGTAAGACCCAAGGAACTAGGACGTCTTGCTCGTTGGGCCTTGAAACTACAGAGTTATGATTTAAAGCTTGAATACATTTCGGAGAAGAAAAATGTACACACATTGCCAAAATTCTTGGCCTCCCCCTTATTTCAGAAATTATGCATTTTTTTTTTTTCAAATTATATGACAAAGAACATTTATTTAGGGCTTAGAAATGGAGATTTTAGATTTATAAAGATTTTGTATACAAGGCAAAAAAAAAATTACAAAAAAAGATGCAAAAATTTTATTTAAATTTTTTTAAAAAACAATAATTGAACCTAATAAAAAAAAAATTAGAAGTACTTTCAATACTCGAAGTGTCTTCCCCTTCTCTGCCACAAAAAGTTGACACGCCTGTGCATGGAAACAATGAGGTTATTAATGATTTCTTGGGGAATATTGTTTCATTCCTCCTCAGCTGCAATTCTTAGGTCCTGAAGGGTTAAGGGTGGATTATCCCTACTATGAATCCGTCTTTGAACATAATCCCATATATGTTCGATCGGATTCATGTCTGGAGAGTTCGCCGGCCACTGTAATCTTTCAATATTTCCATGTTCTAATGCCTCTTGTACCCTTTCAGTGCGATGGGGCCTGGCGTTGTCATCCATAAATATGAAATTGTCACCAATATTGTTGCGTAGTGGCTGAATTATACCTTGTATAATGTTTTCTGCGTAAATATTTCCAGTCATAGTCCCATTTATAGCAATAAGGGCTGTGCGGTGATTAAACATTATACCCCCCCCCCCCCCCCAGAACATAATTGTTCCTCCTTGGTATGGAACAGTTACCTCGAGGAAAATCCAGTCTTTCTTGCCTTCCAGATGCTCTCCAGACTCTATGACGCCGACTATCACTCACCAAACCAAATCTTGTTTCGTCTGAAAAAAGCACGTTACGCCACTGGGGTAAAAGCCATCTTCTGTGTTCCTGTGCCCAATGAAAACGTGCAGCTATATGTCGACGTGACAACCTAGGGACACGTAAAGCTCTTCTAGATCTCAAACTAGCAGCATGGAGTCGCCTTCTTATGGTAGTGGATGATATTTGTCCTCAAAAAATGACCTCGCAGAGCTGTGACTGAAATTGTACGGTTCCTACGGACAAAATTCGTCACATAACGATATTCTCTTTCAGTTGTTACTCTAGGGCGACCTATTCCACGTCTTGGATCAACGCTTCCGGTTTCTTCATACAAATTCACAATACGAATGACAGAACTTCTTGAAATACCCAGTCAGTTTGAAATTGCATGATTTGAAAAATGCTCTTGATGTAAAGCAATTATTCTTGCTCTATC
The DNA here is from genome assembly GCA_917834065.1 of Ceutorhynchus assimilis. Classification (NCBI taxonomy): domain Eukaryota; kingdom Metazoa; phylum Arthropoda; class Insecta; order Coleoptera; family Curculionidae; genus Ceutorhynchus; species Ceutorhynchus assimilis. The sequence continues at coordinate 31,057,649 of OU892282.1, read as the reverse complement.
AAATTGCGAAATCACGTTTCCGGGCATTTTTTAAGCAAATGGTACACACAATATACACATACAAAGCTACAGATATGTATGACTGGGTGACTTATTTTATCAAAATTGTTCATAGTCGAATGTAAACAACTTTGTGAAAACATTTTTTGGCCCTTTAAATGCAAATAATACACACTTCAAATTCACAATAAATTTAGCGTAAACAAAATAATTATTTGAAAAATGTCTAGGGGGTCCAAGAATTTTGGCGATGTGTGTAGTAGCGGATCTTCTGTTCCGGCCACCCTGTAACCATGAAGATTTAACATCCTGTGATATCTATGAAATTACAGTAGATGTGCCAGCCCGAACTGTTTATGGGTTACGTACGGAACAGATGAAGTATCCTGAACTTGTTCAAATTATAAACTTTTTTGAGAAGAACAATGAAGATAACACCATAGCTTAGTGGACATATCACGGTTTCATCCTAAAGAATGGTGTGTTATATAGATATTCCTGGGATGAAGAAGCGCAGTTACATGTCCCAACAAATGAACAAGAGAGGATCATGTACGAATTTCATGATAGTCCCACTGCAGCCCATTATGGAATCGAGCGAACATATCAACGAGTTGCAAGAAAGTATTATTTTACTGGCATGAGACGATATATTAAAAACTGTCCTGACTGTCAAAGGTACAAGGCAACGAATCAGAAACCAGCTGGATTGTTGCAAACTCCAGCATACGCTCAAAGGTTTGAGATTGTAGCTGTTGGCCTTTTTGGACCTATGCCTGAATCTAATGACGGATATAGATGGATACTGATTGCAGAAGATGCCTCAACAAAATGGATCGAGTTGTTTGCACTTAAGACCGGTACCTCAGAAGATTGTGCACGAAAACTGGTAGAAGAAGTTTTCCTTCGATATGTTTCAACTGTTATGCGACAAGTTTGTCATATTATAAAAATTCAGAAATAACTGACGCCATTTTATCGTCCGGAATGTAATATAATAGAACGGAAAAATCGAGATCTGAAGCCACGATTGGCAATTTTTATCAAAGATAAGCACTTGGTCTTCGTATCTTTCAACAATTAGATTTGCAATGAACACAGTCGAGAAGGAAAATCAAAATGATTTTATACCCCAGATTATCTGGAGCGTATGATTACTGTTTGGTAGGACGCCAAAAGTACTATTGAAAATTCACGAAACCGACACAAAGTCTGTGCAGATGTAAGACGCAGAGTAGTTCCTGAGTTTAACGTTGGAGACAAAGTACTTGTTAATCTTCATACGCCAAGTACAGCCAAGAACTTGACCAAGAAGTTTGATCCCAAACGAAACGGACTCTACAAAATATTAGGAAAGGTATCGCCTCAGAGGAATAAAAAACAATAGAGGCCGTTATTTACATTTTGACGATGTGCAAGTGAGAAAGCATAGTCTAAACAATCAAGTCTAAACGCCATCCTAAATGAATCAACATGTTGCCGATTATATTTTCGAAAAAACCTTTATTGGACTTCTCGTCGAATAAATAGGGAAAAAATGCCTTTTTAATTAAAAGTGCAAATAAACTGAGTAACTAGAGAAACTCCTCAATGCAGATTTTTGATAATTTCAAATTGTTTGTTTTAGTAAAAAAGGAGCTTAGAACATATTGTTATTATTCAAGTATCCTTATTTATTTTTCAACGTGACAACATCGCATAGTAAAACGGCGTCAAAGCTGACAGTTAACGTCAGTTTTATTGTGCCTTGTTGCCTTTTGTTAGAAAGCATCGTGAAATCGTTTTTGTGAGGTTTTTCTGATATTTTATGTTTGGAAAGTGTATTATTTATGTGTTTTAAGACTAATATTATACAGCAATATGTTAAGACAGTGTCAAATGTGTAAAAAATTAGATTATTTGAACCCGGAAGTTTCATTTTATAGGTAAGTAGGGGGTTATATTATGATAGCAAAGCAGTGGCGTAGAATAGGATATAATGTACTTCGCCAGAAAAATATCAAATTTGTTCCAAGATTGAGGAAATTATTTGGATTGATGAGATAATATATCAGATAAATAAAAACATACCTATTAGATTACTGAAAGGTATAATGTATTTTGTAAGCTTGTAATCTTTGAGTTACCAGTTGTTAATTTTGATAATTTTTTCTATGAACTTCTATAGGAAAAATCCAAGCAGAATAATAATAATCCTTATGCTTGATTGAAGTTAAATATGCGTCTTTGTAGGATTCCAACAAATCCAGCGCGTAGGCGTATATGGATTTGCCTTCTAGGATTAGAAAATAAGCGACTACCCAAAATCGGTGATGTTTGCTCAGATCATTTTAACCTCAATGATATATGCACTAGGCCTAATGGAATAAGATATTTGAAATCTGGTTCGGATTCTTCACCTGTTTCCAATGTTTTCAATAATACAAAGTAAGTTGGTTATTTAATTACTACGTTTTTTTGGAGTTTTCAAATCGTCTTGAATCCAATCCTCTTCCCCGTTTTCATGCAAAGGCAAAATTTGAACTGAAATCGAATTGCAAGTTTCTGAATTTAAATCTCGATTCGATCTCAAAAAAAAGGAGAAAGGACCTTGAGACTGAAATCGATTTCAGTACCTGTTTTCATAACGTTTTCAATACCAAAACTGTATTCAAAACGATTTCAAAACTCCATGAAAACGTAGTAAATATTTGATATAATTTCTACATATTAGCTACATTTATTTCCATTTCAGACCTCAGCTCAGACTCTTCAGTCACAGAGTCTCCCGTCTCCTCCAAAAACAAAAGTAGCGTAAGTAGATGTTGGTTTGTGATAACAAAAAATATTGAGTTATTGCTTATATGATGCAGACTACAAAAATGAATTAGAATGATTTTATAATCCAAAGAGAAGATACAAAATATTCTCCTGATTAAGAAGGTTATGTGATTTTAACTAGTTCAGTTTCCAAGCTCAAAATTCAATATTTGTCAGGTAGGGCAAAAACACCTATTAAATCCTTTTAGATTCCAAGGACTGACTGTACCCAATATATCCTGATGTTCCTCCAAGCCTGTGGTTGAAATCGTTAATCAGGAGAGTCATGTGTTTGACAAGAAAGTTGTTTCTGGAGGGTTCGTATTTTTCATTTGTTTATAGGATGCTACATAGGATTTTATTAGGTTTTGAGATAAATAGGAGTCAGTGGTAATCATATAGGCGCCTACCTACTTCTTAAAACAAAGGATTTCTCAATTATAATTTTTTCTTTTTAGAATTTCTGATGCTCCGAGTACTTCCAAATGCCTGACAGTGCTCTCTCAGTCCTCATCAACTACCTCAACAGTATCAGAAACTGAGGAACAAATATTGAAGAATGTAGTCTCAGAGCCAGACGAAGGGACCCTTTTTTTATTTTATTTTGTAATGTAACATGAATTTGATTGATCTAACACTGCTGTATTTATTTCATTTTAGATAGTAGACCTAATTCGTAAGATCTGTATCAAAAAGATTTATTGATCAAAAGATTCCCAGAATCTGTTTTGCTGTTTGCTAATAAAACAGAATTTTTTTTTTAATTTCCTTATTTTATGTCACTAAATAGAAATATTTTCACCATTTAACCTTCCTTCCGCACGCCTATGATCACTCAGGTGGGGTAAAGCAGGTGGAAAGCTTTCTAAGAAAGCGGCGTTGAAATCCTTTAGAAAAAATACATTTTTCCCTAAATTTAAGGAAATTTCGGCTTAGAATGGGCGCTGTCAATGGCATACAAACAATAAGGGATTTATGATTGGTATGCTCACTCTATAGTTTTTTATTCCTCTGCGGGGATCGCCTACCAGTTACGAGTAAGCTGATACCAAAACCAGTGTATCACTAGGAAAGTACCACGTGAGTGATTTACAGCCTTATCGAGGACCGGAGATGATACCTTCGATTGGGATCCGCAAAAGAAGAAGACCCGCCAGAGTTAATCGATCGACAGACAATAAAAAGCATGAGGATCATACTCGGGACGACGATCCCCGAGGGGGAGAATCTAACGAAATTCCAAATCACCCCTTAGAACCAAGTGACACTCACACCACTCACACGTCAACCCCAAAAACTCGCCGATTATTATTGTTAATCTAGGATGTGTGATTGTTGTTTTGGTGCTGTGTTTTTTTATTAGACATTTGTTTCATTAGGGAAAAACTATCGATTAACTACGGAAAGAAAGTGTTTACAATTTATATTTTCCTTCATTTCTCTCTCATTTTTTTATATTTTAATTCGTTTGTATTGTTTAAATGTTAATAAAATCTTTGGTGTTGTGTTTCCGTTTTGAAAGCAAGATATTATCGAAAACTTCGTGGTTCTGAGACAACCAGAGAAACCCCGGCGGAACACGGTTATTAAATATGCAATCCCAAAGAAAATATCATCCAATATACATTGCTAACATATTTCATCGATATAACATAACAGGCTTTAGACTAAAGCCTAACAATACTGGGTCGATTAAACTCCTATGTCCCATCTGGAATTTGTAGTGGTTCGGTGAAAGCATAATTGGATTTTGTCATAGCTCCCACAAGTAAATTGTTTCACTAGTTGAAACAAGTGAGAGCAACGAAATGGATAAATCTCAAGTCTAAAACCTAATTTGTGAAAAGGAATGCGAGTCATTAGCCAAAAAATTATGTATTTTAAATAGAATCTAAATATACAATAATTTAATCATTGATATCTCAATTATATAAACGATTTTTGAAAACCTCAAAGAGACAATTTGTTGATTCTGGATTGAAAAGGTAATTTAGAGTAGTTCGTTGTTTTCGTAAAGGTATAGAAGAAGAAAAACTATTACATGAACGCTATTAAAAAAATACTAACTACATATTTGAAGATGTAGTTCTTGGAATACAATCATGTATAGGTACCTTTATTAAATCATAGGGTTGAAAATAGTTTAAAGGATATAAAATTGGCCAAACTTTAATCAATATAAATGTTCCAAAATAGCATCAGCTACTAAATAAATTGCTTTATATTATCACTAGCCATCCAGACGTTTTTAATCGCCAAAAAATCGATTTCCAATCAATCTTTTCTAGATTCACTGCCATGTCGTTAGCAAAGAAAGCGAAATGCCTTTAATCTACTTTACTTGATTAAATTTAGATAGTGGAAGAAATTCGCTGAATTTTAGATGTTTCAGACTCCGAAGAAAATATATAATTTCAAGAATAATTTAAATTTTAATTTCGAATAATCTACTTGTACTCTAGGCAATTGGCTAATGAACTTTAAAAAACCAATGTACTTTTTTCAATGGTCAGGCAATCAGATTACCCTAAATACTCCTCACATAGCACTGGGCCATAGGGGAAATGCCTTTGATAGGTACATATATTTTCGAAACTCTAACTTATTATAGTATTTATTTGAAGAAATTTCACATTGTTTACCATCTTTGAATTTCTCATCAAATCAATAATCATATATTGAAGGTTACTACTTAAGAAGACAACACACGTGTGCATATTATGTATTTCAGTAATTGATCCTATAGGAAAGCTATCAAACGCAGAGAAAAATAATTAATTCAATTTCCCAGAAAAAAGAATCGCCGACAACGTGAACTCATTAAACATATATTTGCTATTGCAAATTTTTCCACAAGAGATACTGATATAAAAATTGTATGGACGATAAATCGAATATTTGATTTTGCTTGACACGTGGGAAATGTTCTGAAATGCACATTTAGCATAACAATAGTGAAGCTCTTGGCCCTTTAACAAGGAAGCGTCAAGCGTCTTACATGATCTAAGGTTTAACTGCACGCACTTGTCTTATTTCAACAGGGACATTTAATACGGGATATGTATGGATTTCCATTTCCAAGCAGTTTTGGAACCATAATGTCAAATTGGTTAGGAACCGACTGGCGAGCTACTGACAACATTCAAGAAGAGCATATTTCAATAATAATCTGCCCTGAAATAAAAAAATATTTTGAATTTACGTTAGTATGCACTTCAACTCTGATCAGTTACCCCGATGAGGTCTATAGGCATCTTTCTCACTTTTGTGCGCTTGTCAACTTATTCGAAATTCGCTCTGCTTCTCAAAGACCTTCTTATTGTTAGGGCTTTATCAATATTCTGTCGACCGATTCGATACTAAAGGAGCGTGTTCTGTTTATAGTAACTTTGATTTAAAATAAATTATGACTTCAGATTCCATTCTCAGGAAACACATCTATAGTTGAGTTTGAAAATGCATTTCATTCACTTTTACTTTGACTTCACTCTACAAGTGAATTGAGCTTGAGAGCTGATTAATTTTTGGAAGTTTCGTGAGATTGAAGTTTTTGAATAATCATACAGTTCTGTATATTTACGTATGGTTCTCCATTCGTAGGTCGATCGAGTGTACGCCGCTGGTATTTTCCTGTTTCTGACTAACCCCACAGCCTTTCCATGTTAGTATGAATTCAATCCTCTGTAAAGTTTTTGAATAATCATACAGTTTCCTATGTACAGTTTTTGAATAAGCATACAGTTTTGTATATTTTCGTATGGTTCTCCATTCGTAGGTCGATCGAGAGTACGCCACTGGTATTTTCCTGTTTCTGACCAACCCCTCAACCTTTCCATGCTAGTATGAATTCAATCCTATGCACAGTTTTTCAATAATCATACAGTTTTGTATATTTTTGTATGGTTCCCAATTCGTAGGTCGATCGAGTGTTAACGCCACTGGTATTTTCCTGTTTCTGACTAACCCCTCAACCTTTCCATGTTAGTATGAATTCAGTCCTATGTACAGGGTGCTGCAATTTGGAGTATTTCAACAGGAAAAACGTACTTCCAGACCAGATAGAGGAAAATTGACTGAGATGTCATGGGATCGATTTTCGAGAAACGTCGATTGTCAAAAACCGTATCGCGATATCTTCAATGGTACCATTAAAACAGGGCGATTTTCGATTTTCCCCTATTATGAAAAATGGCTATAAGTTTTTAATTTATCAATTTTTTTCATTTCTGTAAAAACATTATGGAGACACTTTTTTAAGCACAATCCAATGGCGGACTCGATTTTTTTCGATATCGCTCCGATTTCGAGATATCGACCAAATTCCGATATTTTCAAATGAAACTCCCTATCGAGGGGGATTTCAGTAGTGGAACTGTGTACACTAAATTACCACTTCTGATAGAAATTACCACAAATTACCAATAATTTCCTCCAAATTACCACTTTTTTTCTCTATTACCTTTCATTGCCTCAGGAATTACCACTCAATGCCACTCAAATTACCACTTATTACCACTAATTTCCTTTAAATACCACTAATTACCACTCTCATTACCACTCTCATTACCACTAATTGCCACTGAAATTACCACTAAATACCACAAATCTATTTTAATTTTCAAGTATACCTGATATTTAGAACATGTTGCTAAGTAGGTACATGATAATAATAACACTATGTAAATTTATATACGTCTTTAGGGTATTGAAAAATATAATTGTGTACCTACATTAAAGAGGGGGTGTGACCCTAAAAAACGACTTAAGCTACCTAAATCAAGAAAAAAATTCTAAGATCTCTCGTGAGACCGCAGTCCTATATTCGAAATAGTCTCCGAGAAAATTCCTTATGAAGATCCAGGAACTTGTGATGTCACAACCGCCGAAATCGGAGTCTTCTGTTCGTTCAGTCGTCAGTGAACCGTACCTATACTTTGAGTGGTTTCAATTCGCCCTAAAAGATAATTTCTTTTGTTTTGGGAAAGTTTTATACGTGCTAATACTGTCCCTGATAATCCAGTGTGACATCACAAACACCTATTTGTAACTTTAAACCGTCATAACTCGAAAACGGACCATCGTAGCAAAATGCGGTTTGAATACTTATTCTTAGATTTTTTTGTACTAAAACTTTCATTTTTGGGTCACACCCCCTTTAAGCTGCGTAGGTATTATTGGGGGTATTATTTTAGCGACCTTGCTTCTAAAATAATATGTAATAATTGGGTAGTGGAGAAAACTTCCTAAATATCCTATTTATTACCTTATTTTTCGATACCTATAACAAAGTGGCGACAAGAAAAAAATAGTTATTTACATTACAAGTGCGTTTATGAACATAATTACAATAACGAGTGTGAAAGATTCTAATCACACGAGTTTTGTAGTCATGTTTAAACGCACGTGTGATGTACAACTTTTTATCTACAAAGGGAAAAATAAGATTTTTTTTTTCAACCATTATCCTTTATTAGTCGTTGTATACCTTCATTTTACCTCTACAGGTTTAATTTTGACATTTGTCAAATCACCAAAAATAGTTGTGTTATGAATTCATAACCTTGTCCATAACACCACTAGTTGTGTTATGAATTCATAACCTAGTCCATAACACAACTAGTTGTGTTATGAGCCTCATGACATAACGCAAATACTGGAAAAATAGTTTTGTAAAAACGTCATAGCCAAACGCTTGTAGATAAAAAAAATTATATCAGAGTTCGAAAAAAAATTAGAATAAGTGCATAAAAAAAAAACTTTAGTCATCATTACTTTCTCTAAAAAAACACTTTTTTATTCTTATATTGAAATCAAATCCATGAAAAAACTGTTGTGCAATAAAATCTCACTTGCACCATGAGTTAAACAGAGGTTTAAATTTTAACAAAGGTTTTTTTTTCGTAACTGACTTGCACCGCAAGTTAATCCTTGTTTAAGTAGGTACCTCTAAGCTGCTGTTAAAATAAACCCCCAATTTTGGTGGTTTAAAATCACAGTTAACGATTTTCGGGTCTATAGTGCCGTCCAAATAAAAACGGCTTTTATACAGGGTGTCCCACGACGTTTCTGCCAGGTAATAACTTCGGAACGCGTCATCCAATATAATTGAAAATTTGAGGATCTGGGTAACTTTTTATGACGCTTCTACCATTTTCGTCCAATTTCACCAGTTTCGCTTCAATTTCGATTTCGATCAAGTGACGTCATCTTTCGAATTTTAAATGTAACTTATGGTATATTATGGCCTTTTTCGTTAGAAAATTAGATTACAAAATCGGCAATGTCATATTTGTTAAGGCTTTGTTAAAGAAAATGATAAAAAATTATACAATGGAACATATGATGATGCGTTCCGAAGTTATCATTTGGGACAAACCTCGTGGAACACCCTGTATATATATATATATTTTTTTTTTTTTGGGAAAAATTCCATCAAACAGAAACGTTTAAGCTATTAATGCGCAAAATGCATATTTTCCATCAGAAAATTTCAATCAAAATTGAGGGTGAACACCTTTCAAAAATCCACTACGAAAATTCCCTACCAATTTGAGACCAAATAAATTGGTTGATATAATCCACAAGAAAGGGAGGCTGCATGACTCCTAACCTCCTTAAGTACCTATTATTGCTTGAAAAACGACCAATAACTTTCAACGTTGTTAGTAAGAACACGAGTACAAACTCCAAGTTATGGGATCTTGAAATTTAAATTATTCTTTGGTCTTCGATTGCTCGCTCCGCTCGCCAAATCTTAAAGAGAAGATCCTTGGAAATGTAAATCTACAAAAAAACGTAAACGATTGGAACCGAGTTCGGAATCAAGTTCAACAGCGACTTCAGAACATTTGGACTTTATTTCGGATTCCATCTAGAAGACGAAAATATGAAAAAATACGAAATTTTACACGCCTTTGCAGTCAAAATTAATACATACACCTCAAAAGTCTGTAAAGCTCTTCACGAATATTTGCGTATTTGGCTCGGTATTTGGCATCCATCTCGGATAGGTGAAAATCTAGAAAATTGAAACTAGAGAAATAGAGAGACGAGAACACATAAACAGCCAAATATTTGTAGCTATTTGCCGAAGGTGTGATGGAGGCCTAATATAACAAGAATGCATTCTCTCTACTTTTTCTTTCAGATTTCGAAACACTGAAGCACAAAACTGGACCTCAAATGAAACGAGGCCTTGAAAGTTTCAAAATGAGTAGTAAAAACGATGCTCATAGATGATGTCGAACCAAGTGTTGAACTATTGCAAGGTTGCCACTCCTCATGTAATGAAACCTCAAATGAAACATTCCTTAGAAAATAAAAGTTGATGTTTCTAACTGACCAATAGGGACTCAGAAGAATATTTTACTTAAAGCTTAGTTGAATATTTTAGTTGAAGCTCTGTTACTCCTAAATTAAAGCAAATTGAAAGGCATATCATAATTTTATCACTACAGAACTTCGAGTTATTACCACAAAATTTCCTTAAATTACCCCAAAAATTTCCTTAAATTGCCTTAAATTACCAAAAATTTCCCCGAATTACCACTATATTTCCACTAATTACCATATATTTCCACTCAATACCACTATATTTCCCCTAATTTCCAGTCATTACCACTCATTTCCCATAAAATTTCCACTAATTACCACTATTGTGTACACTAAATTACCACAATGAAATCCCCCTCGCTCCCTATATATTTATAGCTAGTTGGATAGCTCTGTTTTTGCTGATTTTAATGATATAAAGTTCGATAGGTTTATCTCTAATAGTTTTCGAGAAAAAAAATTATATTTGTTTTTGTCGTAAGGACCAATGTGTTAGAAAAGGATTTTATATGTGTAAGGAAAGTGAGAAAGGTCTCTTTCTAACACATTGTTTCTTATGACTGAAACAGATATAATTTTTTTTCTAGAAAACTGTTAGAGATAAACCTATAGAACTTTATATCATTGAAATCAGCAAAAACAGAGCTATCCAATGAGCTATTAATATAAAGGATGTTTCATTTGAAAATATCGGAATTTGGTCGATATCTCGAAATCGGAGCGATACAGAAAAAAACCGAGTCCGCCACTGGATTGTGCTCAAAAAAGTGTCTCCATAATGTTGTTACAGAAATGAAAAAAATTGATAAATAAAAAACTTATAGCCATTTTTCATAATAGGGGAAAATCGAAAATCGCCCTGTATTAATGGTACCATTGAAGATATCGCGATACGGTTTTTGACAATCGACGTTTCTCGAAAATCGATCCCATGACATCTAAGTCAATTTTCCTCTATCTGGTCTGGAAGTGTATTTTTCCTGTTAAAACACTCCAAATGTACAGTTTTTGACTAATCATATAGTTTTGTATATTTTCGTATGGTTCTCCATTCGTAGGTAGATCGAGTGTACGCCACTGGTATTTTCCTATTTCTGACTAGCCCCTCAACCTTTCCATGTTAGTATGAATTCAATCCCATGTACAGCTTTTGAATAATCACACAATTTCCTATGTACAGTTTTTAAATAATCATACAGTTTTGTATATTTTCGTATGGTTTTCCATTTGTAGGTCGATCGAGTGAACGCCACTGGTATTTTCCTGTTTCTGACTAACCCCTCAATCTTTCCATGTTAGTATGAATTCAATCCTATGTACAGTTTTTGAATATTCATACAGTTTCCTATGTATAGTTTCGAAATAATCATACAGTTTTGTATATTTTCGTATGGTTCTCCATTCGTAGGTCGATCGAGTGTACGCCACTTGTATTTTCCTTTTTCTGACTAACCCCCCAGCCTTTCCATGTCAGTATGAATTCAATCCCATGTACAGTTTTTGAATAATCATCTAGTTTTATATATTTTCGTATTGTTCTCCATTCGTAGGTCGATCGAGTGTACGCCACTGGTATTTTCCTGTTTCTGAGTAACCCGCCAACCTGGATACAATTTAAAAAAAAAAAAGATTGTGGTATGTAAATTAAGATTATTGAAAATAAATTTTCAAAAAATCAAAGAATTCTTGCCAGTGTGTCGAAGCAAAGAAAGTTAATGGAAAATATCCTTGGGAAAACATAAGTGTTTAACCATAACTCCAACACACTCATGCGATGAATTTGTATTGATCTGACAAGGACAGATTTAAGCAATACGTGTGGTTTAGCTTTATAAGACAATGAGGAAACCCAAATTTTTAATCATTGGGTCCTAACACTAGTTGTAGACCGGTTTCGAGATTTTAAGTTAGCGTCAGTGCACCATAAGCAAAAGCACGTCAACTCCGAGAAACAGGTTTAAAGGAGATTCACACGATAAGAAAAATACAGATCTTTAATAGCGATATTTTCTCTATCTCTTTTCATTTTGTGATATATCCTCCTAGATTAAATACTTGGATGGAAGATAGTCACATGGCAACTAGGTACAATATTTGTGGATTATTCCAAATGTCTCAACAAGATCACATCGCAGACGCTGCTTTTTAAAAGTTGTGAAGTGGAGGAGAGCTAGTCCTCTTTGATTAGCAATTTTGCTATGAGAGATGTGTATGACCATAGTTGTTCGTCTTCGATATTTTTCCATATATTCTATAAAGAATATGGATTCCAGATAACTTGGTAGTATTCAAGTTTCAGACAAATACATGATTCATGAAGTTTTAGTATAGATTTAGCAGAACGGTTCTGAGAAATTTTCATCATGAAATAATGAAAAAATGAATCAGACTTTTTTACTATTTTACAAATATGTATATACTTATGTGATTCCCATGTCTCCTGTTCATCAACATTCGTCAATAAAGTTTTTCTCTACTGTTGTTGAATCTTTTCGCAGTTCATTATATCGTATGTCTGACATTTTGATTTGAGGTAGGTCAACAATGATGACGCGTTTTCGGGGCCATGACGCGTAATGACGCATTGCCGGGGATGACGCTTTTTCTGAGGATGCAGAACTCTCTAACTTACCCTTCTAGCGTAAAGCTTGATATTATCATGCTGTTTTAACACATTGACTGCCAAGGCCAAATCCTGAATTATTCGCTGGGGGCCAAAGTTGTATTTTCGTATTTTTTGGCTTTTCTTTTATTTTACAGAGGAAATTTACTTATAATTTTGTTTGTTTTTTATTTTATTGGCTTTTTTGGATTTTTTGTTGTGTCATTCATATATGAATGACGCGGCCCCCTGGAAAACTTTGACGAAATTTTTTCGCACTGGCCACGTCATTCATGGCGACGAGGAGTGTCTTCACTTCTAGATTCCTATCGAAAATGAGTAAAAATATGGCTGCGGGACCTCTATTGTCGCCACTGTAGTTGGAAAAGGTTTATTCAGTCACTTTGGTTTCATCTAGCTAATTACAGAGATTTGTTTTTTTAATTTTTTTCTTGATAAGGGTCGGTGATACGAAGTAACTACAAGAGAACAAAAAGTTTCTAAATAAGGTAGAAAAATTATTCTGTTTCTTAGAATCGACCAGTGACGCACCGCGAAAAAGTTCAGGGGTAGAAAATGGGGCATGATCCCTGAAAAAACATCACCCAGTAGATTCTGGCAAACGCTTGATATGTGCAATCATTCAGCTCTTATTAGGTAACCTTTATTCCAAATTTGAGCTAAATCCCTGAAAAATTGCAGGAGCTACAGAGAAAGAACTAAAAAAAAATAAAAATTTCAAACACCCTGTAGATCGGTAACGAAGCGTTTGCGGACCTATGTTTATTAGAAATTTTAGTCATAAAATAAACCAAAGAATTACCCCCTTTCGTTTGTACATGATATTTAGGAACGCTCTATCAGAAAGAATTATTTTTTTTTTTGTTTGACAGTTTTTAACCTAAAATTATACCTATTTTAAGTAAATTTTTGGTTTTATTCGTCTTGGACCATAACCCAACAAAATTTGCTCTGGCCAAGTTTACCTTGAGAATCCCCAGAGGCCACGCAAATATATCTCCATTTAAAATACACAGGCTGTCATACATGAGTGTATGAGATGGCCTAGAAGTGAAACTGAACCGTCATACAAATATGAATGACGCGGCCGGAACGGAAGTGGCCGTGTCATTCAATGTGTTTTAATGTAGGCAGCCAAATCGCTGATTAACTCCGAGAGGAGTAAAGCCTCCAGCCTAGATCCCTGAGGTACCCCGTTCAGAAATCCATGCCTGCCCGATAAGGTGCCATTAACTTTCACCTGGTAAGACCTTTTTGTTAGAAAGGCTCTAGTTAGGTCAAGCAGGGCTACAAGAATGAGGCCTTCCAAAATTTAGCAAAGCTCTATTCACAAGCCACATAGAAATACCCGAGAGAAGAAAATATTTCGCAATAAAGCAGAAAAGAAAACAAAAGTAGAGTATGGAGTGAGGATGTTAGGATATATTTATCATTTACGTAAGTTGTATATTTGTTATTTCAGAATCAGCAAAATAATAATTTATAAGAATCTAAAAATATGCAAAATAGTACCAGTGCTGCCATCTATCCATCATGAGCGTAAAATGCAAATATCTCTTATTCATTTACTAGTGCTGCTATCTAGTACCGGATGAATTTTTTTTTTTTTTAAATTGTGATAATTTTCCTTGGCTATTTTTATTTGACATTCATTTGTATTTTCATTGAAAAAAATTATATTTATCTCACTTTTAGCAAATGGATTTATTTCTGTCTTTCTCTAACTTCTGATTCTGAAATAATCATTTTTTGGCTTAATGACCTAATTAATTAACAGTTTTTTATTTTTGACATAACTTTAATTAGAATTATTATAATTTGTAAACAATTAAAATAATTCTAGTCGATTTTTATCTATTCTCTTTTATTCCACGCGGTTTTTCATTGTGATTTCATTGTAAAGTGAATATGATCTTTTGGGTGTACTCGTCTGATTGGTTGAACTGGTTAAAATGCAGTTAAGTATAGAAAACATAGGATCGTTTTCCTGTGGGCTTTGGTTTCTAAAACGTTCTCTTTCCTCGACAGAAGTCTGGCAGGCAAGTCCTTTTTATTTTCAGTAATTTTTGCTCTTCATTTTTGGATTCACCCTTATAGATTTTTCAATATATTTTGCTATCAATTCATATTATCATATCATTGTTAAGTTTTTACCTGATAAATCTTATCTTATCTATTCTTGAAATATAAATATTATATTTTAATTTTTTTATCTAATTGTTGGCTTTCATTTTGTGTGAGTGCTGATTGGTTGTGCCACGTTTATCTGGGGTAATTCAATTCAGATTTTTGGACTTTAAATAGGTACTGCTGCTCTGGTTTTCAGAATCAATTGTTAGTGTGGGAATATTGGACCATTTGCTTTAAATAGAGTAGATGAAAACCAAATTTTTGTGTCCATCCCTATCAACACTTTATTGAATCCAGGCAGAGGCCTGAATAGCCATTTTCTGTTTGACTCCGTCAAATATTAATTCGACTAAAGGGTGTAATTTTTTAATAGAAATCCAGACAGGTCAAAACTCCAGATAAAAGTTTTAATTAGAACATCTCAAGAATTTTGACATATTCTGAATTTGATTGATTTCACCGTCCGGTTTATCTTGTAGTATCTATTGTGGCTACCTTAATTTAAAAGAAATTTTTTATCTATTTGAGGGAGAATCCAAAGATTAATGTCTTATTGTTTCACCTTATTTCGTTCATATTTTCGCCTGCCAGAGCTACTGTCAGGAAAGCAGCATTTTGCGCAATCATAACGAGCATTTTTATTTAATCTTGTTATTATTTTAATTTTATTATTATCTCACCATTATTCTCAATTATTTAATTGTATTTTTTTTTTATATTAAAATATTATTTTTTTTTTTCAACTTGCAATAGCTTTTCATACGTGATTCTGTGGGAAGGGAGTGTCTGTGCAACCATCGTTTTATTTTAACTTTCAATTTCAATTTCCTTTGCAAGACACTCACTTTTTGGCAGAATTCTGGGATTTAATATTCCAAATATTGTTGAACCTGATACTGCTTCATTCTTTTCTTGGTACCTACTCCTCATAAAGATCACTGTTTGGAGTCTGCATCAGCTGGAGTGATGTCAACCCAGCAATCTATCCTCTTCCTGGATACAGGAAACAAAACCAAGAGCTCCAGTTCACGAAAGTGAAACCCCAACACCGATTGAAGAGCTCCGGATTGGAAAGGTACATGGTATCAGATTCACCGGAAAAACCAAGCTGTCAACAGTAAAATTTTACAGAGAGTAACATTGACTGTTACTATATGTTACTACTTATCTCTGGTTACTACACAATATTGTAAACGAAATAAAATTATTGTTTGTTGGATTTTGAGTGGTTTCATTTGCACATAAAGGGACTACACGTCATCTTAATTTTTTGAATTCCACGACCCTAGGTTATCTTGTCTTAAAGTAACAAATGTAAATTAATTTGTAACAAGGAATGGACTAGTGCACAGAAAAGATGATGAAAAACTAAAATGGTTGATGATGATATTATAAACCAAGTGTTCACCTCGTTATCTTATAACGAATGCCAATAAAGCCAGTATAGGAAAACGATTCGATGTATTTTTCCCGACACTATTAATTCCTACTCTAGAATATCCGCGAGCATTACACTGGATATGCGAAGGTCCTGGGTTCAAATCCTAGTCGAGGCAAGAAATTTTTTTATCAATTTTAATGAACGCCTGCGCATGAAACTAAGTTCATCAAAGACAAATCTCCAATTTTTCTCGACAGTAGTTATCCTGTTTGTTGAACATTTCTCAAAACCATACCGCAAGTGTTCACTTATCCGGTAAATCCGGCTCACTGCAGTGTCTATAATCTGACTATCAGATTTTAGATACTGCACTGAACCGAATTTACCGAATGAGCAAACATAAGGGCAATGATGAATGGTTCTAGAGCGTGTTCAAAGAAAAAAATCAGTGTAAATGATAAAGAGACAAAAATACGAGTCCGGAAAAAATGGTTCAGATCATATACCTACCTATTGAGGAGTTTGTTTCCAAATACGTGGTGTCTGGAAATCTACGATCAGGAAAAATAATGCTGTCGGGAAATACGTCTCGAGAAAAAATGTGCCCAAATCACCACGAATTAAATGCTGGAATAAGCTATCAGCAAAATTATTGAGGTATAGTAGAACAATACACTGCACCATCGAAAGATGAAATCTTATAATGAGAAAAAAAAAACTCTAATCGATTGCTAAAATTCCTCATATGGCGCGATTCAACTTACCAATTAACTGGGGGAGAATCCTGAAAAATCAGAACAATCGTAGTGCCAAAGGCAAGGACACGCCCCCAGCTCAAATCTAACAAAAGGGTGCAAAGCTTCCCAAAATACCAACAAAAAATTCAATCCTGACCTACTATTTCTTGAAATTATAATATAATCGTGCCACTTAGATTGGGTAGTAACTATAAGCTTTCTGATAAATAATAATAATAATACTTTCGTGAATATTTAATTCGGCTTCCTCCACAGGTTATTCATAAAAAATTTGAGCTCCGAGACGAAAATATCTGATTACTGATGGCATTTTCCGGACTTTTAGAAAAATGTATGCAAGACCCTTAAAATACTTTATTCCCAATTAGAGCAAAAAAAGCTCCAAAATGCAAAATATCTCTTCCTAATTTCGTGTTTATAAGAGTGACTGCAATGCTCTTCATTAGACTTGGCAAACGGTGCCGTTTTGCAAAAAGTAACGAGGCAGTTTCCTACTTATTTTAATGGGGACTCTTTTAGCTTAGGTAAGGTTATAAAAATTCAGATGGTAGGTAGGTACGTATTACATTAAGAGTTTCTTGCCGTTTATTTTAGCTAACTGCATCTCATTTACTCCGTGAGCATAATTTAAGAGGGAATGATACGCCTTACTTGATGAAATTGCAATTTTGCTATTTTTATCTTGCATCAAAGTAATATTTTAAAAATATCTGATGTATATTTTGTTATCTCTCTTTGTGTTTAGCCCCCTTTCAAAAATTACCTTCCATACTTTTTCCGATAAACGTATTTTTATCTTTTGAATATATGAAGGACCTTCCGAAGTCCATAATACCTGCTAAGGCCGCTTTATCGGTGAGAAATAGGGACCTAAAGGCAAACTAAGTGTGTTCGAAATTGAGTTTTCTAAAATATTTTTTTAAATGACCCCAATAAATTTCATTGGAAGGCTTTGATTCGAGCCAGAATTTGTGTAATCAATTACTCGTAACCTTAACTAAGTATTCTTGGTTTTATTAACCCTAATAATATTCTATTACCTAAAAAACGACCCGAATGTTCGGCATTTAGAAGCATGCTTCACTGATTACATTATCCAAGGTTTTAGATAAAGTCAGCCATTGGAAATTTAATGGGCTTTAAAAGGCCTTCGTACTATATTCAACAGATAAGGGAATGGTTTCTTTTTTTTTTTGACAAATTATGCGGATAGCAATGAAAGTTCCGATCTTTTCGAATAAAGCTACTTTTTCTCATATGAAATGAATAATACATGTTCTTAGATTTTAGGAATTATTTCAATTGATTAATCTAGGAAAAGTTATTCTCATTTATTATATGAGTTATTAGAGTGTTTCTTTGACAATTTGCGTGCTTGCAAATGTGTATGCTGCTATTGTTAACAGATTTTTGGAAAATCGGTCTTAAGGCTGTTTTTTCATTAGATCTTTTTGAGGTGAATGCCAATTATTTGAAATCATATTTAAAATCATGTTTGAAATGCACTACTGAGGCAATGATTTCTTCTTTGTCGATCACCAATGATAATGATGGCGTATAGGATGGACCTTTTAAAAGAAATAGTTTCAAAATTAAAAAATCATGATACATACTCATGTCAGAGCCAGGTAGGATTTTCAACTATCTGGCATTGCGGTATGCGGCAGCGGTGTGCGGTACTGCGATGTTGCTGATATCGCAACCAGCATGCTGTTGGCGGAAATTTGTTTTCTAACTGACAGGCAATTATTTTTAAAGTCGCGATCAAAAAATGGAATCAGCTACTTATGGTAATATTGCTGCGATTCTCTTGCTCGAAGAAGATGAAGAAGAAAAAGCTGTATTTCACTGTTGTAGAAATCGCAGTGAAATATCAAACATTTATAAAAGTCGTGCACAAGAAGGAACGTATTTTCATTGAACGTCACTTAAATGATAGTGAAACTCAATTTAAGGTATACCTAAGAGTTTCACGTGACCAGTTTTACTATATTTTGAATGCAATGGGCCCTTTCACTAATTTTTGAAATTGCCATATTTGGATAAAGCAACTAAAAACAGAATTTTCTGTATTTTTACTTTTGAAAAATTCACAGTCCCTCTTGAGAAAATAGAAAAAAAAAAAAAAATACCTCCAAATAAAAACTCAGAATTTATTCCTATGACGTCGCCGCTTGCATTTTGACCATGTTGCCAATAATTGCCGACATTGAAAATTTGTAATAGAGTTATTTCTAAAATGTTGGCAAAATACCATGAAAAATAGTTAAATTAATTAGTTATGGATTCGAGATTTTATAACATGTTTTTAAAAATTATGCTTAAACACAATTTAAATCTATTTTTTATATTTAGTTTCATTTATTTTTTTACGTCGGATTACATTTAGTCACAACCGACAACAGCGCATTCGAGCCTTCTACTAGACGGTAACGCAGCTCAGCCGGTCAGCTGCTCCCAGACTGTAACATTTGAAATGTCACAACAACATATTTATTGTTTTTAATTAATTTCATTTATTTTGGACTCATTTAAGAGAGAAAAAAAAAATCTTTTATTTTCTTTTTTTCCTCAAACTCTTATCAAACTCTTATCAGTTTATTTAATTTTAGAGATGAAGATGGATATTGATATCCGAAACATGTACTCATAATAATAAAAATTCAATACTGAATTTTATATAAAGAAACGTGGAGAGGACTAAGAGTTTTACTTCTTGATATTTAAGAAGTTCCACTCTGAGAAAAATGGACTATTTTTTCAATTTAAGGTTATTTAAAAAAAAAAAAACCTGTAGCGCTGTCATTTTTATAATGTCGACAGGCTTGACAGAGCAAGAAAGAATAGACAACAGATACTTTTGACTTTCTTTTTGCTATTTTATCGTTAGACCGAAACGGCCGTCTCTGAAATTTTTATCTAAAAAAATCCAAAAATTTTGTCTTTATTCTTGGTCATCGAGCCCAGAGTTCTATAAATTAACTAGCCAGAAGAGTAAGTAATCGTGTCAGCTGGAACGTTTCTTGGAAAATCAACAGATTGTTGATTTTTGTGTAGATTTTTGAAAGTGAGGTTAACTATCGGCCGTTCAGGTAAGTAAATCCCTTTTTCTCTCTGATGAATGAGTCCTTATATTTCTTCAATCCGTTGCCATATTACTTACCGTTACTTATTATTATCTCTTTTCTATGGCTCCCTATCGATTAGCTTTATTAGCTAATTAATATCTTTATACATAATAATTACTGTTAATCATTATTACCTTTTGTTCTATTGCCTCCTATCGTTTAGCTTCATTAGCTAATTAAAATCTTTGTAAAATCACTTACCGCCTCGTTTACCGTATTGTAGTATTTAGCTAAAATAGCTAACTACAGTTTAATATAATTTTTAATTGATTAATTAATTATTATGATAATCAGATAATTACCTTTATTATCGTTTTCGTTATCATTATCTAGTATCCAATAATTATGGATTATTATAATTATAACAAATTTATTTCTTTTATATCGAATACTGATCGGTATAATATATTGAGGATTCATTAACATTTAGAGGTTAATTTAACCTTTAATTTCAAATCGATAAGGTGGTAGTTTTAAAAAGTAGACCAATGTAAAATCTTTAGGTAGTTGAAATTGAGTTTTATGTTTACATGTGTTGAATTTTGATTACAGGTAAGACGGTAGAGCTCTCCCCGATACCTTTAATTTCAGGTTTTCGATATTTACTTATAACTCCCTGGATATTATTTATTACCTTTCTGCATTTATAATTTTGTTTCTATTGATTTGGTTGACTTTGATTCAGAAATTAATGGTTAATGGTATTATGACTTAATCATTTATACTTAGGTAAATTTCATCGTGGGTTTCTATTTAATTGTTTTAGAATTTCAATCCTTTAATATACTGATTTCAATTAGGTTTTGCTTTTGGAAAGCTGCTTAATGATTTTTTTTTTTTTTTAAATTTGGATACTAGACAATTTTCTTCTTTGAACTTTTGAAATAACAAGTTCGCCATCTTGTCACAAATTTTCGACATTTGATTAATAAATTATTGTTTTAGAATTCCACAACTTGTGTTTTTATTGAATGGGTTAAATGTCAGATAGCTATTGGATTTTGGATTTATTTTACTTTTTCAGATTTTAAATTAATCTTTTAAATACTAGCTAACTATTTGAATAGTGTCTAGTTTGGCTATTCTTTTATAATCAAAATAATTTTATACAAACTAGTGGCGCCCTCTCTCTACTGTACCAACACTAAGGACCACCCCATGCTAAACAACCACTGGGCATAATCGAGCACAGATTATGAGCATTCTTTTGTTTTGACAAAAGAGCGTAACAAGACATGGGCCAAATGGAAATTATTCAGATGACGTCATCACTTGGCGCGTTTTAAATCATTTTGAATTTGGGCAGTTTTAAGTGCCTCTAAAAAACTTATTCAACATTGTAGATCATTTTCTTTGGTATATATGCCTAAAATAGTCCCTCCTTTAGGATTTCATACTTAAATTACGAATTTAAGTTCTAGTGAAGGAGTCCATTGAAGGGGAATAAGGGGGTATAACAACAAAGCCTCAAAACTGTAGTATTTTGCCAGGTCGTGGGGCGTCGGACACTACTGCGGTGTCGTCGAAAAACATTTTGCAGTTTTTCAGCGGCACGCCGCAAAGACAACTTGTGACGC
Organism: Ceutorhynchus assimilis; assembly: GCA_917834065.1. NCBI lineage: Eukaryota > Metazoa > Arthropoda > Insecta > Coleoptera > Curculionidae > Ceutorhynchus > Ceutorhynchus assimilis. The sequence continues at coordinate 31,035,921 of OU892282.1, read as the reverse complement.
CGCAGTGCCGTTGATGCATAGCGCATGGTAACAAAACAGTTCGATTTGACAACATGGTAGACAACTCACCGGCACGTCGCAAAGCCGCACACCGCCACTGCACACCGCACACCACAATGCCGAATAGCTAAAAATCCTACCTTTAGAAACCTGGCAGTTATTCTAAAACACTCAGTTTTTAAACGCCGTAAAGTGGTTTACGATAAGAAGAAAAATGCAGTAGTACTACGAACATATAATCAGACAGTTGATGAATGGTCAACACTTTTGATTCACCTACTTGCTTTGCTTAAGATTGTATCATAATACAAAAAAAGCAGCAGTTTAAATGAAGGAATTTTTTCTGCATCATAGGTATCCCTACAAAATTGTTTCCAAAACCATTTGTGTCCAACAGAGACAATTATAAATGGAATTTGAGCAAAATAAATAAATGAATACATTTAGTATGAAGGGAAAACCCAGCTGGCCATATTTCTGGATGTTTGAGATTCGAAGTGTCACTTCAATACTCTGAATCGCAAAAACAGAACATCACTGCAATTGAAACAAGATTTTGATATTCTCAGCAGATATTGTTCAGTTATCAAATAGTAGCATGTAGCATTAGGTGTTTCCTTCAATAAGCATAACAGTTTATTGTGTTTAACGTTCTTATCGTTGAGAGGGTCTCGGAGTACCAAATTTACTACTGTATATTAGTAAGTATGCAGTCTTCCTTCTTTTCAGTAAATGTAATAAGTCTTTCTTTCTCCCTATTCTATTCAGAATTTTTTCGTCCATGCAATTTTTGGCATTCTTCTGAATACCCATTATGCAGAGGATTCCAGTTGGTTCACAACACTGGCTTTTATTGTCCATGTCTCTACTTCGGACAGAAGCACGGAGTAAATGTAGCATTCTACAAAACCGTACCGTAGTGTCAATTTGAGACTGTTGTTGCTATGAAGAGCTCTCATATTCATAAATATTGCCCCGGCCTGCTCAATTCTGCCTCGTATTTCTATGTCTGGATCTAGATCTTCAGTTATTCAGCTTTCCAGGTATCTAAACTTTGCGACTTGCTGGATTTTCCCGCCATTCACTGTGATATGCAAATGCATATTTGGTGTTCTTGTAATTATCATCAGTCGTTCGCCTTCGACAGCTACTCTATCAACAAGGCGATGTAATGCTTTGTTATTATGGCTGCGTCATCAGAGTAACTTATGTTGTTGACAACCTGTTCATTAATCTAGATTCCGTCCCCTGCATCCTTCAAGGCACATTCAAAAATCGTTCCAGAGTATAGATTGAATAGTAGAGGGAATTGCTCTTCAGTTTTGGATTATTTATGTACAAACTTTGATCTCGATGATGTAACTGTTTTAGTGGGGTTTACACTTAGACCTGACCGGATAAGGGAGAAACAGAGAATGAATAGAATATTTATTAGGTACACAGAATTTTAGAAACTTTGGAACGCGCATCAGCCATACAGTGGGAGCACATTGCATGGTCTCCTGATCCACTAAGTGCATTTCATCATGAGCTAACTAACCTATTTGACAGAATATTTTCTATTTAAAAGGTGAAATCTAAAAAAGGTAAACCATGGATAACATCTGGCATAAGAGTCTCCTCTAGAAATTTGCGTTCTCTCCACTATATTCGTAAATTTAATATCACCAACAATTTTTTTGTAGCTTATTTTAATTCATAGACAGATTTACAGAAAAACCATCAAGAATGCCAAGGATCTATATTATAAACTAGTGTTTCACAAGATTCTTGCAAATTTCTTGTTCTTGTCTTGTTCTTGCTGCAAGAACAAGGTGATAATCTTAAGGAAATGATGAACTCGGAACTGCCAATAATTATTAAGGGTTGGTGTGATGCTAATTCTCTAAGTCATCACTAAAACCAATTTTGGTTTAAATTTTAATGATTTACAGATAGATAATGAACATGTTGAAAATAAACCAGTAGTGAAGTTCTTGGGCCTTTTGATAGACAACAAACTTAAATTTTTTGAACAGATTTCTTTACAGAGTTCTAAACTGGCTTCTGGTTGCTTTGCCATTAGAGTGGTTTCACTGGTTTCTAAAGAACTGGGAACCGCTACATCTAAAATGGTTTATTTTTGACTGTTCGAATCGCACCTTCAATAAGGCATAGCATTTTGGGGCTTTTGCAACCAACAGTTATTTAGTTCCATTTTTGTTCCGCAGAAAAAAGCTGTGCCGGGTGGGAATCAGGGAACATTGCAGACCACTGTTTATCTCACAGGGAATTTTGACAGTAGTATCTCGGACCTCGGCTGAACGGCGACGCTATTTTTTTCTTGTTTGGGTGCCGGCCGAGTGCCGGCTGGTCTCTGCAGTGCTCAGTGCTATTGGCTGTTGGTTTTTGTTGAGAAGTGAATTAACTAATTAATTTTGAGGAGCATTCCAGAATCGGTTCGTTTTAGTGACAAGCGCGGCCCACATATCCATGTCGTTATTTTGAATTATGCATGAATTTCCATAGAAATCAAATACCTACTTCTGATTAAACCGTAACTAGCGCATTTCCAGTAAATCTGGAAATGACCTATTTTGATGGAAATTGATACATAATTTAAAATAGGGATAGGGACATGTAAAGTGTTTGTGCCTACAGTGAACAAGTTCCAATATATTCAACCTCAAAATTCAAAAGAGTTACCTAACGGAATAAAAAAGTTAAAATATGTGAATTCTTGCTAGGACACCCAATTTGACAAATTTAAAGTTTTTTTTTTTAGGTATGGATGGGACTGGGAGAACGGGTCAGGAGTCAATTTTGAGGAGGTTTTTTTTGTGAATATCTAATTATTTTGCATGAAATATTCATCAGACATTCTTTAGAGATAGTGCATATTCATTGAATATTCCAATATCCAATTGTCATATATGTGGCAGATTGCATGGACATGTTTCATGCTGACTGTACGGTGCAAACAGCAGGGCTCAAAATTGCACTGTACAAAATTTATTAGAAACCTGCTTGTTTCCCTTTGGCTGCAAAAAATAGGGTGGTGATGCAAGTGAATTCCTCCTCAGAAATAAAACAAAGAAGGTTTAAACTTATTATTTAATAACAGAACGAAATATAAATGATTCTAAATTATTCTTAATGATTGACAAACTTACTACTACTAAATTGCTCTTAAAGCCCTAATCTACAAAAGAAAACAAGATTAATAAGTAATTAATTAATGGTAAAGTCATGAATTGAAATAAAACTCAATTTTCTGTTAAGTAGGTAATTGGTTAAATTTTAGGTTACCAGTTACCTAGGTAGATACTTAGTTTAACAATAACTGGAATAATAATTATTAGATATTAAATGGGAAATGAATGGATACTATTCTCCTCAAACTGTAATCGCACTTCTACGACAGTCAAAACTCACCTACAGTACAAGTTTATTTTAATTGAGGGTGCACTGCACTTACTACAACAGTATACTGGCAGTGGCCGCTTCTTCTGGAACAACCGAAAATATATGCCGGCAAGACAGCTAGGTATAACTTTCCTGGATTGGATTCAAGGATTTCATCAATCATTTGTGAATTGTGAAACTTGTGAAAGTACTGGAAACCTCACTTTAATTGCGAGCCACTGGATGGGTCGCCAAAGAAACTATGGTTTGTGGACCAAACCAAATAATAACAGACAACAACTGGTCAAAGCGCTGTGTCGCGTGTGTAAGACCATCACGTACAATTTTTAATTATTGTTTTAGACCGAAGTCTAATTTAACTATTTCACTGTGCACACGATTGTGTATTGTGCATGCCAAAAATTTTTCTAACCCCTATTAGTAATTACACGCGGAGTCACACACCGTTATATTTTTACTAGTTCATACCTTGCTTTTAGTTGCTTGACACTGACTTTTGTTGCACAGGGTTGCCACATGACTCGCGGTCTTCACGAAGCCCCGTTGCCGACACCAACAAGAATTAGTATTCTATTTTTAATAAAAGGCGTTGCATGTTCGCAACATACACCCCCGTTGGAGTGCCAACTCCAAAATGAGAGAATTAATCCAAACAAACATTTAATACTTGTTGTCATTATTGGGTAATATGCAAAGTTTAGTTATTGGTCTCATGATACTACCGTCTTTGGTCTTGACCTCTGCTGCTCTGATTTTATCGTCCTTTCCAGTTAAAACTCTTGTGACTCTGGCTAGAGGCTATTTAACTGGATAACTTGGTTCGTCAACAAGTAAAACTAGATCTCCAACTTGCAGGTTCCTTTGAGGCTCAAGCCATTTGGTTCGTTTTTGTAAATGAGATATGTATTCTGTAGTCCATCGATTCCAGAAATGTTGTTTAATTTGTATGCATTTGTTCCATCGATTAAGACGAGTTTCTGGAACTTCAGAGATATCCTTGTCAGGCAGTGACACCAGAGGCGCACCTATTAGGAAATGCCCTGGTGTCAACGGTACGTAATCTGTAGGATCATTGCTCAAAGGACACAATGGACGTGAGTTCATGATTGCTTCAATTTCTACTAAAATTGTACTAAATTCCTCAAAAGTTAGAATTGATTCTCCTATTACACGTAGAATATGATTTTTAGCCACTTTCACTGCAGCCTCCCATATGCCGCCCCAGTGCGGGCTTCGTGCTTGTATAAACTTCCAAAGAATTTGATTTACGTTCAAATAGTTTTCTATAATTTCATTATTTTTGTCGTTGCGAAAAAACTCGAACATTTCTTTCAACTTATTACTTGCTCCTTGGAAGTTAGTGCCATTATCTGACATTATGGTTGAAGGAATGCCTCTACGCCCTATAAATCTTCTTAAGGCAAGCAGAAAATCATCTGTAGTGAGACTGGACACAAGCTCTAAATGTACGGCCTTTGTGGTCATACATACAAACACTGCCAAGTAACATTTTATAATTTTATTTGAACGCAGTTTGGAAGGTTTAAGTGAAAAAGGTCCTCCAAAGTCAATGCCAACATTGAGAAAAGGCTTGGACACTGACAATCTTTCTTTAGGCAAATCAGCCATAATTTGAGTTCCTGGTTGCGCCCTAAATCTGAAGCAAGTGTTGCATTTTCGTATTACTCCTTTGACTTCTCGCAGTCCATCAATGGGCCAGTATTTCAGGCAAATATTAGCCAACACATTCTGAGCCCCTGCATGATATAGCCGCAAATGTTCCTTTTTTATGAACAGCCTCACAACATAATTGTTTGAAGGAAGAAGCAAGGGATGCTTATGTTCATAGGCTATGTCCGCATTAGATAATCTTCCTCCTACTCTTAGCATTTCGAATTCATCTAATATTGGTTTGAGCGATTTGATGTTTTTGTTTCGCGAAATGGTTCCAATATTTTTAAGCTCACTTATTTCTTGTGAAAAATATTTATTCTGTAAAGTTTTCATAATAAAAGTTTCAGAATCTTGCAGTTCCTTCAGAGATAGCGTTCCAGTTCTTTTAAGCTGTTTATTCCTAAAATTATAAGCAGCTCTTAAAAAATAAGCCATTACTCTTTGTAATCTAAGAAAACAAGAGTATTTTTTAAATACAAGCTCAAAATATTCATAGCGTTCTGACTGATTATTAGTGTTTACGTGTACTGCTGAAATTTGCTTCTCCTCAGGAATTTGCAAAAGTTTCTTTGTGAAATCAAACGTTCTGAAATCAATTTCATAATTTTGTAAATAGCTAGGACCATGCCACCACAAACTTAAAGTTTTTAGTTTTAGCGGCATACAGCCCCGTGATAAAATGTCTGCTGCATTGTCTGCAGATCTGACATGGTGCCAGTTATAATCTAGAGTCAAATTTTGAATTTCAGAAACCCTATTGGCCACAAAAACTGACCAACGGGATGGGTGTCCCTTTATCCAGGATAATACTATCTCCGAGTCCGTCCATAGATGCACTGCATCGATAATAAATAAAATTTCAAATATTATGTATATCTTGTTGACAAGTTTGGCCATTAAAACTGCACCACAAAGCTCTAGCCTTGGTATAATATTATCGCGAGTATTATCCTTTTTCAAGGGAGCTATTCTACTTTTAGAGGTAATTAAATTACAGGAAACTTCATTATTTTTATAAGTTACACGAAGATAGAGACATGCTCCATAGCATTTTATACTAGCATCTGAATATGCATGAATTTCAATCCTTTTTATATTATTTTTAGGTTGTGTCAATAAATTACGAGAAATTTTCAAATCTTTTAATTCTGAGATACCTTTCAGGAAGGTATTCCATTCTTTTAATAGTGTAGGATTTAATTGCTCATCCCAATCTAATTTATTCATCCAAATAGTTTGCATAAACATTTTTGCAATAACTACAAAGGGATTTATCAGCCCAATGGGGTCGAAAATTTGTGCAATAACAGACAAAACCTTTCTTTTAGTTATGTTATTATCTAAAGGTTCCCTGGGAATATTTATTGCGAATTCATCACTACTAGGTTCCCAGGATACTCCAAGAACCTTGTTAGTATTATTTTCTGAAGGGATCACATAGGTGTCTTGATTATTGTTCTTTGAAGTAGAAATAGTGTGTAAAAATTCTTTAGAATTGGAGCACCACTTATGTAAGCTCATTTTCGCCGTTTCTAACAGCTTAGTTAATTGATTATGTGCTTCAATAAGGTCTTCTACAGAGTCACATCCATAAAGGATATCATCCACGTAGCATTGCTTAAGCAGAACCAAGTGGGTAGGTAGTCCTATTTGTGTCCGCCAATTCAATCAAACACCTTGTACTTAAAAATGGAGCGCAGTTCGTCCCATATGTTAATGTTAAAAGTTATAAACATTTCAATGTTTGATCTGGCTGATCCTTCCACAAAATATTTTGCAAAAAGGTTTGCTTAGGATTAACTTGAATTTGTCGAAACATCTTCTCTATATCGGCAATAAAAACATATTCAAAAGTTCTGAAACGACACAAAATGTCGAAAAGGTCTGGTTGCACAGTATAGCCTTTAAACATCAAATCATTTAATGCATAATTAGAAGTTGATTTCATTGAGGCGTCAAACACCACGCGCAGTTTTGTACTGAAGCTTTCTTCACGAACCACAGCGTGATGCGGTAAAAAATATTTTAACTCTGAAATCTCATTTCTCCTGTTGAGTGGTACTTCTTTAGCATGACCTAAAGATATATATTCTTTTATAAACTTCCTATACTGTTCATACAAATTATTATTTTTTAATAGTTTATTTTCCAGCGTTACAAATCTTTTAAAGGCCATAAGAAAGGATTCGCCTAGTTTCAAATGTTCTTTGGGTGTTTTTAAAGGCAAATTGACTTGAAATTTGCCTTCTTGTGATCTTATGGTGGTTTCTTTAAATAGTTTTTCAACTAACTTATCTTCTTCAGATTTGGGTGTATCAATTGAAAGCTCTTCAACACACCAAAATCTTTCAAGAAACTTGTCTAATTTGTCTTGAGTGTCATTTTCATATTCCATTGTATTTGTAAATAACGAAACAGGTGAGGCACTTCCTTGTGAGTCATGATCAATTTCAGAATTACTAGCCTTTATAGCTAATTGTGTAACACCCGTCAACATAGGAATATTGCCAGACACTGTCCATCCTAGGTGAGTATTAATTAACACTGGTTTTCCCTTTCCTAGTTTTATTAAACCATTACATATAAGGTCACTGTAGAGATCCATTCCCGAAAGAAGGTCTATGGGTTGACTTTCATAAAATTTGGGATCCGCAAGTATTAAGTCATTAGGCATTTTTAGCATACTTACATCCAACTTGATTCTTGGCAGGTTACAAGTGATTTTTTCAAGTACAATACAAGATACAGGAAATTTTTTGTTTGTCAGTAGAGTAGATATTTAAATCAGCCATTTTATGAGTGCAAGTAAGTTTCTCAGAAATACTCGAAATTTGCATATTTCTTTGATAGGTTTTACAGTCAAGATCCAGAACTAATTGTTCTGTAATGAAAGAACTCTGGCTTCCATTGTCAAGCAAGGCCCTGGCAATGATTTTTTGGCCAGTTTAAGAATAAAGTATTACCAAAGCGGTTGCTAAAAGTACTTCATTATTAAACTTACTTACTGCTGAGCAGGAAGTAGTAGTTGTAGGTAGATTAGACTGTTGATGTTGAGTTTGAGTAGGTTGAGATTGTGAAATATTGAGTGGGTCCTCCTGCAAGTTTTGAGACAAGAGGCTTGTATTCGAGCTTGTATTATTTGGATTAAAGTTTGAATTATTATTTTTTGGATTGTTGGAATTTTTATTACCCCTTATTTGAAATTTATTTGCTTGTTGGTGTTGGTAGTTAGGATTATGAAGCATTGTATGATGCTTCTTGCTACATAACATACAAGTTCTTTCTGAGGTACAATTTTCAAGGGAATGAATTGAAGAGAGACAGTTTCTACACATTTTGTTATCTCTAACAAAGAAAAATCTTTGATTTATTGCTAATTTTTTAAACCCTTCGCATTGGGATATATTATGTGTATTTTGGTTGCAATAATTGCATTTATTTTTAAATATTCTGGAATTTTGATTTTCATTATTTTGTGAGGAGCAGTTTGAAAAATGGGTAGTTTTATGATTTTGCTTGGGAATAAGTGGCTTTGGAGAGTTTTCACCCACCGTTTCCATAACTGAACAACGTTTGTCCAAGAAATCAAAAAAATCCTTGAGATTAGGAAGTAATTTAGGGTCGCGTTCACCCTCAAACGATTTAATTGTGTTAAAATCTAATTTTTGCGAGTACATATGAATGAGCATGAGATCAGCCCATTCTTCCTTTGGAACCTTTAAATTTGTTAAAGATTGCATACTTTGCCGAGTTTGGGTAATAAATTTTCGAATTTCCTGGGCGGAATATTTATTCATAATCGGAATGTCCAACAATTTCTTAATGTGTGAATTTATAATTCTGTATTGATTTGAGTATCTTTCTTTTAAAGTATCTACTGCAACAACAAAATTATCAGTGGTCAATGCAAGACTATCAACTAACCCCAACGGCTCGCCCTTTAAGTAAGACTTCAAGTATATAAATTTTTGTATATTAGAAAGTGTGTGATTATTGATAATTAGATTTTCAAATAAATCAAAAAATGCGTTCCACTCAGTATAGTTGCCAGAAAACTGATTAATTGAAATTTCTGGTAATTTGGTACTGGAGACCATTTGACTGGTGGAAGTGCTAAGACCACTTGGCGTTAAGTTATTTATCACATCTAATTTTCTTTTTAAAGACGCCAAAGAACTACAATATTTATCCTCCAATAAATCACAGTCAGCCTTAAGATCAGCATCACCATATTCTTCAATATCTTGTAATAATTCATCATATTTATCATAGGATTTTTGTAAAGATTCTATTTTAATTTCATATTGGTATTGGTCAGTTATAGTATCTTTATTGGTATCAAACCAATTAGTAACTTTAGTGATGTTGCTCTTAATCGGCTTTAATTTCCTTTTAAGGTCTTGAAGCTCGGCCATTTTGGCAAACAATTTAAAATAAACAAGGTTATTATGTAAGTAATATTAATCAAATTAAAGGTGAAAATTTAAACAAATGCACAGCAAAGTTTACCTTTGAATAAAGTTCAAAATAAATGATGCAAAGGCAATGCAACGTTCGAACGTTCTAATCAGTTTTTGAAATATATTAAGTCACTTACCAAATTGAAATTGGCATAAATTTCAGTCACTTCCTGTCCTGCACACTTGAACTTGCACTTTTTGTAATTGTTTATCAATCACTGGCTTAAAATAATAATCCTAATTTGAGGCAGAGAAATTTGAAGAAGTTTTAAGATTTGATATTATGCATACTCTTCTGAGATTATATCTTAAGGAGGAATTTTGTTTTTGCATCCGGCTCGAAGGACCAATTTGTACGGTGCAAATAGCAGGGCTCAAAATTGCACTGTACAAGATTTATTAGAAACCTGCTTGTTTCCCTTTGGCTGCAAAAAATAGGGTGGTGATGCAAGTGAATTCCTCCTCAGAAATAAAACAAAGAAGGTTTAAACTTATTATTTAATAACAGAACGAAATATAAATGATTCTAAATGATTCTTAATGATTGACAAACTTACTACTACTAAATTGCTCTTAAAGCCCTAATCTACAAAAGAAAACAAGATTAATAAGTAATTAATTAATGGTAAAGTCATGAATTGAAATAAAACTCAATTTTCTGTTAAGTAGGTATGTAATTGGTTAAATTTTAGGTTACCAGTTACCTAGGTAGATACTTAGTTTAACAATAACTGGAATAATAATTATTAGATATTAAATGGAAAATGAATGGATACTATTCTCCTCAAACTGTTATCGCACTTCTACGACAGTCAAAACTCACCTACAGTACAAGTTTATTTTAATTGAGGGTGCACTGCACTTACTACAACAGTATACTGTGGCCGCTTCTTCTGGAACAACCGAAAATATATGCCGGCAAGACAGCTAGGTATAACTTTCCTGGATTGGATTCAAGGATTTCATCAATCATTTGTGAATTGTGAAACTTGTGAAAGTACTGGAAACCTCACTTTAATTGCGAGCCACTGGATGGGTCGCCAAAGAAACTATGGTTTGTGGACCAAACCAAATAATAACAGACAACAACTGGTTAAAGCGCTGTGTCGCGTGTGTAAGACTATCACGTACAATTTTTAATTATTGTTTTAGACCGAAGTCTAATTTAACTATTTCACTGTGCACACGATTGTGTATTGTGCATGCCAAAAATTTTTCTAACCCCTATTAGTAATTACACGCGGAGTCACACACCGTTATATTTTTACTAGTTCATACCTTGCTTTTAGTTGCTTGACACTGACTTTTGTTGCACAGGGTTGCCACATGACTCGCGGTCTTCACGAAGCCCCGTTGCCGACACCAACAAGAAATAGTATTCTATTTTTAATAAAAGGCGTTGCATGTTCGCAACACTGACTTAACAGTCGCACCTGGGCCATGGGGGTTAGGCAATGACCCCAGTTTACTTTTTTTAGCGTTACTTACTTATTTTTACTTTCTCTTCAAAAATCTCTTAAGACTTTTATTTTACGTGTTTTTTCAACCCGTAAATATAAAATTTGTTGGAATTGGTAAAATCTTTGACCTTCGCCGGACGTTTTTATAACACGTACAATCGTCGGCGAGGTACAAGAAGATGGCCGATGGCTATTTTTTCAATTTGATTGATATAGTTTCCTATAACTCTTACATTCATTTCATAAAAGCTAAGCGAGAACTGGGCAAGAAATAATCCAAAACAAAAATCTAGGAAAAAAGTTTTTCTAAAACCCTTAGGCAAGGAGTTGTAAATAAATATATAGCTACTTTGAAAATTAGTTTTGAATACGATACTAAATTTTTTCACATCTTTTTTTTACAAATCACCTACCTGGTCAGTCGCTTACCCCCCTGTTCCGAATTCAAGAAAACCTGGGGTCAGTCGCTAGCCCCCCTGTTCCATGTTCTCCGGGTACCCAGTTAGGGTCCCAGTGCGAATGTTAAGCATATGCCTGGGATATCCCTGTCATATGAATAGATCTGCATGGCATATGAATCGGATATCTAAATATTCCCATGAAATATGTCATAAAAAGGTCTTCGGTTAACTTTCTTTAATTTTATTTCAAGTTTTTCCACTACGGGATCAGACCACAGACCCTATGTCGGTTTTTGAGTAGGTTCTTACTCCGTGTAATCCATTCCTGTATCTTTGGTTGTTCAGTACAAAATTAATTCGATTTCTTACATACGAGGTGGTTGTTCGTATGTTCTGGGGATTGCCATGCCAGGTATAGAGTCTTCTTAGTGCTAGTTGGAACCATGTATTTGCAATAAGTAGTTTTTCTTCCTGGCAGTATTGTGTTAGCACGTCTCCCCTACTGTTGCGATCTTTCAGACCATAGTCACCTATTGTACTCTCAACACGTCTTTGTCCAATCTTTGCGCTCTCCCATAATAGTTATGAGTATCGTTTATCTTAACAACTCCCATTAGCTTTTTTATTTCTTTGTACAGTTGATTTACTTCATTGTCGGGTTTATCCATCTCCGGTGCATACATTTGGATTATGTTGAGATCAACCGGCTCCGCTTGGACTTCTAGCAGCACTCCTCTATCTGAGTACGCTACAAAGTCCTTTACTGCTTTAATGGTTTGCCTATTGACCAAGAATTCTACTCCAATGTAGTTGTGTAGTAGGTTTTTCCCGGGGTAGTATAATGTAACTTTATCTTTAGTACATTTACCATTGTCTCGACATCTGATCTTGATTAGGTCCGGCGGCGTATACGTTTTTACATTCCAAGTGCCAATTTTCAGTTTCTGTTTCGTTTCCAGTTTCCAGTGGCTCCTAGCATTGTTTTTCTTCACGGGGATTCTTAGCACATCTTGCCCATTCAAACCTGCCGCGGACTAGGGGCCGTTGCGTGGTGTACCTGTACCATACTTGTCTTTCTTGGGATATTCATGCAAATCTTTAATATGGTGGCTTCCCGTTGCCTTCCATATTCTTATGCCGTTGACTTGCGTTCGTCCGCCTTTTGGAGTGATTTCTCCAGGGTTAAAAAAGTGTCTTTTTACGACAGATTTTTCTCGTGTCTCTTTAATAATTATCACGGTCCTAGCAAAATCAAATAAATAGAACCATATCAGTTTCTTTCATTGGTTTTTGTTTTTAAATCAAAATTGATTTTATAGAAATATAAAAGTGTCAATCAGAAGGAAGTGTCTCTTTTTAACAACAGATTACGTGTCCGGAACCAATTATTCCAGACAAATAATCACGTTCCATTTGTACCGGCATATTTTCACTCGTTGTTTTAGTCTAGTTGGTTGCTAATTCGAAAATCAATTTATAGAGCAATATTTATGAAAAGCACTCTAAGGGAAGTACATTTAATTATATTTTTGTAATAGAACTGTTCCATTCCACTAATTAATTTATGTTTTTCGATAAAGGACCCACAGTGTTCGTTTCAAACTCAGGTGTAATTTAATCATACCTGCGTTGCCTTATTTATAGGCTTGAATTATTCAAAACAAAACACAGTCTAATTATTTCGAGTAAATCAAGTTTAGTCGCTTCGGTCGTAGAGGTTTCGAAATTAGACAGGAAGTCGAATTGACTACTCTTACAGAACTCACGTTTCAACCTAACGTTCATCGAGGGAATATCTGAACAAATGTTGACTCAATTTTTGCCTAAATGGAACAAGAAACTTTGTTTCTGAACTTTTTTTTTTGGAATATTCTTGGTCTAGTAAATAGCGGAGTTTGCGAGAGAATGTGAAATTACAAGTTAGATAAAGAGGGATAAATCCCAGTATACGCCTGGACGTTGGCATATACTGGATTTATGCCAGAATGTTAATTTAAAGGAACTTACTCTAGTGTAGAAATATTCGCTAGCGCTTATGCAATGTACAGGGTGCTGCAATTTGAAGTGTTTTAACAGGAAAAACACACTTCCAGACCAGATAGACGAAAATTGACTTAGATGTCATGGGATTGATTTTCGAGAAACGTCGAATGTCAAAAACCGCATTGCGATATCTTCAATAGTACCATTAATACAGGGCGATTTTCGATTTTCCCCTATTATGAAAAATGGCTATAAGTTTTTTATTTATCAATTTTTTTTATTTCTGTAAAAACATTATGGAGACACTTTTTTGAGCACAATCCAGTGGCGGACTCAGTTTTTTTCTATATTGTTCCGATTTCGAAATATCGACCAAACTCCGATATTTTCAAATGAAACACCCTATATATTAATAGCTCGTTGGATAGCTCTGTTTTTACTGATTTCAATGATATAATTTTCGAAAGGTTTATCTCTAACAGTTTTCGAGAAAAAAAAATTATATGTTTCAGTCATTAGAAACAATGTGTTAGAAAGAGACCTTCCTCTTTTTCCTTACACATATAAAATCCTTTTCTAACACATCGGTCCTTACGACAAAAACAGATATAAATTTTTTTCTCGAAAACTGTTAGAGATAAACCTATCGAACTTTATATCATTGAAATCAGCAATTGGAACGATATAGAAAAAAACTGAGTCCGCCACTGGATTGTGCTCAAAAAAGTGTCTCCATAATGTTTTTACAGAAATAAAAAAAATTGATAAATAAAAAACTTATAGCCATTTTTCATAATAGGGAAAAATCGAAAATCACCCTGTATCAGTGGTACCATTGAAGTTATCGTGATACGGTTTTTGACAATTGACGTTTCAAAAAAATCGATCCCATGACGTTTAAGTCAATTTTCCTCTATCTGGTCTGGAAGTGTGTTTTTCCTATTGAAACACTCCAAATTGCAGCACCCTGTACAACATTTTAGCCACAATCGTTTGCATACAAAAATCAATATTTTATTTGAGTTTAAACTATTCACTGATTAAGGTATTGCATGCCGCGTTATGAAACTTAAATTACCATTATTAGTGCAGTATCAAAATCATATCCTAAAAGCCCTATGTAAAATAAGTTTGCATTATTTCCTATGAGTTGCCTTATGTTCAGGTTTTCCTTTTAAATTGATTGACTTGTATGTATGTACAGTCAGAGACGACGATCGGCAAAAAAAAAATATAAGGATCGCTCCAAAAATGTTCTGTCTTGGCTACGAAGACGCACATTAATTTAAAGAATCTCAACTTTATTAAATCTGTACCTTTTTATTTGCCAAAAAAAATTGGGCTTCAACAAAAGAAAAATCCCGAATATTTATCATCAAACACAGAGCTCCGCTCATAATTAATTTTACATCAGGGTAGCCCCGGCATATTGTTTTGAATCTCTGGTGTTGGTTGGGGGGTTAGATTTTGAACGCAAAAGTTCTAAATTGAAGGGGAGCCTGTTGATTTCAAATTCCCTTTAACTGGCCAACGCTGATTAAATTTATGTTGTATAGAAATTAATGAAGTGTTGGTTGATCTGTACGTGTATAAATTTAACTTCAACTAAAATACATTCTGTTACGACCCAAGTATAGATAAGAACTAGATATCAGTATAAAATTATCTATATGTGTTCAACAAATTGAAAACATTAGCATTTCAAATATTTATTCAATTTGCTTATTCGATTATAAAACTATTCATGAATAGCTTTCAGAGAATGTTTTAAAAGGCCACGTTTTTCCCAAGAAACATAATTTTTGTATCCACCAAAATTGTTAAATAAACTCGATGCAATCACTTCAAAAGCCTGAATTATTTCACCTGAAAGCCCATTGTAATTCCTTCTACAACCCATCCCATATACGTGTTGCCACAATAAAGATAAATATGAGTTTGAAATAAATTTTCCACGAGAAATCTTCAGTTTTCTTTAATGTACCTACGGGCCTTCCCAGTCTCGGCTTGAGCAAAGTATAAAATAAAATATTGAAGGAGTATATGCGATGTTGTGCATTAAATTATAACCGCTTTTGAGTTTTGTTGCAAAACCATATATTATTTATGGTGTACCTACTTGGAGTAAGCGAATAAAGTGATTTTTAAAATTTTTAAATCTGGAGAACTTTATTTCTGTATTTGATGCCTGAGTTAAATTTTTCCAGACGATATAAAGCGAAACTCCCAACACAATCACTGTACGATAATCTCAAAAAACTTCTTATGGTCAATATATTATTGAAGCCCCTACAAAACTTCTGAACAAAATAAATAAAGTCCAAACATATTTCACCCAAGAGGTATCTTTTTTCTTTTGATGGAGACTCTTAGCTTCAATCCACCCCAATCTTAGATTTAACACATTCCTAACTTTTTATTGGCCGAGGAGGAAAGTTTCGCAGGTATTTTGGAAGTTATAAAGTTGTTGTGTTTACTTAACATAAAATGGGAACGAAACACCGTTAATGCTACTGTTTCGGAAAAAAAACAGTTTATTAGAGTTTTATTTGTTGAAAATTGGGGGCTCCTTTTTTATTTCTGGTTCAAGTATGTCTATTTTTATACCTTGTTAATATTGCTTTTGAATTCAGAAAGTTTGTGATTTTTGTGAGAAACATTTTTATAGGTGGTTCTCACACATGGATTGGTAGTTTGTTGAATATTTTCGATAATTTAAAGCAAATCTAGATTTGTTTATTCTTTGGTTAGGTTTCGTATACATATTGTATGGAATTGTCCTTCACAACAAGATATCTACATATTGAGGTACAATTTGTATTTTTCGATATTATATCAATATTTGAAGACATGAGAAAGTATGTAAGTCTACTTTCTGTAGTTTTCTTGTTTAACATTGATGGATAATAATCCCATTATTTCATTGTGGTGATTTTGCTCCTCACATATAGAGCCTGCTGTTTATTCTTTCCACAATCTCATAGGGGCCTTCCCAAGAACTTTGTAGTTTCGGGGATAAACCACGTCGTCGTTGAGGATTGTATAGCCAGACTGAATCGCCAGGTTGAAATCCTCCTTCCTCGGCTCCAATATCGTACGACTCTTTCATTCTGTCACTAGCGTTTTGAATATTCACGCGCACCCTCTGATGTATGTTATCCATTTTTCTGCGCAATTTGCTGACATAGTCTTCGCCTGCGATTTCTTCGCCAGGTGAACAGCCAAACATCAAATCGCAAGGCATGCGCAGCTCTCGACCCATGATTACGCTGACTGGAGTCTGACCAGTCGATTCATGAACAGAAGAACGATATGCCATGAGAAACAGATGAAGAAATTGATCCCAATCTGTTTAATGGTCAGAGATGACCTTGGCCAGATGGCGATTGATAGTCCTGTTCATCCGTTCAACCATACCATCGGACTGCGGGTGTAATGAAGTGGTTCTCGTTTTTCGAATTTTCAGGATAGCACATACTTTCTGGTATAAATTCGACTCGAAGTTCTTGCCCTGATCCGAGTGTAGCTCTAATGGGACGCCAAAACGGCATATCCATTCTCTGACCAATGCGTCAGCGATAGTAGTAGCCTCTTGGTTGGACAAGGCGAACGCTTCGGCCCACTCACTAAAGTAGTCCATTACTACAACAATGTATTTATTTCCGTCGTCAGATTCCGGGAATGGCCCTGCAACATCGATGGCGATCCTTTCAAATGGGCAGCCTACATTGTATTGACGCATGGGTGCTTTTGGGCGTTTCTGAGGCCCATTACTGGCTGCACAAGTTGCGCATTTCTTACACCATTCTTTGACATCTGCTTGGCAATTCAACCAGTAGAAACGCTCTCTCAGCCTTCCAACAGTTCTTGTGATTCCAAAGTGTCCTCCCGTAACGCCATCATGGATTTCTTGCATTAATTCCGACTATCTGCTCCTGGGTATTACGATCTGACTCCAGTCTTCTGTTCAATCTGGAGCCTTCACGGTGCTTTTCAGGAGCTTGTCATCGGTCAGTACCAAAGAATTCCACTGAGATCAGTTGGCCTTAACCACCGGAGAATGACGCGTTATCTCCTGCCATGCTGGTCGTCGGCCTTCATTTTTCCATTTGATGATCAAGTTTAGATCTGGGGCCTTATTCTGTAAAAAACGAACCGTTCGATTCGGTAGAATTTCTTCGATTGTGACGTCATTTTCGGTTTGGTAGCGCGAAAACCAAACCAAAAATGACGTCACAATCGAAGAAATTCTACCGAATCGAACGGTTCGTTCTTACAGAATAAGGCTCCTGGGTCATTCTCTTGTTCTTCCCGTAATGCATTCGATTGCGAAGCATCATTAACCACCGTTATCCTGTGGACCGTGGCTTCTTTCTCCTCAGCTCTGTGACAGTGTTGGCAGGGTTCCGGGCAGGGTCTTCTTGACAAAGCGGCCGCGTTATTATGTGTACCGGCACGATTTTTTGTATCATAGTCAAACTCTTGCAATCTTTATATCCATCGGGCTTGCAGGAGCCATTTCAAAGCAGCATGGTCAGTCCTCAGCAAAAACTTTCTTCCGTAAAGGTACTTATAAAAATGTTCCACAAGCTTTGACAAACTAGTTTACTTTTAACAATACTGGGTATATTTATATTGAAACGTTTCTTCAAAACGGGCTTTTTTTAGAAAATCTATGACAAACTTCTTTTTTCTGTCATCTTCCCTGTCTCCATCAAGCTGGTTGTCTACCTTCAAGGTAGACCACTACCTTGATAAGGCCTAGACTCGAGAGCTTTTTCCACTCCAATATAAATTGTGATATTTTCCAATTAATAAATCAGTATTCATTTGTCATCTGTTGTCTTACTCAACCTACTATAAGTTCAAGCCTTTTTCACCTGAAATCTATAGTGAGGCTGCTATAGAGTAATAGCGAAAAGACAAAGATTTAGGATATTCTCAAAGTCTTTTCACCAGAATTGTTTTAGGTTTCAGATAAATTGGAATCTTATCTTCAAGTCTAATCGACAATTGAAAAACATGTTAATCAGAAAAAAAAAACATCAACTATTGAGTTTTGCGACGGCAAGCTTGTAAATTGTAGATAGAACATTTGTTCAAAAAACTTCACCCCTTCTAATTGTAGTGGTTTTAGTCCAAAATTAATTTAACCATATTCTCGCTAATACGCGAGCTCTCTTGATACGTTACAAAAGTAAATATATTCAAATAAACGCAACCGGAGAAATATACGAGTAAAATATTCATGTCTCAAAACCAAAAATTTAAATTAAACTACAAATTTCCTTCGCGTTGTAGTGGTGCTTGTCTCTTTTGCTTGTTTTGCTTTTTGAAGGGATTTAATCTAGGTTAAAATGTATGAGTCTTTTGTTTCAAAAGAAGCTTGCTAGAATTTAAATGCGTTTGCGAAATTATATTAATAATTTTTCTCGAAAGATAGTCTTGTATTTGTCTTTTATAGAATAAAACAAAAAATTATAATGTCGGATGAAAGGAGCTTATTTTCAAAATTTAAGCCGATTAGTATTTCTAGAGAGTTTCAGACATTCAATCAAATACAGTCAAATAATTTTATACGAAATTAAACATATATATGCAGCTCAATTGTTCGATTTTGACACTGTGCACCTGGCTGGAAACCATACTTTATTTTAAAGATGAAAAAAATTCATCAGCAAATTGAGCATTACAATCACATCTCTATAATTACAGGGCACAGCAGAAATTTAAGTTTTCGAAAAAAAATATAACTAAACTACCAATTTACAATTCAGTAGCAACATCTAGGCCTTAAGGGAACCTAAAGCCCGATTAATGTTAAATAAACATTGTCGCAGGCAATACTCGGAGGTGATATCATACTCTGTTATGTAAATTAGTAGAGAGGACTATCTTGTTAGCTCAACCTCCTTCGCCTGTATGAAAATTAAATAATTATTTTCTGATATGTATGGCACCACAAAGCGGGTTTTATTTATATACTGTCTAGTGTGTGTTATTGTTAGCAGCTAAGGAAGGCTGTTAACGTTAGCGTGTGTCAATGATTAGTGTTTTAGAATAATAATCAAGTTAAAATTTGTGTTTAGTTTAGAAAGGAAACTTTGCATATTATAATAGTTAGAAGGGGTGATAAATTTGTGTGATATAGACCAAACATCAATTCTAATATTTATAATAAGTTTTTGCTTCAAAATAAAGTGGCAAAAAAAGTCAAAACTATATTATCGTTTTAAGTTGAATAAATATAATATGATCTAATATTAACAGTGTATAGGAATGAATGTTAAGACCGAAGACATAAATATCTAAGGACAAACGATAAATGAATAATTGGCAAACGGCGAATGATATAAAATGCACGATTTTCGTTTAAATTCGAAGTACCAGTTCAGTACCAACGCGATCCGTTGGCTATTTTTTGGGGGAAGCTCTGCCTGTTCATCTTTTCCGTTTCTTTCCTCGTCCCTTTTAAATTTTGCTGTTCGAGCTGAAAGGTCGATCCTGGCTGGGGGGCGGCCATCTTCCTCAAATGTGAATAACGTTCTCGTGGAAAAAAGTACCTTATCGGCCATCACGCATTATCTTAGCGAAATGAAGTTGCGTAAGGCAATAATCCGTCTAGTGATTACCGTTATATTTAAGTTTGAATTTCGAACCCCTCGTGGTGGGTCTTTTTTAATTTTTTTTTTAAAAGTAATGGTTGTTCATGGAATGCCTCTATTAGTTAGGGTTTTCCGGGGAGCCGTTTTTTCCGAGGAGCTGATTTTCCGAGGAGTCGTTTTTCTAAACGAATCCATTTCCAAAAGGCCACATTTTTAAAGGAATACCATTTTCGTGGAGCGTGGCATAGAGCTTTTGAAGGGATTCCTAGAGGAATCAAGTCCCTCACTAGTTGATACGTGTACCCCACATATGACGAAGAAAACTGAACTTCTAGCCTTGATTCCAGGCTAGAATCTGCAACTTACCTCGTCAAGTGACCAAAAATGGATGGCTACCGGCTACCTACTTTTCAATTACAACTTAATTTTTACCGACATTACATTTGAATAAATATTTAAAATTTCAATTTCATTCATTGAATTCTTGACACCGAAGTGAACTTTAAATAATTATTTCCGATTTTTGATTTATCGAATTTATTATGGATTTATTTTCACTTAACTTTTAATATTGCCATATTTTAGGAATGTAAATTTTATTATTCATAATCCATAATCTGAACTGAAGTCAAGGTTGGACAACATGCTCTAAATTTAAAATTATTGAGTAAGTACCTACATCGTCAAAAATTAATCAATTTTTAACCCTGGGTCCTATAACTTATATATTCAAGGATTTCTATTATATCTCCTGACGATTTAACCCAACTTTCGATTTCATACAGGTGCAAGTTGATTTTATTGAATTTATTCTTTAAGCAGAAGCTGACCATATTTATCACTAAAATCATTTTTTTTTTTTAATTAGTTTCCTGGAAACTTAAATCTTTATATTTTCATTTCATGATAATGATATGGCCAGCGACTGTTAATGAATTTATATGGCAAGTATATGTATTGAGGTACATTGTAATATTATTTTTTATTCAAAGTGTTTCATAAGCAATTGATTTTATACTTTGAAATTATTCAATACCTACTTGAATTTTGACCTCACTGTGAAAATATATACTAATTTAATTTGACACTTACCTAATTGTTTTATTGGTTTTACCTATGTCAAGATTTGGTTGAGTTATATGCCTTATTTATTTCCTTTCCAGAATTATCAATGTTTATTTTTTTAGGTGCATTTCTGAATTTTCAAACTTCAATATTTTATGTAATATATTTTTTTTAAATTCAGTGGCATCCTTGTCATTCTGTACTAATTAAACTATTGCCCTAATAATTTTTCACTGAGCAAACTGAGCATATTATCGGCCTCTTGTTAATTTGTTGACAAAAGGGGTTACAAAGTCTATGAAAGACTGAGTTGAGTTTCTGATTTTTAAGTTGCTGTCTCTAATAGGTACTAAATGAGTTTTATTCGATGATGTCCTAAAATAGTTTAAAATTTTATTGAAACCGCAACCCATAAAAATTCCAGCTTTTTATCTCTCTCTAAAACCCTTCGGCACTATCTAATAAACAATTCATGATCAAAATCCGTGTCGATGTTAAATGTCAACATTGACGCAGGTTGGAAGGGTGAGCAAAAAAGATTTTTCCAACAAGCCTCAATACCAGACCGGCTTTATTGAAACTCCAAGCCGGAAATTCATTAACCATAAGAAAGATGAGTTTAATGGCCTATCTAGATGATGGAAGATTTTTGTGTACCTTAGATAATTCCAGTATGAATAGAAGCAAGAGGGGGTTAGTTTAAAATAAAATAAAAATCGGTGTTTCCTGAAAAATAAAACAAATTTGTTTCCTACGTAAAAAGCTTTTTTTTTTTAAATAAAACAACGGATAATGGCGTAAGCATTAGTTTGTTTGTGAAATACATTTCGATCCAACCCAGAGCGAGGAAAAGACAGAATGATAAATTGGCTAATTCGGGATTAGATTAATCCTATACGCGTTTCGCTTTGTTTTATAAAGGAAAGCGAGAGCTTTTTTCTTGTAAGGAGATAGGACATGGAGTAGACATAATAAATCATGACTCAAATTTCGGTTCTAAATTTTATATATGTTAAAACATACATCACCAAGAATAATTAACATATTAACTACGGTCTAAAATTATATGGGAGCTCTCAGCTTATCAGACTAATGTCAGTTTTGGGCTATAGTATTTTCTTCTAATGAGGGTTTCTGTATTATTCCTAAGCGAGATTTAAGCAAGATACATTACAACAGCAAAAAGTGTGCGTCAATATATGGCAAGATTATATAATCGAATTATTTCATTATTATTTCTGTTTATTTCAGATTGGGCGTATTTAGTGTCACCCGGAGCACCATTTCATAATTCAGGTAATTACCTTTAATTTCATTAAAATTTTTTTTTTCCAGAATTAGCAGAAATTGTAAAAAAGTTTTCAAATTTTCAACGAGGCACCTAATCAAATTATCGGGAAGTTAGTCTCAAAGGGAGCAAATTGTTACCAGGCTAATTGGAGAAACAGTTTAATAGAGATAGTTACCACAGAACATATCACCTCTAGAAAAGTATCTGCAATGTTATGTACCGGTTATGAATTACAGCGCCATCGTTGACTGAAAACCCAACTAATCGAGCATTCTTGACAAAAAGGCGAATTGATTTTTTTCATATATTTTTATTATTTTTAAATAATTTTTAATGTTCAACTGCATCTGGCTTGCTGACTCCTTTTAGCTCTTTTCGCCTCATTTTTTTGAAAACTATGACTGGCAGGAAGTTTCCGATGTCGAACCTTGTGCAAAAAGAGTTAGTAAGTTAGCAAGAGACACGCAGCTATAGGTAGATCGCAAAGTAAATACGAATAATAAATATAAATACGAAAGAAACGAAACAAACGAGTAAATACAAAAAAATACGCACAAAAATTATGGTTTTTTTCAACCAAAACTTTTTGAATTTTCACTTTAACGCGCGTGAGGACCATGGTTTACAACAAGACAATTGACCTTTTGTTTGGACGCCATATTGCGGTGCGCGAACATAGTTGCCAAAAGTAGAAAAAAAAATGACTAGCGTACTGTCAACATTAAAAACAAAAGTTACTGAATAAATTACATTTAAAATTTAAATTTGCCGCCTATTACCAATGTTTTTGAAAAGAAAAGCCATCAATTTCAGCTTGTATTGGGCAGAATAGAAATAATAAAATATCTACCTATTTACTTTCATCAATCAGAGAGAGAAAGTAAACAAAAAAAAAGGATAGCGAGGATCAAATTTAGTTACTTTTGTTTTTAATTTTGACAGCCCGCTAGTAATTTTTGTTTTCTTTTTTTGGCAACTATGTTCGCGCACCGCAATATGGCGTCCAAACAAAAGGGCAATTTAAAAATTCAAATTTTGACTTTCAAAATGACAAAATAAATGACAAAACCAACCAACACAGATCACTGTCCACACCACAGATACCTGTAAATTTTTCTTATTTCCCGACAGTGTCGCCATCGTTGACTAAAAACCTAACTAAAAACCTTCGTCGCGATTCTCCCATTTGAGATATTTTTCTATAGGTGATATGTTCTGTGATAGTTACCCACTTAACTTGCGTGGTGATGAGTAAATTGAAGTTCTGGAGCGTGTGTGTACACATCAAACATATTTATGTAACATCTACCGAATCTTTCAGGCAAATTTCTCAATGCAGCTAAAGATTGTAAATTATTTTCGTCCCAAGTACGGTGATCATTCTGATTAATGTAGGAACGAATCATGGTTTTTACTACTTGGTTTACCCTTTCCACAGGATCGGCTTTGGGATTTGGTATTGCCTGATTTATCTCACAAATTAATTTTGGGTGTCGACTTTTGGACCTCTATGGGTATTGTACCGGATTTACATCAGGATGTCTGGGCATTTTTCTAAGGACGATCAGTTACCACCTCCCATTTGTAGCATCCAAGATAAATAAACCATTACGAATGGTAAATGGTAGGTAAAGACCAAATTATCATTAACGGGACCTGGATTAGGTTGTTGCAAAGCTGCAGAGCATATTATTGAGTTGGAATCTGGTACCAAACCCATCAAACAACGGTATTACCCAGTATGTCCCTACAAGCAAAACAAATCAACGAAGCGTTAGACGAAATGTTAAGTCTCGGTGTGGTTGAACCGTCAAAAAGTCCCTGGTGTACACCAATATGTCTGGCTCGTAAAAAGGATAGTGTTTATAGAGTTTGCTTGGACTTCAGAATTCTCAACAAGTACACTAAAAAGGACAGTTACCCCATTCCTTATATAAATTTGATCCTTGACAATTTACGTAATGCCCGATATTTAATTAGTATAGAAATAAAATCTGCCTTTTGGCAAGTACCACTTAGTTCTGAGTCACGTGAACTTACTGCCTTCACTGTGCCTGGACGAGGCTGCCTTTTGGATTAACCAATGCTCCAGCAACTTTGCAGCACATGGTAGATAATGCTTTGGGAGCGGATCTCCAAAATAAAGTGATGGTGTATCTGGACGACATCATTCTGATTCGAAGAACATATTTGTCTCTTTTGTACTTGTACTTATGTCATAGATGCTGTTTTAACTCAGGAATTTGACGGAGCAAAGGTCATAAGCTATCTTTTCCGCTCATTGACCAAACAGGAGCAAAAATATACAGTGATAGAAAAGGAGTGTCTGGCTATTATTTGGAGTATAAAGAAATTGAGGCATTATCTGGAACACACTCATTTTTAGGTCATTACCGATCATCATTCGTTACTTTGCTTTCATAAATTAAAAGATCCTCAAGGCGCTCAACGCGTTAGGCTTTACGTCTTTAACCCTACGATTTCGAGTTTATTCATAGAAAAGGAAAATATCATATTGTGCCAGATTTCTTGTCTTCTTCTGTTCCTATCATCGATACTATTGACACCGATAATTTTATAACTTCATTCTCCGACAATACTGACAAGTGGTATATGCAAATATTTGAGAAACTAAATGACAACCCGAGGAAGTTTTCTACCTGGAGAATCGAGAATGATATCTTTTTCAAATTTGTTTCTGTTTCACCATCCCAGAGCAATGACGATTGGAAAGTAGTGGTCCCTAAAGATAGGCGCAAAGAAATTTTTAGACGTTGTCATGATATTCCAGCTTCAGGACATGTGCTTTCAAAACCTTTTGGAGGATTTGTTCTTATTTTTCCTTGTAGGACTGCAAATGCCAAAATTTTATCCAGAAACTAGAAACGTTGAAGAGGGTGTTTTTCTAACATACGGGTTGCCTCAATTTCTTATGTGTGACAATGATATTCTCATGAAATCCAAGGAATTCCAAGGTCTGTGTGAGAAATAGCAGATCAAAATTTTCTGTACTGCTCATTACAATCCCAAAGCCGATCCTGTGGAAAGGGTAAACCGAGTAGTAAAAACCATTCCTACATTAATCAAAATGATCACCGTATTTGAGACGAAAATTTACAATTCATAGCTTGTGCTATTCGGACATCAAAACATGAAGTTGCTGGTTATACGCCTCACTTTTTCAATTTTGGAAAAGAATATCGTCCCTTTGGCAAATATTTTGAAACTATTTTATCGCCAGACGAAGTCAGTCTAGATGATCATGCTTAACAAAGGATGAGTAAACTTCGTGAAGTTTATTCTAATGTCCAAGAGAAGATTTTATAAGCTCGATTGAGAAATGAGCACTATTATAATTTAAGAAGACGACCTGGTCATCAGTTTGTTTTTGGACAAGAAGTTTGGCGGAAAATGACCTTCAGTATCTTAAAATCTTTTTGAAATTTATAATTTCCTGACATGTTTCTTTGCGTTTTGTTTTTTTTTTCCTATTTTTCCCCATTCTCTGTATTTGATCTTGTATGTGAGTTCCAGACTTTCTTTTACTTTATCTTTGGAAACAAACCGCAAGTTTTCTACTGATACTTCGTAGGGCGCAGTTGTTTCTGACGTTGACAACTGTACGCTGCAGAGTAGAACACAATAATTTGCAAAAATACATTATATCAGCTGATTATTGATAACAATGTTTAATTACTGAAAATTCAAGTAAATAATCAATAATAGGGTAATCTGGAAGCTAACAAGCAATAATGAAACTTTTATGAAAGAAAATTGTCAATTTCTAAAAATATAATTTAGAAATAAGAAATTTGGGACATCTTGCAGAAACAAGGAAAATAAGATTCTAGTGTCGAAAATAGGACGTCACAGTTCTCCCAAGAAGTTTGGAATATCAAATATCGAAGAGGAAGTTGAGGAATGACAGGAAAGAAGAAATAAATGAAGCAGAAAAATACGAAAACCCGATAATCTGGCTTCATTAAATTCTAGCATTATGCTACAATTCCCCAAGGAAAAATTTGGATTTTTTTCTTAAAAGGCAAATTGCTTCAATCGCCTGAAATGCTACCAATATCAGTAAATGATGTATGACATGGAAAAATGCTCGACAAGCCGGATCAGTTGTAGAAAAATCCACACAATATATTGAAATATCAAAGGGAACTGTTTATTTTAAAGTACCTACTTACTTTATACCTATACATATTTTATATATTCAAAACCTTTAGCGTAGAATAAATTCAATTCGATTTCCCAAGATGCAGTTGAAATTTGAAATTCTCTTTCAAAATAGTGGTTAAAAGTTAAATTAGTCAGCTTGTAATTTTCGTCACGTTTCTCCCAACAAATCGCCATCATAAAAATGATAATAACTATCAAAAAACAAACATGAAAGCATATTATTTTAGCACCAGAGACCGTTTCATTTCTCTAGTAGCATCCCAACACAAGATAAATGGACAAAACGCTCCCTTTAAGTTGTTAACTTCTAAATTAGTATGCAGGAGGTTATTAAAACTTTGTAATGATGTACTTAGTCTACGTAATGCGGCTCAACATTCATCTTAAAATGAACACAAGTTTTGAATACTTTTGAGAAATGTACTTTCAGGACGAAAGGGATGGAGGAGCAAGAAAGAACTGTTGTTTGTGAGAGGCTGAAAAAGGAAGGAAACATGAAGAAATTTTTTATCTCATCTCTAATATAATTACAATAAATTTTTGGTGAATAATTTGCTGAGAATACTTCATAGGTCTCATTATTGAAGTTTTATGGTTGCTGCTTAGAGAATGACACTGCTTATTGTAACAAAATCAATAACAAATTCATATTCTCGTTTCAAGCTCATCTTTCGTGGGAAAAGTTTTATTTTTTGATAGTTGAAATGTTACCCTAACGAAATTTACGAACACATGGAGTTCTGCGAACGACCTAATCTGTTTGAGGGTAAAAATCACTTGAAAACCAGAAAAGTATCGAATTTTATAGCTTCAAGACTATTATTGCTGTAACCCGAAATTGACAAATATATAGGCAAACTTTATGTTTTCCTAGATAAACACTAAACTTTAAACTAATCTGTCGACTGAACCAGATATCATGTGGTTGTAATAATTTATTCAAAGTCAAGGATAATCTTCTGAATACCCACGTTTTATGACGAACTTAGATGTCAGGTAACTGATACCGCTGGAAAGAATTATGTATATTCGGAGCATGTGTGTGTGTAGCGAAGCAATAATTACATGAGCTGGATTTTTAAGATACAATAACAAATTGTAGAACAATATAATTATCAAGGGTTATTACTTGGATGAAATATGTTAACTGTAAGATAGTCAAATGCTTAGTTATAACTAAGATATAGGTAGGTTAAGATAGGAGTGATTACTCAATTATTTTATTATTAAATTAATAGAGGATAGTTCAGTTCATTTCACATTCACACCCTTTATAATTAGGTTAGAAATTAGGGAACTTTCACTTTATTCACTTGATTACGTTAGAAATTGGGGAACTTTTATCTTATTAACTCGACTAGGTTAGAAATTAAGAAATAAGAATAGAAAGCATGTTAGGTAGTTAGGAAAGAGAAAGGTTTTCAATTGAAAGGGAAAACATTAAATGTTCAATTGAGAATTTGACCACATGTTACTAGCGAACTGGATCACAGGGTGGAGCAGTTTGAATGGGGAATATTGAATAAACTTGAGAACTAATGGGAAATCAACAAGAAACCAGAGGATACTTTCAGCGAATCGCTGAAAACTAAGAGGGATGGAGATCTTGGACTCTGTCGATTCTCGCAAGTTCGGTACTAAGAGGTAGCCAATGGGCTTCTAAAGTGGTATCCAGAGGGTGGTTTCTTTCGGTTATTTAAGCAGAGGTTGAAGCCAGTTAACTTTAGTTATCGCCAATTCGCCACTAGTTTTTACTACTTGTTATCGCCTATAGTGATACCAGTGATACCTCGACAGGTATATTTCTGATTGTCGAGTTAGTTGTCATTAATTGAATATTGTCAAGTCGAGTGTCATTATATTAATTATAGTTCGTGTAAAACTTGAGAATTATTGTATTTAAATAGAAAGTATTTGAGGGCATAAGAAGTTTCCTAGGTTCTTAGTACTACACGCCGGAAATTTAAGTCGCAAAGTCTCAACGAGTTCTCAATCCGTTTCTCATCCTCCAGTTCATCTGCCGCCCGGTGTTTTAGTAAAAGCTCTCCAAAGAGGTGATTTCAATAAAGCGTCAGATTTGGAACTAAATCTTTTAATTGGAGAGTTACTATCTTTTATTTCAATTGTCTTTAATTTTTCTTTAGTTAAAAAACATTTATTTACTGCGACAGATCAAATTTACTTTTCAGCAAATTTACCACGAAATTTTAAGATGTGACAGAATTATTCACGCTACTAAAATATCAATTCTTACATAAAATCTCAATATTGTCACAGTATTTTTCTACACTCTCATAGCTGATGTTAACTCTAGCATCTCTACAATAACTGGCAAGTACTGGAACGGTTTCCAATTTATTTCAATGTAATTTGAGTAATTTTTCTCGTCTGCTGTTTTTGGTGTGTTGAGAGAATTAACCGTACTTAGTGGTTGATTTGTAATGGCTTCTGGGGCAGTTTGGAGTAGTTCTCCTAGCTAAAATAACACTACGCAATAGTACTGAATTCCCTGGCTACTCAAATTCATTTATACCACTTAATATACTACAACATGCTCCATTATAAATTAACTAAATTCGAATTGACGCCCTATTTTGACGTACTCACTAGTTGAAATGCATTTGTAGCGAATGAAGTGAACCTTTTTACTAAAACAAGGCCACATGGTCAAAGCAAGAAGATCCATCTGCGGTTTTAATTAAAACCTCACCCACCAACATGGTAATTACTTTTAAATTAAATACATTCTAGTTTTGTCAAAACCAAGCTATAGACGAAAAAGGAAATTGAAATGGAGTTTGTCGCTTTGTTGAAAAAATCTTTCAACGATATTTACCTTAAAAAAAAAACCATGTAGGTACTTACTTTCTGATAGTTGAACTAAAATCCAAAATTTTCAGTCGACGACATCCAGGATTTATTCCAAACAAACAAACGAAATGCAGAGCGAGGTCTGAAATGAAAATCCCAGGCAGTTATTAATGGCGAAATGCTTGGTTGTAGGTATAATGCAAATCCTTCTCCGCTTTTTACTTCCATTAATTGTCGGTTTTAGGGGCAATAAAAATAGCCACCACCCAACGCAATGCTCGGTTTTCAAGCGTGTGCGAGCATTATTTTAATGTCGACTAGCGTTTTATACAAAGACCGTCCATTTTTGTTACTTTTATTGATTTTTTTTTCGTATGCAAAAAATAATATTTATTTAGTTTGTGGACTTGAACCGACAAAAATTAGCATTATGTTCGAATTTAACTCAACATGGGACGATGTTTCCGAGGTTTTGATGGTTTTATTACTTCATTTTCTGGTACAACTATTTTAATACGCCGGCCCCAAAAATAAATTCAAATAAAATTTGGAAAAAACCAGGCAATTTCGAACTGCAGTTTTTAAATATTCGTAAATTGAAAAACCGAATTTTCTATTGTCGACTTTATGTTAGCTGCATCCACAAATAACAAATCCTCTATCATGCCTATAACTTGAACATGGCTTTTTCTAAATATCCCAACCGACACATACATGCTGTTTAGACAGGACAGATGAATCAATGGAGGCAGGACCTGCGTTAACATTATTGTATTTAGAATGGATCGAATCAAGTAAATAAAATTAAAAAAATCAAAGTTAAATTGAATCTAATAATCTACTTTTAATCTGGTGAATCTCCAATATTTGAAGAGAAGTTCTGATTTAGTAGCATAAAATTGAAAATAATCCGGATTGGTACAATTTATTTGAAATGTTGAAAAAAACGATACTATCGAATCGTGGGTTCAGAATCCGGACCCTCAGATAAAATTCGCGAAGAGTTTGATATCGTGAAAAATTTGAAAAAGTAAAGAAGTCATGAAAGAAAGAAAATTTATTTATTATATTAGAATAATTTAGTGAAGTTAAGGACAAATTGTAAGTACTCGTAGAAAAATTGAGACTCTTTGCAATTGGCTATATTGTTAAGTGAATTGACTATGGAACATTCAATTGACTTTTGAGTGAAATAACTTAAAGAAAATGTTGTTTATGTTTTATGTTTTATAATTTTAAGTTTAACCCTCTACGCTACTGGCGATGCACTCAAATATTGTTTATTTTTATTATTACATATTTAAGCATCTTCGCCACTGGCGATGCATGTCGATATTATTTTATTTGTGTACCTGTCGTAGTAAAAGTGTTTATCTTTTTTCTTCACGAGAGTAGATTCTTCTCTTTCTCTTTCTTGTCATTCTTCCGATAATTCGGGTTTCATTGCACAGCGTAGAAGCACGATGCAAGCAGCATTTTTATTTTTCATTGATAAAATACAGATTTTACTGAATAAATTTTAGATTTTGAAGTCATGTAAATCCAAGTGTTTTATTTTTGGCAAAAGTGTGCATAATTACATACCACAGCAAATGTGACCCTAAAAAACGACTTAAGCTAGTTAAATCAAGAAGAAAAAATCCAAGATCTCTCGTGAAAACCGCAGTCCTATATTCAAAATACTCTCCGAGAAAATTCCTTGTGAAGATAAATTATGCCGGAGCTTGTGACGTCACAACCGCCGAAATCGCAGTCTTCTGTTGGTTCAGTTGTCAGTGAACCATACCCTATACTTTGAGTGGTTGCGATTCGCTCTAATGAGATTATTGTCTTTTGTTTTGAAAAATTCTTGCACGTATTAATACTGTGCCTGACAATCCGTGTAACAAATACCTAATTGTAACTTTAAACCGCCACAACTCGAAAACGGACCATCGTAGCAAGATGCGGTTTAAATATTAATTATTCTTAGTTTTTTTTTTGCACTAAAACTTTCATTTTTGGGTCGCACTCCCTTTAACATAAATGTTAACAGGGCTGAGACTCTGCAAGAGATATAGATCGTTATTCCCCTCGCTATGACACTTGCTCTCTTTTTCCCTCATATTAAAATCAATAGAGAGGAGAAGCCAATAAAGATAGGTATGTAGACGAAAAATTAAAATATAGTTCCAAGGGTTGAGGGGTTTCTTTGTTTCCACTAGCATTCCTTCACGTGCTTGGACGTACCCTTGAATGTTACCTTTTCTTTGTTTGGTGGTTTTTGTATATAACAGGATAGGGTTAGATGATTACGAATATTTTCGGGCAAGGTAGTCTGGAATATACGCTCGTATTGTCGGAGTTTGAGTAAAATTAGTTTACACTTCAGGTGTGGTGTAATTCGCGTGCGACTTCAGTTTGTTCAAATATTATTGAACTTTAATAAGCGTTCAAGATTATTTAAAATTTTGTGTTTTTTTTGTTTAATACTATTAGAAAGATGGAAAAATTTGCTTCGAGCTCGGATTCTGAGAGCGATAGAGATTGCGACATTTAACGTTATATAAATAAGAATTCACGAGGGCAAGGTTCACGTTCACAAGATTTAAGAAGACGTTCGAAATCGTGTTATGGAAAACGTCTAAAATCGCCTCAGGATAACTCTAACAGACGTTCTAAATTGCGGTGCTCTCGTTCTATAACACCGTCAGAACATACACGCCAGAATCAAGGAAACGTCCAGAACCGGATCATTCAACTTCAGGAAATTATGTAAGGTCTTGAGCTGATGAGGCTCAGGTATCTAACAGCCACGCGACAGCAACGTCAGCTACATATCCCTGTATTTCGAATGCTCCTGAAGAAAACAATTCTGAAACATCACAGGAACGAATCCAGAGGTTGGAAAATATGGTCAAACGATTAACTAGACAAACACAATCAATTGGAAGTAGAGCCCTAAGTGCCTAGATTAACGGTTGAAAGTGATTGTATACCTGAATTCTCCCCAGAAAACGATAATTTGACTTTACGACAGTGGCTTTTCAAGATTGATCAATTAAAAGCCATTAACCATTGGGACGATATTACAACAATTTACCACTTGCAGTCAAGATTGGTGGGCATGGCAAAAACATGGTACTACAGTTTACCTAACTATAACTTAACTTGGGAAGAATGGAAAACTCTTCTTAAACGTAGTTTTCCAGACCATACTGATCATGCGACTCTTCTGCAAACAATGCTGAATTGAAAGAAAATGCTATCTGAATCGATGACATCGTACTATTTTGCAAAAATGGAACTCCTAAGAAGCTGCCGCGTTTCTAGAAAAGAAGCAGTTCTTTGCCTTATACATGGGATAGATGATCCAGTTATTCAAAATAGTGCCAGAGCTGGACGTTACCAAAACCCAGAAAGCCTTTACGAAGAATACTTTTCAGCACTAAATATTGATGTTTATCCAAAACAAAAAGAACAAGTGAAATTGCCAACAGGTTCTTCAGATTTGAGAAACCACATAAGAAATAAGCAGAACAAATTTGAAAGAAAGTTTTTCAATTGTGGTCAACGGGAGCGAAATATTCAAAGCCTAGGAAGGAATGTAGAAAATGTAAGTTATTGGAACACGAAGAAAAGCAAAACTTCCACAAATCTGCGTAGTAGCACACGCCGGATATCCGCTAGTTTAGGATAAATATCCTCTGCCGCGCATTGATGATTTACTGGATGGGCTCGAAGGTGCTCGATACTCTACTAGTTTAGATCTTGCTTCTGGATATCATCAAGTGCCAGTTGCTTCGAATTCTATCGAAAAGACAGCTTTCATAACCCCCGATTGCCATTACGAGTATGTAACTATGCCATTTGTTCTCGTAATTTTGATACCGTCAACGGACGAAAAAAAATGGATTCACGAATTTAGAAAACGTTCTAAAACTTCTACGTGAAGCTAATGTGACATTACGTTTTAATAAATGTAGATTTCTCTTGAGTCAAATAATGTAAAATACTGAACTTTCATTCCTCACTAATTCAATATATATGTTCGAATAAAATACTTTTGGAGATTAAATTCCTTGATATTTGTCTTTTATTGGAAAAAAATCGGAGCGGAAATTCCTATTTGCGTTCAGAGAACACTTCCTTTCACCGAATATCAGGCTGATCCGTTTTCGACGCCGCAAAAATCTGAATATTTACCATTTCAATTTTAAAAGTCGATAAAAATGATTCCAAATTGAGTTACGGTCGAAAATGGTTTTTCGGATCCCCGACAATGCGGAGGTATAAATACGGTGCTCGGAGCATCGATGAGAAAAAAAAAACCTAATTTTAATCGAAGAGATTAAATTTATGTGGAAAATTTCCTTTTTGAAGCGACGGTAGTGGTAATTTTCTGGCTAGGGGGTAATAGGGTCTATTGGTTAGTTTGAAGCCGGAGATTATCGATCAGAGAGGTTAGTAAATTGCTTTTTTTTTAATTAAAATAAAGAAAGTAGTTCTGAAATTTCACAGTTCATCAAATTTTAGTGAAGATATTCAAGTTCTTTATCAGATTACCTAGAAATTTAAATAGGTAATTGAAGCTCTGCGTTTAGCTAACGAAGAAACTATAATCGTTAACTGTTGTTTAAAGTTGGTGCTCCCTGCTTTTGACTCCATCTGGTTTGTAATACAAAGCTTGAATTCAAAAGGGTTTGGTGTCTAACATTGAAAAATAATTCGTTCTTTGTTAGAAGTTTCCTTATACCATGTGTAAAATCCAACAACGTTATGATGAAGAAGTTTTTTTTTATCTAATGCTATTTAATAATTACCTAAAATCTTCAAAGCGTGGTTCAAATATATGTATATGTACAACTTCCATTGAATTATCGAAATACATATAAACGTATTAAAAGATGACTCATAATATGAATGTATTCTAGTGTAGCATTTGAAATGAGCTAAGGTGATTAGATGTATGACTAATTTGTGTCAGTTGTGTTCGATGTTAACGGATTAAATTGAGCGTAAGCCTTAATATTATTAGTAACAGACAGAATTGGTGATTACTGCTGATGACTTTCTATTGAAAGCTAGAACATGGGTTGCACTAAAGAACGGATCTATCATTTTATGATATTTCGAAATTTTCTCGTCATGCGCAAATCTATCAATAAACAAAACTGTAGTTTATTCAAGTGTGTTATCCTTCCAATCCAGTGCAAGCAAGACCTCTAACAGGTTATGGGCCCAAAGTGCAAGGGAGAACTAATTAAAAGAATCGGCTACTGCAATGAAAGGAAAAATTTATTGAAAAACTGTAGACGAAACCGATCTCGGAAGCATTACCAAGTTCGCTGGCAAAAACTATCATCAATGGATGTTTCAAGTTCAATGTGCATTGAAGGCAAAAGGGCTGTATGGACTGGTTGATGGGTCAACTGCGAAACCAGCTGCTACTCAAGTGGACGAGCTTTCAACATGGTACAAAAAAGACGCACAAGCAATGTTTTTAATAACATCGGCCATCTATTTCGAGCAGATTACCCTGATAGAAAATTGCCAAACCTAAAAAGGCATGAAGGAAAAGTTAGACTCTATTTATAGATAGAGGTCAGAGGTAAACAAACTTATGGTTCATGAAAAATTTCATCAATACAAGATGGATCCTGGTGATTCAGTCGCAAAGTACGTAGCAAAAATTGAGAATCTGGCACAACAGATTAACGATTGTGGTGATACGGTTAGTGAAACTGCCATGATTACAAAAATTTTCAACACGTTGCCAATTAAACACCGAAACGTTAGACAAGCTTGGTTGTCAAGGGACGAAACGAAGCAGAATGTGAAAAATCTGACAGCCATACTTCTGAAAGAGGAACAGAGTCTTACAGCAATCGAAGAAGAGCAAGGGGCTTTAGCAGCCATGTCCTTGAACAGGAAGAAAAGCACACCGAATGCAGAAAAAAAAACTAAGAAAAAAGTAAAAGTTTCAGATGCTTTAACTGTCAAAAACATGGGCATATAATCAAAGACTGCAGGGCTCCCAAACAGACAGGCGATAAGAAAAATGGTGAATACAGCAAGAAAAGCCAGACAGCCTTGAGTATCGATTTACAAGAATTAATCTAATAGTAATATCGTGTGACGCCTATTGGATTTTAGACAGTGGTGCCTCTGTGCACATAAGCTACAGAAGAGGCTATTTTTCTGAATTGCAGGAGTTGAAGAGTCGTTATTTTGTGTACCTAGGAAACAGTAAGAGCCTAGAAGTGAAAGGAAAGGGGACAGTAAAGATTTGAAAAATGATAGATGGAGAATGGTGTGACTCTTACATACTCAATGTACTTTTCATCCCAGAACTGAGAAAGAATCTTATTTCTGAAAGAGTCTTGACAACTAAGATGACAATAGTCAAAGAAGGTAACACCGCAAGAATTTATGAAGAAGAAGAAGACCTAGTAGTTAGTGCCATTCAGCAAGAATCGAATAACCTGTATAAACTGCTTATTCGTACAGTGTGCAACCAAAGTGAAGCTAGTGTTGCCGAAGAGGTTTGTTCAACAAGCAGTATTTAAAAGACATGATCATTAAAAACATAGTGAAAAATGTAAAAATTAGTGAATTTGACAACTTTCGATGCGATGCATACCAGGTAAACAGCACATAAAAAGTTTCAAGACCTCAACACGAACTCTTAAAAGTGCTCCTGGACAACTATGTATAGTGACTCTTTATACGTTGCTCTTCAAAGACAGCTACACAGGTGGGTAGCTTATTTTATCAAGGACAAAAGTGATACGTATGAGTACTTTGTTCAGTTCAATAATTTAATCGAAACAAAATTTGGACACTCAGTGAATACTTTGCACGTAGATAATGTTCGTGAATATATAAACAAAGAACTGAAAGCTTACATGAATAAAGAAGGCATTGATCTAGCAAATATTGCACCCTATACCCCGGAGCAGAATGGTCGATGTGAGAGAGAAAACCGTACCATCATGGAGAGTGTCAGGTCAATGCTTATTAGTGCAAATGCACCTCACTATCTCTGGGGAGAAGCAGCAAGTACTGGAATATACATTTTAAATCGACCACCTTCTAAGCAGAGATCCAGCACACCGCATGAGCAGTAGACAGGTGAGAAACCATACTTGGGACATGCTAGAACATTTGGCTGTATTGCATACGTATACACAAAGCGAACAAAACTAGAGCCAAAAAGTCATAAAATTATATTTGTTGGGTATGACAAAAACTCAACAATTTATCGTTTGTATAATCCCATAAATAGAAAGATTTCAGTATCATGCAATGTTTTATTTGACGAGAAAAACAAGGGATTTGTTGACAAACAAGAAGAGATAACAGTATGGATTGAATTCAAAAATGATGAAGAAGAGAATATTAGAATCCCACCTCCTCAACTCGGGCCACAGAATAATAGGCAACAAGAACATGAAGAAGTAGAAGAGGAAGAACTGGAAGAACTTGACCTACCAAATTTGAGACCTTAAAGAACTATAAAAATACCACAAAAAATTAAGAGAATTTCAGTTATATTCAGTAGAGCTAGAAGTTCCAAGTACTTATAAAGAAGCAGTAAGTTGTAATGACTCTGAAAAAAGGAAGAAAGCTATACATGAAAAAGTTAATGCTCTCAATGAAAACAAGACATAGATTTTACAAGATTTGCCAGAAGAGAGAAAGACAATTGGATCAAAGTGGGTTTTTAAAGTGAAATACGACAGTCAAGGTAAAATCGAAAGATACAAAGCTAAGTTATGTGCAAAGGGCTTTGCACAGAAAAAAGGTCTCGATTATGCTGAAATATTTTCGCCCACAAGAAGGTATGATTCAATCAGAGTTGTTCTATCTGTGGCTGCACACAAAGGCTACAAAATCAAACATTTTGACATCAAGACAGCCTTCTTATATGGTGAACTTTCAGAAGAAATATATATGGAGGTACCTGAAGGGTTTCCAAGGACTGATAAAGTGTGTTAACGAATGAAGTCACTATATGCAATCAAACAAGTACCTTGGTGCTGGAACCAAAAATTTGACAGCGTGCTAAGACAGTTTGGTTTCAAACAATGCCAAGCTGACAAATGCATCTACCAGAATACAGTTCAAGAACATACAGTTTTGCTCATTATTTATGTTGACGATGGACTACTGATGTCAAGCTGTGAGACTGCATTAGAAACTGTTCTTACTGAGCTGCGGAAATGCTTTCAGATTAAGATTGTTGCGCATAAAATTACCTTTAAACTGTTTGAATACTAAATCTGAATTAATAAACCACAATAGGCCTAGGTACCGTAAGACACTCTTGAGGAATGCGGCCAGCGCAACAAAGTGCTCGCGGCTACTCAGTGGTGTGGGAGTAGGTTCAATATTAAAAGTTAGCTTAATAGGGCGCCACTGGTTTATAAAATACAATCCGCGGACTTAAACCAGCAAGTCCCTGATCTCCAAAATTCCTATAAAAATGTACCTACCCGATGCACCTATCCTTTAAAATAAAACAATTTTACCTTGTTTTGGTTGATGTCAGTAGGGATAAAATAAGAGTCAAATCTAAAAACAATGATTAAAAATCTATTTAATAAAATGAGGGGTATATGTTCAAACCTGTAGAGACATTCCAAAAGGCCAATAGGAGGCAATATGTAAAATACCACAATATATATTATTATTGATAGTGAATGTCAAAATTACCAAAATGTAGCAAGGACCAATGTGGCCTTATAAAAGACACTGCCATAAATTTAAGATTTACCAATAAAATAAATGTTTGACTACCTTAGTTCAATGAGAGTAAAAGAGAACAAATAATTATTAAAGATGTTAATAATAATAATTAAAACCTGTGCACGCTTATACCATGGTATACCGGGGCGGTTTTGTACAAAAATGTCACCTTAAATAAAGTACATTAAAAATCATTGGTACTGTACACCCATTGTAATAATTAACGCAGTAAAACAAACTTGGAAATATACCAAATAAAATATAAGAAATGCTATTAATAATAATTAAGAAAATAATTTAAGAAATGTTAATAAATCAACGGGTACATCACCCCCTTGTTGTCCTCCCTGCAGTTTAAACACCCATTTACATAACTGCTTCCTGACGGCCTCACAGCCCTTATAACAGACCCAATAACTTCCATCGACTTCCCTTCTTAAAAATGTGAATCTCAGTTTCAATTCCAGGTTGTGGGTACTCTTGGCACCTCAACTTCGAGACTAGTAAACCGTCAAAGAGGAAAACCCATTGGTGAAGGTAAAATCCAGACTAAAAGCCTAACAAAAACCTAAAAACCCTGAAAGAGTACAAAAGTCTCAGAACTCCTTCATACTTATAAAAAAAAATTAAAAATCCCAACCCTCAAATGGTATATAAATGATTGAAATTGAATAACAAAATTCCCTGAAACTTGTAGGTTATCTTAAACAAAAAACCCTTCAATTAATAAGCCCATTAATGTCCCTTAAACGATTAATGAGTCTGAACATGGCCTCGTGGAGGTCAAATTGCCCTTTTTTTTTTATAGAATCCCAAATATTTACAAAAATTCAGATAAGCTAATCTAAATATTGATAACCAAAAGGTAAATTTGAGAATGGTAAAAACGTTTGAAATTACCTGGTTACAATTTGGGCTAGTTGAACAAAACGTGGCTCTGCTCTTCACACGACAAACCAACAAAATGGCGTAGACTTCGTTTCCAGAAAATTCTGTGTGGTTGGCTTACAAATACGGGTACGACCAAATCCAAAGCTTTCACCCCAAAACCAATTAAGCCAGCAACCACTTGAAATCCCAGCGTCTTCAAAATCCCACAAAAAGGTGGATGTTCCAAGGAACGTTGCCAAGAGGACCGCTGGTAAAATCTGCCAAAGGACTTGTTGTTTGCTCAACGTGCGAATTTAAAAGAGAACGATCCCTTTTCAGCGATTTATTAGGTAGGCTCAATATGAAAAATTTTCTAGAATTCCATTTTTTTTCTTTAAGATGTCCTCTGGTGCCAGATTTCCGATCTCGACCAGGAAGACGGAACACCCAGTTTGGCACGGAACACAATCAGCTTGGAACGGAACACTCCAAACCACAATGATGACCAACAAAACTCAAAGTTGTTATCAAATTCTCTCCCCTAACACCAATTAACACTAATTAATCACTTATACAAGTTATTAATCAGCATCTACCTAGTCTTCGGTCTAAAATCTATCAAAACGACCAGTGACTGTTTAGGGATTATAATTACAGTGACCCTGTTACCCACAGCGGTCAAGTACGTCGGCAACAGTGCTGCCCGAAACGAATCCACAAGTGTCTTATAACCCCACTATATTTTTGATGAAATAAACATTTGAAAATTGCGAAAAATAAAGGAAATAAGAGTGGAAAATCGATTTAGAGTGTGCTAAAGTGATTTGTGTTGTTGCAGAAGTTTTAATAAAGGAAAATACGAGATTCGTAAGTGTTGACAATTAATATTTATTCGAAAGTAAACAAACCTATTCACCGACATTAAGGGCCTTTTAGAAAACTTTCGAAAGCTAAATAAGGTGGATTCCTATCCTAACAGTAGGGCTTTATTATCCTAAAACAATCCTGTCATCTGAATACAAATAATTCACTCATTATTACCTTGAAAAATATACCTCTAATCAACAACTAGATAATGTTTTGCATCCAAACAGAAGGTAAAAATCCAGCAAAATTCAATGAGCAACCTATCAATCACTGAAAAACATTAATTCTCAGGTATACAGCTTTATAAATACCCTCACAAATAACTGAATTAATTACTGAATTCATTCGAAACCTTTAGTTACGTTAGGGCAAAATTTTAACGTAACAAGATGAGCAATGTTAGCAATTTTGAGGAGAACGAACAAAAAAATTCTATTTTTATCCATCAAACAATTTACATAAACAAAATTATTAACAAATTTTTTTGGAATGAGTGATGCAAATTCAATGGAAATACCAGCTGATCCACACACTCATTTAACAATAAATGACACAGATATTGATTTTGAAGGTCCTTCTGAGAGTGTGTTGGTCCATTGTGTTTGCAGCTATAGTATCAAGACCGGACATTTCCTATTCAGTGCGAGTTGCAGAATGGGCTGCAGTAAAAAAAATAATTCGTTACTTGAGAAGCACACCAAGCTATGGAATTGAGTACAAGAACCAGACCACAATTTAATTGGTTTTTGTGGCGCTGACTATGCAGCAGACAAACAGACGAGAAGGTCAACAACAGGCTATGTCTTCAAGGCCTCAGGTGCTCCGATAACTTGGTCAAGCAAAAGACAGTCAGGTATCTTATCAACCACTGAAGCTGAGTACGTAGCTGCCTGCCAGGCTACCAAAGAAGCTGTTTGTTTTTGTCAACTTCTGAGTGATATTGGAGTACCAGTAAATGGTGAAACATCATTGTATATTGATAACCAATGTGTCATCAAGTTGATATACAATCCTGAATTCCACAGTCGTACGAAACATGTTGACATTCAGTTTCATTTCATTCGGGAGAGGTATCAAAATGATGAGATTTTGCCAAAGTATGTTTGCATAAAGAAACAGGAATCCGATATTTTCACAAAGGCTTTGTGTAGAGAGACTTTCCAGAGACTTAGATAATTCTTGGGACTTAAAGTTTATAAAGTTTTAATCTTTTGTCTACCGTTTTTCAATACATGTTTCCTTTTGTCTTTTAATTACTTCTCCCAAGTACTCTGGGACCATAACCTGTTAGAGGTCTTGCTTGCAGTAGATTGAAAGGATACCACACTTGACTAAACTACAGTTTCCCACTCACAAAGTGGGAATATTTCAAATATTGTTTTCCGTGTCAAGAATAGGGACCTAGTTTAGTTCAAGAATAGGGACCTAGTTTAGTCAGTGTTGCCACAGGTGGCCCCATATGGCCAGATCTGGCCCTTTCTAAGACGGAGTGGCCTGTTGGCCACTCTTTTTCGAATCTGACCCGTTTCTTTATAGCAAGCCATATCATGATTTTTTGATGTAAAATAAACGTTTTTGGGCGTGGCACCCGAGAAAATTTTCTGCCTCCGGCGGGCTTTCACTCTTCTTTTCAATTTGAAAACGGTTGGCCCGAAATTCTAAAATCTGGCCCCTTTTAAAAATATAATCTGGCACGAAATTTTCAGAGCCTGTGGCAACACTGAGTTTAGTTCAAGAATAGGGTACCACAATAGGCAGTGACAACCTAACCTTACTTCAGTTGTTGTTTTTTGACATTGGGGACTTGATCGAATGTTTTGCTAGAAACAATCTTATTTTGTTGCTTAGTAACTTTTCAATAAAGAAACTGTAGTTTAGTCAAGTGTGTTAATTCAACCGAGCCACAAGTCCTTTTCAGGATTATTAAGAAATCGTTACCTCTCAGGTTGCTAGTACTCTCAGCTCCGAGACTTTTAATCGCGAGCCAGTGCCATGTCCGACCAAGTCGAGTCCGCGTCAGCGTCGGTAGACCAACTCGTTCGCCCTCCTGACAACATAACGGTGCTCCGCCGACCGAAACTGAATATCCAAGCCAAACGCAATTCCTCATTATCACGATCCAGATCAAGATCAATAGACCACCCTGATGAAGAGAAGTTGAAAGCAGCAGACAGAAAACTACGCACGGCTAGAGCCGATTTTGACAACCTCACCACAGTTGCTGCTCAGTTCAAGACGAAGAGCGAGAAGCTCGAATCTAATAATAACAGGTTAGTGGAACAATTAGCTGACATTTCTTCCCAAAATCTTAGTTTGACCACAATTAACTCCTCCTTCTCCGATTAAATTAATCAATTAGAATCGCAAAACGAAAACTTAAACAAAACCATTGCTGAACTTCACTCGGAAACTGCCCTTCAAGACCAAACCATTTTAAACCTAAATAATAGAATCATTCATCTCTCCAATCAACTCGAATCTCTACTAAACAATCAACAGAAAAATTTCAATGGATCAACTGTCTTGGTACCCGCCCCTGCGCTGCGTGATCAGAGTCGTGGTCCATCCGAACCGGCGACGTCCGCCGCCGAGTCGGAGATGGAGCTCGACTCTGCTTTCGCTGCAGAAGGGGATGCTTTCACCAAGGTGAAGGGCAGCAGATCCAAGAGAAGGAGGAAAAACCGCCAATCC
The DNA here is from genome assembly GCA_917834065.1 of Ceutorhynchus assimilis. NCBI lineage: Eukaryota > Metazoa > Arthropoda > Insecta > Coleoptera > Curculionidae > Ceutorhynchus > Ceutorhynchus assimilis. The sequence continues at coordinate 30,993,423 of OU892282.1, read as the reverse complement.
AACCGCCCAAGCTCCTCCCAAAATTCCCTTGAATTTCCCCCACTCCCTTCCACCAGTACCAACACCCAAACCCCCATAAATCCCGTCACCCAAACCCCTAGAAATCCCACCAATACTCAAAACAACCCCCCAAAAGCCCCCACCAACCCTCCTACCGGTAGACATCGTGTTCCCCTTGTGATTCTTAGGGACAAGGCCAAGTACGATCAGGTCGCCTCTCATATCAAAGCTCAAAACATTAAAACCATCATCTTAAAGAATGTCGCGGAAGGCATTAAAATCCAGTCCAAGACCAAGATCCCCTACCACTCTTTCTCCTTTCCAGAGGATAAAAACCTTCACGTAATACGTGGAGTTCCCGAACTCTGGACGGAAGAAAGAGTGAAAGATGATCTGGCGAGACAGGGCTTCAGTCCCCTGTCAATCAGGCGTTTTTCGCGCAAAAGTGGCGACCCGACGGCACTGGTCCTCGTTGTTTTGCCAAAAACCCAGAAAAATATCTTCAATCTTAAATACGTAGAACTCATAGCAGTTAAAGTCGAATCACAAAAAACGAGGGCCAGTTTCACGCAGTGTCACAGATGCCAACTGTTTGGACATTCCTCACTTAAATGCACTGCCCCACCTAAATGCGTCAAGTGCGCAGACTGTCAGTTGACGGAAGAATGCCCGAAAGAACGGACTGAGAAACCAACTTGCGCAAACTGGGGAGGGGAGCACCATGCTTCCTTCTCAGGTTGCTCAAAACATCCGACAGCTATAAAGGCAAAAATCACATAGGCCAGAGCTCAGTCCATTCCTTCGGTCAGCACCTTCCAGTGGGGCAGCCAGAACAACCAGGCGCTAAAGGGAGGGAATCTGGACCCACTCGCTGCCATGTTGAAGTCTATGCAAGACAAAACGCAACAATTTATGCTCAACATGCAGCAGCAGTTTGTCCAGCTTCTCCCACAAATGATGTCATCAAATGTCCAACAGTTGAGCCATCAAAGAACTTGATAGGTCACTGAAGCCCTGTCATTTAAAGATTGCGACCATCACCATCAATTCAATATTGCACAAGAAGATTGAGCTCCTTAGATTTGCGGAAAACTTTAAAGTTGATGTTCTGCTAGTCCAGGAAACCTGGTTAAAACCTCAAAACCGCTTCACGTTCCCCAACTTTAACGTTTTCCGCAATGATAGGGAAACAGTGGGGGGAGGTACACTGGTCCTAGTATCAAAACGAATTCAGGCATACCAACTGCCCAATCCTGACCCCTCTAACATTATAGAGGGGACTTTCGTAACCATTGAGTTGAGACAGCACGATTTGATACTAGGTTCAGTGTACAAGAGCCCGCGAAATCGCCTAACACCTCAGTCTATTTCTGCAATGTTTGATGTTGATGATCGCATTCTTATAGGAGGCGATCTGAATGCGAAATCTAGGGATTAGGGATGCAGGGCTTCCCACACATGCGGCATCCGCCTGAATAACCTGGCGGACGTCTTCAACTTTACGGTATTTTCGCCTCACGAAGCCACACATTTCTCTCCGCGGGGCCTCCCCGAAATTCTGGACATTTTCGTCGCGAAAAACACCGACCAGATCACGGAACCCACCGTCATCCACGAGTTGACCTCTGACCATCTCCCAGTAATCATCGAGTATGGTGACCCAAATCTTACCTCACAAGGGCGCATTGAGATTAACTACGTAGATTAATCTCGATACCGAGGATTGCTGGGGGACATCGAGGCCAACAATATCGAAAACGTCCAACAGCTGGACGAAGCGGTGGGCTCACTGACTAGCGAGATCCACTTGGCTCTCGCTATCTCCACGGTAACGAAAATGTCACATCATAGATACCATCCGCTTAAAAAATCGCATTCGGAAAAGGGCCTATCAGACTAGCGACCCGGCTTTGAGGAGGCAAGCAAATCGGCTTTCTAACAACATCCGCTCGCTACTCAAAGAGCATTACAACGAACACTTTACTAGGCACACAGCCGAAATTTCAACTGGTGATAACTCAGCGTACAAAACGGCAAAACGCTTAATTAGAGGCGCTTATCGCCCCCTTCCAAATCTGGAAGTGGACAACAAGGTTGTGTGCCTTCCTAGCGAGAAAGCCTAATTGTTTGCCTCCAATCTGTCAATCCAATTTAGTGAAAACCCAGTGCAGAGTCCTGCCAAGGAAAATTCAGTTAACGCAACGTATAACATTTATGAAGGCATGCCTTGCATCTCTGACCATCACCTGGTCACCGTCGCGAAGGTGCAAAGTATCCTTTCGGATTTGAACGTCAAAAAAGCGCCTGGTCTGGATGCTGTTCCCAACAAAGCCTTGAAAAACGTCCCAGAAAACATCAAAACCATCTTTTGTAACATAGCTAATGCCACATTTCCGCTCGGCCACTTTCCGCTTGCTTGGAGGGAGGCTAAGGTAATTATGATTGGGAAGAGAGGTGAAAACCCAAAACTCATCTCTTCCTACAGACCCATTAGTCTCCTTTCAAACATTGGAAAGGTGGTCGAAAAGGTCATTCTGGGACGTTTAAAGGAACATGTCGAAATTCATCACCTCCTTCCCCCGAACAACTGGGGTTTGTTTCCGGGTTGGGAACAGTAAACCAGATCACTCGCATGGCTTCTCAAATCTTGAAGGGATTTAACAGGAGGCACCACACAGGAGCCATTTATTTGGACATCTCCAAAGCGTTTGACAAGGTATGGCACAGGGCCCTCATCAACAAAATGATAAGGCTTGCCTTCCCCAGGTACCTCACTAAAACAATCAATAGGTACTTCCAAAATAGGAGGTTTTTGGTAGAGGCCGACCGGCATCGTTCAGCTTTTCATGTCATAAGGGCGGGAGTCCCTCAGGGCCCCCGATTTCCCCAATACTTTTCAATATTTTTACTAGTGACATCCCGAGGAGTAGACATACTCAGCTTTACCTCTTCGCGGACGATACCGCCATCCTCTCCATGCGTAAATGCGAACGCATTATTCATATTAGATTAAACAGACACATGTCTGAAATAGAGAGATGAATGGAGGACTGGAAAATCAAGCTCAATCCCGCGAAGACTGAAGCTATTATGTTTACTCGTCGGAACACTACGCTGAATCAAAGGCTGAGAGTTGCCGGTACGCCAATAGACTGGTCCAGTAAAGCGAGGTACCTGGGCCTTATCTTTGACAGGGGTCTGCGCTGGGCAGACAACACAGTAGCAATTGTGGCAAGGGCAAGGGCTCAAATTGCTTGCTTATATCCTGTTCTGAACAAAAACAGCCTACTCACCATCAACAATAAAATAACTCTATACAAATCAATGATAAGATCAATCATTACCTATGGGGCGGCGACCTGGGTCACCAGTGCGGCGTCTCGTAGGTACAAAATTCAAAGAATTCAGAACAGGGTACTGAAGATCATCGTGGACGCACCAATGAACACCCGTACCCAAGTGCTCCACGACGATCTTCAGATCGACACAATCGAGCAGTTTGTCGCCAACCTCTCGACCAATTACTACCAAAAGGTGGACGTCAGTCAAAACCCTCTTGTCCGTGAGTCTCACATTCGCTCCAACCCCCAAGACACTTACCGTCTCCCCAGAGACTTCCTACCCCCACATTAGAACCCACCCTATTCCCTAAAATGTCAGCATTGTTTCACTAATCAGCCCAACTTTAATTTTTTCTTGTTAATCAATTTTATCATTCAGCTCAAATTCATTTAATAAGGTTAATAGTTCGCCCTTGAACTGAACCAGCCACACGAAGAGATCCAATAAGTCAAGTGTGTAATTCTTCCAATCCACTGCAAGCAGGACCTCTAACAATTCGATTTCTAAATAGGTGTATTGAATAAGTTATCAAAGCAGCAAAGCAAGTTCCGCATGCGGTTGGCCTAGAATATTGACGTTTAGCGAACATGATAACTTGATCTGGCAAGGACTAATCTGTCCTTAACTTCACGCTGGTTACTACCTGATTTTTTTCCAACTTGTTACAATACATTAATCGTGATAGGTCAGACGACTGCAAATAATTCAATACCGGTAGTATTGGCCCTCGAAGTCATTGCCTCTAGCTGGTCAACAAACTTTAGTTTAAATTGCATTTTTTTTCAATGAACAATATTGGAAAAAACAATTATCTAGAAATATCTATATTGCGCAGTCTCAGGGGCAAAAGAAAAATGTCTCGTACCCTGGAATATTGTGGATTTATCGCTGAAGGAAAATATCAAATCAGTAGGTACTTTGAAACCTAAATTGAACAAAATATGAATGTTTTCCCACATACATGTCAAGACTCGATAATAATTTGGGAACCTATATAAGTTTTTGTAAATTCAACAAATACTGATATTGCTGATAAACTTTTAATTTTGACCTTTAATCGAATCTGTAGTTTTAATGTTCTCGGCGATTATTCATTAATAAATATTTTCTACTTGACAGATGCTCTTCAAAGCAAAAAACAATCACTTAAATCTCCTAAGCTAGTAGAGACCTATTAATTTGGCCGTCGCCGAAGAAAAAACGCACCATTTCAAGCCCCAAATAATTATCAACGTTTTCTACTTCATTGGCCAGAAAGTCAAACATTTTTTTTTTTTTTTTTTCATTCTTCTTTCGCTTTATTATAAATGGATCGTTAAATAATTGAGAGGAAACTAAAATAATAAATTTTTGGTTTCCACCCTTGAAGTTTCTCATTCAAATTGCCTCGTCTGCAAACCTCAAAAATGACAAAAGGGGAATAAAAGAATAATTTCCGGCGTTTGACTTCTTTACGCACATATTTTATACGCGTCATGTGTCGTTACGTTTTTATTGATGTTTTATGCATGATGTTTTATTTTTTTTTAGTATCCGGTTTATTATACAACAGAGAGGCTTTGGAAATGTTACTTTTTTTAGGCTTACAAAGCTCTTTTTAATATTTATTTATGAGATTTTCCAGTTCGTATATTTGTCCTCCACCCTAATCTAATGTCACAGACTTATTCAAATATATTGCCTGTTAATTTTCCCAAAAATAAAGGGAGCATTTTTCATTATTTACCGCTACTTTTTAAGGGATCTCGAGAGCCGTTTTAAAAGATTTACGAGCAAGTGAAGGCCGAATAATTAAATACAGTCGACTTGAGCTAAAAATGCCTTCTTAAAAACGCAGAGGGAACATTATTTAGGCATAAATTCACGGTTTTTTTTGGAAGTCTTGGATGACAGTCAAATGATAATTATGTAGGCAAATTAAATATAACTGAATTTCGAAATTTCGCATGGAAAGGTTTGGTATTGCTTTTAATACTGTCATAAGCTAATGTACAATCATTAAAGAGCCAGGGAGAGCTGCAATCTTTAAACTTCAATAAGGCCTAACTTCTATTACGAAAAGCGAAAAATCAAAATATTGAGCTTTTTCTATTTAAAAATTATATCTCAAAAAAGCACAAAATCGAATTAGTTCCTCTTGCGCCTTTTAATAATTATCAAAAAAAAAAAAGAGAAGAGCTTGCTCTTCTTTTAAGTCATTATGGCTTTTATGGGGTTATTAACAAAAGGGGCGAGAATACTTTCGCTTTGTCGCAATAAAAGGCCCTCTGGGTACTAAAATCATATTTCGGAAATTGCAAAATTCGATCAAGGATAGGAGCTTTTTTTCTGTGAGAATTATAATTAAATTGTGAAAATGGCCAAACAATAGATAAGTTAATGATAACTATTATTTATCAAATTCATTATGCAATAGTTCATAATGCTTCAACCCACAAAATATAAATTGGATATTGGTTGACTTACCATCAAACATTGACAGAAAATTGTTTACATAACGCAAATGAGCATGCAAATAAATATGTCAGGTTTGTTAATTACAAATAGGATGATGTTGACATAATTATTTTTTAATATGTTCTTTGGAATAAAAATCATATCAAAAAAGATTTTCTATTTTCATACCCATTAAATAATATGATAATATTAGGCCATTGCTGAATACCCATAAAAAAATCTCAGCACACAAAGAACCAGAAAGCTCAAAGGTGATATTACATGTTAGTTAGAGAAATCCAATCTGAAAAAGATGCCTTTTATATAACTCATGACACAAAAAAATCTAGAACTCACTCCATACGGAGGCCACAAAGCTCGTTTGTATGAAACTAGCATCTGGGCTGCATCCTTTAATCTTGTTTATGTGAAAACCGTGAAGAAATACTGCTCCTGAGGGAATTGTTTACCTGGTTTCGTTTGCGGCATATAGATATCCTGTAAGACTAGTTTTTGAACCAATAATAATTGCTTTTGATAATTTTGTCCTTTCTATACAATTCCCATTGCTTGGCAAATCTAGTAAAATAAATCATATTTTTGTAATTTTCTTAGAGGTATGATTAATCTCTCCTATAAATAATAGGAGAATGTGAAACTAAAAAGAAAAATTTCTTAAGCAGTAAAATATTGCATCTGCACAACATCGTCACGTACTAACCATTTGACACTTGCGATGCAAAAAAATTCTTATTTCCTCCCTCTTGATTTATCCAAGTTAATTTCCAGACATTTTCGTTTTAATTTATTAACAGCTCCAAGCTCTAATAACGTTAAGTGAAAAACGCTAAAAAACCTGAAGAAACCTGGAACATTAGAAATGCACGGTCAAACCTCTTTTGTCTCTATGTTTTATTCACCGTTTCATTTAAATTTTTCCTCGTTGCCTTTTTGTCCTTTGAATAAAATACTAGGTCCTGACAATGTCTGGAATTTTGAAGCTTTCTATTGGTTGATGTTAAGTGACTTCTTGTATAGCTAGCGGATTCTTGTGCCAAAATGCTATTCACATTTATATATAATTTATTTAACGATATTTCGTATTATAGGGTTGTCGTTATGTATGAGTTATATCGTTATCCCCTATACACGCTGAGGTTGCTCATGCTGAGATTGCATACTCAACATAGAGCAGTCAGTTTTTTAACTATAGCGTTTACTCTTATTGTAATTTGTTAGTTTTAATTGTGATAATAAATTTTTAAAAAGGCAAACCTCCGGTCGTTTTAGTTAATTGGCGCAGTCTGGACGGATTTCCGGGAAGCAATATTAATCGATTATATTGATTTTTTCCATTTCAACTGAATTTACCGGGAACGAATCTAGTATTGTGACGTTGGCGAAAGTGTTGAAACAGAGTGGACTTTCTGAATATCGATAACTCTCAATCTATCGCAGATCTGTGGATTATCATCGATCAACTGATCATCGAAAAGTAGAACCAACATTATATACTTTGGCAAGGCTGAAGATTTGGATAGGACAACCATTGCCAAACCGAGACTTTATAGGAAATGACTGGAATTGCCTGCCTAATAATATTTTAAGTAGTGTAATTGATTGATTTTCATGTCCACTGATAACATTGATTCAATTATTGCTGATTTAGAACAATTGAATCTGTCGACACCTTTAACTGACTCTGATTCTGAACAAAATTTAGAAACAAGTATTTTAGATAGTTCCGATAATTTAATTTATTTAGAATCCAATTGAAATTTACATAATTAAACAAGCAACAATATATCGCAATTCAAACCAGAATACCTGAACTGTGTTCCAGTTTTCGATGGAAATCCGAACGAATTGAATCGCTACATATTTACTCGTCAATTTCAAAACATTTATTCACTTAATTTTTTGATCGACATCATAATACGATGCATGCGGCCATTCTCAAATTTTCCAGTAAATTCAAACTTTCCTTTCAATTATCAAACACCCCATAATGCTTATGGACAGAGTTTTTCATCGCAACCTATAAACATGCGACCCAACTTCAACAGACCCCCTAAGAGATTCTTTAGGAATACTCAAGTATTTGGAAAACCGAGATCTAAGATTTTTGGGCCAAATCAGAAAACGCGATTTCCCGCTCCAAAAACAATGTCAGCTGTAGAAACCTCTACAACCCCCCCTCTCCTACGATAGGAGGGAAAGTTACAAAGAAACTTTTCCGACGATAATGTAAGCAAACCTGAGAACCAAGATAATATACTGTGTGACATAAAAACACGACAGGTTGTAATACGTTATTAATGTAGGATTGAGGGTTCATGTTTCAATTCAAAAAAACTAGAAGTGACCTGGTTCCAAGTGCTATGGCAGCCCAGGCCATAATGCCCTAGTAAGCGCAGTCTCTCGCTCCATGCAAAATTGAAGTTGGTGCCTTTCTCCACGTCTGCGACAGACTCTTCTACGTTGCCCTACCTTCAGCAGCTGCAAGATCCAATTTTTCAACAAGACAATGCCACATACCGCTGCAGTTACTAGAAACTTCCTCCAACAAGCTTATGTCATTAAACCATTAAACATGTCTGGGATATGTAGAAGGCAAATAGAATATTCCATGTCCCTTTAATTGTTTCGACAGTATTTCAAAAATTAATTCCTTCATCAAAAAAATTTAATTTACCAAACAATAAAGACCTCAAATTTTATCTTTTTATATTTCATAATATATTAGACGGTCTAATAGGACTCGATAATTTGAAACTTTTGCAAGCAAGCTTAGATTACGACAAAGGTTTTCTCATTAAACCACATACTCGGATAAAATTATAATTTCAAGAAACCCAATGCGAATTGAATTGTATTACAATTCCACCTCGTGTCGAACAAGTAATTAGAATTAAAACTTCCATGAAAAACGGAGAAATTTGGTATACCACATCAAAAAATTCATAATTGCGAAATCCAAGAATGCTTATCGATAGCAAAAACTCTACCGATCCTGTAACTTTAGATTTTTCACAAGCTATAAAGGTAGAGAACTTCAATAAATAAATACAAAATAGAAGAAATAGACAATAACGAATGTCCTAACCCCCACAGAATTAGTTCTCTCAAAATTTCGCATAGATCATTTGAATAAAGAGGAAGGATATAAGATTTTGAATCTGATTAAAGAATTTTCCATTTTCCACGAGGACCCATTATCATTTACAAGTTAGATAAAACACCGTATACGCACATCTGACGAAGTCCCTGTCTACACGAAATCGTAGCGTTACGCTTTCATACACAAGCAAGAAGTGGAAAAACAAATAAGTAAAATGCTAGATCAGAAAATAATCAGGCCAAGGACGTCCCTATGGAGTTCACCTATCTGGGTGGTCCCAAAGGAATTAGATGCTTCGGGAGAAAAACGCTGGAGGGTTGTTAGAGATTTTAGAGGGCTCAATGCGAAGACCCTGGATGATCACTACCCTCTGTCTAAAATCACTGACTTACTGGACAAACTAGGGAGATGTCAGTAATTCACGACCCTAGACTTAGCGAGTGGTTTCCATCAGATCCAAATGCACGAAGACGACATAGAAAAAACAGCTTTTAACACCGAAAATAGAAAATATGAATTTCTGAGAATGCCATTCGGACTCAAGAACGCCCCCGCGACGTTTCAACGAGTTATGGATAACATACTTTGAGGGATTCAAAATGAAAAATGTCTAGTCTATTTAGACGACATCATTGTTTTTTCTACGTCGCTCCAAGAACATCTGGAACGACTCAGAAGCGTATTTGAAAGACTAAAAGATTCCAATTTCAAAATACAGCTGGATAAATCGGAGTTTCTCAGAAAAGAAGTGACTTACCTTGGACCCAGACAAAATCAAGGCAATAAAGGCATACCTTATTCCGGAAAGTACAAAAGAGATTAACGGATTACTAGGCTACTACCGTCGATTTATTAAGGACTTTGCCCGACGACGAACGAACTTACTAAATGCCTTAAAATGGGCGTTGTTATCGAACACAACCAAGAAATTGTTCAATGCTTCGAATTATGTAGAAACCCTCTAGTTGATGAGCCTATTCTGCAATATCCAGACTTTCCAAAACTATTCGACCTGACTACAGATGCTAGCAATGTGGCGCTACGTGCAGTACTATCACAAGGCCCTATCGGTCAATACCTTCCAATAGCTTATGCTTCCAGAAGGTTGAACGATTCCGAAAGAAACTACTCGACCATAGACAATGAACTTTTGTCAATCGTGTGGGCCACCAAGTACTTTCGACCGTACATTTTTGGCAGAAATAGTTATTTTTGTATCTAGTGCGCGAAATACTACTTTGGTGATCGAGATCTGAATTTTTTAACGAGGCGCAGCCGAGTTAAAAAAATAGTCGAGATCACCAAAGTATTTCGCGCCCGAGTTGCAAACAATATTTTTTCTACAATTCCATTTAAATATCGATCATTCGAAGCCATAATTGCATTCTCAATCAAAGATAGGTGAATTTTAATTATTTTTGGTTTCCTGACAGGTATGTGTCACCATGACGCCGTGCGCGAACTAGCTATTTCGCGCACTAGTGTGCGAAATAGCTAGTTCGCGCACGGCGTCATGGGAATGTTAAAAAATCAATACCTGGGAAAAAAAGTCTCACTTCGCAAACTGTCATGAGTGTGCGAACATCATCATTTTTTGACAGTTGTAGAAAAAATTAATTTAATCACTGTTCACAAACCCTTTTAATGGCTTTTTTCGGTAAAACACCCAGGCTCAAAACGACTATGATGGAAAATTAAAATAGAAGAATACGATTACAAAATAATACATAAAAAAGGAAAATCGAACACCAACGCTGATGCACTATCAAGAATCGAATTGCATACAAAAGAGACTGAAGAAGGATCCCTATTAAAAAATTACATCGAAGATTTCAATAGACAATAATTAATGAAAAGCGGAAACTTCGACGAAATCTCAACGGCCGCTCAAGTAGATGAAACTGAATCCTTGCAAGCTGATAACATCGAGGACCAGCAAGTAGCTGATAATGAAGCGCCCGATGAGAATATTACGATACACACTAACGAAAGCCAAGACCCAATTGTAGGGATACCAATTTGTGATATTCCGGTAAATTACGGGGCAAACCAAATTTATATCTCCTCTGTTCTTCATTCACCCGCACGTCCAAAGGTAACTATACTCCTGGACAAAATTATCGCACCATTGCCTATGGTGTTTATGTGCAGTATTGGTGCGATAATTTTGTCAAGGAGTATATTTTGTTTGAGAAAAAACGCCGCATAAATGTTCAAATATCTAAAAATAATTTCAATCAAGATATTTTGTTGAAGAACTTATTATTCCAGAAAAGCAATATCATCTTTATTTTGAACAACCAGAAATATACGAACCGTTTTTGTGAAGTTATCCGAAAAATCTTCAAATGGCCTTCGCTAAAGTTCAAACGTTGTCTCAAATTAGTAGACGTCACTGACAAATGAGATATTAATAAAAAATTATCACGAATCAAAAACCAATCACCGTGGAATAGATGAAACATTACAGCGACTCAGAGACAAATATTATTGGCCCGACCTCAAGAGCTCTGTTCAAACTTTTATAAACAACTGTAAGGTATGTCAGAGAAGCGAATACGAACGACATCCTATTACTATGGAGATGGATGTAACACCGACAGCATGTAAACCATTCGAAATCATGCACCTCGACACCTACACACTCGAACAAACCAAATTTCTTACTATAATAGATACATTTTCTAAGTTTGCTCAAGCATAGGTATCCACTTCAGTCCCTAACTGCCAACGAAATTGCAGACAAACTTTTAATATTCTTCTCACACCACAATATCCCAAATCAAATCATAGTAGATAATGGGACAGAATTCAAAAATATAGTTATCACGGAACTACTCAACCTACACAAAATCAAAGTACATTTTTGTTCACCTAAACACCCGCAATCTAACGGTGTGATTGAACGACATCATTCTACCCTAGCAGAACACATTCGTTTACAATCAAGAATTTGCAAGATCATCAATCCTTCAAAAAATGGTATACGCCATCCTGTACTATAATAACTCAATTCATTCAACAACCAAGTTAAAACCCACTGACGTCATTAATGGTCATATTACAACCAACGACTCATGCAACATACAACTAGACCAACTTTTTTTAGGCGATTATGGTAATAATCACAAAGAAAAAAACAGAATAATGTACTCGAACATCAATCAAAAATTATTAGAAAACTAACAAAACGTAATTTCCAAAATAAACGAAAACCGTGATAAACCTGATAGTCCAAGAAACGGGGATCTGAAAAGAGGGTTTACCTCAACATAATTAGAAGTTATCATTTTTTGGGGGGGAACGTTTCATTTTCATGTGCTTAATAACATATTACGTTTGCGACCATGTACTTCCATAGGGTTTTTAGTTAGGGGTGGTTTTTAGGGATAATTTGCAGTTTATGGAGAACGCTGCTCAAAGGAATGGTCCAATAGCAAAAAGTTTCGGATGATTGTTGTAGCTGAAGTTTTTTGCTATAAAAAACGCAGCGACAGCACCCTTCTATCTTCTATGGCTTTTTCTGCAGCGTCTTGAATACTAGCATGTTTTTATTCAAGGTCACTGAATCAACGTTTCACCTGTCTGTGCGCATTTCATGCAGCAGCGGCCGAATGCATAATCCGATTTAAATTTTTCAAACACCACATTATTGCTGATGAAATGCACTCTCCAATGTTTTTTTGTTCGAATTTTTTGCTTGAAAATTAAGCGAGCACGAACTTGCCTAATGTGCGAGGAAGTTGTAAATTGCATTGAAAACTACCCCTTTCTTGCATTCACTGTAATTTCTAAACGGGGCCAAATATTTGGTGACAGTTTTCGACAATCGGCAGCCCATTTATTCCTCTCATATTGCCCCAGCGATTTTTTTCTTTCGTTAACTACCCAATAACTTATTGGCCTGAACACGTCGGGCGGAATTTTTCAAAAAGTCAAAAAAAATTAAAATTGTCGCACAACGCTGAAATTTGGTACGATGGCTTTATTTATTGTTCTCATGAATATACTGCAATTTTAATTGTTGCAGCAGTCATGTGAAGCAATTAAAATTGCAGTATATTTATAGAAACAATAAAAAAAAAGCCATCGTACCAAATTTCAGCGCTGTGCCACAATTTCAATTTTTTTTTACTTTTTGAAAAATTCCGCGCGACGTGTTCATGCCAATAAGTCATTGAGTAATTAACGACAAAAAAATCCGCTGGGGCAATATGAGAGGAATAAATGGGCTGCCGATTGTCGAAAACTGTCACCAAAAATTTGGCCCCGTTTAGAAATTATAGTGAATGCAAGAAAGGGGTAGTTTTCAATGCAATTTACAACTTCCTCGCACATTAGGCAAGTTCGTGCTCGCTTAATTTTCAAGCAAAAAATTCGAACAAAAAAACATTGGAGAGTGCATTTCATCAGCAAAATTTAAATCGGATTATGCATTCGGCCGTTGCTGCATGAAATGCGCACAGACAGGTGAAACGTTGATTCAGTGACCTTGAATAAAAACATGCTAGTATTTGAGACGCTGCAGAAAAAAGCCATAGAAGATAGATGGGTTTTCGATACAATTTGCAACTTCCTCGCACATTAGGCAAGTCCGTGCTCGCTTAATTTTCAAGCAAAAAATTCGAACAAAAAGCATTGGAGAGTGCATTTCATCAGCAATAATGTGATGCTTGAAAAATTGAAATCGGATTATGCATTTGGCCGCTGCTGCATCAAATGCGCGCAGACAGGTGAAACGTTGATTCAGTGACCTTGAATAAAAACATGCCAGTATTCAAGACGCTGCAGAAACTATAGAAGATAGAAGGGTGCTGTCGCTAAGTTTTTTATAGCAAAAAACTTCAGCTACAACAATCATTTGAAACTTTTTGCTATTGGACCATCCCTTTGAGCAGCGTTCTCCATAAACCGCAAATTTCCCCTAAAAACCACCCCTAACTAAAAACCCTATGGAAGTACAAGGTCGCAAACTTAATATGTTATTAAGCACATGAAAATTAACCGATCCCTCCCAAAAAATGATAACTTCTAATTATGTTGAGGTAAACTTCCTTCATTGCTTGACTTATAAAATTTTTAAACCGAAACAAAAAGTTTTCATTGGAACACATGTTAGACAAAACCTCGCTGACAAATTTTCTAAGCCAATTGAAATCGAAACCATAAATACAGAGCGTAAGACGGTGCGATCAAAATCCAATGCAAAAGTTCATATGGATAATTTGAAACTTCCGCTGCGAAACACATAGGTAATGCTTTGTATAAACCGACAAAATATTATATTTTAGCCTCACGGGTACCGTTACCGGACACCCCGACAAAATCGCAATCAGGAAATTTGAAGACAACTCGGGGATTTTACCACTACAATTAGGACACGCAAAAATCACACAATACACTAACACCGTTATACACTACTTTAATTTAAATCCAATTTTGATAGAACTAAATAAACTACACTTACGATCCGAGAATATCACGAATTCGCTAATACTAATCAAAGAGTATTACGTTGAGTCGAAAAATGATTCAAGAATCTTAACATCAATACAGGAATTAAACGAGGTTCAGTAAATATTGTGGGATCCGTTTTCGAGGCTATCACAGGAAATTTAGATGCATCCGATGGCGAAAGATACGAACAATTAATGAAAAATTTAGAAAATAGCCAAATTGATTTGGCTCAAAACATTCGAAATCAAAATGCTATTTCAGCTAGCGTCATCATTAAATTTATTTTCTACTTAACTATTATAGATCCATAATACCTAGGAAACGAAATACGTTAACATACCTATAACAACCTGAGGGCATTATAAGCCCGGTGGGCGTTATGATCCATAACGCCCGCTTTTGCGAGCGTTATGGATCTATAACGCTCGCTTATAATACCCTGAGATGTTTTTATTGTTGTTGTTTTATTAATTTGCACTCTACCCTAGGCAGCCACTAAATGTCCGACCGAAAATAATTTTCGGTCTGGCCAGGATTCGAACCCGGCCTACCATCAACGTTTCTCATGTAGTCAAGCGCGTCAACCCACACGACCACTGTTGCCTTATGAGATATTTATAGGTATATTAATTTATTTCGTGTCTAGGTACAGGTACATGTCAAATTACAAAACATTATTCTGTCACACAAGCTTAACTGATTTTGTTTGATACTAAATTGATTGAAGAACATTGTGTTGAGTAGAAAATAAAGCATTGTATGCACCACGGCGATTTTTAGATTTTAATGCCTTTCAGGCGAAATATATCCCTCGGGCCAGAGGCCCTCGGGCTAGATTCGTCTTCAGGCATTATAATCTACATAATCCCCTTGTTACACAAATAGCTATTAATGCCTCAATTTCCACAATAAACAAAAACCGAAAAATCCTCGAAAACAGAATTTACCAAATTAGCTTGAATGTGCAAAAAACTACCTATAGAGAAAACATTCATTTTATAAGAGATAATCTACATAAAATTATTGACCTTTATGAAATATTCGACATACTCTTGCAAAATATCGAAAATTCACTAACGTTTTCTAAATTAAAAATCTTTCACCCAAGTATCATAAGGTCTGAAGATCTCTTGTATGAATTACAAAAACTCGAAAAAGCAGTAAGCCATAATGAACGACCTGTCCTGTTAATTAAGGGTCTGTAATTATTTTTGAAAAACTAATTGACGTCGATTGTTTTACTCTAAATAATAAAGTGACATTCTTACTGCGTGTACCATTAGTTAATCATGATATTTTTGACTATTTTCATTTATACTCTTTCCCAATTAGGCATTAGTCTGTTCAATATCGTCATACCATACCGCGTAAGAAATACCTAATTGACCTTTTCAATTTATAAGCCTCTCTCTCTGGCGTCAGACTGTCAGACGCCAAGAAATTATGAAAACAAATAGAAAACAATAGTTTACATCCATCGACATTGGTCTGTTGACAGGACTTTTATACGCGTGGAAACTGGAAACTATTATTTCCTTGGTTTTTTCACTTTTTTCGAGGTTTTTTCCTAACAATGGTGATTGTGTGTAGCCTTTTCATAAGAATAATTCCTATTCACCGGCGGACGTGTCTTTCCATAAGTTTCCATTAAATCCCTCATTTGTCAAAATTTGGATGCACAAAATCAGAAAGGATACTCGCAAAAGAAAGGGAAATCCACGGCCCACGTTCAAGTTCAGTTCGCGG
The DNA here is from genome assembly GCA_917834065.1 of Ceutorhynchus assimilis. NCBI lineage: Eukaryota > Metazoa > Arthropoda > Insecta > Coleoptera > Curculionidae > Ceutorhynchus > Ceutorhynchus assimilis. Next base: position 30,977,321 of record OU892282.1, on the reverse strand, counting down.
AAGCTGTTTGCTTCCCAAATAATTCACCGCCCTCTCCATAGCGAAGTTCTGCAAATGCAGCAGTGACTTCTCCCACATTTTCTTTCCAATTTCAAAATTGCTAAACGCCCAATACACATTGACATTGACAAGCAAGCGAATGTTTTGCAGGAAACTGAACGTCCATCTCTTTTAATTGAAAACGTCAACTAAAAATCAATCGCACTGTATATAAAATCAAGGCACATCTTGCAAAAAAATCCTACCAAACTATTTGCTTTCCAATCGGGAAAACCTTCGAGAAACAGATGAAAACTGCCCTTGCAAAGTACAACTCCTACAAGCCGCAAAAAACACCTCTTCCTGCCGACAAATTGACGTCACAGTTACCCGGCCTATAATCAACCAAAGAAGGATCCTATCAATGGATATTGATCCTACCGAACGATGACTTGACAAATACCAATCAAGAAAAAACAATCATTACCAAGAAGCAACCAATTGTATTTCTTGACCTAGACGACAAACTAATCTACCTGCCTGGGTTGAACCTAAATTTTCATCTTCAAGATATTCAACTAGACGAACTTAATGAACTTCAACACAAGATAGAAGAAAACCAGCCGCCCAGACTTCTTAGCGAAATACCCATAAGAGCAAGTCTATGAATAATTATCATTTATTTCATCCTCGTTATAATCTGTCTATACATTTATTACAGAATACAGGATGGAACAAGGAATAGGATGGAATTTATACAGGATGCACAAAATGGTTCTAGAAGAAGAAGCCGCCCTCCTCGATGGAAGCCACACACATTGAACTACCCCTGGCCCAGAATAGTAGGAGCTGAGATTGCATATTCAACCTAGATATAAGAAACATCCCAACCAGGCGCTTGCAGTCAGTTTTTTAGCTATATTTTTTACTCTTATTGTAATTCGTTATAGTTTTAATTGTAATAATAAATCTTTAAAAAGGCAAACCTCCGGTCGTGTTAGTTAAATTATGGAAACGGCTTAATATTTTAGAACGCGCCTCAGAAAAATGCAATATTTCCTACCTGGGGTTTTTTGGGAATGCCTGATTCAATAGTGGTATTTGCAATGTGGCCAAGTTTACCGTTTCTAAGATGCCCTATGTAACTTATTTATTTTTTTCAAATGAAAGTCCCTCTTTATTTTTATTTTAATTAATTCAGCGTTCCAACATTACTAAAACCACTGAATACCAAACCTTCATTTGACATGGTTTTTCAAATATGACAGCTTTTTTGTTTAAAAGTATAGAAACGGTCTCGTATTTCAGAACTGGATTTAAGAACAATCGCTCGCGTTACTGTCGTCGTTCTTAGGCCGTGTTTATGTTGGAACTATGATAAACGATAAAAGCAACGATACCAGCGAAGCAACGAAATACAATGCCTGTGTTTGTACGCAGGTGTCTATGTTGGAGCGGCGAGTAGAGCAGCGCTTTTTTGATACTTTTGATAGGATATTTTTGAATAGCTCTTCTCACCGCTATTATCGACTCTCTCATAGCTTTTATCACAGCTCCAACATAAACACGGCCTTAGTCAGAAAAATAATATGGCGGAGACCTGCGCTGACTTCAATAAATAGGCCAAGGACTACTCGGTGATGAAGGCTTCAATAAGTATTTGATTTTTACATTTAAATAAGGCTTTCAAAAAATAAAGTTATGATTCTAAACATGGTCTCTACCTAACTTCTAGTACCGCCATATTTAAAGAATGTACTTATATTTTTTCAATGATAATCAGTAATCTGAAGTAAAGTCAAGGTTGGACAACATGTTCTAAATTTAAAATTATTGAGTAAGTACCCACATCATCGAAAACTGATCAATTTTTAGCTTGGTTCCTATAACTTATATATTTGAGGATTTCTATTATGTCTCCTGACCATTTAACCCAACTTTTGATTTCATACAGGTGCAATTCAATTTTCAATCATTGTTTTGTTTCTTAGTTTTCTAGAAACTTAAATCTTTTATATTTTCATTCCATATGGCCAGCGACTGTTATTGAACTTATACATGTAGCAAGTATATTGAGGTACATTGTAATGTAATAATTTTTTTTGCATTTGATGAATATGATTTAGAGTTAATCTCTATTCATTGATTTTATTTAAAGTGTTTTAACAATAATTGATTTTATATTCTAAAATTATTCAATACTTGATTTTTGACCTCACTGTGAAAATATATACCTACTATTTTGATTTGGAATTGCTTGGGTGTTTTACTGGTTTTACCTATTAGACCCTGAGATAGGGCCTGTTTACTGCAGTAATTTTTTTTGTCTGGCATTTTGAGGGATGAATGTGACTAGTTAGCTGATGAGAATATAAGTGGTTTTAATACCTGCCTCCTGTTCGAAATGTCCACAGAATGTTTCGCCGGAAAACTCGACTTCGAACTGTGATTACCGTCTGGCGATTTTTCAGCGTTATTTTCAGAACAAAACCTTCCATTCTCTCGATTACCAGACAAAAAGTAAACGCGGAAGGTTCTTTTCTTTTCTCTTGGAAGTTGACACTCATCCCCACTTTTTCAGCTATTGAAAAGCATCTGGTATTTTTTATGGGTGAATTATTCATGAATGTGAATCTTTTATTTAGAAGACAAAAAATTTAGGATCATTGAAAGAAAATTCTTCATGTAAATCATTTTTTTTCTTCTGCATATTTTCGAACGGGAGGCAGGCATTAAAATCACCCATATTCTCATCAGCTTAGTAGCCACATTCAACCCTCAAAATGCCAGACAAAAAAAAAATTACTCCACTAAACAGCCCCTATCTCACAGTCTATATGCCAAGATTTGATTGAGTTATATGCCTCATTTATTTCCTTTTTGGAATTATCAATTACAATTTGCTGATTATTTTTTTAGGTGTGTTTCTGAATTTTCACACTTCAATATTTTATGTAATTTAATCATTTATTTTTAAAATTCAGTGGCGCCCTTGCCATTCTGTATTAATTAAACTATCCACCCACCCCTAATAACTTTTCGCTGAGCAAACTGAGCATATTATCGGCCTCTTGTTAATTCATTAACAAAAGTGATTACATTATATCTGTAACTTTTTAACATCTTCAGCTCTGGTAAACAAGAAACTTCTGTATATCGAACTCTCTATTAAATTACTCTTTAATGTTCATAGCCCATCAGTACTTGGCTCACAATCTACTGTTAAATGAGTTTCAACATGTAGTAGGATGTGTATTATTTGCGGTTGCACGAATGTTTCGGCACATGTACGTACTTTTGACGGAATTTTCCATTTTAACAAGCCATGGCTAGAAAATAAAATTGTTGAAAAATTTTATCATTTCAACATAAATAGTATATTGTTGTATTAGGAGTAGAAGCTTTATTTTTTTTGTGCTGAAGCAGTAGGTTTGCGAGCCGAACGTAGTGAGGCTTGTAATACTGCTGAAGCACAAAAAAGTGCTTCTACTCCGTATGCAACACGCTATTTTTTCTCCAAGCGAATGGGGTAAACTTGGGGGCAAGTGAATGGCTGAGCGGCAGTAAAAGTACGAGCGGCACTAAAAGTACTTTTGCTGCCGCTGGGGTTGCCAAGCAGCATAGAAATTAAATTTCTACCACCTCGACAGGTGTTAACCTGCTAGATTTGCCTAGCAGCATAGAAATCAAATTTCTGACATCTTGACAGAGGTGAACAAAGTGACGTTTTTCTGACGTTTGGAGAAAAAAGTATTTTTTCTAATTTTGACATTAATAGTGACACTTTTCAAAACTCTTTGACGTTATCAAATGCCTTACTTTTCATCACCAGTTACGAAAAGTAAAACTTTTCGTAACTGGTGATGAAAAGTAAATTTCACTATTAGTTGCAAAAAATACAGGAACAAAATCTGTGATACTTTTGGGGCTGAACTACTTGAAGTACTTTGCTGTTATTATATTTTTTGTATGTAATTAAATAAATAAGTTACTTAAATGTTTTTTCCATGGAAGTCTCTCCAAGGATGTTGGTGACAAGTTTATTATAGTTATAGAATTCTCCACATAGCCCTTAGCGGCTGTATTAGAATTCCATCCCCGATGCTATTTAATTCTCAGCAAATCAGCCACAGAATCTACAATCAGAGCAAGTAGTCGATGATCGCCGAAAGCCAGTGGCGTGTCCAGACATAAACAGACGGGGAAGCTGTGGGGAAAGATAGTGAAAGTACAGGACAGGAGAGACTTATAATTTCAGAACCAGTCAGCCATTCACAAGTTTCATATATTTCTTTTTGAAAATGTCTACATAAAGTTTAGTTAAGTGTTCTTAATAAATCCTCGAAGGGAAGCTGTGCTTCCCTAGCTTACATGGTAAACACGCCACTGCCGAAAGCAATGACCGGTTTGAGTCTCCAAACTTGACACTAAACAATACTGGCTCCCATAGCAACGGAATAGAAAATACCTCTGAACTTACTGAAATAATTATAGAAGGGGCATTTTTTATGTTTTTGACTCGAATTTGAATGGATCAGACTATAATATACAAAATTAGAAAAAATATTGTGTGAAACACGTTGGGAAACACTATTTTTCGTAACTCGCTTCCTTTTGCGGAACTCGCTTCGCTCGTTCCGCAGAAATCTGCTCGTTACGAAAAATAGTGCTTTTCCCAACTGGTTGCACAAATAATAGACTGTGAGATAGGGCTTGTTTAGTGGAGTCATTTGTCTCGCATTTTGAGGGCTGAATGTGGCTACTAAGCTGATGAGAATATGGGTGGTTTTAATGCCTGCCTCCCGTTCGAAAATTTGCAAAAGAAAAAAATTAATTTACATGAGGATTTTTTTTTTAATGATCTGAAATTTTTTGGCTTCTAAATAAAAGATTGACATTGATAAATAATTCACCCATAAAAAATACCAGATGCTTTTACCAATAGCTGAAAAAGTGGGAATGAGTGTCAACTTCTAAGAGAAAAGAAAAGAACCTTCCGCATTTACTTTTTGTCTGATAATCGAGAGAATGAAAGGTTTTGTTGTGAAAATATCGCCAGACGGTAATCCCAGTTCGAAGTCGAGTTTTCCGGCGAGCATTCTGTGGACATTTCGAACAGGTGGCAAGCACTAAAACTACCTATATTCTCCTCAGCTAACTAGCCACATTCATCCCTAAAAATGCCAGACAAAAAAAAATGACTCCACTAAACATGCCCTATCTCACGGTCTATAACTATTGTATTCCAATATTTATGTTTTTGAGGGGTGACATACTTTTTCAGATTATTTTATTTTTAAATAAAACATTACTTTCGACTATTCTATAATTCATCATCTACCATCCCACCAAATTTCATCGATTTTGATAGAATAATTAAGTCGTGAAACGAAAAATAGTTCAACAGTGGTGGCCAGTTCACTTAAAATCAATTATGTAATTCAATATTGGATGCAAATCGCTTGAGGTTATGTGCATGTTCAATAAATTCATCGCTTACTGATTACACCCTATAATTATCATTAAAATTTACTAATTATCCATGTACCTAGCTTCCTGTTTTCAACTGCTTGTTGTTTCCCTTCACTTTTCTCTTCTCTCTTACTGTTAAATTTTCATAAACACATTTTTTTCTTAAATTGTTGATTTGCTAAGTTCATTTCCTCTAGCTTATTAATATCTCATTCGAATTTCTTCCTCATTTCAGGGTTTGCTTCTTTTCTCCTCTCTTAGAAGGCGCTATCGATTTCAGTTCTTCCCAATACATATAATTCGAACCTCTGTTTAAAGTCCCCTATATTTCAGTTGTGATTGATTAACAAATCAATTTTGCATTAAATTTTTTTGATATCCTGATTCAGCTTTTCAATAGTATTAACCTGATATTCTAGTTTTTGCTGCAACGTTTTCCCCTTATGCCAAGCGATATCCTCGAAACTTCTGGAGCGTCTTTGCAATCAAGCGATTATAGTTTCCTTTATTCTCCATATCAATTTTCAATTTTTGTAATGCACTTGCTTGATAAACAAATTACCCCACTTAAAAACTTCCCTATTCAAAAAATAATTCTGCAGCTAGTCAGGAAAGTGCGAAAAAAATTAGGCTTTTAGACTTTAATTGTCTTTCTCCTATGCAGCTGTGTTTTTTCTCGAGCGTCATTTCGTGAGCTATATTTAGGAAAGGCATCATATTTTCCACACAGCATAAAAAAAAAATTGCACAATGAGTTTATCATTATTTATAGCTTTCAAAACCCATGTCACGATGTATTGATTTATATAGGTACTACCTAAACTGAAATATTTGGGAATGTGTAGTGTATTGTATAGCCAATATGAGATAATTTCTCTTGAATCGATATTACTTTGAATAAAAATAAACAAAATTCGTTACCCGCGGAGGGGAGAGCATTCAATCCGGAAGGTGAGCAACGGATGATTAGGCAACGGAGTGATTAGGTGTTTCATTTTATTCCTTCCATTACATAATTGAATTTGGGCGTTAAAAGATTTGATGTGTTTAGGCGAAATCAAAGATTTGATGTCCCGAAGGAAAGACTTGCAGAACTTGAGATTTGAAATATTTAATATAAAAGATTGAATTTCTTTCTCTAATTTCAATAAACGCCTAAATTCGAAAAACATTAACTTTGAATTTTTTGTTAAAACATTTACAATGCAATATAAAATAATTAATTTCTGTTGGAATTAGTGACTCTCTGGCGGAGACTGTTATATGAATTTCTTATTTCCGAGAGAATTTTTAAATTGTTTAGAAAGTTTTATATTGTTTGTGACTATCGTGAGCAGATCAATTATTCTCATCGTGTCGTAATGTTTTTTATCCCCGTCGTCGTTGTCCTTCTACAATTTTAACTTCTGTGTTGGAAGCTGATGATGGCGAAATCCGAAAGTGCTTTTCTACGCTGAGTTTCAATAAATTGAATTGCACATGGGATATAAATAGTTTTTATACTATTCTGAACACATGCAAGCAGTCCCACAGGATATCATTTAAGCAATCAAAAGAATACTATGACCTATTCCAATGGACAAGGGCGGTACCTTATACATCATCTGAATGTGTTTGGACAATTACAGTTATCCACTCGTCCACTGGTTGGTAAATTATATGTTTTTTTTACTCTCACGGTTCACTTGTACGGACAGAGTTTAAGGTTCTATAAACTGTCACAGTTTATGTGCACGGGCAGTTTTCTGTAAGATATTTATTTTTACTGTCACGGTTCATGTGTACGGAAAGAGCATAATTTCCATCGCCGTTACGTATAATGTGTACGAACGATTGATTCTAACCGATCTAAGGTTACCGTATTGACCAACCAAGTAAATTCATGTCCGTATCCGAGATGTCTTACATAAAGTTTGGAACGGATACATCAGTATTCGAAACAGTTGAAACTGTTAAGAACTAACCGCTGTTATATTGCATAACCGCTACTAGTTTTCTGTTACTCACCGCTTGCTTAAAAGCCTCCCGTTATCATTAATTTACACGCACGCACACATACACATTTTCACTCTCTTCATTGCACACCCGCTTTATTCACTCTGCTTAAGGAATGTTTTATTTAATATTATAGGAATTGCATTATTTACTGTTATAAATTTGTAGCAATAAATACCAGACCTTAATATTGACTTCATGTGTCTTCTTTTGGAGTTTTCTGGAGGATTTACAGGAGGTATAGAAGGAATAACTTCCAACAGGACAGATCCATTTATGTTGCACTGGATGGCCAGAACTCCAACTCTTACCAAATACATGCTGGTGTGCCACAGGGAGCAATCCTTTCGCCAACTCTTTTCCTGATTTACATAAATGACCTCATAGATAAAACAGTAAATCCACTTTATTGCTTTGCAGACGATGGCAATGTAGTCTCCTCACTCATACCACCCACAGGTCTTTCCGCACGTGAATTCCATCATCTTAGACTAACTCAAATATCGCAGATAAATAACGACCTGGAGATAATAGAGGACTGGGGTAACAAAAACCTTGTACAGTTCAACGCGCAGAAAACCCAAGCAGCTCTGTTTTCAAAAAAGACCAGCACCGGTGAGCCAAACATCATGCTATCTGGAAGTGCTGTCACATTACAGAGTCAGTTGAACATCTTGGGGGTTACTGCAGAGACCAACATGTCTTGGCATAGTCACGTGGCAGATATTGCTAAAAGGGCCTCCCAAAAGCTGGGGGTGCTATTTCGTACAAGACATCTGTACACACCAAGTCAATTGCTGACACTCTACAAAGCCCAGATTCGACCAACTATGGAGTACTGCTCACATATATGGAGTGCAGCACCCAAACATACCTTAATGCTTTTGAATACCGTGCAAAAACGAGCTATCAAGCTGATCAATGACCCCGCACTTACTCGTAACTTGGATGGTCTCGAACATCGCAGATCTGTGGGCGATTTATCTCTCTTCTACAGGTACTATCACGGAAAATGCTCTGAAGAGTTGGCACGTATGATTCCACCGAGAGTAGCACCTACCAGGCGAACCCGTCAAACAGACGGTAACCATGAATTTACTGTCAAACTAGAGGCACCAAGAACCTCATTATATCAGAATTCATATCTCTGGAGAACAGCATCGCTGTGGAATAAACTCCCTGCGACGGTTTTCCCTGCAGGTTACAACCTGAACCGTTTCAAGACCAACATACACCGACATTTCCGCGCACTTGCCGCTTCTCGAGCGTGATAGGACATTTCCTTGCGAGTGCGCATATCCGTAAAAAAAAAAAAAAAACATCTGATTCTACCCCTGATCTCGACTGTAACAAGCTACCTGGTGCGCGTGGGCCCTCAACCCCAATAATCCTGAGGGTGGCGCCCGAGATAACCGTTAAAGTAAGAAAAGGAAAAACCGAAAGGGCGCTACAAGTTTCATTGGCAATATTGTCAAGAGTATCATGTTGAACAAGCATTATGTCTTAATATGTAAAATGTTAACTAGTTTGAACAAAAAATTCAACTTGATCTAATCCTATTTTTCAACAGTCATCTATCAGCAATGTTCAGGCTCTCTATCATAAATAAATCTATCGAAAAATATCTCCAACGTGGTCGAATCTATGCATTATTAACACAAAAACCAAAAATACAAAACTCATTGTTTGGTATTGTTAAACATTGACGACTATATCATGCGGAGCTGGGGCACAATGGCGGCAAATGTGCTTTGCTTAAAATTTAAATGATGTTCCCTTTCGCCCGCCTCGTATGTTGCGGTTCGTTCTACACTTAACACACACCAGCGCTCTGTTTGTAGTGGTGAGAGGGAAAGAGGTGATATATAGAGTTTGTGTTGTGAATTTTGTTTGATTTAGGGTCCGGCTTCTAATTGGACTATTTAAAAGAAGCTTTTAAATAAAACTAGTAGCCAAAAAAAGAGAAATTTAAAATATTGCAACTCTCGTTAAACTGTGGAAGGATTCTCGAAATAATCCCAGCCTGCGTCGAAGATTTCAGTGATATAAAAGCGGACAGTTTCAGTTTATTAAAGTAAGAATTATCGTCCTCATTTTATGGTCATGCAGCGTTTATAATCGATTTAGCACCTGCATCCCCATATTGAATGTTGAACAGTCGTAAAAACTTTACTGATGCATAACTAACTGGGATGAGAGGTAAAAAAAATATTGCGAAGTTTGTCAGTGATGGCACGTGAGCATTCCACTCTAGAAAATGTATTCACTTTTGAACAAAGAGAAACCACAATCACACACAGTATAGGTTTTTCCAAGCTAACGAAATATAGGTGAACCTTGTTTCAAATTAGTAGATTGGTCTTTCATCTACACTTTGGCAGTTATCGACGTTATTGTGTCCAATTTCAAAAATATATATGGTTGAAACCTGAATTATGGAGCATGGCGTATTATAGTCGAATGTGTTATGGAGGAAAATTGCACGTCAAGTTCCAGTTGGTGAAAAAATATACTCATTCCAGAAAGCATCAAGAATATCAGGAATGTTAAAAAAAGGTTGATCTCAAACTTTGACATCGATACCGCTTCAGTATCCTTACAGCTCATCGAAAAAAGTTTTAAAAGACGATGGAAAATTGAAGCGCGCGGTCCCGAAGAAAATTTTGATATTTTAGAAAAAGGAATTGAGGAGCTCATCAACAGAAATCAACTTGAGTGGAGTTTGATGGTTAATATTTGAAAAATTCAGAAATATCCGGGAATTTCTCTTGTGCGTGGCCTTTGTCAATGAAATCCACTTATAATAATGCGTTATTTTGAGACACAGGAAAAAGTTGATAAAATGAAGCAGATAAATACCTCCAGATGCACAGGCCTAGATGACGATGTTCCTAAGAAAATGTTGAAAACTATTCTAGCAGTCCTTCAACATCAGCTATTTTCCCAAATTATGGAAATTCTCTCATCTCATTCCCATCTACGGCTTATGAGACAAATACGACATAGCTAACTGCTGGGGCATATGGATAATCTCTGCCAACTCTTTGAATGTTTCGTAACAGATAGAATATTCAAGAGATGTATGATGCTATCTATATAAAATAGAAACGGAATGCACACAGGAAACTTGCTCCTCTCTGCCTCATAGGACATTAGTCCTCTCTTTCCCAAGTTCATAATTCAGAAAAAGGAATATCTAATTTAGATGTTCTATAATAATAAACTGCTCTTCAAAGTCTTATTACCTATAAGCACTTTCAAATAGATGCAGCAAGATAACACAATATACTAAACTTATTCTAACAATTACATTTTCTACCGTTACAAAAACTACAAAGCAATTTCGTTCTAAAGACTACTGGTATCTATATGTACGAACTATCATTTATGTTCATGGTGAAACTAAAAAGTTGACAGCAATTAAAATTCCAATATATTTGGAAAGACTTCTGCGCTATCCACCCCTAGCATACTTTTTGTATACTATGTGATTTCCAAATATCTGTTGCCTCTCCAATAGGCTAATTTACTAAAATTAACTTTGAATGAATTTGTTAATTTTCGATTGACTTGCATCAAACAGCCAATGTGATGATTGAACTCCAATCTCATTTAAATCCCTCAGCAATTCTATTTGCCCATAATTTGAACGCAAATTTCAAATTTGATAAGTGGCATATTTATATAAACAGAGATTTCAATAAATATAGGTCCACCCACACCAACGGTGTACCAAACCTAGAAATTAATTACTGGCAATTTGTTTTACAATAACGAGATTGCGCAGTCGAGCAGGATTACTTTTCGTTTGTTCGCGTTCTGCATTACAAGGCTCACAACTATGACTAATCTCGCTCGGCCTTTGGGGGCACTTTCGAATATATCGCTTGGAAATTTAACACTTGAACTGGGACCCTTCTGGACTTTTATTAGTGTTCGCATTTTGACTTGGAGTGGCAATTAAAAAGGGATTGGGATTTTGATTGCATATATCATTTAAAGCTCATATTATAAACTAAAAGTTATAACAGTAATAAAAAATTTACGTTGACTTATTAACCAGCCAAAATGACTCGCACGGCAGCTTTCAGCGACAAAAAAAATAATGAAGGGCTCACGAGTAACTTTTAAATTAAATTATATGTTTAACCTACTTTCCTTCTGTTGCGTTGGCGGCATTAAACAATTTCACAACTTTTTGTTAACATAAAGTTGTGAGCTCACAATGCTCATTTGGCAAAATTTTATTTATTAAATAAGCTTTCGAAAAAAAAAAAAAAAAACGAAGAAGAGTTGTTTTGTTATTGATGTGGTTCATTAAAAGTTGATGACAATACTTTTAATCTAAAAATCCTCATTAATGTTTCAACCCTTTAATAAAAATTGATATGGAATAAATAATGCAAAATGTTCCTTTATTTTATTCATAATTCAATTTAACATGACACACTGAGATTTTCCAAGGGTTGGAATTTCCAAATATATGAACCCTGGACTACAGATTATAAATTTGAATGCTTGGAGAGATAATTTTATAGGAATGCTAAAAATGTTGAGTGTCAAACATGTGACTTGAAATGGTTTTTTAGTTTTGGATTTGAAAACAATTCAAAATCTTTCTGGATCTCCTTATGATTGTGCAATAGATTGGACTTTTGAGTGCTGAAAAAACGCAAATAATAAACCAAACAATGTATGTATTGGGCTTACAAAATTGCTTCAAAAGGTATGAAATACAGGGTTGTCGTGATGTATGGAAACGGCCTAATATTTCAGAACAGGCTTTAGAAAAATGATATAGTGTTTGATTTCAAATTATCTTGTATTCTTTAAAGTAATAAAAGTTCAAAATAGTTTCATTCGTTGTTGTTATTTGAAGAGGCGTATACGAAATCTATAGTAAATACGGTAAATCAAAAATCGAAATAATTATTTAAAGTTCACTTCGGTGTCAAGAATATGGAATTGAAATTTTAAATATTTGAATATCATATCGGGAAAAAAAATCAATTGATTTTGTTGATTGATCATAAAGTAGATTGCATAAAAAAAAGGTGATAAAAGTTATAAATGAAACTCTATGTATATAAGCCTCAATTCCGTCAAAAAGGTAGAGTACGGTAGCCATCCATTTTTTGTCACTTGACAAGGGAAGTTGCATATTCTAGCCTTGAATCAAGGTAGATAGAGGCTCGAAGTTCACAGTTTTCGTCAAATGTGGTGGTACAGGTGTCAACACGTGAGGGATTGATTCCTTCAAAAGCTCTATGCTCACACTCCACGAATATGGTGATCTTTAGAAATGTGAGCTTGTTGGAAATGGATTCGTCGAGAGAAATAGAGGCATTCCATAAACAACCATTATTTAAAAGATAATAAAAATGACTTACCACGAGGGGGTTCGAAGTTCAAACTTGAATAAAACGGTAATCACGAGACTTTTGATTTAAATTTTTTCGGTTATACAACTCACTGAACATTATTCCCATATGACACAAGAGGCTTAATAAGTGATAAGCCTTTTGGGATTATCGCGCTTGGTGTATTAAAGTTATACAACTCACTGTACATTATTCCCATATGACACGAACGGCTTAACAAGTGATAAGCCTTTTGGAATTATCGCGCTTGGTGTATTAAAGTTTAGTTCATTGTATAACCTTTTGAATACCACCCGATGTTTCAGGATTACCTAATACTTTTACCTGACACTCAACGCGTTACCAACAACACCACTCCTCCTTCGGAGTCGTGGTATTGCTGCGTAAGACGTTTCGTGACAGGTAAAAGTATGATCCGGTAATCCTGAAGCCTCTTGTGTTATTACATTCAACAATTAACAGAACTTTGCCTTGCGCAACTTTATTTCGCCAAACTAATGCCTGATGGCCGATAAGGTAGGTAATCACAGTTGGGGAAGATGGCTGCCCCCCAGGCCAAAGTCGACCTTTCAGGGCAAACGGCTAAATTTAAAAAGGACAAAAAAAAGGACAAGCTGAACAAGAAGAGCTTCCTTTTAAAAATATCCAACGGAAAGTACCAAACTGGTACAGTAACATTTAGCATGTTACCATAATTAGTAAAAACTACAGATCACGATAACTAATGGCTATTGAATAATACCTAGTCAATTTGAATATTGAAGTATTGTCAACTTATAAAAACACACGAGACCATTGATAATAAATACAAATGAATTAAGTTTCTCAAGTAGCTCATTGTGTAGAAAATGCAACGTCTCCGAAGAAATGAACAGATGGGAAAAGGACCGAATGTTAGCTCTTGGAGATCCATTTCAGGTCTGAGACAGAAAAAAAGCCTTAGTTTCTCACAAAATATAAAACACGCCAACACTATCTCGTCGTTATCTACTATGTTCTATTTAAAATTATTCAAAGTAGAATAATTGTTCAAATCCTATTTTAAATTTCAAACAGAATTAAAACTTTTCAAAAATGCTGAGCGGACGAGTTTTACGTAGGTACCTCTCGTTTACAGAAAAGTTAAAATTAATAATTACCTCTGGGCGTTTAACTGGCAAAAGTTTGATGTTCGCGCTTTAATTAACAAATATTACAGAAGTACTTACTTCAAATTTAATATTAAACTGTTTCAAGGTGATTTTGCGAAAAGGCTGTAATGAGTTAATTTTCTTCCTTATTATTATTTACAAAAACATTCGGAGCCACTTAATACTTAAGTAGTTACTTGATAAATTGCGCCATTTAATAGTTTATTATTGGTAAATTTGAAAATCTGCCTACATTTTTTCAAATACCTATTGCAATCTTTTGAAATTAAAATCTCTCATTCAACTACACATTTCAATAATCAATTTGTGTCTGATAGCTCGACTTATTTAACGATGCGAAATTAAAAGTTTGATTTCATATTACCAGAAATTTCAACGAAATATTATTGAGTTTCACTAATGAAATTTGGCACGTTTACCAAAAACTAAAAAAGTTTAGTAAATATTTCGGGCTAATAAATTGGTTTCATAGTTGTTCCATTCTATTCTATTCATTGACAAGAGTCATTATATAAACTAGGTTAAAATGAATTTATTTTAAGAATAAGAAATATTGGAGAGACAATAATAAATTCTAACTGTACGTTTGAAAATTTTGGAACAAGTATGTAAGTTCGTACTCGTCAATTTCCTAGTTTACTACAAAAAATAATATTGAATTTGTTGCAGAACTTTTTTGTTATCTTCCTTTCTAAAAAAAAAAGTTCAATTTTTTCCGCTCCAATTTTGTTTTCTTTTTTTTTTACCGCAAAAACCACACATTCTCTCAACATCCACTCAAATATTATATTATGCAGCTTGAACCTCTGAACATACAAAGATACGTAAATGTGCACCACACAGCTTTGTAAACATTATTTTTGAAAAGCAGAGAATTCTCTGATGAAGTCAAGCCACAAAGCCATTCAGCACTTCCTTTCAGGTTTTTTTTTTTTAGGAATAATATGCTTGTTATTCCTGCGGTTTATACGAATTGAAAAGCCTGATTAGTTTCTTCATTCAAACTATGTATAGATACTTAACTGTTAAGTATCACCTCTTGCATTTATTTGGTGAGCTATTTCCGGCTTCTGCAATAGTCTAGACAAGTGCCACAAAACAAATTATTTCAATGAAATACCACTACCAACCAATATTTGTAATTCCATTTCCCATAATAGAATGTTCCGGCATAGTGAATACATATATATGAAACTAGTTAACAATTTCGAATCTAGTTGAATAACTATTTGAGCCGCGGGGCTTCGTATATGCATACGTGTTTTGTACTCAGGAAAATTGGTTTCATAAAGTAAATTGGCATATAACAATACTGACATTAAATATTACTCCCGGTTTGAATGATAATAATAATTACTATTAAAAGGAATAATATGTAATAACGATGCTCCTACGAAAGCTATTAAGCCAACATCGGCAATAATGTCCGGTACAAGCCAGTAATTTACGAAAATAAGAGTGCGGTTGAATGTACAAACATGAGCTAAATTCGTTCAATGTTTACTTGTTTTGAATAATGCTACAGCGTTTCTGGATTTGATTCGTTTTGTACACTAATTTAAAATACATATTTTTTTTTATGCGGGATGTACCACTTAATTTTCAAGCCAGCTTTGCTAGATGATGTTCACTGACACATTCAGAAGCGCATTTTTTTTTGGGTGCAAACCTATGAACAGTTTAATAATCCACGTGGCATCATTTGTAGGAGCTTACCTCCAATTTAGTTTGTAGTAGGTATATCATAAATGTTCAATACAAACTGGGTGAAGAGATGAACTTTGCTGACTTGCGGTAAGATAATATATTACACAGATGATCAACAGAAATAGTCCCCTTCCTCATTGTTACCGATGAAGGAGGATGATGAACTGAAAAGATTACCCTACCATTTCAATGATCAGCAAGTGATAATATAGTATATGGATAATGGATTATTTATCAAAGCGATTCCCCTGGAAATCAAATATTCAAAATTTGTCATTGAGGCTGTTCCGATAATTTTTTTCATTTTCGTAACATGTTCCATTTCTTCTAATTTTCATTATAAAGTTGTATTTTCGCCATTTCAGAATCAGCAAAATAATAATTCATAATTCAAGTAATTTGAAAAGTATCTACTAAATTTAATTAATTCAAAGTAATATCAGTATTGCCATCTGTCCATAAATAAAATGAGCATAAAAACGTAACGCCATCTAGTACCTGATAAATTTGTTTTTAAATTGTGATAGGTTTCTTTAACTATTTTTATTATTTCTCATTGACAGTCATTGGTGTTTTTGTTTCTATCATAATCCTAAATTTAAATCAGTATAATTTGTAGTTTCCTGCACGTGACGATGACGTGAAATTGACACTGGAGTTAAGGCAACCTAACCTTATCCCATTTGCTTATATGGAGTTGAAGTGTCATGCTTCTTCTTTTGATATTTTTTCGATTTTTAGTTATAGTTTTGTTTGAAGACATTTATTTACATTCATACTGTATATTCGGCGGCATTGTTTTTACATCCTACAATGGCACAATATGAGGGTATTTTGACCTTAGTCTACATATACTATCGCAGGAAGTGAATTATGTTCCACGTAGAAACAATTTTTCAAAGGATTAGGAGGGCTAGACGGCGAAATTTCCAAAAATACACTAATTTTTAGGTTACGATACTTTCAATGTGGTCACGTGCCGCACGAAACCCATTAGAATGATTTTAGTGTGTTTTTATCTATTTCCATTTTTTCAGCGTCGTGGTTTATTAATGAAGTGAGCACGGTATTTTGTGTGTGTTTGAGTGATGTCTTCTGATTGGTTCAATTTTTACTACGCAGTTAAGTTTAAAAGAACACAGGACTGGTTTTCTTCAAGGGATTTGGTTCTAAAAAGGCCTCTTTTCTGGCATACCCTTGATCAGGCAAGTTGATTCTCATTTTTGTTTTTTTTTTCTTTTACGATTTCTAGATTTTCCCTTAATATTTTTCAATTTATTTCACCATCACTGTTGGGCATTCATTACCTGATAAATCTTATCTTATCTACCGTTTGGTATCACGTTTTCTTGAGGAGAGTCAATTCCAAGTTTTGGCAATTAAATAAGTATTGCTGTTTTGGTTTTCGGAATCAATTGTTAGTGTGGGATTATTGGACTATTTGCACTTTGCCGAATCCAGAGAAAGGCCTGTATAGCCATTTATTGTTTGACTCCCTCATTATCTTCTCGAGTGAGGAGAGTGCTGAAAGGGTGAAATTTTAAGATCAAAATCCGGATAGGTTGAAATTTAATTAAAACATTTCAAGAATTTTGACAGTTCCATGGATTTAATTTATTTCACCCTCAGCTTTATCTTGTAGTACTAATAGTAGGTACCTTAATTTAAAAGGAAAATTTATCTATTTGGGGAAAATCTAGAAAATTATTTTTTTTTATCTTGTTCAATTTTTCCTACATTTTTTTATTTTTGCCTGTTCAGCGCGACTGCACGAGAAGCACGAGCATCTATTTTCATCTTTAATCTTGCTGTATACTTACCGAAACCAGATATGACCTTGATACTATTTGTAAAGTGAGTTCTAGTGAACCCGCAATCCGTAACAATATAATGTACTTATATACTAGTCTGGTTTTAGAATTTTATAAACAGTTTGTTTAAGTGTAAGTCTGCGAGTGTTTTTACTAGATATTTGTATGATTATTATTTTTATTTTTATTAAGTTATTTCCTCCTTCTTACAACTGTACTTTTGAACCAGTCGCCATTCCATCCTCTAAATAGCTGACAGTCATGCACCAAATTGTCTATTACAATAATTACAGTTGGAGCAACTTATAGAAAGTAATGATAATGTAACAATCATAAAGATTATCATAAGACAACTTCAACTAGAATAGATTTATTTCACCAAGGAACAATATTATATTATATAGGATGATAGGGCATGGTTGGTTAATAAAACCCAATCGTCTTCCAAAAAAGGTTCATGGGTTTCAGGAAAATCATTGGTCACGTCACGTTTAAATAATATTCGAGAGCAAGTTGAACGAATTAATAAATTATACCGGGTGTCCCACCGAAAACTGTCAATGGCCTATATCTTGCAAACGGTATTCGATAAAAAAATAAAGAAAAACCCGTTTGGAGGGTTGGGAGGGGGAACCAAAACAAGGTACTTTTCAGCTCTCCCCGAACCACCCCTCCGGCGGTAGCCACCCTTACCTCAAAATTTTTAATGGCACTATGGGTTATGTGATACCTTGTTTGAAAGCATTTTTATAGTTATTTATGTATCAAGGGAGTTATGAGGGTGTTAATACCCCAGGGCAAAGTTTGTGCCCCGAGGGCCTTCGGCCCGAGGGACACCAATTGCCCGTTCGAATGAACCTTTGATTCGACTAGAGAATCCAATTACTTCAAATAAGACCTCTTTGTGTGACTACCTACCTACCTTCGCGCATACATTTAGAGTGTTCCTTTTTGTGATCTTAATTTTTATTGAAGCAACGTGAGAAAATCCAAGAGCCCCCTTGCCAAACTGCATATAGGGCGCCAGTTTTTTTTTTTAGAATTTGACATGAAGTCAGTAAGCTTTTCTGAAACATTGCTCATGCTTTCAAAGTTTGAAGCAATCTGGTTTATCAGAATAACTCCATAATTTTTCCAATAATATTGATGTCAGTGGTTTTGATGTGAAATCAGCTAAGAACAGTATTTTTTATGCTCTCTCTATATGAACATTATTCTTTTGCATACGGTTGAGATTTGAATTGAACTGGGTTTTATATAGGCATAAATCCGATTGCCCGAAAAATTCCAAAATCCTAATTTTGTCGATCTCCAGATTTTATACTAATCGATTTAGGTAAAGAGTTCAACATTGAAATTCGAGTGTCATTTAATGAATCGGAATTCAGAACTAATTACTGATTGATGAAAGCAATTAGGAAAGACGATAACAGTTATGCCTGAATAACAATAATTTCAATGCAAGTCTGTGAATTTTCAATTGGAAGTAATTGATTGGGCAATTACTTTTATTCAACTGTTTTCCACACAAACTGGAGAGATGAAGATGATGCCGAAACGATACAGAGTGATGCATATTAATTAGTTTTAACTGAATGCACAGAAGTCCTTAATCAGGTATCAAACTTTGCATCAATTTTAAATAATTTTCATCTCCTCAATAAATATTGGTTTTATTAAAATTAAAATGCTGTTATAATATTGTTATGAGGCTTCATTTTATTTCGAATGTAACGCAACAAAAATAATTATTCTACAAAGAAACGAACAAATATGTATAAGAAAAAATCCCTTTCAATCTCCTACACCTTCCATTATTTTTCCCCTTTTTCAAATAAAAAAAAAAAACAACTTTATGTAAGTAAGCATGTTTTGGGACTCTCTGTCCCTATACTTTCACTTTTTTCTAAAAGATTTTTCAGCTTGCACAGCCCAAGAAAAATAATAAAAACATTCAAAACTAATCTAAAAATTAATACTTGAAATGACCCCAAATCTACCTGATACATATTAAAATTAATTTCAAAAAATTGATCTTAGTATGTATGTTGTTATGAATTTTATATTTTCAAGTGAACGCAAAAAAATCGAAATACCTAAAAGCCTACATATAAGTATAGTCAAATACGAGGCCTTGTGAGAATACCTAATAGGTAGATATTTTTCGGCAGGGAAAAGATATTAATTCTGGCTTTGCTACAGATTATTGTATTTCATATTTTACACATCAGATTAAAAAAGCAGACGCGTGAAATCCAGTCCAAAACATAAAATTAAAAAGAAATCCCATACACGTATGTATTTTATAAAGGACCCATGTTGATAATAACTTAGTATTATTTGCTTTAAATTATAATAAATTGGTTTCGTCGGCTGTATAAATACCACATAATTCACTTTTGGACCAGGATTATTTTGGGTTTTTTGAGCATGACATCTTTAAGGACAAACTCGAACTTTTATTTAATAAATTACTTAAAACTGAAAAAAATTTGAAAAATCCAAAAAGTCTTCTCTTCGCAAAATGTTTCTCCTCACTTTACCATTTTGATAAATTTGATGTAAACGTAAAGCTTGGGCTCCCCGCAATATAAAATATAAAAACCATCTCGTTATATTTTGGAAGGCGAAATAAAAAAATATTATATACAAAGAAACATTTATCATTTTTTTTTGGCCCCTACGTTTTGTTTCGTTTTTTTATTTATTTTCAAGAAAGGTAAAAAGATCATTATTTTAAGCAGGGGGGTTGTTGCCGAACCGAAGTTAAATCAGGAAAGCTACTAATAAATTGACAAAATTAATCAAATGTATATCACTTAATAGCAAATGTATCAATAATTCACTCCACTGGGACACTGAAAATATCTACACTGCAACAGGAATCTCACAGGGAGACACGATCTCACCATAAACCTATCTGGAGAATAAGGAAGCTGTAAATTTCACTAATTTGTTAATACATTTTTTTACCTACTTGAAAAACCAATCTTATGAAAGCTTATTTTTTTGATGTGAACTTGCTCTTATCCATTATGGTGAGAGATAGTCACGATCTATTTCTTGAAATCATGACCTTAAGAGGGGCGTCAGATAAGAGCCAGCGCGCCATCTTTTGGGCTTTATGACATTCATTAAATATTTTTTAATCACAGGTGTTCAAATTCTCTGTAAGTGATTGACTTATTTACAAGTAGATGGCGACATCTTGAATATCAATTCGTTTACACAGTAATTTACAGTGGACTAAAATAGTTTTATTCAGATGCAAATGAAATAATAGTATTTCACATTTTTAGCTAGGTAAAACAGTTTTTACTGGCGTTTGATAGAAGTGACTACTCTTCCCGAACTCAGCGACATCTTTTAGAGAAGCGCTGAACATACGTTTGGTTTGAGTTTCTGCTGAAAATGACAGCAATCACCTCGTTGTTTGGCAGATTTTGATTAATTTTGTGATAAAAACATTATAATTTTCGAAAATTTTGTCCTATTAATTTTTTTCAGCATTTTACTATCCGAAATTTTGGAAATTTATTGTTGGTGTGCTACTCTATGTATTTATCCCTTCTTCATTTAAATCTGTGACCAAAATTTGCATATTGTTGTCAACAAAATTGGTAATAATTTGACTATTTAGAATGCGTATTTTGCAACCAAAAATGCTTCGAACCATACTCCAATCTGTTATTGATATGAACATAACTTCATTTCACTGAAAAGTGGTCTAAATTTGGAATTGAACAGAAATTTGTGAAAGTCTGTAAATGACATTTTATTTAAACGCTCCTCTCAAATGAAAAAAAAAATTGTATGACGTACCTACTAGTTAACACGTCGTAGAACCGAACAAGGTTTTTACACGTTTCGAAGCAATCAATAAATTCGCTCCCTTCTTCAGACATTTTGTTAGTGGGTTGGTGATTTTGGCGAAGTTGTTAATGAAACGCCTATAATAACCTAGTAGCCCTAGGAAGCTCTTCATTTTCTCAAGTATTGGATAGCTTTTGATGGCTATGATATTTTCGGGATTAGGTTTAACACCTTTGGGAGTCACTACCTGACCTGAATAGGCGACTTTGTGTCTCAAGAATTCGCATCTGTCGGGTTGAATTTTGAAACTGGAGTCTCGCCTGCAGTGATGTGGAGTATCCAATAATGTCGTCAAGATAAACCAGACATTTTTTATTTTGTATTCCACGCAAAATGCCGTTCAAGACTCTTTGGAACGTCGCTGGAGCATTTTTCAACCCGAATGGCATGCCAGTAAACGCGTAGTGCCCGTTCTCGGTATTGAAAGCTGTTTTAGGAATATCACGTTCATTCATTTCTATTTGGTGGAACCCACTAGCTAAATCAAGGGTGGTTGAATATTGGCATTTGCTCAATTTATCTCTGTAATATTCTTTTAGGGTTATTTTTAGTCCATAGTTTTTTCATTTGATTTTTGGTAGTCGATAATTACGCGGAATTTTTGTTCTCCAGATGCATCGGTCTTCTTTGGCACCACCCAAATTGGGGATGACTAGGTAGAATTACTGGGACGAATAATAATATTCTGGTCCAGGATTTTTTTTATTTGAGATTCTACTTCTTTTTTATAGAAAAAAGGGTATCTATATGATTTAGTGTAGACAGGCTGTTCGTCAGTGCTTTTTATGGAATGTTTAATTTTATTAGTAAAGGGTAAAGGTGTGTTCTCATAATAAAATATATCAAAGAACTTCCTGCAAAGATTTAGTATTTTGCTCTTCATGTAGGTGACTTGTACGAATATAGGACGGATCGAATTCGGTATTTTCTTCAAAATCCTCAAAGTTATTTAAGTTTACTGTTTTAATTTTTTTACGATCAAATTGCTCAACCTGAAAACGCTCGGAAACATCTGGAGTTATCGGATTACAAGTATTATTTAATATAGTGATTAATGCATAACCGTCATATTATTTATCTCCTTACGAGTTTTGAGACATCTTTGTGTTGGATGTTATGAGAAATCCATTATTATAGTCTATGTTAGCTTGTAATTTTTTTAGATTGTCTAAACCGAGTAGTCCGTCAACTGAATTATGGAATTTAGATAAGTAGAATTTCAGGCATTTATTTTTTTTCCAAGATTAAATATTTTTGATGCGGGTACTTCAGCACTATATCGATGTGCCGATTGTTTATTTGGTAATTGGGGATATAAATGATTTCGGAGAACCACTGTCAATTAGGAATTTCAGGTTGTGTTCTGGAAATATAATGTATGATAATTATTAGGAAATCCAAGGACTTGTCCAAATGGCGCCTGGTTGGCAAGCAATTAACAAAAATAATATATTGTTGTATTAGGAGTAGAAGCACAAAAAAGTGCTTCTACTCCGTATGCGACGCGCTATTTTTTCTCCAAACGAATGGGGTAAGCTCGAGGTTAACTGGATAGTTTAGCGGCAGTAAAAGTACGAGCGGCACTAAAAGTACTTTTGCTGCCGCTCCAGCGGCACTAAAAGTACTTTTGCTGCCGCTCCAGCGGCACTAAAAGTACTTCTACTGCCGCTGCGGTTGCCTAGCAGCATAGAAATTAAATCTCTACTACCTTGACAGGTGCTAACCTGCTGTATTTGCCTAGCAGCATAGAAATTAAATTTCTGGCATCTTGACAGGGGTTAACAAAGTGACGTTTTTTTGACGTTTGGAGAAAAACATGTTTCTTTTTTTGGCGGGATTATCAATAAACGGGGCGAGTTCTCTAATCACTTTTCTGACATCGTTGACATGTACAACCCGTATTCCAACCTCATAAAAATTTCAAAATGTCGGCTGGTTGGCAAAAGGCACGTGCTTTGGATTCCCTAATTCACTAGTTGAGGTTATGTTAGTTGTTTACAACACAGGTTCAAAATTTTTCTAAGTAATTTTTAACACCTTTATGCATAAAATAAGACAAAATATTTGTTATGGGCCTCTTATTTGATAGTCCTTAACCACCCATAATCAATTAAACCGGCGAAAAGTACAACAATTGCAAATTACCAAGATATTTAAAGGTAACCTCAAAATATGTCTGGGACGTGCAGCACTTGCAATGTAACAGTCACTTTTAAGGAGCCCAAGACTAAAAGCAATGTTGTTTTTGGCTACCCATGCGACACTGTAAGAGACTAAAATGTCAAACATGTAGTGATATCACTGGACCCACAGAAATACGGGCTATAGTGCTCTCAAAGCGTTCCTTTCCGTTCCACTGCAAAGAATGCATGAGGAATGTCAAACAGATTCTAGGCTCAATGGATCGTGTATGTGAACTGGAAAGATGTGTAAAAGAACTGCAATGAAGCCTACCAGTCCTAGTACAGGAGTCAGTCGCTGTTGCCACTACCTCACTAAATGAAAGGGTAACCCATCTGGAATCCCTCGACTTGCAACTGGCGCCAGCCACCCACAATGATGCAATAATACCAACACTTGAATCTTCAAACATTGACATATTGGCTGAACTGCATTATCGCCAAACCAGAGCTAACAACTTACTTTTTTTCAACATACCCGAGTCAGGCGATGATTATCAACAAGTATGCTCCGTACAAGAAATGCTACTGGACACACAGTCCACTATTTGCAAAGTCGCTCGTTTTGGCAGACCTAACGCCAAAAATGCACGCCCCATAAGAGCGGTGCTGAACTCCGCCCTCGACGTACATTCCACATTACGAAATGGCTACAAGCTCAAAGGTAAACACATATACATATATTCGGCCTGACCTGGCTTTCAATCAAAGAGAGCTTGAGAAGACTGTCACAGAAGATCTAAAAAAACGACGTGAACAGGGTGAGTAGAATATCCAGGTGCGAATGGTGAAGGATATACCAAAAATTGACAAAAAAAAAACCGTCACGGGGCCAAGCACGACCAACATCAGACAAAGAAATGCCAGCAGAAAACAATTAAACCTTAACATATATTATCAAAATGTTCACGGTATCAGAACCAAGTTGGAGCAGCTTCGTTGCAGCATTGCAGTGCATAATTACCAGATAGTTGCTTTTACAGAGACAGGGCTAAGCGACCAATTTCATAAAGGTGAGCTTGGGTTTGATTCATACAATGTTTTTCGTTGTGATAGATCAGCTACTTCAGGTACAGCAGAGCGGTTTGGGGGTGTACTTCAGATCAATGATATTCGAAACGTCAACAATGTCATTCTTGATCTGGTTTTATGTCACTCAAAGCTGCCAATCACACATCCTGACCCTGAAGAATACCTGCTACCACTGGACAACCACCATCCACCAATTGCATCTAAAAATTGATCTAAATCCAAAGCATAACAAGCCAAGTGCCCAGGGAGATGATTGCTACTATGACTTCAAATCAGCAAATTTCAATGACATCAATGAGTGCCTGGGACTCTTTTTGTGGGATGATCTGTTTGCTGGGAGGACGGTTCAGGAGATGTTAAGACTGTTCTACGATATTTTATATAATACATTTGACATTTTTGTGCCAAAGAAAAAAAATTCTTGTAGGAAATTTCCAATATGATTCTCGCAAGACCTGAAATCACTCACAATACAAAAAAAAATTGCTCATAAAAAATTTAAGGTAAGCAAACTTCCCCGCGATTACCAAACATATTCTAATTTGCGATCTCAATATAATTTTCTGTCAAAGTAGTGTCTTCAAAACTATATCGGGGAAACGGGGGCATCTCTTCGACACAATCCCAAGACTTTCTGGTCATACACAAATTCCCTAAAAACTCCAGTAAACAACCATCCAGCTACACCTTAAACGAAAAATCAGCTCCTATGGGCCCACAAGCAGCTGAACTCTTTGCCGAGTACTTCGGCTCAGTCTATACAGGCAACTCTTTGGACTTGCCAAATCAACCCTCTTCGGGACCCCTCAACCTCTGTAACCTCACTATTGCAATTTCGGATATCTACACTGAACTAAAAAACTGCTGTTTTGTTCTATCTCGACCTCTGCATATGATTTTCAATAAATCACTGCAGGACGGAATATTTCCAGACTTCTGGTATATCAAGTTTCGTGGTACCCATTCACAAATCAGGTGATTTGGAAAATGTGACTTATTATCCCCCTATAACTATCCTCAATGCTATTCCAAAAATATTTGAAAATATAGTCACAAAATTCTTGACATCTTGCCTTGGACCTGAGATTATACACCAGCAGTTCGGCTTCAAAAAACACTTCTCTACCGAACCAAATCTCCTCACTTATGTGGACATCCTGACAGGCGCCTTGGAGAGAGGTGAAGAGATACACTCTATTTACACTGACTTCTCCAAGGCATTTGACAGAGTGAACCACGAAGTTTTAATTGAAAAACTGGAGACCATCGGCGTGTCGGGTTCTCTCCTACAATGGATAAAGAGTTATATCACAAGCTGGACCCAAATAGTACACCTTAACAACTTTACATCCTCTCAAATCTCAGTATCATTAGGCTTCCCCCAAGGTTCCTATCTTTGCCCCTTACTATTTAATCCTTTTTTCAATGACATTTCATCTTGTTTCAAGGATAGTCTCTTTCTTCTGTTTGCTGATGACTTGAAGCTGTTTCTGAAGGTATCCAGTCCAGAAGACACTTTAGCACTTCAAGAGGATCTAAACAGGTTGTCACAATGGTTCCATGCCAATAGCATGGATCTTAATGTTCTCAAATGCAAGGTCATTAAATTCCACAAGTCCAGAAATTTCAATAATTCTGTCTATTACCTTGATGATAGTCCATTAGGCTGCGTGGAACAAAACAAAGACTTAGGTGTACTATTAACCTCAAATCTAGATTTTTCAACTCATATTGACAACGCAATCAACAAGGCTTTACGCATGCTTGGCTTTGTGAAACGCAGCACAAGGGACTTCTCGACCATTAATGCCATTAGAACTTTGTACTATTCCTATTTCAGATCGCATTTAGAGTATGCTGCTTCAGTGTGGTGTCCTAATTGTGCATGCCATATCCATCAGATTGAAGCTGTTCAGAGAAAATTCTGCAGATATATTAACTACAAATTTTACGACAATAATGAATTTCATTATTCTGACTATGCACATCATTAAACCTAACAACTCTCTCATGTAGAAGAAAGCAGAGAGACCTAATACTAATTCAAAAGCTTATAAACTCTAGAATTGATTGTACCTATTTAACTTCCAGAACTGGATTACATGTTCCATCCCGGAACACTCGTACTACACAAACTTCTCATCAACAGTTTCACAGAACTAATTATGCTTATCATTCATTCATTTCTCGAACTCTTAGACTGTGCAATTAATTATCTGAATTAGATTTCTTTGGTTCTTGCGAACCATTTGTGCGAGCGGTCAAAGCCCTAACCTTATAAAACCCTTATGAAAATCTTATAAAAATCTAAAAAATATTGTTGTTTCTTCTTTTTTGTTTTTTTTCTCTCATTTTTTAAAATTGGTAATAGCAGGATTGTCTTACACATTAGCTTGGTGGTTGATGGATGTTAACTTTAACTTTAAACTTTTACTTTATTTAATTTCTTTACCTTTATTTAATTTCTTTATTTTCTAGATTTCTAATGTGGGTGGAAAAATTCTTTTTTCTACTACCGTGCGTAAAGTACTCACTTTACGCACTATTCAGAAGACATAAAATGTCTCTTCACGCACTAGTGCGTGAAGTACCTAGTTCACTCCACACACTAGTGCGTAAAGTAATGTCAATGACAGATGTCGACCTGTCAAATTACTATTTTTCTGGTAAATTACTTCACGCACTAGTGCGTGAAGTTAAAATACTTTACGCACTAGTGCGTGAAAAATTTGTCTAAATTTATTTTTTTATACATATTTGATTGGTAGTAGAAAAAAAATTGTATGCAATACGTGCGTAAAGCACCTTTTTTCACGAATGTGAATTTTGACGCACGAGCCGAAGGCGAGTGCGACAATCACATCACATCACTTTACACACTTGTTGCATAAATAACTATTTTATTCCATTGTTTTGTTTTGTTTTTATTATTTTCAAAATTTGATAATTTTAGAACTTGTTATTACTCAATTATATTGTGTAAATGGGCTTGACCCGTAAATAAATAAATAAATAAATAAAGTATTATAATTATTATTATATGAAATTATTGCGGGTTCTATAAGTATTGGTGTTAGTATCGGCTGGTTCGGGAAAATTTTCCTCAGTTGTTACAATAGGATTTTCTTGTGTGGGAGTTGATAGTAATGAGGCATCAAACTACTCGTAATATTGGGTAAGGTCGTAATAATGAAAATCTTGACCTTGCTCTACGTATTCGTAGTTAGGTTCAGCATAGGCAATATTATCGGTGTTGTGTAATTGATCTTGATCATTATCGCTGCTAGCTGCGTTCTATAACTCTTCAACTACAATGTTTTTTGGTTGATTATTTTGTGGCTGAAAATGGTTTCTTGGTGCTGAATTTTGGAAATTGTTATTTGTTGGTCTGAACGTATTATGTGAGGTTATTGACATTCGTGTAGGTTTTGAAATTTGTCGATTTGGGTTCGGTTTGAAAACGTTAGTGGTAGGTCTATATTTGGAACCGAAAACTTGAGAGTTTGTGGGAAATCTTCGAGGTAGGCCTAACGAATACAGGCTGTGATGGAAATGACGGTCTCATGAAAATTGCGTATTCATTGGGTTATATGAATTAAATATATTTAGTTTATTGTTTAGTCAGCGCCTATTACTGGCATAACTTACTCAAGAAAACTGAAATATGCATCATTTTCAGGAAATTAGATTAGAATAAAGTTACAATCAAAACTCTGATAAAAAGTTTCAAAACAAAACTCTCATATTGTTATGACACTCTCACTTTTGTTATTTTGAAATTAACCTAAAAACCTTTCCTGTAAAACTCTTGTTGATAATCTTCCAAAGTTTTCCCCGGCAAAGACACATCCGGAAATTGAGTTTAATTTTCAAGGGTTTCGAGTTGAGCCTATAGGAGAAGGCGGTTTTGAGGGCAACGTTAACACAGACTGCCTTTTCCGTTATCCAGGCAAAATTACTAAGCCGACTTATTCCGAAAATATCCCCGAAATTAGTTTTATTTCTGAGATCGATCCGGATTTGGAACCCTGTCATCGTTTCCTTTTTTTTTTTTGCTTTTAATTTCGAGTTTCACATAAAAAAGTTAATAATGTAGGTTTTAATATAAAATAAATTAATTTGAGAAAATGTGTAGGTTGGAATCTTATAAGCAGATTTTTTGCTTATAGGCCTAATCTGCATAATGTAATGTGTTCAAAAATCATTAACGTACTGTCATTATGGTTGTTTTTACATAAGGATCCCTTTTTGTATTTACTAATGGACTCTTCCCTTCGGGTATTTTTTTTCCTAGTAGAGCTTCCCGGCGACATATTAATCAGAAAAGGTATTAAGGAGGGTTAAATTTCCACCCGTTTTAAAATTTAATGTAATGAAAAAATGGCAAGCGTGTAGGCATGGAAATGAGAGACATTTTTTGTTTTAAACAAAATATACGATTGTGTTGTAAAGGCTCTTGGATTTTAATTTTGTTGAGGATTTTCTCGCAATTTGTTACTTTTTTCAAGGCGCAGATTAAGTACATTGTTTCCCGAGTGGCAAGTTTTTTGTAAGTAGTGGAAGAAGCATTTGGTAAACACTAAATAGGGAATCTTGAGTATACAGGGAGACTAACAAAGATGCCAGAAGGATGACAAAACAAGACATTTAGAACTACCAATGAGCAGAAATCGAAAAACTGATAAAATAGCAAAAAGGCCTGAACGTTCTCAAAAGGGAGAACGCACACAAGAGAGAAATTAAAAAGCTGATGGACAAACAAGGAAAATGTCTATACGACGCAAAAACCAACAAAGAAAATAATGAACAAGAAACCGAAAGCGAAACATCCTAAATTCTAAATGATGGGTCAGAAGAAATCCCAGATATAGAAGAAAAAAAAAATGCAAACGCGCTAAGCCTATTAAGCAACGAAAAACCCCCAGGAATAGAAGATATACTACCAGAAATGCTGAAAGAGGCAGAAAGAGCATAGAACATCTCTAAACAATAAGAATATTAAATAGAAAGACGTGATAACATTACAACATGGCTAGCATTCATCGATTTTAGGAAAGCCTTCGACACTGTCGAATTCTGGGCGATAAAAAGAACTATGAGAGATGCACGAATATATCAGCGATATAGGTATACATATAATCAAAAATATTCAAGAAACAACCAAAAAAAATTAGGAATGGATGAAAATACAAACGAAGTGAGGATCAAAAGAGGCGTAAGACAAGGCAATATAATATCGACTAAGCTGTTCACCATAATTCTCGAAGATGTGTTCAAGGAACTACACTGGGAAAATAGAGGGATCAATATATCTGTAGAAAACCTCAATAATTTAATATTTGCTGTTGACATCGTAATATTCGCCCCGAACGACACAGACTTATGCTAAAAGAATTCAAGCAGCTCAGAAGATCATATCAAAAACAGCGCAAACATATAAAGCCACTGTGCTACTGTGGGAACACTTAATGAAGCCACTGCGTTTCACAATATAGCAATAACTTTATTTATTAAATATAATGTAACAATATCTTTCATTTATTAAATATAATAAAAATGACTTTTAACTATTTCCTATGCTTCCGCTTCTCTCGGCCGCGGTCGACCACGAATCCCCCCTACCAATCATCATCGCGTGATCGTTCTCACCTTGGTCGATACGCATTCCTCGAATACTCATCTTCGATGCGTCTCCACATTCCTTCCATTTTCTTCAATTTGAGTGGGGCCATCTTTTCCTCTGGAACAAGCGGTTGATTCCAGTAGGTGGGGTTTGGGGATGATTGGTTTATCTGGAATTATATCCGGCTTGTTAAATTCGCTCGTATTTGATTGGTTTCTCTTCCGATTGCGATGTTTGGGGTAGTTTCTTTAGGTGGGTGACATGTCGTCTGAATATTTGTCCAATATCAGGTACTTCAATGGAATTCCTTCCTATCACCATGATTTCCTCTTGTCCGAATTGAGTGGTTAGCTTATGTCCAGGTAGCATGTTTTACAGTTATACTTTGTCTCCTTGTTGAATTTCCGTTTCTAGCTATGTCTTCTCTTTCTTTTCCTTTGTATTTGCTTACTATGTCCTTATCTTTTGCTTCCTCATCTGCTGTCTCGGCTACTAAGTCATTAATGGATGGTATCTTGTCCCGAATACTTCTGTTTAACAGAAGCTGGGATAGGGATTTCCCTGTTGTGCCGTGTGGTGTAGTGTTGTACATCAGAGTAAACTTTTGTATTGTTTCGATAACTCAATTTATTTGCATGGTAGTCCTTTTAGGATTGCCCGATTCATGTTTTCAACATCGCTATTTGCCTGGAACAGTAGGGTGGTGTGTGGATTACATAGTTTAATATTGTGGTTACAGAAATCCTTGAACTCTCGGCTAGCAAATTGTAGCCCGTTATCTGCTCTAAGTGAGCACGAGATACCTTAACGAGAAAATATTTCTAGTCGACTTGCTATGATAACTCTTGATGTCACCGTTTTTGAGAATTTGATTTCTTGGTAGTCTATTATCACTAGAAGCTGCTCATTGTTTAGTAAAGGTCCCATAAAATCTATCACCACGCACTGCCATGGTCCGTCTTGTCATATGTGGCGGCTTGTCTGGTAGAGATACTAATAGACAACATCCTTTAACAAAAAGTTCGCTTGTTTGTCTATGAGAAGCCACCATACTTTCGATCTCAATCGCCTTTTCTTCACTGTCTCGCCCGGGTTTCCTTCATGTGTCAGTTCTAATATTTGTGCTCGTAATGTTTCTGGGATAATAATTCTATTTCCTCGCAGAACTATAGGTCCCATTGCCGATAATTCCAATCTGAAGGGAAAAAAGGTGTTTTTCTCTGGGGTTTCCCAAGAGTTTATGTTACCTACTCTTATCTATTGCTTCTACTATTTGCATGTCTTTCTGGCTTTCGATAATTATTTAAGACAGCGATATAGCTTTAGGTGATGATTTTTCTATAACAGGCTCGTACAGCATATTTTTTTTATTACATATTCTAAAAGAGCGTATTGAGTTTAGCAGTTGTGCAAAATTTCATAATTTTCCGAGCCCTTGTTCATATTTAAATAAATTATCAAAAAGCTCCAAATTTGGAAGTTTTGAAACACGCAGTGACGTCACTGCATCTCTCACGTTGGTCGTGTGACGGCCTTTAGCCCGTCTTGACTCGAGAGATGACGTCATACCATCTCTAAGCGATTAATTTCTGAGGCATAATGTTTTATTATTCAAAGCCGCATAACTTTTTTAATATTTATCCAATTGCGCTGAATTTTTTTTTGTGTGCTGTATGTGAGTAATACTCCATAAAAATATCAAAAAACTTGGTTAATGAAACCTCACTGAACGGGCCTACTGTAAAGACATGATGTTTGTTTTCCTTGTCAAAAAATTCATCTTGGTTCAGTTGAGCTAATCTTGAAAAAGAGTCTGCTATGTTGGATTTCCCGCTTTGGTAAATTACTTTAAATTTGATGGATTATAAACGGAGAACCCATCTTTCTATCTGTTTTGGTGGTTTGGATGAAAGTTTGCTTCTAGCGGCTTGTGGTGGGTTACCAATTCGAATTCGAGCCCACCTAGTTGAAATATTATGGTAAATGGTAAATTTTGAAACCATGTATGCGCTATCAAGTAGGGACAAACGAAGGCGCGCCACAGAAAGTGTACCGAATTATTGAACGAAGGGTAGACAGAAAATGAGAGACCACAAAGAGAACAAGCTTGTCCACCATTGTTCAGTATTAATTTTTTATTTTGTATCAAATTGATTGTTCAATCCAATTTGTGATTAGTTTGTGCGTCATAAGAAGCATTCACAGGTCAGTTAAATAAATGTGCATGGTTCATGTATTTAACAAAAATCGTTTCATGCTGTAAACGCAGATAAAAAAATAAATTAAAACCTAAGAAATTATGTGCTGTCTTTTTGTGCTGGGATTTTAATTTTTGTATTCAGAGCGTGCATTAGGGCCTTGCTGAATCTACTAACACTTTCCTACCCTGACTGGGCGAATATCCTAGCAAACAAAATATCAGTCTAGAGATATTGGCTGAAAAACAACAACTATACCTGAGTAGCGTCCCGAATGGGACCTCAGTACCTGCTGGCAGACTGGCTAACTAATAATAAAACTCTTCAGTATTGAATATAGGTAGTGTTGTTCGAATGTAGTGTGAGGAATTAAAATTTTGGCACAAGGAGAGCGACGGTACCTAATTCAAATTATTATTGACTTACAATTACAATTATTATTGAAATGACCGAGTATGTTTTGATTATTGAAGAATTGAGATCCAGGCATTTTCTGCCGTGCTCTTTCCCCTCGCGAGTTTCAGGTCGAGAACGGTACAATTTTCCTCAATAATAAATTAGACTTTTCACAAATTTTTCGTTTATTTTACATATCACAACTTCAAATTTTCGGGCGCATTTCCAGTAAGTAAAATTGAGTAAGTTTTCACAACGTAGGTCCTATTTGTTATGCTAAAAAAGAGATAATAAAAATTCAAACCGTTCAATCTTGCTGAACGAATTCAGGTATGTTATACCACAAAGGTAATAATAAAATCGTCCTACCAACCAAACAAGGGCTAGACTTTCTTTTTCTGTCTAGGAGTATCGCCGCTGTATATTGGATAGGCTTTTGCTAGTGAACGATCCTACATAAGGTGACCCTGTCTCACAAAATTAAGTAACACTGGTCCCAAAGCGAGTGGACTTACATCCGCTATGAGGCGCATTCTGCGTTGCGGATCAAAATAGGACAACGTTGGTAATGAGGCTAAAGATTTTTTCGGTTCAGTAAAACTTTCTTGATGTTTTTCTGTCCATTGCAATGGGGTCCTTACTTGATCAGGTGTCTTAGAGGTTCAAGTAATTGTACCTAAGTCAGGTATGAACTTTCCCAAATATGTAACTAATCCTAGAAAACTGCGTACTTCTTCTTTCGTCTGTGAGTACCGAAAATTTTGGATTGGTTCAATTTTCCTTTTGTCAGCGTCGATACCTGGATCTTAAAGCTTGTGACCTAGGAAATTAAGTGCCTTGACTCTCCTGAGGCATTTTGCTTCATTAAGGACGTTTTTTCCTTAAATATTTCCAAGATTTTCTGGAGAGATGGATCATGGTCCAGCTCGGTACTTCCATATATGATAACATCGTCAACATAGTTAATAAAGTTGTTGCAGGTAGATGACATTTCTTCAAACACTCTTTGGAACATTTCTGGGGCAGAGTTAACTCTAAACATCAAGCGTTTGTAGCACAACATGCCTCTGTGGGTGATGAAGGTATAGTAATGGGTCGGCTTTCTTCATGTAATCCCAGTTGGTAGTAAGCGTTTACTAAATCCAATCTTGAAAAATATTTTGCCTCCCGTAACTTGGTCATGATTGAATCGAATGTGAGGAGCGGGTAGTTTTTCCTCAAGATGACTTCGTTAGCACGGCGCATGTCGATATATATTCTTATGTCATCATTTGACTTGAAGATGACAACGATGGGCGAAATCCACGAGCTTGGTTCTTTCACTTTTTCTATAATATCAGCGTTCAGAGCCCCTTCTAGTTTCTTCTCCACAAGTTTTTCCACTAGAATGGGGACTATTCGAACCTGTTGTTTTACCGGCTAGACTTTTGGGTCTATGGTTTGTTTTACTTGAATATTATATATACTTTCACAATGTGAGCTTTTTCCTCTATCTGGTTCACGCCGACCCCCAATCTTGAAGCTCCCAGACGTTAAGCGTCATTTTTTCTTAAAATTGAGACTTCACCATGTTTGATAACGTAGAATGACGTTATTATCTCATCTTGTCCTAGTATTTCGTTGTATCAAATCAGTGGCTCATGTCTAAAGATTTTCCCGAAGTGTTCAGGCTGTGAGACCACTCAAGATCCACGTTACAAATCGCTGCATTATTTTTCATTAAGAAATCCCAATCTTTTTCGTTAACGATGTTAGCCTTGGAGCCAGAATCTATCGAAAAGCAGATTGGTACGCCACCCACAACACACGTCGACAGTGTCGCCATATTCTGTGTTGAAAACTTTGGTGCATTCAAAATGTTTGATACCATCTGTTGTTTCTGACTCATCTTGTTCGTCGTCATTTGTGACATTTTCAATGAAGTAGTAAGAAAGTTAGAATAGCCCTTTGCCTATCTACTCAATACATATATTTGCGGCTAAAATTAGAGTGAGAGAACAGGAGAGATTCGTGAGATTTTCTTGCCCTTACTAGCGCTATCTCCCTCAGGGTTAGAGTGAGTGATATGGGAAATCCAAT
Organism: Ceutorhynchus assimilis; assembly: GCA_917834065.1. Lineage (NCBI taxonomy): Eukaryota > Metazoa > Arthropoda > Insecta > Coleoptera > Curculionidae > Ceutorhynchus > Ceutorhynchus assimilis. The sequence goes on along the minus strand of OU892282.1, from coordinate 30,942,444 downwards.
AGATTTTTACCCTTACTGGCGCTATCTCATTCTGGAATCAATTGAATGACGCTAAGCCCATTCCAAACCTACTTTCTACTTTATTGGGCATTTCACGCTGCTAGCTGGATAATCTCTTGCATTTGACGCGTGTCCTGATCTCATACACCTGCCGCATAAATTACTGCGAGTACCCTGGTACTGAAACTGGTCTTTGTTAATGGACATTGACGTGCTCGATCCTGCTGGTGCCCAATTCAAGTCCATTACCTTGGATTGTGTACCGATCTGTTCGTGCAGTTGACTAATTTATATAATCTCATCTAACGGTTTCTCACTTTTTAAGAGCTTCTTTTTCAGTTCTCTCGGGGCCCAACTATCAATAATCTCATCCTCGATATTTATTTCGACTGCTTCCATTGCTGAGTTACCAAACAAGCATTTGTTGGCCTGTTGTCGAATTTTCAAAAGAAACTTGTTAAAGATCTCATTCTTTCCTGAGTTTAGACCAATCGGAAGGAGAATGATATTTCTCACACTAAGAAGTCACTAGACCAACGAGTGGATAAGGATACCTGGCAAAATCTGAGAGAGGTCTAGATCCAGAGGATAGAGAACGGCTAGGAAGAAGGAGAAGAAGAGTATATATTATTGGAAGCTCATATCTAACATTATCAAAATTTTTTCATCAAAGATAAAATGTATCATTTAAGAACTTGTGCACAAATTGAAAATGGCTTTCTTCTTTGCAAGATTCGTAGGAGAGGCGTCAGAAAGTGGTTAATTAGGTTAATCAAAACCGTTCTACGTTGTTTGTCTTTGGTATATGGCTATAAATATGGAACGAATCCTATTTCTTGGAAGGTTTCCATTAGAGTCGTAGATAGTATTAGAAAGCTTCACCAATGATTTGATATTCTGTCCACTTATTGAGTGAAAAGTTATCGACAACATGATTTCGGGCCCGGGAGCTTTATTCGAATTCGATAACTTGGCGTAAAGAATTTCGCTCTCGAATATACTTGGCCCGCATGGTGAGTCAGTAGTTGACCAGAAATGATCAGTTCACGATCCAGCTATTTCCTTAACTTTTTTGTGGAAATAAAATCTGTCGCTAATGTGATTCAAGTTCTCAGCTATTTCTCTGCAGTTCTAATTTCGTTATGAGTTTTTCTTTGAAAATGTCGGCAACGGTCAACGTCCTTTCGAATCTCACGTCTAGCTATTATAGGACTCACGGCTACAGACAAAAATACACTCTGGCTCCTTCGATTTCGCGCGGTTATTTAAACGTGATTTTTAAACTTCGTAAGAATCCTCAACTTTTTTACTTTTACTTTGATTTTTTTGAGGTTTAACCTAACCTAAGCTATTTAGATGAGAGCAGATGCAATGAATTATTCAGTCAAATTCGATTACCATGGAAATGTAAAGTAGATAAACAAATAAGCACTTTAAAAATAAAAAAAAATCAGGCTCTGGGATGCCTATTAACTTGATAATCAATAGATCCACGGCATGTTTTTCTGTATTGCCACTCTGTGCCTCCATTGCCCTTAATGTTGGATGAATAGGTGCAGTAATTTTCTCAACAGCTTCAAGTTGATTAAAGGATGATATATTTTGTATTTTTTCAGCTAGTGACAAACATCTTCCAGTTTTTAAAAATTAATGGTCAGTATAAAATCAATATAAACTTACTAAGTATAATTAACCAATAAAGCCCCCGCAGTAGGCAATATTATGAAAACAAACTGACATCCTTTTCAAGTTGACAAGAGTTTGTGTCAGTTATATTATAAAACCCTATGTTATTCTTATACAAATAATTCTCCTTTTCAATGTTAAATATAAGCACACGCCACGGTAAAAGCCCACGATATTATAAAGTTGCTGAGTAAGGGATACTGCCTAGAAAAGTACCGTCATATCAAGGTTTCGCCCACACAAATTCGGGCGTCAGCAGTATTTTAATATAAATACGGCGCGCGGAGCCTTCTGTTTCATTCTTTTGTTTTTAGTTATCACTATAGCAATTAGAATCAAGATTCTTTTGTTTGTGTTCTAGTTTTTAATAAAATAAATAGTTTTTAAAAACAAGATTTACTGAATGAAAAATATAATTGGCGCAGTTCGGAGCGGATGGATCTTCAGAGTGCTAGAATCCTGAGATTGAATTTCCGAAAAAAAAGTTTAGTCTAGTTCGTTTCAATTTTTCTAAAAATTACCTGAAGAAAAGAGGCAACAAGAAGCAACGTACAAAGTTAAAGTGATACAGCTTCAAACATCATACCTCAAAAACCAAAATGTTCCTGGCAACCTCATCATCCTCATCATAGGAATTTCCAGTAACGCCTTCACGTTAACTCCATTAAGAAATCCTATTTTACCGATTTCTATAGGAACCACTTACATCACAACACAACATAACACTGCATGTTATCACATTATTACTACTTTATTACAAGTTAATTTGCAACTAATCAATCATGTATCAATACATTAAAGAAATTTGTGAAACAATTCTCACACGAGAGAAAAATACGTGGAGTATTCAATTTCATAGGTACAGCACAAAAATGGCTGTATGGAACATTAGACGCAAATGACGGTGATAGATTCAAACATTAAATGAGAATCAGAAAACTATCGATAAAAATATAAAAGATCAAACAAACGTACTTAAACAAGTTACGAAAACATTTCCTGATCAATTTTCAAATATCGAAAATAATCAGACATTAATTTCATAAAAGATAAGAAATATTTCGACGAAATATTCAATATTCAAACTATCTTAATGATGAATCTAATTTTAGAAAATATTAATATGCACAGTAGTAAACTACAGGAGTTAATTAACCACATACAAAACGCAATCAGTTTTGCACACACAAACATAATGCATAATGCATTATACAATACTGCAGCATAATGAATTAAACTTGATCTTGAAAAACATACCCACAAGTCAACAAATACCGTTTGACAACGTAAAACCCTATGTCATTATTATACAAATAATTCTCCTTTTCAATCTTAAATATAAGCATACGCCACTGTAAAAGCCCACGATATTATAAAGATGCTGAGTAAGAGATACTGCCTGGAAAAGTACCGTCATATCAAGGTTTGCCCACACAAATGCAGTATTTTATTATAAATACGGTGCGCGGAGCCTTCTGTTTCATTCTTTTGTTTTTAGTTATCACTATAGCAATTAGAATCAAGATTCTTTTGTTTTTAGACTTTTGCCACAGTCTTTTATTTTTGTTATCATCTTTCAACTCTTGAATTGTTTGGGGATTGTTCACATATGTTTTACTTTTGATGTAAGTCCACAAGACGGCGTAACATGTCACACAGCAAGAGCACCCATTGACTTAATGCAAACACGGTTTGAAGATAATTTTCTTTCAAAAAATGGGGATGTTAATTGGCCCACTAGATCTTGCGATCTAACGCCGCTAGATTTTCTTTTTGTGGGGTTACATCAAAAGTAAAGTGTATGTAAGAGATTCGGCGCATTAAGGCCGGGACACATCTATCATGCATTCTTCCAATCCGACTCCGATCATACAATCAGGGTCCTTATTCTTGGAACAGGGGAGCAGCGTTCCCAAGAGAACGAGTGTTTCGGCTTCGTTACTCATATTATCAGTTGCATATAATTGAGAAAGACGGAATACTCGTTCTCCTTGGAGCACTGCTCCCTGTTCCAAGAATAAGGACCCTGATTGTATGATCGGAGTCGGATCGGAAGAATGCATAATAGATGTGTCCCGGCCTATTCGTTAGATACCACCGATGTGATCGAAAATTTTGGCAAAAGAATTGTGTGCTGTGAGAGAAGTCGCGGTGGTCATTTGTTGGGTATTGTGTTTTACGTATAATTGTAAATGATCATGTTACTTATTGTTATAAACTATTAAATGTTTCCTAGTTTGCTTTTCGTTTGAATTGAAAAAAAATATCCGGAAACTCTTATTGGAACACCCTATATAGATGTAAAAATAATAATAAAATATGCTCAATCCTAAATCAAGTCAAAATCAAATATTTTCCCCTGGAATAATACTCCGATTCGAACGCTTAACTACCTTAAAGGAGAGCAGTGCTCCTTATTTTTAATATTAATTACGAGAATTCCGTGTACCTCGGGATTAACCTAGAAATAATTCGATTTTACATCTATAAAACCAAATATTTTCAGCAAATTGAGGCAATAATTCATGAGATTTGGAATGAGGAGCATATTAATTTCGAGTATTTATCAAAGTTTGAATGTCTAGCTAGAAATGGTTTTGAATTTTTCTGTTAAATGGGATACCTCCCTTGCCAATAAAGCTAGACATTTATCAACTTTTTTTATAAACTTTTTTTCATTTAATTGTTTCAACCCTTCTTTATGTATTTGGCATTTTCAGCACACGGAATAATAGCATGGTTTTATGTTACCTACCTAATGAAGGACAGTTAATGGTTTCGCGATGAAGTATCAATATACCGTCATATCAATAAGTCAGATACTACGAGTTCTCAGCAACAAATTCCTGCCCAAACGGTGACACTTGGAACATTTAGGTGTTCTTTCAGTTATAGTGTCAACATAATTCACTTATAATTATTCATATATTTTCCATGAATAGTTTTTGAACTACGTGTAAAGTATTGGCTAGGGAATGCCGAGTCCAGAGCTTACTGGGCCAATCTCCAAAGGATGTCTACTATCCGTGAAATTTAGCAAATACGTTTTTTCCAGTTTAAATTAAGGACATACCTGGTTGGGAATTGGCATACTAAAGCATCCACCCAACATTCTCTGATCAGGCCTTCACGCGTTTCGTCCTTATTTGGCCTCATCATAAGAAAATAGGCTCAAGCTTCCAGTTCAAACTATACCTACTGAACTCAGTTTAAACAAAGTTCAAAGCTGAATGTGATAGCAAAATTGAAACGCAACAAATGGCGCGTAACTAAAACTTCTAAATTTTGAAAAAATCACAAAATATGTGTAGCAATTTTTGTGTAATGTTTTTTACATTATCGTACAAAGAATTTAAGGACTTGTTCCGGTAGTATAATTCACAATCAATTCAGAACTCAAGACGTTTGGGATTACTTAGACAATAATTGTTAAGTTGGAGTTGTTACTGAAATAGTCCCATTAGACCACTAAATTCCGAAAACATATAAATTCTCTCTTGGAATCTCAAACACTTTATTACTAGATGTTAAACTTGAGTGAATTATAAAGAAACATTACATACAACAGCTACATAAAATATGTCTAAGCAATAAACGTCTCGGGTTTCTCAGGTAATAATGAAACCTTTAAGAGGTCTCGCCGTTTCAGTATGCTCTTGGTCCCTCGTTCTTAATTAAACCAAAATCATAAAGTTTGTAGGCGACGCCAGAGTCACTAAGCCCTCGCAAAACCGGTGCCACATACTGCTGCAATACACGAATAATTGCTCAGCTATGAAGGTTGTAAATTCTGTGTTTCAACGTCCCTGACATTTTTTTTGGTTTTTAAATACAGGCTTCCGTTAACATTTCGGCACTTATCCAAGGGCGAAAACCAACACCCCTAAAAAAGCTATTTCGCAAAGAGGACATGAGCAAAGGAGGGATGAAAATTTACGTGCCTCAATACGACAAGCGTCCCCAGTATACGGCGAACTGTGAGAGAGGAAACTTCGATCGAGCGTTTGTCGTCCGGGGAATTTTCGTGTTTTTTTGTGCTAATGATAATTTGTGTCGCATAAATGTTTGGAATATATGAAAATTTGTTTTGTGTTCTTGAAAATTGTGTATCTGAGTGACTCTCAAGGACTATCTGTTCCAAAATTGAGGTAAAATTTTGCATTCATTTTAGAAATAAATTGTCCATTCAATATATATAGCGATGAAGGATAAGATTGTTCAAAATTGGAACATTTGACTGACAATATTTTTTAAAATGTTTTATGTCAGAAACATGTTTTTTTTTAGAGTAATGACCACGTAGATTCGAGGAGGGCTCATTCAGACTCAATCACAAGGGCGGCTGTCAATTCGAAAACGTATGCCTTAACTAATATTTCTTTAGCATTTATAAAATTTTGATTTTGATGTCAATGTCCGATTAATTGTTACATTTGAACTTTATTGCCACTTTTTTTTTACTCTGGTAGCTCTAGATAGGCGGAGAGTTATCTAGCTTTATCAAAAAACCAAGAAATATTTACAATGTTTTATTATAAGGTAAAAAATTAAAATATAATAGATTTGCATCCTCTCTGCAGTTCTTCGGTTAGTTTTACCTTTTTGGCTCTGGCGCAAAGAATATATTTCCATATAATTTTCGTAAATATTCTTACAAGTATTTGTTTTTCTTTGGTTAACAGTGTGATATTCTCATCTATCAAGTATATAACTGTCGCTTTTTCTTTGCAAGAAATCAGTAGAAAACCTTAGGTCTATTGTTTTATTTTCGCTCTGTCTTCGTTGTTTTGTACTACATCTCTTAGCCTTGTTTTGAATGCATTGCAAGTTTCCTTGAGCTTTGATTTGCTTAAGCTTTGTATTGTCCACTTTTGTCAAAGATTTCGTTCGTCTCTTCCGTTATATACCTGAATAGAAACTTTGCATTTGTCAAACATAAGCTGATGATGTTACTTTATTATTATATACATCTACTTGTATACAAAGTCAAAAAAAAAAGTTCATTATTCACTGGTTTTTCTTCAAATGAATAATGACTTGATATTCCAATTAATTTTCCAGTCATCTGACTAATCTGGTAATGTAAACCTTCTTTATGAATTTATTCTTGGAACAAGCTTATGTTTATCCCAAAAATAAAATCGCATTCAATCGGCTTTGACTAATTACTTCTAGTTCTTCTTATCTGAAAACAGCCTTTGCCATTATACATAATAAACGTTGCATCTGCTTGTATAAGCAAAAATCTCTTGCCGCTCCTCTATTTAAGCAAATTTAAGCTAAAAACTCCGAGTCGAATATTAGCTGAAAACATATTTTGAATAGGGACATAGACAGTGAGGGGAGTCAGTCTTTTGTATCGCTCTTGCTCTAACAAAATTAATTTTCATATCTCTTTGAGGCGACTTTCCTCCGCCCCTCCACCCTAAAACTTTGCCTGAAAGATTAATTAGAGGAAACTCCTCTACTTATCTCGCCGCAAAACCGCCCTTTTCCTCTTTGCCGTTGCGGAGTTGTCAGACTTTTGATGTGAGAATATATTTTTGGTAATTTTTGGAGCCTGTCTTTTAACTAGAAAATCTGGAATTTAGGTATTCATTGTGGTAGAAGTCACATAAATGCAAAACCCAACTTCAACTTCAACAAACGTCGTTAAGTAACATCCAGTCGAATAATTACTAGGCACTAAAGAGAAAGATTTTTTTTTTCTGTTTTTGGTTAATGAGTTTGAGATTTTTGAGTTTCAAAATCGACCGGAATGCATATGGATGATATTACTAACTTTCTATTTTTCAATCGATACTTCGGTGTAAATATTGCAATCACATACCTATTTGAACAAATTTTCTTCATATTGCCAATCTAACGCCCTCGAAAATCATATTAAAATCCCCTCCTAATTGATATATCCTGCGTTATATTTCTCACCCTTGGAACATATCTCTTCAATCAAGAGCCAATTCTTATCGAAGCGCCCTCATTTCTTATTTCCTGCCTAAAAGGGTGAGTTTGCGAGAACATGTTTGCACTTCAATTAAAGCCGAAGGGCATGGCATACCACCGAATTTGATTCATTTTATTATTCAATACGATCATTGATAACTTAAGCAGGGTTGCCTTAGTGGAACATTTTAACTTTACATATATTTGTAGTGGTGAACACATTTTCATCATTTAATTAACAAAAACCCCAAAATTGGATAATCAAATATTTAATTTAGGTAATATTTCCACAGTTTGCAGTCTACCAACTATCATGATCGATCAATGTTTAATAAACCGCTAAAAGCGACCCACGATTTATCCGATCTCGTCCGGCTCGAATAAATTGAAAGCGTCTGTTTATGTGAATATGTTTTATAACTTCAAATATTTTCTAAATTTGCAATTCAAATATTTCGAAAGTTCTTAAATCGAAATTCATATTTGACAGTAATTTTTTAAATCGAAAAAATAGCTTAATTTTACTTTGTTGTTACCCAAGAACCTGTACTACCAGAAATCACAAATAAATATCCTGATACTGAGATGGAACCATTCGAATCGCCTGCACAATCTGAATCAACATAAGAGCTTGGTAGTGATTGAAGCTTATCTTGATATCTCTAAATTAATTTTTTCTGTGATTCTATCCAGAAATCCACTGAAATAGTGGTTTAATGTCTAGTCGCGATCCTAGCATTTAAAACAATAAACATCCAAACAATTATCTCACAGGCCTATCTCCATTTATATTACTTCCATTCTAGTTTATTTTCAGTTTTTGATCTTACTGGCGTACATACTCCACAATCTTAAAAACTGAATCCGGCCGATATCTGTCTTAATTTTAATAAATTCGATAGGATTAGTCTTACCTTTTTGAAATATAGACAATAGTCAATATATCTCTTGAATTCCAAGTTTATTGAAAAATCATTCATTTTGTCATTCCAGCTTTTGGATGCTTGTTTAAGGCCATGAAGTTACTTGTCAAGTTTCAATAAATCAGCTGCTCTACATTTTAACCTCACTGGCAGATAAAAATATACGTCTTCGTCGATGTTTTCTTTAAATTCATCATTTAAAATCGCGGTATTGCCGTCTAATTGCTTGAAATAAAAATTAAATTGTTTTGCAATAAATAATAACGTTATTATTGTCGCCATTTTATTGCCGATGGTGGAAGAATGTCATCAAGAGTTCATCTGTGTAAAACCTCTCACTACCAATCGAGCTTCATAATAATCTTCTATTTGTTCTTCCAATGGTTTCCTGATTGATTGATACTGAGTCAGACTTTGTGCAGGTGGTATCTAACCACCCAGGGCCCCATCAGGACGTATGTGTTGGCCCTTGATTGGCTCCTGTTTGGTTTTAGGACGCTCTTTGCCACTTTGCAGTTTGAGGAAACTTGTGTAAGGACTTGGCTGTCTGAGATCTCTTCGATCCAGCCATTCGTCCTGGTCTGGTCGGCCTTCTCGTTGCCTTCTATGCCCGTGTGAGCCGGGACTCCAACAAGGGTGAACTTGTTGAACCCACTGTAGATTATTATTGATTGCAATACTGTCACTGTCAATCTATTTTTTCTTTCTGTAAAACTTGAATACAATCCAGTAAAATAAAACGACATTGTTTTGAATAAAATCAATAATACCCAAAAGTCACAAATTATTCAATGGTCCTTCGAAAAACCGGATAAAAACAAGTTATATACTGTAACCAGTGAGGAAAATCAACCACTGTACCACAGCTACTGTACCTACTTCCTTTACTTGAAAAGAACACGACGACGCCATTTTATTGGCATGGAAATTAGTGAACTTCCAATAAAAAGCACTTTGAACTGGAATCTTCCCTATTATTGAATATGCCGACATATGGAAATTTGAATATAAACTTAACGACAATAAAAAAGTGATGAAATAGTTATTTTCCTAACAAGTGCGCAAAGTGATACTTTCCCGCACGAAAAAGCAGTTAGACGAACGACGCGAAGCGGAATTTGGATAAGCTTTCAGTGCGGGAAAGACACTTTGCGCAAGTGTTAAGAACAATACTTTTTCTTCGATTGTTCGAAGATTTGTATAGCATCCAGAGTAGCTGTATCTAATTTTCTTAAATGTTTCCAGATGCAAAAAACTGGTAATTTTCTCTATTAGTTCAATGTGTTATGTTTTCTTTTTTTTTTCAGTGATCAGCTTGACTTTATTTGCAACAGTGGTTGTGCTTGCGAGGATCACTTGAAATTTGTTTTTCCTGCCAAATTTTGAGACTAAACTTATCAGAATGATATTTTTTTCATGTGATTTCTCAAATTAGTTTTAATAGCAACAAGAACAGCATAATCTTTCCAAAATATCCTATGCATTTTTGCGTGCATTATCATAGATCTTACTTTGTCCATTGGTGTCTGATTCATTCTTGCCGCAACTCCATTAAGTTGGGAAGTGGAGGAGTAGGTATAACTTACTGTCCAACTTTTATGATCGAATACTCCAAAGGAATGTGAGTTGGTGGCTCCCTACGCCAATGGTCACCTGACCTCACGCCTGGATTTTTCCTCCCCTCACTCCTCATACAGAAAGTGTCCAATTAAAAAAACATTACCTCTTTTTTAATATAAGTTTATCCAGAAACCCACAAAACATTGAAAAATCGAGTATAAATGTGGTAATTATATGAAACAAAAATGAGTGCGCAAAGAGGTTTTGTTGAATCAGTTAAAGGATATCCCGCAATTCCGCCAACTCGCGACAACGCTGTTGCATGACGTCAGAAGACTTGAACAATTGCGCCACCTGAACAGCGGGAGCATGCATCAATCACTACATAGACTTCAACCAAGATGAAAAACAACTCTGTATTTTTCGAAATAAAATCTTACTCATTCGCTTTCGACAACATACTGTAGTGATAACTGCAGATGTGGCCAAAATGTATAGGCAAATCAAAATTTCTGAAGATCAGCGAAACTTACAACGAATTGTTTGGCGTAAAAATAGTGAAGATGAAATTTCGCATTATCAGTTAGGAACAGTTACCTACGGTACCTCTTCTGCGTCTTTTCTTGCAACTCGTGCACTTCAACAAACAGCATATGAAAACCAAAAAGATTTTGCAAAAGCTAGTGACGTAATACTTTCAGATTTTTACGTTGATGATTTGATAACGGGCGAAAGGGATATAGCTAGCGCAATTAAATTAAAAACCGAAATAAGTCAGATATTAGAGCCTTACGGATTTTACCTTCGTAAATGGGTCTCTAATTTTACTCAAGTAGTTGAACAGGGTACTAATGAACAAAACGATAAATATTATATTCATGATAACGAAATCAGACAAACATTAGGCCTCGTATGGCACGCTAAATCAGATATTTTAACTTACTCAAATCAAAATGTCAATCAAAACCACAATAAAGTATCAAAACGCATTATTTTGTCAACTATATCGAGTATTTTTGACCCATTGGGATTAATAGGTCCAATTATCATTCGCTCGAAAATGTTAATACAAAAACTTTGGCAGCACAAAGTAGAATGGGACTCCGATATCCCACCTGATATTAGCCATTCGTGGCTGATGTTGGTTAATGAATTATTTCAAATTAATAAAATCAATATAAATCGACATGTCTTGATTCCGGATTCAAAATTAATTGAATTACATTGTTTTTGCGACGCCTCTCAACTGGCTTACGGAGCTTGCGCATATTTAAGATCAATTAATAAAAATGATATTTGTTTTACTCAGTTAGTATGTGCCAAGTCTCGAGTGGCGCCTCTAAAGACAATTTCAATTCCTCGATTAGAGCTTTGTAGTGCCACATTAGCTATTAGACTTAGTGAAATCGTGAAAACGTCGCTGAAAGTGAAGATTGATAATATATATTTCTGGACTGATAGTACAATAGTCCTTAACTGGATTTCAACATCACCTAGTAAACTCAAAATATTCGTTGCTAACCGTGTAGCAGATATTCAAGACCAGAGCAATCCCTCTCAGTGGAAGCACGTTCCCACAACCCAAAATCCCGCAGATTTAATTTCCCGTGGTACATCCGTCCATGATTTAGAAGCATCAAAATTGTGGTGGTCAGGGCCGGACTGGCTTCAAGAGTCTGATTCGTCCAACTGGCCTGATGATATAAATATTATGGAGGAAATACCAGAAATTAAAACAAGCCAGAAAGTATTAACTGTTTTACATGAAAATACATTGAACATTTTTCCTAAATTTTCAAGTTTGTATCGACTATTGCGCGTCATAGCTTATTGCTACCGATTTTTCCAAAATTGTAAAAATAAAATTAAAAATGACTCCCAACTATCTGTTGATGAAATGGAACGAGCCAAAATAGTGCTTCTCAAAATAGCGCAGCCTGAAATGTTTCCTGATGAATTCAAAGCTATTAAAAATCAACGACCTATTGACAATAAATCTAAGTTATTATCTCTTAGCCCAATCATAGGAAATGACGGTTTATTACGGGTGGGAGGTCGAATATCGAAGGCAAATTTGCCATATGGCATGAAACATCAAATTATTATCAATTCTAAGCACCCTCTGACGCGACTGATTATTTTAAATGAGCACCATAAAAACTTACACGCCGGTATTTTGACAATTCTGGCCTTATTGCGTGAACAATTTTGGCTAATTCAAGGCCGCCGGGCGGTACGCAACATAGTTAGGAATTGCATAACATGCTTTCGGGTAAATCCCAGACGGTTAGTCCAAAAAATGGGCGAATTACCCGCTGATCGAGTCATTGTAAATAAACCATTTTATATCACCGGAGTGGACTTTGCCGGGCCATTTCTAATTAAAGACGGAAAACTACGTAATCGCAACCTCGTCAAGGCATATCTTTGCATTTTTATATGCTTTACCTCAAAGGCCGTTCATTTGGAAGCAGTTGGCGACCTGGGAACCGATAGTTTTCTCAACGCTCTGAAACGGTTTGTTAGTCGCCGCGGATTATGCAAAACCATATGCAGTGACAATGGGACTAATTTTACCGGTGCCAATAACGAACTAAATGAAATTATGAAATCCATCCCTGATTTAATCAAGACACCCAACATTACAACTTACTTACTAAAGAATTCAATAACTTGGAATTTCATACCGCCTAGGGCTCCTCATCATGGTGGTTTGTGGGAAGCCGCGGTTAAACGTGCAAAATATCACATCGTGAGAGTTATTGGGAAAAACCATTTAACATTTGAACAGCTGGTTACTCTGTTTGCACAAGTTGAAGCTGCAATGAATTCATCTCCCATTACTCCCTTATCTGAGGATCCAGCTGACCTAACCTATTTAACCCCTGGTCACTTCCTAATCGGCACACCCTTATTGTCAATTCCTAGCAAAACCCTTACAGACTTACCAAGAAATAGACTAACACAATACCAAGCCTTGCAGCAAATGTTCCAACAGTTCTGGCAGAGATGGTCAAGGGACTATTTACTTAATCTTCAGAAGCGAACAAAATGGTTATCAAGTCCTGAAGAGAATAAACCAGAAATTGGATCTATGGTTTTAATTATCGACGACAATTTACCTCCATTATATTGGAAGCTGGGACGTATAATCCAACTTCATCCAGGAGAAGATGGACTTACCCGTGTGGTTACCATACAAACATCAAATGGTGTATACAAACGTGCAGTACAGAAGCTTTGTCTACTGCCAACTGATGCCTAGATACCTAAGTACCAAACATCTTCAGCTACTTGAAAAGCTCAGTTTTCAAGGGCCGCCGGTATGTTGAATCAGTTAAAGGATATCCCGCAATTCCGCCAACTCGCGACAACGCTGTTGCATGACGTCAGAAGACTTGAACAATTGCGCCACCTGAAAAGCGGGAGCATGCATCAATCACTACATAGACTTCAACCAAGATGAAAAACAACTCTGTATTTTTCGAAATAAAATCTTGTTTTTTACAATCAATCAAATCGCTTCAATAATTAAAATCAGCAAAATCAAATCAACAGGTTTCGTGCGCAAAATTCAACTTTGCGCACGCAAATGGATGCGCAAAGTAATAACTTTGCGCACGCGAGTAGAAAAAAATAAATAGGAAAGAACACGTGAGTACCAGTATTTTTTTTCCAATTATATTACCTGATGAATTCTTTTGTTTGATAAATTACTGTATATAATATAAGTCATAAGATTATAACTTTAGGTGCCTACTTATAGGTATGACACACTGAATTATACGAGGATATTTCAATATCTCATCTATTAATTTTATAGAAAATCTATTGTAAGTTTCCCTGTACAAAATATAAGCAGCGAGGCAATATCGCTACAGTAGCCCAAAATAATAATTTAGGTCGGCACGCGCCTATAAGTTGAATTATTGGGGTGAGCTACTTACGTCTCCCCAGCAAGATGCAGGTGCCTGGCTGACTTGACTACGGGACTTCCATAACCAGTGTCATCCCAATTTATATATTTTTTTGCTGTTTTATTATTATGTCTTATATTTGTTTGATGTATGCCAACTAGAAGTTTTTCTGGTATTTCACTTGGGATTAAAAATACTTTACTTTAACTTTCAATATGAGTGATAGCGACGAATCAGGAGAAACTGTCGAAGCGAACATGATTGCCAAGATTGAAGAGTTGAATATACCTATGGTGTATTTTTTCCCAAGATAGATTTTGACATTGAAAACTTTGAAACATAAACAATATCGCTTGGCCCTGATTGGTCGCAAAATGAGGTGTCCCTGCAGGTTGGCATCAGTTTTACAATGCATGTCGTGCAAATGGCATCTTGCAACCAATAAGCCGCATTGTTTATGTTTCAAAATTGACAATGTC